>LR738712.1:184408488-184552875 GCA_902687465.1 Secale cereale | reverse complement strand
GCCCTCGACGCCGCCACCCCCCCTCCCCGGCGACGGCGCCTCCTCCCCCTCCTCCTTCTCCGCCGCCTCGGCCTCCCCTTCACCGGCCGCGCATCTCCTTTAACCCCCCTTCGTCCACGCGTGCAGCTCCTTGTACCTGCCAGCGACCATGGGAAGGAAGGCGCCATCGATCTGCACATCCAAATGTGCATCCACCTCCACTTCCCACACACGACGGCGGACGACCTGCATCGACCTCCACGGGTCTACGGCGACGGCGACGGCGAACCCTCCTCCTCGCCTAAGCTGTTGCGCGGCCTGGTTCCCGTGCACGAATGCCACGACCATCCATCCCCTCTTGGCGACAGATCGTCGGCCTGCAGGTACCACCTTCCGCCCTTCCTTTTTCATGAGAATTTCCCTGCAACATCAAATTGGTGGAGGTGGTAATTTCTTCCGAGTTGTTTTGATTTCTTGTCATTTTGTCCATGTGTGTGGTGTCAAACAATCGGTAATTATTACGTGTCGTCAGTGCGCGTTTATTCTTACTGTGAGCATTCTATTTTCTTTTGGTCTTTCTTCAAGCAAGGGTATGAACTTGCAAGATTCAGTTCACAAGTAGAGTACTACTTGTGACCTTTGGCATCCACCTTACCGAGGAAGTGTCTTACTTGTGAAAGGTCAGTTGACAATACAATATGTTAGAAGCTACAATATGTTAGATAACTTGCCTTGTTATCTTCAAGCCAATATAGGATCATTTGGTGTGGTATCTGTTTTGGTTGGGTAGGGGGTAGGGGCATGAGATGGAGATATGCTGCACCAAGTCCGGTCTTAATTTGCTTGTCAAGTGTGGTTAATTAATAAATGGCTCCCTTGTCATACTCTGTTGGTTCTACTGTTGGATCCTCAACTGTTAAGAAATCGATTTTAGAATCAGCACGAGGCAAGACGAGCAGTGGGGGAGTGTGTGTGTTAGCTATTGTGCAAATAATATAATACTTAGTGCCATTATTTATACTACTACAATTGGATGATCATTTGCCCCTATACCGCTTTGGTACATAGTATATACTAGTATATGGTTGGCTCATCAGCAGTCTCTCATTGATAACTCTGAAGAACAAACTAGTAGTACAATATCATACTTGCTGGAGAGTCAAGTCAGACAATCTTAAGCTTAAACAGCAATGCAGAAACTTTGTTGTCAAGAATTTGACCCCGCTAGATTAAGTATGAGATGTATATTCTACAGTGCCTTTTCTTAAGCAGTGTGCTATATATATATATATATATATATATATATATATATATATATATATATATATATATATATATATATATATATATATATATATATATATTCTATAACAGAATCCGATGGTCAAAGTTGCACTTGAAGAAATCGTCACCTCTGCTGCCATATCAGAGTAGAGTAGAGTAGTCAGCACTGCTCCTCCTCGCAAGAATGTGGCGTTGATTGTTTAATAATCAAATCCCCTATGGAATATAAATAAATTGGTGACATGGGGGTCTTTCTTTTTCTGCCTTTTTTACCTCGCCTAGCACTTTATTAATTATTATGGAGTGTGGCAGTGATGGGTGTTGTACTAGTAGCACAAATATATACTTACACCCGCGCACATCGCGTAGGTGAGTCATGATTGGGGTGGTGAACCGATTCGAGCCCCAAAAAGCAGGATCCCCGGAGTCGCTACTGTTAGTGAAGAATCAAAACTAGTCTAATAAAAATTATACAAACTTAGGCACAAGAGTTAATGTTAGTAAGTAATATGCGTGAATATGCAAACATAAAGATATCTGCTTAAAAATTTGCTGCCATCCATTTGTGAGTTGAGAACAAGGTTTAACTTGCTTGGGTTTAAAGTTGAAGATGGATGTAGAAATTTGTTGCAAACAACTTCTTGGTACTTCTCTGAAGCCGTCAGTTCTGGCTTGTAACTAGCAAAAAGGAGGCAGATTATTATCCATTTAAATCCATACACATGCCCTATCAGTTGGTGGGAGAAAATTGGACGCTATATGTTGCAGATGCAAGTAATATAAACTCTGAATCCATCAAGTTACCTGCTTTTGAGTTGACTAAATACTGTCTCACCTTCCTTGGGTAAACTAACCAGTCTTCCCACATTATCAGCAGTGAATCTACTATAGTTAGTGTAAGTTCCATTACAAGACGGTAAGTGTATACTGCTTGAATAATTAAATGAATGAATGCTGCAGTTCTGAAATTATAAGCCGCTCAGCATCAGCCGGGAGGACAGCCGCCATTGCATTACGGCTGTGGAGTCCCCAGTGGAGCGCCCTCGACAGAAAAGGTACATGCTGTAACATACCCCCCGATCTGCAGAATGTACACATGTATGCTGGAGCTTTACATAATGAACGCATGATACTAGTGTGCATCCGAGCAATAGTGAGTGAATTTTACTTCATGCGCCACTTATTAGAATAAGTGGTGATACTAGCTTACTGAATTAATCAACTCTTCTTATGGGCTTAATTTGACTGGATTTGTCATTAGGTCTTTTTACAGGTCGTAGTTACTGAAATTCTGGTATGGCCAATGTTTATTTAATATTACCCAACATGATGATGTATCACTATAGCATTAGCATATGATCCAAGTGCTAGTACTGCTAGTAAATAGCTAATACAGTTAATGAAGAAGAAAAAAAACTGCTAGTACAGTTAATGAAGAAGAAAAAAAACTGCTAGTACTGCTAGTAAATAGCATCAGACTGAATGTCTTTTATATATGGCCAATACAATCTGATGGCCAATACAGTTATTGAAGAAGAAAACAAACTGCTAGTACTGCTAGTAAATAGCATCAGACTGAATGTCTTTTATATATGGTACTGCTAGTAAATAGCTTCTTCTATATACTAATTTGCATCAAAGTGTAGAACAAAGCATCAGACTGAATAACTAACAGTGGGTAATTAACCTAACTATTCATTTTTCCTTAGGTTAATATAAAAATGTCCAGTGTATATATATTTGAAAATGATTGCTGCTAGATGTTAATTTGCTGGTACTAGCTAGAATTTGGCACTGAAAAGCAAAAGCAAAAGCTAATTAACTGCTGGGTAATAGCACTGGTACTAGGTAGCTAAAATATGTGTTCTGAAACACTGAGAGCAGAAACACTTACTACATACATATGCTCAAGAAACACTTACTAACCAGAAAAGGTTTTGACTTGAAATGTTAATAGCACAGAGAGCACCACAAGTTAAACACCTCAATCTGTTAGTATTTGTCTGCATTTTCTCACATTCTTCTTGTATCTGATCCAGTATTGCTTGTAGTGGTTTGTCCAAAATGTTGAATGATACTGCTTGGAGATGCATATATTGTTTCACCTCTTCACATGCCAATGTATTTTCCATGTTGTGATGGAGGCCTTTTTTGCCTTGTCCACCCGAGAGGCCCTTGAGTTTCCTGGAATGTTGATTAACTTCCGTTCCGGCAAATTCGGGTACTCCATATGTCCTATTTTCAGCAAAGGTCATGCTGAAATTTTCCGTGAATTTTAGCATGACTTTGCTAAAAATAGGACATATGAGGTACTTGTGACTAATGCATGGGTCGGGGTATCTTAGTAGTTAATTAAGTAGGATCAAGTGCCCCTTTATTTTAGCTGCATTAAACCATAGGCGGCAATAGAGCCAAGTGAATAGGCCCAACTTAGAATTCTCCTTCCCAGCTTAGCTTTTAGGATGATTCGGTGTCGACAAACCATTAATTATAAAACCTTGGCTTTTAGGGTGCCTCGGTGTCGATAAAAACCGAAATGATGAAAGCTTAGGCTTTTAGGGTGCCTCGGCGTCGAAAAACCCTCAATGATAAAAGCTTAGCTTTTAGGATGCCTCGGTGTCGACAAACCCTAAATGATGAGACCATGATCTTGTTCCTTGACAATAACCAACTTTTTGACCAAACTTTGTTCCTATTTAGAGATAAACATGGCCAACAACGATGAGGTCGGGGGTTCGGGCGGCAAGGCATTCTGGGAGCTGTCCCAGGAGATGGAGGAACAACCTCACTTGTATGAGGACGCCGCCATCCCCACCGATCCTGAGACCACTGATGGTACCGCCGAGGATGACCCCACTGATGCCACCACTGATGGTGCCGCCGAGGATGCCACCACTGATGATGGCGGCGCACGCACAGATGGCAGCCAACCGAAGAGGCAACGGAAGGACCGGCGCCCGACCGTTCTACGCACCCTCGAGGAGGAAGTTACTGAAGTGGACTCCGACGGGAATCCAACAACGCCCGAATGAATAGTCAAGGGGTACTCGCTTAAGCTCGGGTGCATTATTCGGAGCACCATCTCGATCAACACCGAGAACCTGAGGCATCCTGACCGAGGGAATTTGCACAACCTCCTCTTCACGAAGCTGCACGAACGATACAAGTTCCTCGCTGAATTTGAAAACACAAGCCTCAAAGGGAATAAAGTGAACAATGCTGCCCTCACGAAGATGAGCAAGGCCCTGTCTACTTGGAAAAGCAATGTGAAGAGAATGATCGAGAAAGGTGAGAGTTATGAGAAGATCAAGGAGAAAAATCCTTCGATCACCGAAGATGACTACAACGACTTCAAGATCAATTGCTCGAGCACCGCAAACTCCGAATCAAGTCAGTGGGGGAAAGAAATGCGGGAGCTGAACTTAGGGGAACACACACTCGGTCCCGGCGGTTACAGAGTGGCGGAGCCTATATGGGACAAGGAGGAGGCGGACCGTGCCGAGCAAGGCCTACCGCCCCTCTCCGATAAATACGATGACAAGCAGACCAGGAACTTTGTCAGGGCCCGGTACAAGAAGGACCCGAAAACAAAGGAGCTTACCACGGATCCGAAGACCAGGGCGCTTGAGCTTGTTCTGGTAAGGAATACACCCCCGCGTAATTAGCTCCATATGGTTGCATTCTAATTAATGAAGCCAAATTTCTAAATGGTTCACATTCCTTTCGTAGGCGACTGAAAGCAGTAGCGCGGGGTCAACTAAGAGAAACCCTTGGGACACCACTCTAAATAGGGCGTTGAATGTAATGAAGAACAAGGATAAGCTCAGTAAGCCGACGTCAGCTTGTCGTGTGGCCGGCAAAGGCTTGTCGACAAAATGGTCATCATACTATAACGCTGGTGGGCGAAAGGAGAAAAAGACCAGCTCAGTAAGCTAGGCGCTCGAGGTTCAAGAACTCAAGGCACAGGTGGCGATTTCGGAGATTGTCCAAGAGCAAGTGCAACAACAACTCGGAGCGACGAACACCGCCATTGTGCCTACCTTGATCGAGGGGTTGAGTGCGTGGATTGCGGGCGGCCAACAGGGGCCGCCCCCGATTCCTAGCTTCACGGCCAGCAACTCACAGAACGCGATGGCAGGGCCATTGGTGTCTCCGGCGGAGGCGGCATTGGTGTCTCCGACGCCGGCACGGGAGCTTAATGCACCCGGATGTACGCCAGCCGGCACCTCTGCAGCAAGCGGCCCCTCCATCAACTGCACGCTCGCCGTTGGCGGTGCCTCGACATTAGCCGAGCTCGACGCCATCATCACGGTAACTAATTAAGCCTCTCTCGGCCGAGGACTTCATCTCCTTGCCTTTGACTGGGCATCCCTGACGCCCTACATGTTTTCGCAGGGCGCCGCCGATGTTCCGTGCACTCTCCTGCACTTCGTGAACAACGAGTTGGTCGATGTCGCTAAGGGCAAAATCGTTCAACCGGGCAACCCCTTGTTCCACGGTACCCAGATGCCACCCAACTTGTTTAGGGTTCAACTGGTTCGGGTGCTGCCAGGCTGCGACGAGTTGTTACCTCCGATTCGACCCGTCGGGGCCGACGATGATGACGTGATGACCCTCAGCGCCTTCCTGAGCTGGCCCCTGCTTTGGCCAAAGAGCCAGATTCGTTTGGGGGCGGGGGACACCACCCCAAAGACACACCCCCAGTCGTGCCGGCGCCAAGTCGGCCCCATGGCAAGACCGCCGCAACGGTGCCGGACATCCCTATGCCATTGGATCCAAACATGCATATGGCATAGGATCAGAACGACGACGACGACGATACATTTGGCAACGTCGATCAGTACTTTGCCGATCATGGGTACGGTGGCAACTTCATGGGGCCTCCTTCTCAAGAACTCAACCCAACAAAAGACGTGCGCGATCTAGCTGGTATCGCGGAGAAGCCAAGTTGCAACAGGTGTCGTCTGCCGTTCAGCTCTGAGGAGACGCCTCCAGCTGCCGACTTCACCGAGCCTCAGATAGGCGAGGTGCAAAATATTTTCAGTCCCAACACACTCAAGAAGGCAGTCTGTGAGCAGAACTCGGTCCCATTACAGGAGAAGAAGAAGGCACGCAAAAGAAAGACTAACAAGGGTGCGAGCCAGCCGGCACCGAGTACGATCCATGCTCAGGACGGGCCACCTTCACCTGAGGATGTAATGAGGAGGGTGCATGTGGCGGGTAGGCCGATGCTACCGAGAAATATGCTCGATGCTGCAACCGGTGCTATGCGGAGTCTGCATGACAGTGTTCTTTCTTTGGAAAAGCGGCGTCTCGGAGAGAAGTATGTGGCATACACGGTTTTCGCGGCCAAGGTGCCAGAGGGCAAGGGCTTTGTGGATAACTCCATCAGGGGTACGATCGTCCTGCGGTTTGATGACATCCACGCTATGTTGAACCTTCATCCGCTGCACTACACCTTCGTTCGGCTATTTTCGCTGAGTATGGAGATGCGGATCATTCGTGACAAGACCCCGGACATCGTGATAGTCGACCCCTTCTACATGCGTGCCAAGATCTTGGGCAGCGCTGGGGACCGGCAAGTCGCGAGTTCTTACCTCGAAGGCGTCATTCTGGCAAACCGAGATAAGGATAACTTCCTCATGCCTTACTTTCCCGAGTAAGTCCTCCCCTCAACCGCCCCGTAACATATGAATTCTTAGATTTCGATCATTTTTCTTTTAACATTCCGTGTTTTCTGCAGTGACACACATTGCACGCTCATCCTCCTAAGCCCCAAATATTCCATGGCCACGTATTTCGACCCGGACCGTCAGTCGAATGTAGACTACACAAATGTCAAGAAGGTTCTTGATGATGTTTTCCCCGGCTACGCCAAATCTGGAGGCACCTTCACCAGGCCTATTCGTAAGTACGGCAATCACGTGTTCTCCCACAATACGACGTTCTGCTGTGTCAAGCAGCCGCCTGGCGGTCAGAAGGGTGCCTACTACGCCATCCATCACATGCGGGCGATCGTACGGGACCATCATCAACTTCTGCTACCAAGTAAACTCAAAGATTGGGCCGCGAGCGTGTCGGCAATCCAGGACGCGGACATCAGACAAGAATTCTTTCGCATCCAGTCGGAGTTTGCGGAAATCGTCCATCAAGATGTCCTTCGTACCTCGGGGCAGTTCTACCTCAGAAATGAACCGTCCAATAGTGACATTGACACAATGCTACAAATGCAGTCTGACAATGCCCGTGATTTCATGACTCCCACGATAGACGGCGGCTTCATCCATGCTCCGGTCCCTTGAGTCGAGTCGAAAGTAGTCATGCTGTGTCTAGTTCTGAAACATCGATTGGCTCATGTTGTAATTAAACTTTAATGAACTTGTAGTATGTCCCTTTGGTTTCGAGAGTCGTTCAACTTAGATGTAATCGATGCTATTAATGTCTTGCTTTTCTCTTCCGATCATTCTGTTGCATACTTATATATTGCTTATGTATTGTCTGTGAATTGGTACTAACGTTTCGTTTGGCTAGTGCATAGCGATGCCGTCGTATGTCGTGTACAAGGGTAAGGTTCCCGTAGTCTACGACGACTGGGAGGAGTGTCGGAGACAGGTTCACCAATTCAGCGGTAACAGTTACAAAGGGTACACCACTAGGGCCGAGGCGGAATCTAGATACGCCCGCTATCTAGCGGGAGAGGGGAGGGAGCGTTGGAGGAACCGGATGAAGATGAGTTTCATCGTGATGATGCTCATCGTGATGACCGCAGCTCTCTTCTATGTGATGGTAGTTTAGATGATCAATATCGACTTGTAATGTGAAGACAAACTCGCTACTCGCGGTCTCGAGACTTGTAATATAATGTTCTATCTTTCTTCGGTCTTTTCAATTCGGAGACTAATATGATGAATTGTATTCGGAGACTAATATGATGAATTGTATTCAGAGACTAATCTTCTATTGTATTCGATGAATCTGTTGTTGATGTGTGTTGTCTATATTCTGTCCAATAATACATTTTGTAACCTGTGCAAAAAACAGAAAATTAAAAAATAAATAAAAAACCTAATATTCATACTAATGGCGCATCACATCACAGTGCGCCATTAGTATGCCAAAGGATACTAATGGCGCATCATTAAACAGTGCGCCATTAGTATGCTGAAGTTACTAATGGCGCATCTTGTTGTTGTGCGCCATTAGTATGCCAAAGCACCTGGGTATACATGCCCCCCTGGGAGGCATACTAATGGCGCACTGTTGTATATACTAATGGCGCATCTGAGGTGCACCATTAGTATACCAGATACTAATGGCGTGGCACTAATGGCGCACCACTAATGCGCCATTAATGGCCAAAATAGGTGCGCCATTAGTAGGCCTTTTCCTAGTAGTGGGACGAGAGCATCACCTTCACCATTGTTACCTTTTTCATTCCACTTATGTGGTGTAGGTGAGGTGGGAAAGACCAAATGGTGGTCATCATCTTCATCTTGATGGAACCATGTGGGGGTGCATCATATTCCACCATGGCCATCATCTTGTCCAAAGGAAGGAAGAAGCCGACGATCGGCGCGTCATCATAGATGGGACCTAGCACCAAATGAGAATGCACAATAGAGGTGGAGGTCAAGTCGTTAGTGTTGAAAGTGGCCTTGCATGACCTATCAACTATTTCACTCTCTCTATGTGGTGGCTCACTCAGTCCCACAAGGTAGGTGCACTCAATGTCGCATATGGTGGAGTCACTCATCTCACTCAAGTGGTGGGGGTTGTGGTTCTCCTCACATGGGAATTGGGGCAACTCATCATATGTGGGGCTAGTGGTGAACTCACTCTCACTCTCAATGGGTGGCATAAGTCACTCAAGTCATCATATGTCGCCGTGGTCAAAGGGAAAATCCCATGCTCAACCATCTCATAACCGTCGACGTGGATGAAGGTCGAAGATGGCACATCATCATTGTCGCCTCCAAAGATGGAAGCCTCATCCTTGCTCGTCACTTCTACTTCTCGAGCTTGCGTTGTATTCCCTCAAAGAGGAAAGGGTGATGCAGCACAGTAGCGTACCTGCACAAACAAATAAGAACTTCGCATCCAACGAGATAAGGGGTTGTCAATCCCTTTACGGTCACTTACGAAAGTGAGATATGATAGATAGGATAGTTCGATATTTTTGGTATTTTTCGGATATAAGAACAGAAAGTAAAAACAAGAAAGTAAAGTAGATTGTAGATTGATATGTTGAGAATAGACCCGGGGGCCATAGGTTTCACTAGTGGCTTCTCTCATGATAGCAGAATTCTACGGTGGGTGAACGAATTACTGTCGAGCAATTGATAGAAAAGCGAATAATTATGAGAATATCTAGGCATGATCATTATATATAGGCATCACGTCCATGACAAGTAGACCGAAACGATTATGCATCTACTACTATTACTCCACACATCGACCGCTATCCAGCATGCATCTAGAGTATTAAGTTCATAAGAACATAGTAATGCTTTAAGCAAGATGACATGATGTAGAGGGATAAACTCAAGCAATATGATATAAACCCCATCTTTTTATCCTCGATGGCGACAATACAATACATGCTTTGCTGCCCCTGCTGTCACTGGGAAAGGACACCGCAAGATTGAACCCAAAGCCAAGCACTTCTCCCATTGCAAGAACTATAGATCTAGTAGGCCAAACCAAACCGATATTTCGAAGAGACATGCAAGGATATTATAATCATACATAAAAGAATTCAGAAAAGAACCAAATATTTCTCGTAGATAATCTTGATCATAAACCCAATATTCATCGGATCTCGACAAACACACCGCAAAAAGAATACATCGAATAGATCTCCTCGAAGATCGAGGAGAACTTGGTATTGAGATCCAAAAAGAGAGAAGAAGCCATCTAGGTACTAACTATGGACCCGAAGGTCTATGGTAAACTACTCACAACTCATGGTGAGGCGATGATGTTGATGTAGAAGCACTCCGTGGAAGACCCCCCCTCCGGTGGAGCTCCGGAACAGGCCCCAAGATGGGATCTCACGGGAACAGAAGGTTGCGGCGGTGGAATTAGGGTTTTCTCTATTGCTTCGATGTTTTCAGGGTACATGGGTATATATAGGAGGAAGGAGTATGTCGGTGGAGCAACGTGGGGCCCACGAGGGTGGGGGGGGCAGGGGGAGGGGGCGCGCCCTGGACCCTCGTGGGCACCACGTGTCCCCTCTGCCTTGGTTCTCAAGTCTCTCGTGAAGATATCATTCCAAAAATATCTCTCCCAAAGGTTTCATTCCGTTTGGACTCCGTTTGATATTCCTTTTCTGTGAAACCCTGAAGTAGGCAAAAAAACAGGAATATGGACTGGGCCTTTGGGTTAATAGGTTAGTCCCAAAAATAATATAAAAGTGTATAATAAATCCAATTAAACATCCAAAACATCATATATAATAGCATGGAACAATCAAAAATTATAGATACGTTGGAGACGTATCAAGCATCCCCAAGCTTAATTCCTGCTCATCCTCGAGTAGGTAAATGATAAAAACAGAAATTTTGATGTGGATTGCTAACCAACATAATTTTCAATATAATTCTCTTTATTGTGGCATGAATGTTTAGATCTGAAAGATTCAAGACAAAAGTCTATATTGACATAAGAAATAATAATACTTCAAGCATACTAACAAAGCAATCATGTCTTGTCAAAATAACATGGCCAAAGAAAGTTATCCCTACAAAAACATATAGTCTGGCTATGCTCCCTCTTCATCACACAAAATATTCATATCATGCACAACCCCGGTTTCAGCCAAGCAATTGTTTTCATACTCAATTTTTTCAAACCTTTCAACTTTCACGCAATACATGAACGTGAGCCATGGATATAGCACTATGGGTGGAATAGAGTGGTGGTTGTGGAGAAGACAAAAAGGAGGAAGATAGTCTCACATCGACTAGGCGTATCAACGGGCTATGGAGATGCCCATCAATAGATATCAATGTGAGTGAGTAGAGATTGCAATGCAACGGATGCACTAGAGCTATAAATGTAAGAAAGCTCAACAAAAGAAACTAAGTGGGTGTGCATCCAACTTGCTTGCTCACGAAGACCTAGGGCATTTGAGGAAGCCCATCGTTGGAATATACAAACCAAGTTCTATAATGAAAGTTCCCACTAGTATATGAAAGTGACTAAACATGAGACTCTCTATCATGAGAAACATGGTGCTACTTTGAAGCACAAGTGTGGAAAAAAAGATAGTAGCATTCTCCCTTTTCTTTTCTTTCCTTTTTTTTCTTTTTTTCCCTTTTTTTGGCCTTTATTTTTCTTGGCCTTTCCTTCTTTTTTTTTTCTTTTTTTTCTTTGGGACAATGCTCTAATAATGATGATCATCACACTTATATTGACATACAACTCGACATTACAACACGATACTAGAACAAAGTATGAATCTATATGAATGCCTCCGGCGGTGTACCGGGATGTGCAATGAATCAAGAGTGTGGCTTTGCCACAAATACGATGTCAAATACAAGATCATGCATGGCAATACGACAATATGAAGTGTGTCATATGAACGGAATGGTGGAAAGTTGCATGGCAATATATCTCGGAATGGCTATGGAAATGCCATGATAGGTAGGTATGGTGGCTGTTTTGAGGAAGGTATATGGTGGCTGTTTTCAGGAAGGTATATAGTGGGTGTATGGTACCGGCAAAAGTTGCGCGGTACAAGAGAGGCTAGCAGTGGTGGCAGGGTGAGAGTGTGTATAATCCATGGACTCAACATTAGTCATAAAGAACTCGTATACTTATTGCAAAATTTACGAGTCATCAAAACAAAGCAATCAATGCATGCTCCTAGGGGGGGGGGGGTGGTTGGTAGGAGTTAACCATCGCGCGCCCCCGACCTCCACACAAAGGATGACACTCTACAAATATCTCATGCTCTAACTTCGTCACATAGCGGTTCACCATACGTGCATGCTACAAGAATCACAAACTTTAACACAAGTATTTCTCAAATTCATAATAACTCCACTAGCATGACTCTAATATCACTATCCCCATATCTCAAAATAGTCATCAAGTATCAAACTTCTCATCATATTCAATGCACTTTGTATGAAAGTTTTTACAACATTCATCTTGGATGCCTATCATATTAGGACTAGTTTTATAACCAAAGCACATTACCATGCTGTTCTAAAAGACTCTCAAAGGGATATAAGTGAAGCATGGGAGATCAACAATTTCTACAAAATAAAATCACCACCGTGCTCTAAAAGATATAAGTGAAGCACTAGAGCAAAACTATTTAGCTCAAAAGATATAAGTGAAGCACATAGAGTGTTCTAACAAATTATAGACCATATTTATCTCTCTCAAAAAGGTGTGTCCAGCAAGGATGATTGTGGCAAACTAACAAGCAAAGTCCCAAATAATAAATGACGCTCCAAGTAAAACACATATCATGTGGTGAATAACAATATAGTCCCGAGTATAGTTACCGATAGATGAAGACAAAAGAGGGGATGCCTTCCCAGGGCATCCCCAAGCTTAGGCTTTTGGTTGTCCCTGAATTTTACCTTGGGGTGCCTTGGGGCATCCGCAAGCTTAGGCTCTTGCCACTCTTTGTTCCATAGTCCATCAAAGCCATACTCAAAACTTGAAAACTTCACAACACAAAACTTAACCAAAAATCTCGTGAGCTCCGTTAGTATAAGAAAACAAACCACCACTCAAGGGTATTGTAATGAACTCATTCTTTGTTTATATTGGTGTTAAACCTACTGTATTCCAACTTTTCTATGATTCATATCCTCCAATACTACTCATAGATTCATCAAAATATGCAAACAACACACAAAAAACAGAATATGTCAAAAACAGAACTGTGTGTAGTAATCTGTAACTTTCGAATACTTGTGTAACTCCAAAAAAATTGAAATAAATTATTAAACATGAGGAATTTTTCTATTAATCATCTGCAAAAAGAATCAACTAAATAGGACTCTCCAGTAAAAGCTGGTGACTATTCTCGTGAGCGCTAACTTTTCTGTTTTTTACAGCAAGATCGTATAAACTTCACACAAGTCTTCCCAAATGTTCTACTTGGCACAAACACTAATTAAAACACAAAACCACATCTAAACAGAACCTAGATGCATTATTTATTCCTAAACATAAGCAAAAACAAAGAAAGTAAAATTGGGTTTCCTCCCAACAAGCACTATCGTTTAACGCCCCTAGCTAGGCACGATACATGGATAGATCTAGGTATTTCCATCTTTGGAAGGCAATCCATAAGTGGCTCTCATAATAGATTCATTAGGTAATATGCTTTTCTTTCTAGGTGAGTATTCCAGGCCTTTCCTTCACGGAAATTGGAATCTAATATTTCCTTCCTTCATATCAATAATTGCACCAATCGTTCTAAGGAAAGGTCTACCAAGAATAATATGACATGAAGGATTGCAATCTATATCAGGAACAATGAAATCTATGGGCACATAATTCCTATTGGCAAAAATAAGAACATCATTAATCCTTCCCATAGCTTTCTTAATAGTAGAATCCGCTAGATGCAAATTTAGAGAACAATCATCAAGCTCATGGAAACCTAACAAATCACACAAAGTTTTTGGGATAGTGGAAACACTTCCACCCAAATCACACAAAGCAAAGCATTCATGATCCTTAATTTTAATTTTAATAGTAGGTTCCCATTCATCATAAAGCTGTCTAGGGATAGAGACTTCTAGTTCAAGTTTTTCTTCATAAGATTGCATCAAAGCAACAACTATGTGTTTGGTAAAAGCGTTATTTTGACTATAAGCATGCGGAGAATTTAGTACGGATTGCAACAAGGAAATACAATCAATCAAAGAGCAATTATCATAATTGAATCCCTTGAACTCCAAAGTAGAGGGTTCATCACTATGCAAAGTTTTAATCTCTTCAATCCCACTTTTAACAATTTTAGCATCAAGATCTAAAAACTCCGAATCATTAGGACGCCTTTTAATTAAAGTAGACTCATCTCCAGTCCCATCTTTATCAAGATTCATACTAGAAAACAAGAATATAATAGGAGATACATCAATAACTTCCAGATCTTCATCTTTAGTTTCATGATAACTAGAAGAACACGCTTTTATAAAGCACTCTTTTTTAGCACGCATCCTAGCGGTTCTTTCTTTGCATTCATCAATGGAAATTATCATGGCTTTGAGAGATTCATTGATATCATGCTTAGGTGGAATAGATCTAAGTTTCAAGGAATCGACATCAAGAGTAATTCTATCCATGCTTCTAGCCAATTCATCAATCTTAAGCAATTTTTCTTCAAGCAAAGCATTGAAATTCTTTTGCGAATTCATAAACTCAATAACACTAGTTTCAAATTCAGAAGGCATCTTTCCATAAGAGTTATTGTAGGAATCACCATAATTATTAGAGGAATTGCTAGGAAAAGGCCTAGGATTAAAGTTTCCGCTATAAGCATTGTTACCAAAATTATTCCTACCAACAAAATTCACATCCAAAGATTCATTTTTATTATCAATCAACGTGGATAAAGACATATCATTAGGATCAGAAGAAGCACTCTTGGTAGCAATTAATTTCACAAGTTCATCCATCTTTCTACTCAAAACACTAATCTCTTCGATAGCATGCACTTTTTTACTAGTAGATCTTTCGGTGTGCCATTGAGAATAATTAACCATAATATTATCTAGGAGTTTGGTAGCTTCTCCTAAGGTAGTTTCCATGAAAGTGCCTCCTGCGGCCGAATCTAAAAGATTTCTAGAAGCAAAATTCAAGCCATCATAAAAGTTTTGTATAATCATCCATAATTTCAAACCATGTGTGGGACAATTACGTAACATTAATTTCATTCTCTCCCAAGCTTGTGCAACATGCTCATGATCTAGTTGCTTAAAATTCATAATATCGTTTCTAAGAGAGATAATCTTAGCAGGAGGAAAATACTTAGAGATAAAAGCATCTTTGCACTTATTCCACGAATCAATACTATTTCTAGGCAAAGAGGAAAACCAAGTTTTGGCATGATCTCTAAGTGAAAACAGAAATAACTTCAATTTAACAATATCATTATCCGTATCCCTCTTCTTTTGCATATCACACAAATCAACAAAGTTGTTTAGATGGGTAGCTGCATCTTCACTACGAAGGCCGGAAAATTGATCTTTCATGACAAGATTCAACAGAGCGGCATTGATCTCACAAGATTAGGCATCGGTAATAGGAGCAATTGGAGTGCTAATAAAATCATTATTGTTGGTATTGGAGAAGTAACACAATTTGGTATTGTTTTGAGCCATAGTGACAAGCAAGCAATCCAACACACAAGCAAATAAGAAGCAAGCGAACGGTAAACACACGGCAAAAAGAAGGGCAAATAAAACGGCAAGGGTGAAGTGGGGGAGAGGAAAACGAGAGGCAACAATGTAATGCAAAGGATAAGGGTTTGTGATAGATAATATGTATATGACTTTTGCGTAAGCCTCCCCGGCAACAGCGCCATAAATTCTTCTTGCTACTTCTCGAGCTTGCGTTGTATTCCCTCGAAGAGGAAAGGGTGATGCAGCACAGTAGCGTAAGTATTTCCCTCAATTTTTTAGAACCAAGGTATCAATCCAGTAGGAGACCACGCGCGAGTCTGTAATGCCCAGGATGGGACTATACCTCCTACGTGTCGAGGCACGACTTAAAGGTATAAGCCCATCCTAGAATGATCTTAAGTTTGGTATCTTTGCACAACTCATGTAAAAGATGGATTAAATTACAAAAGAAGATAGTTGGCTTACACTCGCCACTTCACACAATACATTACATAAGCAAGACATCATTCAAAACATCACAACCCGACTACGGGTGAAGATCAAAAGAAAGATACCAAAACAACATAAAGCCACAGGTCAGGATCGAATCCTAGTAGAAACCACTACTGATCGTCGAAACGAAACAAGCATACAGCCAAACTCTTCATCGAGCTCCCGGTGAAGAACTGATCCAACTCCTGCATCAAACTCGGCTGAACCTGCATCTGGTGTGGTGAAGTAACTGTGAGCCACAGAGGACTCAGCAATCCCGTTCCCGGGTAACAAGACTATTTAAGCCTTGGGTGAGGACAAGGCTGAAGAAAGAACGAGAGGTGAAGGAACAACAAGAGTCTGCAGCAGCAACTAGCACTAGCTTACGTGATAGAGAGCGAGAAGAGAAAGCCTCGGTCGAGAGATGATCGCGAAGTGATCCTAACTAAAGCCGGTCAAACATAACCCCACCGTGTTCAACTCCCGAATCCCTATCCGGAAATTGACAGTCACGGTACACACGCTGGTAGTGTATTGGAACATTGTGTCAAGTTATCTACAACCAGATATTAACAAGCTCCCATCTGCCACATAACCGCGGGCACGGCTTTCGAAAGTTCAAACCCTGCAGGGGTGTTCTAACTTGACCCATTACAAGCCCACGATCCGCGGAGTCGCAACTCCATAGGTGGGAAGACCCGAGTATTCTCGGAATCCCGTGCTCAAGTTAAACCGAACTAAGGTAAGGCTAATCCAGCAAATCCTCCCGGCGTGCCGACACCCTGATAGTAGCCGCGCGTATCTCGTCTCAGGCCACGACCGGATGGGATAAGCTACGGGTTTTTACCAGACCTTGAGTTTCCTCGAGGTGGCCCCGCAGGTTGCCCAGTTCAGACCAACACTCATGTGGAGCACTGGCCCGGGGGGTTGAATTAAAATAAAAGGGATAGCTAGTCCACATGCAAGTTTTATTAGTTATTAGGCAAATAGTACCAATGTTGGGACTTGCTGGAAAAGACTTAGCACTTAGCGGTTTATCAAGGGGGTCCCATACACCCCAACCGTGTTAGGAACGCAAAATCAAGGAACATAACACCGGTTTATACGGTTCCTAACGGCATGAGTGGAACAAATCACCAAGCAAAAGGCTTAGCCTTCCACCCTTGCCAATATATAGATGATTTCATTTAAGCATTATATAGTGTGATATAACCCAACCAAACTTCAACATGAAGCAAGCATCTTCAATCTTCACCTGCAACTAGCAAAGCTATAAGAAGGGCTGAGCGAAGCGTACTTAGCCAAGCAACGGTTTGCATAGGTAGGGTGGTTAAACATGGTAATGGTTACAAGTAGGAGGCTGACAAGAAGATCATGGGCATCGAGGCAAAACTATAGAGCGGAACTACTAGCAATAGGCAAAGATAGTAATGGTATCCGGGTTCGGTCATCTTGCCTGGGATTCCACAAAGGAGAAGAACGGATCCATGAAGTAGACGGAGCAACACAGTCGAGAGAAACCTCACAACTCCGGAACGAAACCGAAGCTAACAAGAGAAGCAACCGGAAAGAAAGAAACAACACGGTAAACACACAAGCATAAACATGGCATACGATGCACAAACAAGAATGATGCATGTCCGGTTTAAATATGCATGGAATAGCAAAGGTGCACAAACAACACTACAAGTTAAGTGGAGCTCAATATGCAACGAGTTGCATATTGACGAAACACCACATTTAATTATTTAATTGACTCTCGTTTATTAACAAGACAAGATTAAATGTTTTTAGCATGGCAAGAGGTGAAGCATAAAGAAACTACACTATTTAGATATTTTAAACGAGGCCGGAAAAATAACAACAACAATCCGGAAAATCCCCATGAGCATGTTTAATAATTAAAGCAACAACAATTTAACATATCAATGTTGTTAACATGATGCGGATGACATGGTCAAGTTTATGCAATTTTATTAAAAGGTTAACAAGAAGAAGATAAGAAGCATTTGTCACCGTGGTGGAACGAAAGGGTGCCACGGCAACGAACCGAAAATGATGCAACGGCAACATATCGGTGCCGGTAACTCGTTGAGAGACCGGTGCAAAAGCAAAAGGTGGAGTGAACGAGTCAAACGAGATGAAAGGTGGGACGATCCCGTCACCGGGTTCCCACGAGTCGGTGACGAGGCAACCGAGGAACATGACAAACGGACGAAACGGACACAAAGCACACACGGGAGACATTTCATACAACCACATCAACACACGGGTCACGTCTCGGGTTATACCTTTGAAGCGTGCGTTTCGGGGCGGTTCGAGATAGTAGAGGAAGGAGTCGTTCTCGTTTCCGAAGAGGAAGTAGCCGTTCCGCAACTCGTAGAGGAAGTAGTGGTACACGGCCGAAGAGGAAGTAGTTGTTCACGGGTCTTCGGCGACGGTAGACGTTCACGTTACGTGTCGTGGAGTCGAACTTGACATCGGGCGTCGAGGTACTCGTTCATGTAGTAGTCGGACTTGACGGGTCCCGTGAAGTAGTCGAACTTGGAGCTCGTTTTCCCGTAGAGGTTCGGGTCGTCGTGGTACTTGGGTCTTCCGGCGAGGGTAGTTGTTCGGGCGTCGATCTCGTATACGGTTCGTAGACGTTCGGGCCGTAGATGTACTTGCCAAACTCGGTTCTCGCGACGAGTTCGTAGATGTACTTCTCCGAAGGGGTACTTGACGCATCGCCATGTACTCGTTGATGTAGTCGTTCACGGAGCTCGTAACCGTTCCCGGTACGTAGATGTTCACGTCACGTGTAGAGGTACTTGGCGAAAACCTGAAACCGTACACTGGTCCTTGGTAAAACAACAACACAGGCAACACACACAAGGGGGCGACGAAGGCCAAGGTAGCAGCACGGCGAGGCGCTGCGGAACCAGCCGGCAAAGAGGAGGCAGCAGGCCTCGACCTCGGCACTACGGGGCTCAGGCCTTGGGCGAAGCGGAGAGGAAGGGCGGCGGCTCCGGCCTGCTTGGCAGGGCGGCTGCACCTAGCGCGCGACGGAGGGGGAACGAGGCAGGGGCGGCGTCCTGCCTCGCCGACGGAGGGTGCTCGGGAGGAGGCGCGCTACGGGGCCAGAGGACCTGGCCTTGACAAAGGACGGCGGCGGAGGAGGGCCTTGGTTCACCGGAGCTTGAGCGGGGCCGGAGGACGGAGGAGGAAGGGCGCAGCGCAGGGCGCCCTGGCGATGGGGAGCTAGGCGGCGCGGCGGCACCGGCCTGCGGGCACCATGGCGACCTGGCTCGCGGGGCCCTGACGCGCGGGACTGGCGCGGAAGGGAGGAGGCCGCGGGAAGGAGAAGTGCTCGAGGCAGCTTGCGGGGCGCACGAAGGCGGAGGGCTCTCGGGGCTCCAGGCGATGGAGGAAGGAGAGGGGGGGTCGAGAGGATGGGGGAGGCTCGGGCGAGAGGAGAAAGGCTCGAGGGGAGCGAGAGGGGAACGAGAGGGTGGCGGCGGTCGTGCGGGAGAGTGGGAGAGCGAGGGAGTGCGCTAGGGTTAGGTGGGGTGCGGGCTGGAGTGGGCCTTGGAGGGGAGATGGGCCTTGGGAAGGGAGGCTGAAAGGAGGCTTGGGCCTGGAGGAAAGCTGCTGGGCTGCTCTCCTTCTGCTGCTTTCAGTTGTTTCCGAAAAAAACAGAAACAACAAGGAAGAAAAGAAAAAGAAGGAAGAAAGAGGGAGGGTTAGGGAAAAAGTTGCACAATGGAGCATTTTTCTCGGGCATCATAAAAAGAGCACGGTCCGAGAAAAATAGAAAAGGCGTGGTCGGAAAATAATTCAAACATATTTGAATTTAATTCAAATGGGTTTGAACTAAGACTTGATTATTGAGGTGTCCAAAAATGTTCCAATTTTCGGAGGAACCTCGAAACAACGGAAAAGAAATATTGGCAAGGGTTTTTGGAGGAGAAACTCGAAGTAAAGGCATGTGGAATATATGCAAGTGTGTTGCGGTTAATTCCAACAACGGAATAATTATTTATAATAGCTCCATAATATTTGGAGGATATGTTTTGAAGAGAAGACATCCTTCCCTCGATTTAAATGGACCGAAGGTCCACACAATTTATTTAAGTTGAGATGCAAATTAAATAAGACATGATGGCATGATGACATGATGCAATGCAAAAAATAAATAACACAAGCTCAAAAGAAACACACGGGCAACCCGGAACATCTGGAATCTTCTGGAATCTTCTGGAATCTTCTGGGACGTCGTCGGTCTTCGGGCGTCACAACTCTCCCACACTAACAGAGGATCTCGACCCGAGATCCTAGAGATAGCACCGGGTAAAAACGGAAAAAGAAGAGGTAAAACAAAGTTGCTTCTTTGACAGACGAGTGAAACCAAGGAACCTTTAGAGGTTGAACAATCTTAAAAGAAAGAATACAACGGAGATGAACGAAGATGAAAACAGTTCGGTAAGCAGGAGGAACAAGGAACATTATGAGAACCTTGCATGTTGAAAGACATGAAACAAGAGCTTACGGATGGAAAGAAATATGAAACCACAATGGTATGGCCAAGGAATAAGAATGACATAATTTGGACAGCACTCCGTCTTAAAATCGAAGGAATTAACATGAGCTTGAGGAGAGATGGAGTGATACTTGATGAAATCAACAACATATTGCCTCCGAAACAATTGAAAGAATGGCACAAGGGGTAAGAAAGATTCAGACAACACTCCGGTTAAAAGAGTAAAAACTTGATAAGATGAGGGAACTTGAATGAAGAAAACAACACTCCGGTTAAAAGACAAGCAAGGAAGACTATGATCTTGATATGACAAGATGATGGTTAAAGAGAGCAATATCACAATGCCTCCGGAATGAAAGAATAGCATATAAATCAAAGAAAGAAAAGAATGGAGAAGAAAATGACAACTTCTCTCAAAATAGAATTTGAAAGAGCATTCTTACGAAGAAGGGTTGAACAGAGTTGTTGGAAAAATCAACAACGAAAGAATAAGCTTGATGTGGGCTTATGGAAAACATCTCAAAATTATGAGGTGACAACCAGCCACTAACGGAAATGATTGATTGGATTGAGATGAACAAGGAGATGAAAAACTTATTTCACCCGAATGATAAATGAAGAACTTGGGTCATATATAAGCACCATAATTAGCAACAACTCTGAAGGAAAGCTTTTAGGTGAATTATAACCCAAGATAACTCCAACAGATAAAATGAATGGTTGGAAAGATCTCCTGAACAACGAAAAAGATGGGTTTAAATATCTCATTCCTGACAACTCGTGAATCATGAAACATGAAGGAATTGTCAAAAATGACATAACACCACCTGAAAAGATAAGGTAGAAAGAATTGCAATTGGAAAGCATGATGAAGAATGCTTGAGCTCCAACAAGAATCTTGATGAAGACTTCGAGGATGAATTAAATGATGAAGGACCACCATGAAGAACTCCGGTAATGAAAGCATGAGAAGTGAAAGATGAAAGAATAAGATTCAAGGCCTGCGGTGAATTAGATGGAACTTGAAATGATAATTAAAATAACTTGGAACTCCGGAAAACAAGATGAATAACTTAGAACCGAGAATATAATATGATGAACAAGCTCCAGACAAAAGAATTAAGTCACCTTGAAGGAATAAGAATAAGAATTATGTCATGCATATCCTTCACCAATTTAAATTGATGACAAACAAATGATTTGACAAACTACTTATTCTCGTTGCAAAGAATTAAAGAGAGATCTCGGACAAGTTTGGGTAATTCTTCAACGAACCACCGGCAGGATTATGAAAAGAACAAATGAATTAAAACGATAACAACGGAAAGGTAAACTTGAAAGAACCACCGTAAGAAATAGAAGACGAACGAAGAGGCATCAATGAAGAATAGTTGGAGGGCGAAGTTGAAAACTGAGAACGAAGAAATATTCTGAAATGATGGCCTTCGGAGGATCACATAGAAAAGAATTCATGAAAAGCTTCGGATGGTATAAACAGAATTCCTCACAATCGGAACAATAATGAGGATGGCAAGAAGCTAGAACCACGAATCTTCACGAGAACGGGCCAAGATTTAAGAAAAACACTTCTTCGGTCTTCAAATGCTGAGAATGAAGACGAGAAATGCCATAAGAATTGTTGAGCACTCCGGAATGAAGAATTAAAAAGGTTGAACCAACGATGAAAAGAATTTGAAAGTAAACTTGGAGAAGGCATATGACTGATGGAGATCATTCTTACGTCACACTTTGAAAAGAGTTTGAGTATAACTCCAGAAAATTAGAAGAGTCAGGTAAGATCCTGGGAAAAACCTGTGGGTTAGGGCCCACTCAAAAGAAATCACCGTTGGAAAAGATTGCTTGAGAGATATTGCACCAGTTGAATTAAAAGGCTTGAGTAAGATGACAACCTCAAAAATAGCTTGAACGGATTAAGAATGGAATTATGAATCTTCAGCACTCCGGATATGGATAGCAAGAGGAGAATGATTAATTGGTGCACCGGAATAAGAAAGCATTGTGAAATGAGAAAAAAAAAGATAAGATCAACACCTAAATCTTGAATTACATCCACTGGCAGAATTTGAGAACAAAAGAATGATGAACTTGAAGTTCTTGAGCATCTTCACGATAAATCACCGGATAAGAACATTGAATGAAAGAATGAAGACATATCACATGAATAAAATGGATACTTCATCTGAGAATTCTTGCTCTGAGAAGAAAAAGGGTGGGAGGGTGGGAAAAACAAAGACAACTTGAGATGATTGAAACAGACAAATCGTCAGATTTCTCAACGGCGTCCGTATGGAATAACTTGAAAAGAAGGCACACCGGTTGAAAAGGAATAACATGAAAATCTTGATGGTTAAGAAGGACTAGCACTCCCATAGAAATATGAGAATATCGATTAGGAAAGGTATGGAATCAACATTTGACATCGAAGCAACTCGAATACCAGAATCAAAACAAAAACAAAGGATAGATGTGTTGCAGCATCAACTTCACAATATCATTCGAATAGAGGATTGAACGAATGAATTCTGTAGGTACATCACTGGTCAAGAAGCCACTTGGAGAACAAAAAGAAAATAAAAAAGGAACAAAGAACAGATAGAACAAATACAAGATAGAAGTTTTGTTCGACATATTCGTGCTGAAAGCTCATGGAACGTGTTACAAAAGGGTTTTGTCATCCCCGGATCAGCATAGCCAAGGACCCTTTAAGATGCAACTCCCGATCAGAACAAGTCCATAAAACCACTTCACTCAATGTAGAACCCCAAACTTCATATCGTGCATCCGTTGGAAGAATGCCTAGAACTACTAGATGAACCCACCTATAGATTTCCGAAAGTTTCCAGTTATGCAATCAGGTGTTGGGGATACACGGGAAGCACCACGCAATCAACTCTAAACCTACATCCAGGTGTATCCATCCTTCAACACATAACCAGTCTTTCTCGGAAACTGTTTACCTCGGACCTTCGAAACGCATCCACTATACAAGCTATGGCAATACTCTCGAACTACCTCCCCAGTACTGGGTGATGTCGGGGTTATCTTGCCACTAACCGTATAGGAGAGATTTTCGATGTCGGCCGTCTTAAGTATTTAGTACTGCCGCGATATGCTTGTGACAACAATACCCCGAAGCTCAACTCCCCGGGAACATGAGGCATCGAGAACAATATCCTTGTCACAAGAACATCGAAACAATCCCAGAATACTCGCGGGATCCTAAAAAAAATTTGTGCAATTTTTTGAAGATAGGAGAGACAAGAGTAGTCGTCAGGAGTCCTCACCAGAGAGAAAGGGGATGAGAAGCAAAGAAATCCTACTCTCCGATATAATATAGGACTCAAAAAGTTTTCTGTGTGTGCCTAGACTCAACCGTCAACGATTCGATCAATCAGTGGGGGCTTCTAGGTCGGAGAAGGCTCTGAATACCAACTTTGTAATGCCCAGGATGGGACTATACCTCCTACGTGTCGAGGCACGACTTAAAGGTATAAGCCCATCCTAGAATGATCTTAAGTTTGGTATCTTTGCACAACTCATGTAAAAGATGGATTAAATTACAAAAGAAGATAGTTGGCTTACACTCGCCACTTCACACAATACATTACATAAGCAAGACATCATTCAAAACATCACAACCCGACTACGGGTGAAGATCAAAAGAAAGATACCAAAACAACATAAAGCCACAGGTCAGGATCGAATCCTAGTAGAAACCACTACTGATCGTCGAAACGAAACAAGCATACAGCCAAACTCTTCATCGAGCTCCCGGTGAAGAACTGATCCAACTCCTGCATCAAACTCGGCTGAACCTGCATCTGGTGTGGTGAAGTAACTGTGAGCCACAGAGGACTCAGCAATCCCGTTCCCGGGTAACAAGACTATTTAAGCCTTGGGTGAGGACAAGGCTGAAGAAAGAACGAGAGGTGAAGGAACAACAAGAGTCTGCAGTAGCAACTAGCACTAGCTTACGTGATAGAGAGCGAGAAGAGAAAGCCTCGGTCGAGAGATGATCGCGAAGTGATCCTAACTAAAGCCGGTCAAACATAACCCCACCGTGTTCAACTCCCGAATCCCTATCCGGAAATTGACAGTCACAGTACACACGCTGGTAGTGTATTGGAACATTGTGTCAAGTTATCTACAACCGGATATTAACAAGCTCCCATCTGCCACATAACCACGGGCACGGCTTTCGAAAGTTCAAACCCTGCAGGGGTGTTCCAACTTGACTCATTACAAGCCCACTATCCGCGGAGTCGCAACTCCATAGGTGGGAAGACCCGAGTATTCTCGGAATCCCGTGCTCAAGTTAAACCGAACTAAGGTAAGGCTAATCCAGCAAATCCTCCCGGCGTGCCGACACCCTGATAGTAGCCGCGCGTATCTCGTCTCAGGCCACGACCGGATGGGACAAGCTACGGGTTTTTACCAGACCTTGAGTTTCCTCGAGGTGGCCCCGCAGGTTGCCCAGTTCAGACCAACACTCATGTGGAGCACTGGCGGGTTGAATTAAAATAAAAGGGATAGCTAGTCCACATGCAAGTTTTATTAGTTATTAGGCAAATAGTACCAATGTTGGGACTTGCTGGAAAAGACTTAGCACTTAGCGGTTTATCAAGGGGGTCCCATACACCCCAACCGTGTTAGGAACGCAAAATCAAGGAACATAACACCGGTTTATACGGTTCCTAACGGCATGAGTGGAACAAATCACCAAGCAAAAGGCTTAGCCTTCCACCCTTGCCAATATATAGATGATTTCATTTAAGCATTATATAGTGTGATATAACCCAACCAAACTTCAACATGAAGCAAGCATCTTCAATCTTCACCTGCAACTAGCAAAGCTATAAGAAGGGCTGAGCGAAGCGTACTTAGCCAAGCAACGGTTTGCATAGGTAGGGTGGTTAAACATGGTAATGGTTACAAGTAGGAGGCTGACAAGAAGGTCATGGGCATCGAGGCAAAACTATAGAGCGGAACTACTAGCAATAGGCAAAGATAGTAATGGTATCCGGGTTCGGTCATCTTGCCTGGGATTCCACAAAGGAGAAGAACGGATCCATGAAGTAGACGGAGCAACACAGTCGAGAGAAACCTCACAACTCCGGAACGAAACCGAAGCTAACAAGAGAAGTAACCGGAAAGAAAGAAACAACACGGTAAACACACAAGCATAAACATGGCATACGATGCACAAACAAGAATGATGCATGTCCGGTTTAAATATGCATGGCATAGCAAAGGTGCACAAACAACACTACAAATTAAGTGGAGCTCAATATGCAACGAGTTGCATATTGACGAAACACCACATTTAATTATTTAATTGACTCTCGTTTATTAACAAGACAAGATTAAATGTTTTTAGCATGGCAAGAGGTGAAGCATAAAGAAACTACACTATTTAGACATTTTAAATGAGGCCGGAAAAATAACAACAACAATCCGGAAAATCCCCATGAGCATGTTTAATAATTAAAGCAACAACAATTTAACATATCAATGTTGTTAACATGATGCGGATGACATGGTCAAGTTTATGCAATTTTATTAAAAGGTTAACAAGAAGAAGATAAGAAGCATTTGTCACCGTGGTGGAACGAAAGGGTGCCACGGCAACGAACCGAAAATGATGCAACGGCAACATATCGGTGCCGGTAACTCGTTGAGAGACCGGTGCAAAAGCAAAAGGTGGAGTGAACGAGTCAAACGAGATGAAAGGTGGGACGATCCCGTCACCGGGTTCCCACGAGTCGGTGACGAGGCAACCGAGGAACATGACAAACGGACGAAACGGACACGAAGCACACACGGGAGACATTTCATACAACCACAGCAACACACGGGTCACGTCTCGGGTTATACCTTTGAAGCGTGCGTTTCGGGGCGGTTCGAGATAGTAGAGGAAGGAGTCGTTCTCGTTTCCGAAGAGGAAGTAGCCGTTCCGCAACTCGTAGAGGAAGTAGTGGTACACGGCCGAAGAGGAAGTAGTTGTTCACGGGTCTTTGGCGACGGTAGACGTTCACGTTACGTGTCGTGGAGTCGAACTTGACATCGGGCGTCGAGGTACTCGTTCATGTAGTAGTCGGACTTGACGGGTCCCGTGAAGTAGTCGAACTTGGAGCTCGTTTTCCCGTAGAGGTTCGGGTCGTCGTGGTACTTGGGTCTTCCGGCGAGGGTAGTTGTTCGGGCGTCGATCTCGTATACGGTTCGTAGACGTTCGGGCCATAGATGTACTTGCCAAACTCGGTTCTCGCGACGAGTTCGTAGATGTACTTCTCCGAAGGGGTACTTGACGCATCGCCATGTACTCGTTGATGTAGTCGTTCACGGAGCTCGTAACCGTTCCCGGTACGTGGATGTTCACGTCACGTGTAGAGGTACTTGGCGAAAACCTGAAACCGTACACTGGTCCTTGGCAAAACAACAGCACAGGCAACACACACAAGGGGGCGACGAAGGCCAAGGCAGCAGCAAGGCGAGGCGCTGCGGAACCAGCCGGCAAAGAGGAGGCAGCAGGCCTCGACCTCGGCGCTGCGGGGCTCAGGCCTTGGGCGAAGCGGAGAGGAAGGGCAGCGGCTCCGGCCTGCTTGGCAGGGCGGCTGCACCTAGCGCGCGACGGAGGGGGAATGAGGCAGGGGCAGCGTCCTGCCTCGCCGACGGAGGGTGCTCGGGAGGAGGCGCGCTACGGGTCCAGAGGACCTGGCCTTGACAGAGGACGGCGGCGGAGGAGGGCCTTGGTTCGCCGGAGCTTGAGCGGGGCCGGAGGACGGAGGAGGAAGGGCGCAGTGCAGGGCGCCCTGGCGATGGGGAGCTAGGCGGCGCGGCAGCACCGGCCTGCGGGCACCATGTCGACCTGGCTCGCGGGGCCGTGACGCGCGGGACTGGCACGGAAGGGAGGAGGCCGCGGGAAGGAGAAGTGCTCGAGGCAGCTTGCGGCAAGCACGAAGGCGGAGGGCTCTCGGGGCTCCAGGCGATGGAGGAAGGAGAGGGGGGGTCGAGAGGATGGGGGAGGCTTGGGCGAGAGGAGAAAGGCTCGAGGGGAGCGAGAGGGGAACGAGAGGGTGGCGGCGGTCGTGCGGGAGAGTGGGATAGCGAGGGAGTGCGCTAGGGTTAGGTGGGGTGCGGGCTGGAGTGGGCCTTGGAGGGGAGATGGGCCTTGGGAAGGGAGGCTGAAAGGAGGCTTGGGCCTGGAGGAAAGCTGCTGGGCTGCTCTCCTTCTGCTGCTTTCAGTTGTTTCCCAAATAAAAATAGAAACAACAAGGAAGAAAAGAAAAAGAAGGAAGAAAGAGGGAGGGTTAGGGAAAAAGTTGCACAATGGAGCATTTTTCTCGGGCATCATAAAAAGAGCACGGTCCGAGAAAAATAGAAAAGGCGTGGTCGGAAAATAATTCAAACATATTTGAATTTAATTCAAATGGGTTTGAACTAAGACTTGATTATTGAGGTGTCCAAAAATGTTCCAATTTTCGGAGGAACCTCGAAACAACGGAAAAGAAATATTGGCAAGGGTTTTTGGAGGAGAAACTCGAAGTAAAGGCATGGGGAATATATGCAAGTGTGTTGCGGTTAATTCCAACAACGAATAATTATTTATAATAGCTCCATAATATTTGGAGGATATGTTTTGAAGAGAAGACATCCTTCCCTCGATTTAAATGGACCGAAGGTCCACACAATTTATTTAAGTTGAGATGCAAATTAAATATGACATGATGGCATGATGACATGATGCAATGCAAAAAATAAATAACACAAGCTCAAAAGAAACACACGGGCAACCCGGAACATCTGGAATCTTCTGGAATCTTCTGGAATCTTCTGGGACGTCGTCGGTCTTCGGGCGTCACAGAGTCCCTCGCACCTGCACAAACAAATAAGAACTTCGCAGCCAACGCGATAAGGGGTTGTCAATCCCTTTACGGTCACTTACGAAAGTGAGATCTAATAGATAGGATAGTTTGATATTTTTGGTATTTTTTGGATATAAGAACAGAAAGTAAAAACAGCAAAGTAAAATAGATTGTAGATTGATATGTTGAGAATAGACCCGGGGGCCATAGGTTTCACTAGTGGCTTCTCTCATGATAGCAAAATTCTACGGTGGGTGAACGAATTACTGTCCAGCAATTGATAGAAAAGCGAATAATCATGGGAATATCTAGGCATGATCATTATATATAGGCATCACGTCCGTGACAAGTAGACCGAAATAATTATACATCTACTACTATTACTCCACACATCGACCATTATCCAGCATGCATCTAGAGTATTAAGCTCATAAGAACAGGGTAATGCTTTAAGCAATATGACATGATGTAGAGGGATAAACTCAAGCAATATGATATAAACCCCATCTTTTTATCCTCGATGGCAACAATACAATATGTGTCTTGCTGCCCCTGCTGTCACTGGGAAAGGACACCGCATGATTTAACCCAAAGCCAAGCACTTCTCCCATTGCAAGAACTATAGATCTAGTAGGCCAAACCAAACCGATAATTCGAAGAGACTTGCAAGGATATTATAATCATACATAAAAGAATTCAGAAAAGAACCAAATATTTATCATAGATTATCTTGATCATAAACCCACAATTCATCGGATCTCGACAAACACACCGCAAAAAGATTACATCGAATAGATCTCCTCGAAGACCGCGGAGAACTTGGTATTGAGATCCAAAAAGAGAGAAGAAGCCATCTAGGTACTAACTATGGACCCGAAGGTCTGTGGTAAACTACTCACAGCTCATGGTGAGGCGGTGGTGTTGATGTAGAAGCACTTCGTGGAAGATACCCCCTCCAGTGGAGCTCCGGAACAGGCCCCAAGATGGGATCTCACGGGAACAGAAGATTGCGGCAGTGGAATTAGGGGTTTCTCTGTTGCTTCGATGTTTTCAGGGTACATGGGTATATATAGGAGGAAGGAGTACATCGGTGGAGCAATGTGGAGCCCACGAGGGTGGGGGCGCGCCCAGGGGAGGGAGCGCGCCCTGGACCCTCGTGGGCACCACGGGTCGCCTCTGCCTTGGTTCTCAATTCTCTCGTGAAGACATCGTTCCGAAAATAACTCTCCCGAAGGTTCCATTCCGTTTGGACTCTGTTTGATATTCCTTTTCTGCGAAACCCTGAAATAGGCAAAAAAACAGCAATCTGGACTGGTCCTTTGGGTTAATAGGATAGTCCCAAAAATAATATAAAAGTGTATAATAAAGCCCATTAAAAATACAAAACATCATATATAATAGCATGGAACAATAAAAAATTATAGATACGTTGGAGACGTATCAGTCACCATGTCGGTTACCTTCAAAGGTTGGTCCTCGAATGGCTCCGTAGTTGTAGTCGTGGTCGCACCGTCTTGAAAAAGAGTCGAAGTAGACTCGGCATCATCAATGCTACAAAGAGGGATGGTGGTCGAGTCGAACTTGGGAGCGTCATCTTGGTGCTCGTTGGGCTTGGACATCATGGTGGTACTACCCTCATGCTCGCCGTCTTGGAGCTTCGTCTTTGAGAAGTGTGCTTGCGGTGGAGAACCCTTGGCCTTCATTAGTTCTTGTTCTGCCTTGAGAGCACCAATGTAGTTGTCGTCGAGGGACTTGTAGTTGTCGAGGAAGATAGTCTTTGAGATGTCGTTGTTCAATCCTATCATGAAGTGGAACTTCATCAAAATGGGGTCGTCCACGTTGGCTCGTCGCAAGGCAATCTTCATATCCTTGAAGTACTCGTCGATGGACTTGGATCCTTGGATGGTGTTCTCCAATTGGCGTAGAAGTCGTTCCGTGTAGGTGGGAGGCACGAACTCTCGCCACAAAGATTTATTCGTCTTGGGCCAACTCATGTCATAGTCCTCTGAAGGTGTGTGAAGCCACCATGTCAACGCGAAGTCATGGAAGTTTCTTGTGGCGCACTTCACTTGATCTTCGTAGGAAACTTGATGTAGCGCGAGGTAAGTTGGGGAACGTAGCAGAATTCAAAAAATTTCTACGCTTTCACCAAGATCCAACTAAGGAGACATCTAGCAACGAGCAAGTAAGAGTGCATCTACATACCGTTACGTAGATCGCGTGCGGAAGCTTTCGAAGAAGCGTGGATGAGGTAGTCGTACTCTTCGCGTTCTTCGTCACCGATGATCTAGCGCCGAACGGACGGCACCTCCGCGTTCAACACACGTCCGGTATAGCAACGCCACCTCCTTCTTGATCCAGCAATGGGGGAGGAGAAGTCGTCAGAGATCCAGCAGCACAACGGCGTGGTGGTGGATGCAGTGGAGATTGCAGCAGGGCTTCGCCGGGCGCCCTGCGTTAAGGAGACGGAGTTGTGACGGGAGGGGGAGACGCACCAGGGCAATGGTGCGGCTGCCCTCTCCCCCCCACATATATATAGGGGGCCAGGGGGTGCGCCAGCCCCTGCAGATCCAATCTGCAAGGGGGGGGGCGGCGGCCAGGGGGGAGTCCTTGCCCCCCAAGGCAAGTGGCGCCCCCTCCCACCTAGGGTTTCAACCCTTGGCGCATGGGGAGGAGGGCCAAAGTGGTGCGCCAGGCCATTAGGGCTGGACACTTCCCCCTTGCGGCCTAGGGGCCCCACCGGGATGGGTGGCCCCACCCGGTGGACCCCCGGGGCCCCTCCGGTGGTCCCGGGACGCTCCCGGTGACCCCCGGAGATCACCCGATAGCCGAAACCTGACTTCCTATAAATCAATCTTTACCCCCGGACCATTCCGGAACTCCTCGTGATGTCCGAGATCTCATCCGGGACTCCGAACAACTTTCGGGTTTCCACGTGCATGTATCTCTACGACCCTAGCGTTACCGAACCTTAAGTGTGTAGACCCTACGGGTTCGGGAGACACGTAGACATGACCGAGACCACTCTCCGGTCAATAACCAACAGCGGGATCTGGATACCCATGTTGGTTCCCACGTGTTCCTCGATGATCTTCATCGGATGAACCACCGTGTCAAGGATTCGCTCAATCCCATATGTCATTCCCTTTGTCTATCGGTACGGTACTTGCCCGAGATTCGATCGTCGGTATACCCGATACCTTGTTCAATCTTGTCATGGCAAGTCTCTTTACTCGATCCGTAATCCATCATCCCGTGACCAACTACTTAGTCACATTGAGCTCATTATGATGATGTCTTACCGAGTGGGCCCAGAGGTACCTCTCCGTCATACGGAGTGACAACATTCCAGTCTCGGTTCGTACCAACTCAACATACACTTTCGGAGATACCCGATGCGTACCTTTATAGCCACCCAGTTACGTTGTGACGTTTGGCACACCCAAAGTATTCCTACGGCATCCGGGAGTTGTACAACCTCATGGTCTAAGGAATAAATACTTGACACCGAAAAGCTTATGCATTACGAACTATACGATCTCGTGCTATGCTCAGGATTGGGTCTTGTCCATCACATCATTCTCCTAATGATGTGATCCCGTTATCACTGACATCCTATGTCCATGGTCAAGAAACTGTGACCATCTGTTGATCAACGAGCTGGTAACTAGAGGCTCACCAGGGACTCATTGTGGTCTATGTATTCACACATGTATCGCTGTTTCCGTACAATACAATTCAAGAATGAATAACAGACAATTATCATGAATAAGGAAATATAATAATAATACTTTTATTATTGCCTCTAGGGCATATTTCCAACAGTCTCCCACTTGCACTAGAGTCAATAATCTAGTTACATTGTGATGAATCGTACACCCATAGAGTTCTGGTGTTGATCATGTTTTGCACGTGGAAGAGGTTTAGTCAACGGGTCTGCGACACTCAGATCCGTATGGACTTTACAAATATCTATGTCTCCATCCTGAACATAATTCCGGATGGAGTTGAAACGGCGCTTGATGTGCTTGGTTTTCTTGTGAAACCTGGGCTCCTTGGTAATAGCAATAGCACCATTGTTATCACAGAAGAGAGTCATTGGGCTTGACGCGCTTGGAATGACTCCTAGGTCGGTGATGAACTCCTTCATCCAGACTCCTTCCTGTGCTGCTTCAGAAGCAGCTATGTACTCCGATTCACATGTAGATGCTGCCACGACGCTTTGCTTGCAACTACACTAGCTGACTGCCCCTCCGTTCAAAATATACACGTATCCGGTTTGAGACTTAGAGTCATCCAGATCTGTGTCGAAGCTAGCATCGACGTAACCCTTTACGACGAGCTCTTCGTCACCTCCATAAACGAGAAACATATCTATAGTCCTTTTCAGGTACTTAAGGATGTTCTTGACCGCTGTCCAGTGTTTCGTACCGGGATCACTTTGGTACCTCCCTACCAAACTTATGGCAAGGTTCACATCAAGTCTGGTACACAGCATGACATACATGATAGAACCTATGGCCGAGGCATAGGGAATGACACTCATCTTTTATCTATCTTCTGCCGTGGTCGGTGACTGAGCCTTGCTCAATCTCATACCTTGCAAAACAGGCAAGAATCCTTTCTTTGACTGATCCATATTGAACTTTTTCAATATTTTGTCAAGGTATGTACTTTGTGAAAGACCAATGAGGCGTCTTGATCTATCTCTATAGATTTTGATGCCTAATATGTAAGCAGCTTCTCCAAGGTCCTTCATTGAAAAACTTTTATTCAAGTAGGCCTTTACATTTTCCAAGAATTCTATATCATTTCCCATCAGCAATATGTCATCCACATATAATATGAGAAATGCCACAGAGCTCCCACTCACTTTCTTGTAAATACAGGCTTCTCCATAAGTCTGTATAAAGCCAAATGCATTGATCACATCATTAAAGCGAATATTCCTACTCCGAGATGCTTGCACCAGCCCGTAAATCGAGCGTTGGAGCTTGCATACCTTGTCAGCGTTCTCTGGATCGAAAAAACCTTCCGGTTGCATCATATACAACTCTTCCTTGAGGAAGCCGTTAAGGAATGTTGTTTTGACGTCCATTTGCCATATCTCATAATCGTAGAATGCGGCAATAGCTAACATGATTCTGACTGACTTCAGCATCGCTACAGGAGAGAAAGTCTCGTCGTAGTCAATCCCTTGAACTTGTCGATAACCCTTAGCGACAAGACGAGCCTTATAGATGGTCACATTACCATCCGCGTCTGTCTTCTTCTTAAATATCCATTTGGTTTCTATGGCGTGCCTGTCATCAGGCAAGTCCACCAAAGTCCATACTTTGTTTTCATACATGGATTCTATCTCGGATTTCATGGCTCCAAGCCATTTATTGGAATCCGGGCTCGCCATCGCTTCTTCATAGTTCGAAGGTTCACCGTTGTCTAACAACATGATTTCCAGGACAGGGTTGCCATACCACTCTGGTGCGGAACGTGCCCTTGTGGACCTTCGAAGTTCAGTAGTAACTTGATCTATTTCTTCATGATCATTATCATCAACTACCTCCCTTGTCCGTGCAGGCACCTCAGGAACAGTTTCCTTCGCTGCGCTACTTTTCGGTCCAGGAGGGGTGACTATCACCTCATCAAGTTCTACTTTCCTCCCACCCACTTCTTTCGAGAGAAACTCTTTCTCCAGAAAGCATCCATTCTTGGCAACAAAAACTTTGCCTTCGGATCTGTGGTAGAAGGTGTACCCAATCGTTTCCTTTGGGTATGCTATGAAGACGCATTTTTCCGATTTGGGTTCGAGCTTTTCAGGTTGAAGTTTCTTGACATAAGCATCGCAACCCCAAACTTTTAGAAACGACAGCTTTGGTTTATTGCCAAACCAAAGTTCATACGGAGTCGTCTCAACGGATTTCGACGGAGCCCTATTTAAAGTGAATGCGGCAGTCTCTAAAGCATAACCCCAAAAAGATAGCGGTAAATCGGTGAGGGACATCATAGACCGCACCATGTCCAAAAGAGTACGATTTCGACGTTCGGACACACCGTTACGTTGAGGTGTTCCGGGCGGTGTCAATTGTGAAACAATTCCACAGCTCCTAAGGTGTGTGCCAAATTCATGACTTAAATATTCACCCCCCACGATCTGATCGTAAGAACTTTATTTTTCTGTCACGTTGATTCTCAACCTCATTATGAAATTCCTTGAACTTTTCAAAGGTCTCAGACTTGTGTTTCATCAAATAGATATACCCATATCTACTCAAGTCATCCGTGAGGGTGAGAACATAATGATAGCCTCCGCGAGCCTCAACACTCATTGGACCGCACACATCGGTATGTATGATTTCCAACAAGTTGGTTGCTCGCTCCATTGTTCCGGAGAACGGAGTCTTGGTCATCTTGCCCAAGAGGCATGGTTCGCACGTGTCAAATGATTCATAATCAAGAGACTCTAGAAGTCCATCTGAATGGAGCTTCTTCACACGTTTGACACCAATATGACCAAGGCGGTAATGCCACAAGTATGTGGGACTATCATTATCAACTTTACATCTTTTGGCATCTACACTATGAATATGTGTATCATCACGTTCGAGATTCATCAAAAATAAACCATTGACCAGCGGGGCATGACCATAAAACATATCTCTCAAATAAATAGAACAACCATTATTCTCCGATTTGAAAGAGTAGCCATCTCGCATAAGACGAGATCCGGATACAATGTTCATGCTCAAAGCTGGTACTAAATAACAATTATTGAGGTTTAAAACTAATCCCGAGGGTAGATGTAGAGGTAGCGTGCCGACGGCGATCACTTCGACCTTGGAACCATTCCCGACGCGCATCGTCACCTCATCCTTCGCCAGTCTCCGTTTATTCCGCAGCTCCTGTTTTGAGTTACAAATATGAGCAACCGCACCGGTATCAAATCCCAGGAGCTACTACGAGTGCTGGTAAGGTACACATCAATAACATGTATATCATATATACCTTTGACGTTGCCGGCCTTCTTGTCTGCTAAGTATTTGGGGCAGTTCCGCTTCCAGTGACCCGTTCCCTTGCAGTAAAAGCACTCTGTCTCAGGCTTGGGTCCATACTTTGGCTTCTTCCCGGCAACAGGCTTGCCGGGCGCGGCAACTCCCTTGCCGTCCTTCTTGAAGTTCTTCTTACCCTTGCCTTTCTTGAACTTAGTGGTTTTATTGACCATCAACACTTGATGTTCTTTCTTGATGTCCACCTCCGCTGATTTCAGCATCGAATACACCTCGGGAATGGACTTCTCCATCCCCTGCATATTGAAGTTCAACACGAAGCTCTTAAAGCTTGGTGGGAGCGACTGGAGGATTCTGTCAACGACCGCTTCATCTGGGAGATTCATTCCCAGCTGAGACAAGCGGTTGTGCAATCCAGAAATCTTGAGGATGTGCTCAATGACACAACTGTTGTCCTCCATCTTACAGCTGTAGAATGCGTCGGAGACATCATATCTCTCGACTCGGGCATGAGCTTGGAAAACCATTTTCAGCTCCTCGAACATCTCATATGCTCCGTGGTGCTCAAAACGTTTTTGGAGCCCCGACTCTAAGCTGTAAAGCATGCCGCACTGAACCAGGGAGTAATCATCACTACGCGACTGCCAGACGTTCAAAACGTCTTGGGCCGCATCGGGAGCAGGTGCATCACCTAGCGGTGCTTCTAGGACATATGATCTCTTGGCAGCTATGAGGATAATCCTCAGGTTACGGACCCAATCCGTATAGTTGCTACCATCGTCTTTCAGCTTGGTTTTCTCTAGGAACGCGTTGAAGTTGAGGAAAACTGGAGCGTGGGCCATTTGATCTACAAGAGATATTGTAAAGAATTTAGACTAAGTTCATGATAATTAAGTTCATCTTAATCAAATTTTAATGAACTCCCACTCAGAATGGCATCTCTCTAGTCATCTAAGTGATACACGATCCGAATCGACTAGCCCGTGTCCGATCATCACGTGAGACGGACTAGTCATCAACGGTGAACATCTTCATGTTGATCGTATCTTCCATACGACTCGTGTTCGACCTTTCGGTCTTCCGTGTTCCGAGGCCATGTCTGTACATGCTAGGCTCGTCAAGTGAACCCTAAGTGTATCGCGTGTGAAAATCTGGCTTACACCCGTTGTATGCGAACGTTAGAACCTATCACACCCGATCATCACGTGGTGCTTCGGAGCAACGAACTTTAGCAACGGTGCACAGTTAGGGGAAACACAATACTTGAAATTTTAGTGAGAGATTATCTTATTTACTACCGTCGTTCTAAGTAAACAAGATGCATAAACATGATAAGCATCACATGCAATCAATTAAAGTGACATGATATGGCCAATATCATCTTGCTCCTTGGATCTCCATCTTTGGGGCACCATGATCATCTTGTCACCGGCTCGACACCATGATCTTCATCATCATGATCTCCATCATCGTGTCTTGAAGAAGTCGTCACGCCAACTATTACTTCTACTACTATAGCTAACGTTTAGCAATAAAGTAAAGTAATTACATGGCGTTATTCAGTGACACGCAGGTCATACAATAATTAAGACAACTCCTATGGCTCCTGCCGGTTGTCAAGTTCATCGACATGCAAGTCGTGATTCCCTATTACAAGAACATGATCAATCTCATACATCACATATATCATTCATCACATCTTCGTTTTGGCCATACCACGTCACATAGCACATGCTGCAAAAACAAGTTAGACGTCCTCTAATTGTTGTTGCAAGTTTTACGTGGATTCTATAGGATTTCTAGCAAGAACGTTTCTTACCTACGCCAAAACCACAATGTGATTTGTCAATTTCTATTTACCCTTCATAAGGATCCTTTTCATCGAATCCGATCCGACTAAAGTAGGAGAGACAGACACCCGCCAGCCACCTTATGCATCTAGTGCATGTCTGTCGGTGGAACCATTCTCACGTAAGCGTACGTGTAAAGTCGGTCCGGGCCGCTTCATCCCACAATACCGCCGAATCAAGATTGAGTAGTAACGGCAAGAAAGTTGAACAAACTCAAACGCCCACAACTGCTTTGTGTACTACTCGTGCAAGATGCTACGCATTAAACCTAGCTCAGATGGCACTGTTGGGGAACGTAGCAGAATTCAAAAAATTTCTACGCTTTCACCAAGATCCAACTAAGGAGACATCTAGCAACGAGCAAGTAAGAGTGCATCTACATACCGTTATGTAGATCGCGTGCGGAAGCTTTCGAAGAAGCGTGGATGAAGTAGTCGTACTCTTCGCGTTCTTCGTCACCGATGATCTAGCGCCGAACGGATGGCACCTCCGCGTTCAACACACGTCCGGTACAGCAACGTCACCTCCTTCTTGATCCAGCAAGGGGGGAGGAGAAGTCGTCAGAGATCCAGCAGCACAACGGCGTGGTGGTGGATGCAGTGGAGATTGCAGCAGGGCTTCGCCGGGCGCCCTGCGTTAAGGAGGCGGAGTTGTGACGGGAGGGGGAGAGGCGCTAGGGCAATGCTGTGGCTGCCCTCTCCCCCTCCACATATATATAGGGGGCCAGGGGGGTGCGCCAGCCCCTGCAGATCCAATCTGCAAGGGGGGCGGCGGCCAGGGGGGAGTCCTTGCCCCCCAAGGCAAGTGGCGCCCCCTCCCCCCTAGGGTTTCAACCCTAGGCACATGGGAAGGAGGGCCCAAGTGGTGCACCAGCCCATTAGGGCTGGACACTTCCCCCTTGCGGCCTAGGGGCCCCACCGAGATGGGTGGCCCCACCCGGTGGACCCCCGGGGCCCCTCCGGTGGTCCCGGGACGCTCCCGGTGACCCCCGGAGATCACCCGATAGCCGAAACCTGACTTCCTATATATCAATCTTTACCTTCGGACTATTCCGGAACTCCTCGTGACGTCCGGGATCTCATCTGGGACTCCGAACAACTTTCGGGTTTCCACGTGCATGTATGTCTACGACCCTAGTGTTACCGAACCTTAAGTGTGTAGACCCTACGGGTTCGGGAGACACGTAGACATGACCGAGACCACTCTCCGGTCAATAAACAACAGCGGGATCTAGATACCCATGTTGGTTCCCACGTGTTTCTCCATGATCTTCATCAGATGAACCACCGTGTCAAGGATTCACTTAATCTTGTATGTTATTCCCTTTGTCCATCGGTACGGTACTTGCCCGAGATTCGATCGTCGGTATTCTCGATACCTTGTTCAATCTCATCATGGCAAGTCTCTTTACTCGATTCATAATCCATCATCCCGTGACTAACTACTTAGTCACACTGAGCTCATTATGATGATGTCTTACCGAGTGGGCCCAGAGGTACCTCTCCGTCATACGGAGTGACAACATTCCAGTCTCGGTTCGTACCAACTCAACAGACACTTTCGGAGATACCCGATGCGTACCTTTATAGCCACCCAGTTACGTTGTGACGTTTGGCACACCCAAAGTATTCCTACGGCATCCGAGAGTTGTACAACCTCATGGTCTATGAAATAAATACTTGACACCGAAAAGCTTATGCATTATGAACTATACGATCTCGTGCTATGCTCAGGATTGGGTCTTGTCCATCACATCATTCTCCTAATGATGTGATCTCGTTATCTCTGACATCCTATGTCCATGGTCAGGAAACTGTGACCATCTGTTGATCAACGATTTGGTAACTAGAGGCTCACCAGGGACTCATTGTGGTCTATGTATTCACACATGTATCGCTGTTTCCGTACAATACAATTCAAGCATGAATAACAGACAATTATCATGAATAAGGAAATATAATAATAATACTTTTATTATTGCCTCTAGGGCATATTTCCAACAAGGTAGTCGTCCATCAAGCATTCCAGCTCGAGATACTCCTCAGGTTCTTGAGTCCCATAGAAAGGAATCTCGTGGTCGTTGTCGAGGTCGTAGTAGCTCGTGGAAGTCGCGGATTTGAGCTTGGGGAGCTTCTCTTGAGCGTAAGCTTGAGCTGCGTGTGGGCAAAGATGTCGTATGTCAAAAGGTGAAGATGCCTTGAAGTTGCTTGGTGAAAATTCCAAGGTAGATGGTGAAGTCATTGAGCATTTGTTGGTGTTGAGCTCGTGACCTTCACGTTCTTGTCATTGATGGTGTAATGCCGATGTGATCTTTCCGAAGATGGTAGCTCGAAAGGATGTGGGCTTGAGCGTCTTCGTGAAGATGAGGGAGACCTCTTGGCGGTCTTGATGAGGGCTTTGAGCTCCTCCATTTGAGCATCCATGTTGGCACACAAGCAGTTCTTCATGGCATCGAACTTGTCGTTGTTGGTGTGGACCGAAGTAGATTAAATGCTTTGCCTATCCATCACAAGAGTCGAGTAGAGGTGAGTAGGAAATGAGATAAACAGTAACAATTTACATTTTCCCAATATTGAGGATGTATCCCGTTTCACTCAATGTGAAATGAAAGAATAGTGGAATTGGTACTAGACTTGTTCACTCACACCTATCAAGTAAAGCTTATTGAGTGGCTTGGTTAGGATAAGTGGCACAAACATTTGATGGAAATGTTAGCAAGAGTCAATAATGTTGAGAGAGATTCACAAATTCGCAAGCAAAACAAGTAGACCAATAGCAAAGAATGGCACACGGAAACACACACACACAAGAATAGATAAATGGGGTCGTGCAACCAAGGAATGAGCACAAAATGTGGAATCCATGGAAAACGCTTGTTTTACACAAGTCAAGAGAGACGCTAGCATGATTGCGCTATAGGCGGATACGACACTTGTGCACAACCTATGAGATGAAAATGTATCAACTTTCTATCCCAAATATGCTATGTATGTATGGTTCCCGGTGTTCTTCTCAAGATGATCCAAGATGATCGGATATGACAATCTTATATGCAATGTGGTATGATGTTATGGCTATTGCTTACAAGCTTCTTTGTCTTTCTCTTTTTGCTTAAAAGCTTATTCTTTTTTGTATGGCCATGATGCAAAATGCACAAACCAAGATAGCAATTGCGTATATGCGCGAACAATCTTGTGACACAAGGGATGATATGATGATACCAAGATGATATGGTATGTAGGCAATGGATGCGCAGATCGATGACCACTAATGTGCACAAGTAACGTTGCCGGCAATACTCAAAGGCTAGTTTCGATAGGCAAGTGACGCAAAATGGGCTAGGGGTTAACAATACAATGGCAAGGGAGAATATACAATGATGTCGTCGAGGTTACCGTCCAATGATGATGATGAGATGTGGTGCTGTCGATGTCGATCCATTCGTAATTAGCCGAAACACCTTAGGAAACAGAAAAACCACAACTCAAAATCTCAAGGACAAATGTCAAATGGTGGTAGCGGCAATGCGGTGGTGGTTGCGGAAGAGGATGGAATCCCGGTCAAAATGTGTTATGGTGGCGGAAGGGTATGATGGTCCATACACGGTGTCAAAGTTGAAGGCACGGTCCATAAGTAGTCGAAACACCTTAGGAGACACAACCCACAACTCAAACAAGCTCGAACAAAATTGAGTTAAGTTGGGTGGAAATGTATTGTGTGTAATGGGTATGTGGAAGTGGTGGTGGTGGTGGTTGATGAAGAAGCAATCGTCCCTAAGTAGACTAAATACCTTAGGAGACTCAAATCACTACTCAAAAAACCACAAATGCGATGGGAACAAAATGGGTTAGGTTGCAGAAGGTAATGGTGGCTATGCAGATGATATGGTGGAAGGCCTTGGAAAACTTGCCAAATTTCACAAAATTTGATGGAGTCAAATGATGATGCTAGTGTTTTGTGGTATGGGGGATGTCAAGAGCTTCAAAACGAGCTAAAGAACATCAAAATCGGAGTTCAGATGAATTAGTTGCGGACAAAACAAAAATCAGCCAAAGTGGAATTCTACAGGTGTCAGACGTCCAAGAAGTGTAGGATGTCCGATCGTCGGACGTTCGGTCGGCCTCGGAAATCCGAAGTTTTGCTTCTGGAATGGAGTTCCGGTCGTCCGGTGGATGTCGGATGTTCGGTTCATCTGGAGGGTCCAGACATCCGGTAAAGTGTCGGTCGTCCGGTGGGTCGGGGTCAACACGGGATTCGAGCTCGGGGATGCGATTTTGGGCGGAAAATGATGATTTGGGGGTCAAAATTGATGAGATTTCATGGATGAAAGATGGGGAAACTTGGGGATATGCTAGATCCACTTGAAACCAAGCAAATCCATGGATCAAAATCAACAAAACATCATCAAACCAACAAATCAAAAAAATACTTTGGGGCTATTTTTGGTGGGGAATTTTCGAAATTTGGGAAGAACACAACAAAATTAAGCTAGAAAACGGCGAGGGGGCTCCAAATTTGTGAGCAACTTTGGCTCTAGAAACTAGGATGCTTTAGGGTGGAGACCCTAAGGCCTATCTTTCATGAAATGGAGGGGATCCCACGAAGAACACGATGAACACGAGGAAGAACGGGGAGAAATCACAAGGGAAAACACTCAAGAACAAGTCCAATCACACATCCACTAGACAATCAAACACACAAGATCACAAGGTACATTAACAACAAAGGTGAATATACAAGGTAGAGTTCATGCCAAATCCAAAGGAGATAGGGGCTTGAATCCTAGAAGGATCTTCTCCGTGAGGAGGTCTTGAATCCAGTGTGGATCTTCTGTGTAGAGGGGTCGCGGTCTCTCGTAGGACTAGAACCACCAAGATGAGCAAAGCTCTAGTCTAAAATGAGCTATCATATTTGCTAACCCTAAAATGGTGAAGGTGGAGGAGTATATATAGTCTAGGGACACGAAGGGTGAGGGGCGAAAGGGGTACATGGGCCTCGGGCCCGAACGCTATGCGCAGACAGGTACCGGACGTCCGGTCGGTGTCGGACATCCGATGGCTCGTGGGGGACTGGACGTCCGGTGGGCGTAGGAAGTCCGATTTTGCTCGGGTATGGATATGTCGGTCGTCCAGGCGTTGGGGCTTGTCGGACGTTCGGAGGTCGTCGGTCGTCCGATCACTGTAAAGTGTCAGACGTCCGGTGCAAGTCGGCCGTCCGGCCGCTGTAGACTCTGTAGCTCCATCTTCTTCCATCTTCGCCTCCACGCATCCCTCACGGATAGTTTAGGTGTTCCTTGGTGCTGGCACTCCTCGTCATCGTTTGTGAAGCTCCGGCAATAACTATGCATGCATACGAGAGGAATGTCAAGTAGTATGCCATCCTCGAAGGGGTCAAGTGAACACGTGTAAAGGAGATGATTCACCTTTAAGTATGCGAGGTAAAGGTTGCACGTGTCACTTGCCAAACGAACTCTTGACATAGTGATATCCTAGGATGCTCCGCATCATGGAGTCTTAAGAAATAGGGGATAATTAAATGTAGCCGCCATCACTCTATTAGTTACACAATGTAATGGTCGATGATGCCAAACATATTTTGCGCCAACGACACCTGATAGGCTACTCTTGTTGCTGGTCTAGCCGCAGCGAAAATGTTTCAAGGGCGCAATGGATGAAACATGTTGCTTTTAAGTATCGTTGGTTAGAGTCTATTTCATATGCTTTGATTCCCTTCTTTGTTGTTTATTCATAGAATCATAGTCATGTATGGAAATGAATCATAGTCATGTATGGAAACCGGACACCCTCCAATGGTATGACACGGTACGATGTTTGTTTGGCATACAATAGTATGGTCAACAACATGGTCAGAGCAGACCTAGTCCCACCGTTGCTCCACTTCATGGTTGTAGTTGGTCTTTGCACCAATAGGCATAAGGGAGCCTTATATAAATGTGGATGCACACATCCATATGACTAGACACACATTGGTTTTGTCTGGCATGCTATTCGCGTATATACAACCACCCCTTCGTTGTAAGGACCAACTATAGCCAGAAAATTAAGCAAGTTATGGGCGACACATATAGCAAAAGTTCCTTCAATGAGTTATCCCCAAAAGGAATCATCAAGAAATGCAACCAAAAGGGCAGATGGCTCATTGAAGTATTTTTCCCAAACTATGTGCAAAATACAATGCTAATGACAACCAAAGAGTCCGGGAAAAATGGACTGAACGACCACATTCCCACCTAGCCACGAGACATATAGGAAGCAAGGAGCCAAACCAACTCAAGGGAAACAACCGAGTAGTTCTGAAAGGAGCAAACCCACCTCAACCACCCATCAAGACACCGACTACAAACCGAGTTCATCACCAGCCAAACACATGGATGGGATAGCAGTTCGAGGTCTCGATAGGGCGTGCCCCACCACAAATGCACTATCCAGCACACATTCAGTGTTGGGGATATAACCCCACGATGTAACCCGCCGTATAAAGGCTGGGTCATGTTACTGGCGACTCTTGGAGCCAAACTTCAGATGGGCCAAGGCTGTCAAGGCACAAGAAGGGCGGCTCACAAGATGGGCCGGCTTAAGGCCCGTAACCAGAAGGCGGCCGTGACGGCCCAGAAGCATAAGCCATCGTATGATGCCTTGCTAAAGGAGCAAGGCAACTTAGAATCGGATTCAGTCACGGGTCATGATATGACCCGGACTCTTGTAAGCCCGGGGCCTCAACCTGTTTATAAAGGCGAGTCCCCAGGGCAGATAGATCAAGTTATAATCAATTGATAGCTAGGTCAAGCGAATCCACTCCCTTGTAAACGATACTCAAGCAATAAGCAGAGAAGCAGGAGTAGACTTTTACCTCCACCGTGATGGGACAAACCTGCGTAAATTTGTGTCTCTTGACCCTGTAGCGACCACGATTCCAATGAACCGAAGTCTCTGTGCTCAGTGCCATCCCTGGATCGGTATGCTGAGACACACAGTACTCGAGGATTTATAATAGAGATTCAATCACACTTTATTACATTGAAAGTCCTCAAAGAGGCTATATCCCTTACACGAAAATGGCTGAAGGCCATCTAATAAAATAAATTGCGGAAGCTAAGAAGAGTAGTTGAGTCCATCCAACTCCACAGCAAACATTGAGTGCATGACAACGACCTATCGCACCTTAATCTTCGTCTAAAAACTCTACAACATGATACGTTGCAGCCATGTAGGTCAACACATTGAATATGCTGGCATGAACCTACTGTAGTAAGAATTGAGCAATGTCTACAACTATATGCATATTTGGCTGGTGGAGGCTGTAAGGTTAAGTTTGCATAAAGCTAATTTTTCCATATAACAAAGAAATGTAATTTTTACTACTTAGTTAAAAATTAACATGAACATTGAGAATGGTACCCCCATCTCAATCCCAAACCACCAAAGTCATTATTAACCCAACAAGTAAAATAAAGTGATGAGATCAGTCCATAATTCAAATACAAGGATACTCAAGATGTCCATAACCGGGGACACGACTAATCATGATTAGTTTCTACACTCTGCAAAGGTTTGTGCACTTTTCCTCACAAGACTCGATCGCCTCTGTTTAATTTCTCGCACTACATGGTGTTTGAGAACCGGATGACCGAGACATAGTCTTTCAGAAGCGTTAACTCTTTACTCTGGGTAGACCGGTACACCTACATTCGCTACATCTGCTAGTCTACCACTGAAAGAGATCACACGACATACTCAACTATGCCAGAGCCCATAATGGCTTATGGCTACACACGGAAGTTTCGAGGCATGAAAGATATATGATCCCTTTGAGCCTGGGTGGCATTCCTTGGGCAGCACTGGTATATCCCTAGGTGCCCTGGCAACAACTAATCCATCCCCAGGGTGCCACAACCAATCCACCCAGATGTGTATTAAATTTCTACCTTAAAGAATCCCTTAGTTGTTATTACACTCACAACTTTCATTAAACTCTCATACCAATCCACGTCTACAAGCATGGCTAAGCAATAAATAATAACACATATATTCCCTTGGGTTGATCTCAAGTCATTGGGTTCCTACCTCATGAACTACAAAGCATCTTCACATATTACCAGTCCTACTCATGCAAGTGTTTTGAGGATATATCTAATGCAATAAAAACTGGGTATTGGAAAATATGATCAAAGTATGAACTTGCCTTGCTGACGATCGTTGAAACCTAGTGACACATAGTAGCATGCTTTGCAAATTCTATCGCAATCAAACAATAGCATACATAAGCAATCATGCAACAGAATCGAAGAACAGATCTCGAAAGACTTCCAAAACAAATGAATACTCTTGCAATAGAAAACAATTTCTAACAGTACCAAAATTAAATGAATTTGGCCTTATCAGAAAGTTTAGGTCAATAGCTTCAATTTGCAAAAAGAATCAACTCAAACGGAGTTACGAAACTTAAGTTGCGATCAAAAGAAGTTCAAACGCAAAACTGTTTGAATTCAAATTTTAAAACTTTCAAAATCAAAATTGAGTTGCGCTACTGGAAATATAAGATCGAAACATAGAAATTAGTGTTTGTTTCATCTATTTCCAACTAACGAGTAAAAAGTAACTATCGTTTAAAGATCAGGGACTTATGTGTAAAAAATTAAATCGCGGATAGGTCCTTGATGAAAAATAACAGAAAAAGAAAAGTCTAAATAGCGAACGTTCGTTTTGTGAACCTAAACAGTGGTGGTTCGCTGTTTAATAAAACATAAAAAACAAATCTAGGTTTTCTAAAAAAATCAATCTAGGGTTTAAAAAAATGAACCAAACAAACGGGCGGTTATTACCTCGCGGATCGGGTCAGGTCCACGGGTCGGGCGGCGGGTTCGGGTGACGGCGGGTGCGGCGTCTATGGCGGCGGCGGCGGCTCGCGGCCTCGGCGGCGTGCGGCGCGAGGCGTCGGTGGCTGCGGTGCGGGGGCGACGGCGTGCAGCAGCAGCTGCGGCGGCGGGCTGGCCCGGCCGTGGCGGTTGGCGCAGCGCGGCGGCTCGGTGGCGGCGTGTGGGAGTCGAGGTGGCGGCGGTGGTGAGGTCCGAGCGGGGCGGCGGCGGCTATATAAAGGGGGCCGAGGCTCGGCCTGCCTTGGGGAAGGGGGCGGCCAGCCGTGGCGGAGCCAGACTCCGGCGGGAGTCTGTACCGTCCACGAAGGAGGAAGGCGGCGCGGGAGGCTGGGTCGGCTGGGCCTATGGCCCGGTCGGTCCGATGTTTTTTTTAAAATTCGCCCGAACAGAAATATTCAGATAAAATAAAAAAACCCTAAAAATTTGAAAAACAATTTTCCTCGTTCCCACCTAATATTTGGGACAAAGTGAACATTTTTCTGAATAAAAATGCCTAAAAATAAAATAACTTTTTAATGCAATTTTTAAAATAATAAGTTGCAAAATAAAAATCCAATAAAAATTATTTTTACTCAAAATTCAATTTCCAATATTTTTATTCTGTTTTTGAAGAAGTCATATTATCTTCTCTCATTTATTTTAAATATTGGAAAAATGAACTTTGGCAAAAACACTATTGATCCAACCCCACTTGGAAATAATTAAAAATAGTGGGCTTCTCTCCGGAAAACTTCCAACTCTCTCACTTAGGTCCTTGAGTTGCTTAAAGTTTTGGATCAATTTTCAAATAAACTCATGCTCAAAAAAATGCTCAAATGATGAATGCATATGAATGATCTATGTTAACATCCAAATTGAAAATTGGGATGTTACAAACCTACCCCCTTAAGAAGAATCTCTCCCTCGAGATTGGAGTTGGCTAGAAAATATGTGTGGGTGGTCCCGGCGTACAGTGGCGGACCGAGGATTGGCCGACGCCCCAGGCGAGAAACTAAGGGCTAAAAATTACACAGAAAAAAAATCCAGTTTTAAGGCATAAAAAAGTTAATCTATGTTGCATAACTAATAAGAAACCAAACATAATATTCAATGGTTGCATTTGCTCCATGATGGGTCAACTAATAAAGCAAGACAAATAAAAAAACAATATGTACATAGATAGATGATACAAAAGATTGATACCAAATCAAAGGATTGGTTGATCTGAGACTCCCATGACTACATCCTCAATAGCATAAGAAGCTAAACCTTCGATCATCAATTTTAAAATGCAAATCAGAGCATAATATAGTAGGTAAAACTAGTTAATAATAGATGCAAAATATGAAAATTTGCCTCTAAGACCAGGCAAAACAAATAAAAAGAGGACTCAAACTCCCTGACCCTACCTTACGCTACGAAACGACGACTGTTGGCCACTCGACCTGGCAGCTGCTGCATACTAAAACGAAGTGCAATCTTTTAAGTACCCAGCCACATTGGTAAATCTGTTTTTAATTTTTATTACTCAACATTTCTTGGAAAAAATGCGAATAATATTTGAAAATGTGAACGATTTCAGTATTTGAACAAAACCTTTAAAACGTGAACAAAAATTGTAAAACGTGAACAAATTTTAAACAGGTGAACAAAAATTGAAAATGCGAACAATTTCCATATAAGCTGAATAATTAATATACATTGAACATTTTTGTAATATATTCTGAACAATTTGTAAATACTCATTACTTATTTTTGTGATATACCATGAACAATTTTTAAACAAACATTGAACATGCTTGTGATATACGCTGAACAGTTTTCTAATATGTAATTAACATTTTCTTATGATATGTTGAACATGTTATTAATATACTATGTACATTTTCTTAAATATACTATGCACATTTTTGCAATACACATCGAACATTTGTATAATACACAAAAATTGTGAACAAAATTGGAAAATGATAACATTTTTTGGTATTCCATACAGTATTTGAACTTTTAGAAACAATATTTGAAAATATAAAATGAAAGGAAAAGGAAAAAACAAAACATAAAAACGGTGGTGCATATGTGGGCCGGCCCAACTGGGAGCGCCTTCAACGAAAGGATGATGTTTTTCCGCCCGTGCCGCCCACGAGCGTCATATAGGATCCACCATGCAGGGGGCAGGCCGTGCGGTGCGGGGCGGTTCGCCTGGGCGGCTGGCCCAGTTTCCCTGGGCTGCCTGGGCTTAGAAGTAGGCTGCGCCCCAGGCCAAATGTTTTTTTTTTCAAAATATAGGCTGAGGAAAAGGCCCATGCCCCAGGCAGTGGCCTGGGCTGCCTGGGGCCCAAATCCGCCCATGCCGGTGTAGATCATCTTCTCGTTCCCAGAGGGCTTCGTCTTATGTATGATGACTCCACTATACCTTGCAGAACTTGATGACTTTGTTGCGGGTAACTCTGTCGGCAAACTCGAGAATCTTAACGGGCTTCTCCTCGTATGTGAGGTCACTCCCTAACTGAATTGCTTCCAATGGCACTGTATCTCGTAATGGAATATCGGCCATCTCTGCGTGACACTTCTTCAACGGAGACACGTGAAACACGTCATGAACGCCGGACAAGGTTTTGGGAAACTCTAGCTGATAAGCTACTTCTCCTCTGCGCTCCAAAACTTTTTACGGTCCCACGAATCGTGGTGCCAGTTACCCCTAAACTCCAAAACGCTTAAATCCTCGAAGCGGGGAACATGAAGGTACGCTCTATCTCCAACTTCGTAGGTCACCTCCATACGTTTCATGTCTGCATAACTCTTCTGCCTGGACTGGGCTATGTTAAGTCTATCGCGGATCATCTTGACCTTCTCTTCTGACTCTCTGATTAAGTCAGGTCCAAATAACTGACGGTCTCCAACTTCATCCCACATTAACGGTGTTCTGCACCTCCTTCCGTACAGGGCTTTGAAAGGGACCATCTGCAAATTGGTTTGATAACTATTGTTGTAGGAAATCTCTGCGTACGGCAAGTTATCATCCCTACTAGATCCATAATCGAGCGCACAAGCTCTCAACATGTCCTCCAGAATCTGGTTGACTCTCTCTGACTGCCCATCTGTCTGTGGATGAAAGGTTGTACTGAACTCTAGGCTAGTACCCAAAGTCTCGTGCAGCTGCTTCCAAAACTTTGAAATAAAATGTGTTCCTCTATATAATACAATGGTCCTCGGAACTCCATGCAGACATACGATCCTGGTCATGTATATCTTGGCCAACTTACCACTCGTGTAAGTGGTCTTCACGGGGATAAAGTGGGCTACCTTAGTTAGACGATTAACTAACACCCAAATGGAATCGTACCCTGAACGTCTCTGTGGTAGTCATGTGATGAAATCCATTCCAAGTTTATCTCACTTCCATTCGAGTATTGGTAATGGCTGCAATAACCCTGCTGGTTTCTGATGTTCCGCCTTGACTCTCTGACAAACATCACACACTACTACATACTCGGCAATGTCCTTCTTCATTCCTGTCCACCAGAAATTCTGCTTCAAATCCAAGTACATCTTGGTGTTGCCTAGGTGAATTGAATACGGTGAATCATGAGCCTCCTGGAGAATTAACTTCCTAATCTAGGGGTCATTGGGCACATAGATACGCTTTTCAAACAAAAGTGTTTTGTATTCATCCTCACGAAACCCTCCTGCCTTTCCTTCGGCCATTCTCTCCTTTATTTCTGCAATTTCTTTGTCCGTCTTCTGGGCTTCTCGAATCCTTCCTACCAAAATGGATTGAATTTCCAATGTGGCAACATATCCTCTAGGGACTATCTCCAACTGCAAATCCCTAAGATCATCGGTTAACACCTGGGGTAAAACTCCGGTTACGATATTATTAACATAAATCTTGTGACTTAGGGCATCTGCCACGACATTGGCTTTTCCTGGATGATAATGCAACCTCATGTCGTAATCCTTTATGAGCTCCAGCCATATCCTTTGCCTGAGATTCAACTCCTTCCGCGTGAAGATATACTTCAAACTCTTATTATCTGTGTATACATCACAACGCTTTCCAATAAGAAAATGTCTCTAGGTCTTGAGTGCGTGCACTATGGCTGCTAACTCCAAATCATGTGTGGCATAATTCAACTCATGCGGTCGAAGCTGACGTGAGGCGTATGACACTACTCTTCCATCTTGCATGAGAACACCTCCAAGTCCTTGACGAGAAGCGTCACAATACACTTGAAAATCCCTGCGTATATCTAGAAGAATCAGCACTGGGGATGTAACCAGACGTTTCTTCAACTCCTAAAAACTGGCCGCATATTCTTTGGTCCATTTATACTTAGTCTTCTTCTTCAACAACTCTATCATGGGTTTCGCAATCTTGGAGAAATTCTCGATGAATCTCCAATAATATCCTGCGAGTCCAAGAAAACTGCGAATCTCGCCAACTGAGGTGGGTGCCTTCCATTCTGTGACTGCCTCAACCTTGGCGGGGTCTATGACTATACCGTCTCTTGATATAACATGTCCAAGGAATCCAACTTCCTTCAACCAAAACTCACATTTGCTGAACTTGGCATATAATTGATGTTCTCTGAGCTTCTCAAGAACTAAACGCAAATGTTCCTTGTGCTCCTCTTCATTCTTGAATTATATCAATATGTCATCAATGAATACTACCAAAAACTTATCCAAGAACTCCATGAATACCTTGTTCATCATACTCATGAAATAGGCAGGGGCGTTAGTCAAACCAAATGGCATAAATGTATACTCATAGAGCCCGTACCTCGTGGTAAAAGTTGTCTTTGGTATGTCATGTTCTCGGACCTTCAGTTGATGATATCCAGATCACAAATCGATCTTAGAGAATACCTTGGCTCCTTGTCAATGATCAAACAAATCATTGATCATCGGCAGAGGGTACTTATTCTTGATTGTCACCTCGTTCAGTGCACGATAATCAACAACCGTTCTTAGGGAACCATCCTTCTTTTCAACTAAGAGCACTGGGGCTCCCCACGGTGATGAACTCAGTCGTATGTAACCCTTATCCATTAACTCTATGATTTGCTTCTTGATCTCTTCCTGATCATTGGCGGGCATCTGGTATGGTCTCTTAGATATTGGTCCGGTGACGGGTAACACCTCAATCAGGAATTTGATGTCCCTGTCCGGTGGCATGTCGGGTAACTCCTCCGGGAATACATCAAGGTAATCCTTCACAATTGGCACTTCTTCCTGAACAATTCCCAAGAGTGCATTCACATGTGCTCTCCTGGGTGTGTGCCTCGACACATACTTGATCATGTCCTCCAAACTTGGATAGACAATCCATACCTATGATCATGTCCAAACCTTGGGATTCCAAGACAATTAGGTCTGAGGAAAAAACATGTCTCCCAATGGTCAATGGAATTTAGTAGCATCCTCGGCTAGCCATGTACTCTGCTCCAGGGGAACTCACTAACATATGGGTCTTAAGGGCTACGGTTGGCAACTTATACTTTTCCACAAAACCCATTGATATGTATGAATGTGATGCACCAGTGTCAAAACGAACAAGGGCAGTAAATACATTAATCAAAAACTTACCGACAATTGCGTCGGGTTGATCGTCCTCCACATTGACGTGATTCACTTGTCCTCTGGTGAATGGGTTGGGCTTCTTTCTCGAGCTTCCATTACCATTCCCATTCTTTGGCTCGGAACATGCATTGGCGTAATGTACGGACTTCCCACACTTGAAACAAGTAACATGACTCAGATCCTTCTAGGCAGGCGGCGAGGGAGTGGAACGATTCTGATTGTTGCTTCCTCCATTCCCATTGCCATTCCTAGGACCACTGTGGTTGTGTGCATTCCCTCCATTATTAGAATGGCCTCCATGGTTATGAGTGGGATGGTTGTGTCCTCCTGAGTATGGAGTATAGCGGGGCTTCTGCTGGGCTCCAGAATTAAATTTCCCAGCTCCATACTTCCTCTTGCGGTTGTCAATCTGTTTCTGCTTTCCTTCTATCATGATAGCCTTGTCCACTAGCTCTTGATAGTTGTTATAGGTTGCTAGCATCAGCTACATACTCATCTCATCATTGAGTCCTTCTAGAAACTTCTCCTGCTTCGCGGTGTCAGTGGCCACATCATGTGGCGCATAGCGAGCTAACTGCCTAAAGTCATCCACGTACTGCCCCACAGTACACTTTCCTTGGCGCAAGTTGCGAAATTCATGCTTCTTCAGGCTCATGGATCCCGCCAAGACATGTGCGGTGCAAAAAGCTTGCTGAAACTGATCCCAAGTAATTGTAGCAAGTGGGTAGGTGGTGGTGTAATTCCCCCACCAAGCGGCTGCTGGTCCCTCAAGCTGATGTGCAGCAAAACGCACTCTCTCTGCATCTGTGCATCTTGCAGTTGCTAGCTCTCTGCCCATCTTGTGGAGCCAGTCATCCGCAACAATCGGCTCGGTGCTACTAGAGAACACGAGCGATTGCAGCCTTAAGAACCGGGTCAAGTTGTCATGGGGAGGCGGAGGTGGGTTGTTGTTGTTGTTCTGATTCTGGACAAGTAGTTGCATCAAAGTGTTCTGCTGCTGGATCAAATAGGTGAGCTCAGGGGGAAACTCAAATCCGAGCTCACGTCTCAGAGGCATCTGAGGGGTTTAGAGGGGAGAGATTAGAATAGAATGAGGTCTGGGGGAAATCACCACCCATATGCACATGAGACAGACAATTTCATATCATATCAGTCAATTCAATCAAGATCACACAAAAGATCCTATTACAAAGCTAGTGAACGATTCTAACTACTCGGATTAATACTAATGATTACAGGGTGGTCATCTAATCACTATCTTCTGAGGACTCCATGATATCTGCTCAGCTTCATCTTCATAGTCACTTTCGTCACTGTCGGTGTCGTCTATCAGAATGTAGTTCTACATATTAATACCCATCTCTGGTTCCGGCTTCACCGTGCTGGTTCCAGCCTTCTTCTTCAGTGCTTCATTCTGCTCCAATAATACAGCGATTTCCTCTTCATAACCATCTCGCACTGTCTTGAGTTCTTCTTCTAGCTCCACGTTTCGGGTTATAACCATGTTAGTTTTCTTTATAAATACGCACATATGGTTCTCGTAGCGTCGAATGTGCTGGTCCATCTCCTGGATGTATGCTGCAATGGATCCATCCTTCCTGGTGCGAAGCATCTCCCATTGCTCGTCTCGACGTACACAAATCTGGTACATGGTGTCTTCAAGATCCTTGTTGTAGAGTTCACATATGCGTCCAAACATGATATGAGCTGCCATACTCTTTCCGAAGCTCCACGTCGGTGCGTCAAAGGCTAGCTCAAGTGGCTCCGTGAATGGTGCAATAGTCCTCCCAGGTACACTAACTTATCTTCCAGCACTCCTCTTCCAGCGATGTTGTGTAGTGATCTCCAGTGATACTTGGTATTCCAATGTGCAAGTACCTAGTGACTTCCTTCAAGTGTCTTCATAAAGGAGTGTCATCGTCTCGTTGAGTGAACTTGCTCCATGGGTCTGACATCTATAGAATAGAAATAGAGAAGAATTAGAATGAGTGGAGAAGAAGTAGACTGAGTAGAGATGAACATCCTAAGGCTTATCCTAGTGGTCGCGTCCTACAGTCAACGTGGGCTCTGACGCCATCTTGTAGCGACCACGATTCCAATTAATCGAAGTCTCTGTGCTCAGTGTCATCCCTGGATCGGTATGCTGACACACACATAGTACTCGAGGATTTATAACAGAGATTCAATCACACTTTATTACATTGAAAATCCTCGAAGAGGCAATGTCCCTTACACGAAAATGGCTGAAGGCCATCTAATAAAATAAATTGTGGAAGCTAAGAAGAGTAGTTGAGTCCATCCAACTCCACGGCAAGCATTGAGTGCATGACAACGACCTATCGCACCTTAATCTTCGTCTGAAAACTCTTCAACATGATACGTTGCAGCCATGTAGGTCAGCACATTGAATATGCTGGCATGAACATACTGTAGCAAGAAATGAGCAATGTCTACAACTATATGCATTTTGGCTGGTGGAGGCTGTAAGGTTAAGTTTGCATAAAGCTAATTTTCACCTACAACAAAGAAATGTATTTTTTTACTACTTAGTTAAAATTTAACATGAACAGTGAGAATGGTACCCCCATCTCAATCCCAAACTACCAAAGTCATTATTAACCCAACAAGTTAAATAAGGTGATGAGATCAGTCCACAATTCAAATAACAGGATACTCTAGATGTCCATAACCGGGGACACGACTAATCATGATCAGTTTGTACACTCTGCAGAGGTTTGTGCACTTTTCCCCACAAGACTCGATCGCCTCCGTTTAGTTTCTCGTACTACATGGTATTTGAGAACCAGATGACCGAGGCACAGTCTTTCAGAAGCGTTAACTCTTTACTCTGGGTAGACCGGTACACCTACATTCACTACATCTGCTAGTCTACCACTGAAAGAGACCACAAGACATACTCAACTATGCTAGAGCCCATAATGGCTTGTGGCTGCACACGGAAGTTTCGAGGCATGGAAGATATATGATCTCTTTGACCCTGGGTGGCATTCCTTGGGCAGCACTGGTATATCCCCAGGTGCCCTGGCAACCACTAGTCCATCCCCAGAGTGCCACAACCAATCCACCCAGATGTGTCTTAAATTTCCACCTTAAAGAATCCCTTAGTTGTTATTATACTGACAACTTTCATTAAACTCTCATACCAATCCACGTCTACAAGCATGTCTAAGCAATAAATAATAACACGTATATTCCCTTGGGTTGATCTCAAGTCATTGGGTTCCTACCTCATGAACTACAAAGCATCTTCACATATAACTAGTCCTACTCATGCAAGTGTTTTGAGGATATATCTAATGCAATAAAAACTGGGTATTGGAAAGTATGATCTAAGTATGACCTTGCCTTGCTGACGATCGTTCAAACCTATTGACTCGTAGTATCATGCTTCGCACTCCGGAAATTCTATCGCAATCAAACAATAGCATACATAAGCAATCATGCAACATAATCGAAGAACAGATCTCGAAAGACTTTAAAAACAAACGAATACTCTTGCAACAGAAAACAATTTGTAACAGTACCAAACTTAAATGAATTTGGACTTATCATAAAGTTTAGGTCAAGAGCTTCGATTTGCAAAAAGAATCAACTCAAACGGAGTTACGAAACTCAAGTTGTGATCAAAAGAAGTTCAAACACAAAACTGTTTGAATTCAAAATTTAAAACTTTCAAAATCAAAATTGAGTTGCGCTAATGGAGAGATAAGACCGAAACGAAGAAATTGACGTTTATTTCATCTATTTACGACTAACGAGCAAAAACTAACGGTCGTTTAAAGATCAGGGACTGATCTATAAAATTTTAAATCGCGGATAGGTACTTGACGAAAAATAACAGAAAAAGAAAAGTCTAAATAGCGAACGTTCATTTTGTGAACCTAAACAACAGATGTTCGCTGTTTAATAAAACCTAAAAAAACAAATCTAGGTTTTCTAAAAAAATCGATCTAGGGTTTTTATAAAAGAAACGAACTAAAAAAACAGGCGGTTATTACCTGGCGGATCGGGTCGGGTCCGCGGGTCGGGCGGCGGGTTCGGGCGACGACGGGCGCGGCGTTTCTGGCGGCGGCGGCAGTCGGCGGCGTGCGGTGCGAGGCGGCTGTGTGGGCTGGCGCGGCGGCCGCGACTGGCGCAGCGCGGCGGCGTGCGGGAAGCGAGGGTGGCGGCGGTGGTGAGGTCCGAGGGGGGGGGGGGGCGGCAGTGTCACATCCCTAGTGAGTGCATGCATTAGGACTAGCTAGAGTGTGCATCATGTTTACTTTTTGTAGAAACTTGAAATGGGAATGACAGAAACCCCAACACCCCTCTTCTAACAACTAGGGTTTAATAAAATCTTTTCCAATATACCCAAAATGCCCTTCAAAAATGTTCATCATCTTTGCCTTGGTCTTAAACCTCTGACAAAAATGGTGCACAATTTTCTAGGACATCCAAAGGTCACTGGATTAATTCATATTGTATTTGCATTTGGGCATTTAAATGCTATAATATATTTTAGGTGCCCCAAATAATCATAAACTAAAATGTTCCATGCAGTTCATATTATATACAGTGGGCATGAGTAGTTTTATGATTTATAAAAGTGTTCTAGCATTTTTATTAATTCAAGAAAGTTGAAAAAGAAACAAAACAAAAAACAAAATAGAAAAGAGAGAGAGAGGGCACAGCCCACTTACGTGGACCAGCCGGCCCACCTGGCGGCCCAGCACTGTGCGGGCCCTAGCTAGCCAGCTGGTTCGGCAGCCAGGGAGGCAGGTGACGCCGGCGCACGGCCGCGCGCCACCGCGGCAGCTGCTTGCAGCCTGGCCGCTGCCTCGCCGCCTCGGGACGCCTCGACGACCTCCACATCGTCGCCCAGACCGCCACGACACCCCAGTTTCCCCCTACCTCTCTCCCTCGCCCTCTCCTCGCCATGGCCGCAGCGCTCGCGAGCTCGTCGCCGTAACCACCGCAGCCACCGAGCTCCCCTCGCCTTCCCTCCATGTCTGGAAGCTCCGCCATCGTCTCCTACGTCTCCCCGACGAGCCACGCATCGCCGGAAGTCCCAACGCGCCGTCTCTGTCGACTTTTCCCCCGTTCGGCCGTCGAGATCACCCGCGACCTCACCGTCGCAGCAGACCGTCCCCGACCTCGTCGTCAGCTCCGTCGCAACAACCATGAGCTTGGCCACCTCCCCATCCTCTCTGTTCACCCTCTCGAGCCATGTAACGACTGCACGAAGCTCACCCGCACGCGCCGCCGCGGCGCTCGTCGCAGACGAGGCTCCGGTCACCCAACGGCCGCGCCACCCTGTCCATCAGCTCCACTGCACCCCCAGGAGCCTGACGCACCTCTCCACGAGCCTCGCCGTGCCTCCTAGCAACGAGCCCGAGCTCACCCGAGCTCCGGCAGCCGCCAAGGTCGTCGCCGGCGCCTTTTCCGGCGACCCCGAGGCCAACCACCACCACCATTGGATGCGGGTCACTCCCCGCATCACGTAGACGTGCTCCGCCGTCGCTTTGGTCGCCAGAGCACAAATCCCGCACCGCACCGCCGCGTCTGGCCTCGCCGGCGGCTAAACGCCGGCCGGTTTGACCCTCTTTGACCATGGGTGGGCCCAGTTTTACCCCCTGGGGTCAATGACAGGTGGGGCCTAGCCGGCTAATTAAGTTAGGATTAGCACTAATGTTTAATTAGTTAAATTAATGACACTGACACGCGAGACCCATTGTCAGGTTTGACCTGGACCAGGTCTGTTGACCTGCTGATGTCAGCATGATGTCATGCTGACGCAGTAAAGGCTTTTCTCGGATTCTTTGATTTAAAACAATTCAGGAAATTCCAGAAAATGCTTTAAACTTCTAAAAATCATATAAATTCAACAGTAGCTCAGATGGAAAAGTTTTATATATGAAAATTGATCAGAAAAATCCAATCTTTCCATTGGTGCTTGTTTCATGCATGTTTAAGCAATTCAACCTTGCTGTTCACATCAAAACATGATAATGCACTTTAATAAATACTCCCTCCGTCCGGAAATACTTGTCATCAAAATAAACAAAAGGGGATGTATCTAGATGTATTTTAGTTCTAGATACATCCCCTTTTGATCATTTTGATGACAAGTATTTTCGGACGGAGGGAGTAATAGTTTGGGTATAAGTTTGAATCTTTGATTCAAATGAGCTCAAACCTTCCTGTTTATAGTGGCACGATGTACCGGTCGCCCGTTTGGTGACTCGGGAACCCTGTACACATCGTTTGGGGCCGTGAGCGACACCCCGGCCGAATCTCCCCACGGATGGAACCCAAATAGGCGATAAACCTGGACTAGATACTTCAGTGGCTGGTTAGGTCGTGGTCTACACCCACGTCGGCTTTCGATTGAAGTCTGCCGAGCACATGTTGTGTGCAGATGCTAAGTTGTGGAAACATGTGTGAAGAAGTACACCCCTGCATGGTTACCAATCTATTCGAATAGCCATTGTCACGGTTATGGACCACTTGGTTGCTTATACAGTTCATAGACAAGTTGATGCTTACTTCTAAAAGTCTCAAGACAAGTGTGAGTGCCGTGGATGGCCATTCCGTAGGATGAAGGAAGAGGATCCAAGGTAGTGTATTGTTGTGGTGAGTAGAGGACTTGTGTGCGTAGTCTCATCTTGTAATCTGCTGAGAGTTGTAGTATAGGTTAGCCAAGAGTCAAAGCTGGCTTGTTGCTATGAACTCCACTACCCTTGTTGATAATGATGCATGTATGATAGGTTCTGTTGTAAGTCTTGCTGAGTACTTTTGTACTCATGTTTGCTTAATAACTGTTGTAGAGGAGAACCCTGTCCCTTCTGATGGGTTCTACATAGACGTTGACGTCGATGAGTAGCTTGCTACCCGGACGGTGATCTTGAGCTTGTGAAGGGCCTTGTAGATAGTCAGGCTACACCAAGCCTGTTTGCTTTCCAAGTTGTCTGTACTCAGACAAGTTAGCTTCCGCTTGTGCTTGTATGAGTTGAGTGTTGGGTCATGTGACCCCTATCTGTATGGATATATTATGTATGGCTCTTCGGAGCCTCTTAAATAAATTACTTGAGTCATAGAGTTATGTTGTCATGCAATGTTGTATTTGCACATATTGAGCATATTGTGTGTATGTTTGAAATGCTTGGTATGTGTGGGATCCGACACCTAGTTGTTTACCTTTGGTAGCCTATCTTACAGGGAAATGCCTCCTAGTGCTTCCACTGAGCCTTAGTAGCTTGCTACTGCTCCGGAAAACGTAGGCTGGCCGACATGTGTTCTTCTTCGTTCCTATGTCTGTCCCTTAGGGGAAATGTCACGCATTGTTCCTTTAAGTCCATGTAGCTTGCTACGACTTGGGTTCATACGTTGATGACTGACACGTCCGTTGCTGGGTCATGAATGCATGTCTCTGTAATTTAGTGCCACTTTTGGTTTATAACTAGCCATGTCGGCCCGGGTTCTCTGTCATATGGATGCTAGCGACACTATCATATACGTGTGCCAAAATGTGCAAACGGTCCCGGGCCAGGTAAGGTGGCACCCGTGGGGATACCGTGCGTGAGGCCACAAAGTGATATGATGTGTTACAAGCTAGATCGGTGTGACTTAGAATCGGGGTCCTGACAACGTTGGCATCAGAGCCGGACTGCCTGTAGGTTCTTCAAGCCAAACTGGTCGATTTTGAGTCTTGAAAATTCTTAGCTATATGTAGGGGAATTGATTATCGAAGGGAACGTAAGGCTCTTTTTACTTATTTACCTTATGCCCTTCTGATCTGATTCAGCCTATTCTTTCTATGGGTGTTTAGGACTAGGCCTCTCATCTTTACTAGGTTCACGTGTTACTAATCCGTAGACTTTTAGGATTGTTGGTTCCAAGCCTCAGTTCAGTTTCTACCCTTTCCAGTATGCTGATTAGTTGGACCGAAACCTTGATATGATGTTGTTGAGTGGCTATGCTATCATTTGTATGATGTCACAAAATCTTTTTTGAGCATTTACAGTTGTTATGCTGCCTGATTTCTTTTAGAAATTCTAATGCCTTTGCATTATTTCGTGTTTCAGATGTTTGACCGCACACCTCACCAGGAGGTCCGTTTGACCGGGTGCATGGATGTGCCCGGTCACACGGCCATGTTGGTCCGTGTCTTGACTGATATCGGCTACCGTTGGTATCCTGAGTACACTGTGGAGGAACAGTACCGGGATTTCAACCAGAGTCAATATTTAAGCACAGTTCGGATATACCCTTCATATCCCGGAGCTACCGACTGATGGGCCTCGAACCCCTCGTTGGTTACCCCAAGTGGAAGGTGTAAGATGCAGTATGTAGAAGTGTTTTCCCTTAGCAAAGATGCCAAGGATCGAATCCCCAGAGACTCCTAGGTTCAACAAGTAGGTGTCAACTGCTAACGGCGCGGATTAGCAATCAACGTGGACCTGCACACAGATACAAATAACTTTGCTCCCAACGAGTACAGAGAGGTTGTCAATCCCTCCAGCCTTGTAGTTCACAAAGGGTTAAAAGCAAATGATAGTAGTGATAGATAGTGTTTTGCAATAGTAAATAATAGCGGAAAAGTAAATAGCGGATGTGATCAATGATGGTAATATGGACCGGAGTCTCATGATGTTCACTAGTGATGTCTCTCTCCCAAAAGACGATAAAACAGCTATGTGAGGTAAACAAATTACAGCTGGGCAATTGACAGGACCACGAACGCAAACCAATGCTGACTACATTGCAAGAAAGGTTGAGGTTCAAAGCATGGGCGGTACGCCAAAGTAAGTAGACCGAAATCCATCAATATCTACTACTAATCATCCACCTTGAGATATCTATCCAGAACATCTCGCTGGTATTAAGTTGCGAGTCCCACCCATAGTGTAAACTCAATGCAACAGACAGCTGCATTAAAAGAACTTTGCGTAAAGTAAACAATCCTTGCACCCGCGGGCACAAGCACCGTTGTTTTCCCCCTTGTGGCAACAGCACATCCCCTAGACTCATGTTTCTGTCACTCAAGCTAGTCATCGAGGGGCATGAACCCACAATCGAGCATAACGTTCCCTCTTGGAGTCACTACGTATTACTTGGCCAAAGCAATAAATAACAACGGAGAACATGCAAGAATTACTTATGAACATAAATATAAAAGAGGTAGATCACATATATTACTCAAGATCAATCTAAACATAATCTCATAATCCATCGGATCCCAGCAAACTCAACATAGCAACAGCATAAGGATTACATATGTGCCTCGATCATGTAGGGCAGCTCATGAGGACTAATTAGTGAAGCACAAGAACGGGAGGAGAACATCACATAGCTACTGGTCATGGACTCATGGTCCAAGGGAGACTACTCACGACTCATCCGGGAGGCGTCCATGGTGGTGGAGAAGCTCCCGGTGGTGATCCTCCCCTCCGGCAGGGTGCCGGGAAGAGTTCTCCTGGTGCTCCCGATCTTGTAAGCGGCGGCGGCGGCGGAACAAAGATGGGATCGCGAAAAGAGTTCCTCTTCTGAGGGTTTCGGAGGACGCTTTAAATATATGCCAAAGGGGGGCATCGGGGAAGCTTCGGGGGGCCCAGGCGCCCCCCCGGCGCGGCCCAGGGGGGGCGCGCCGCCAGGGCGCCTGGGGCCCTGGTGGCCCCCCCGGCTGTCCTTCGGATGCACGGTAGTTTCTGGAACGCTGATTTTTTATATAATTTTTCTGGATTTTTCCTGGCAGTTCTCGTAACGTGAAAACCTGAAATACAAAAACAGCCGAAAACAGAAACTGGCACTGGGGTGCACTGGATTAGTAAGTTAGTCCAAATATGATCAAAAGTGTATGGAAGTGTATGAATATCATAGCAATATCACCCAAAAGTGGCATGGAGCAAGCAGAAATTATAGATACGTTTTGGACGTATCAACATCCCCAAGCTTAATTCCTGCTCGTCCTCGAGTAGGTAAATGATAACAAGAATAATTTCTGTGGTGACATGCTATTAACCATATAGGACTTTTTCATAGTCATATGACAAAAGCTTACTGAGACAATGATTCTATAGTAATTAAGTTGCCTCATGAGAAAATCACAAATGACTGAAAGTTTTACAACATGACATTGAAGCATCAAATAGATTTGCAATGAATATGATGTGCAAATATGATAAAGTGATATCTAGCTTGCCCCCTTTAGTGAAGCAAAACATAAATGTAGGGGCACCTTCAAGGTTTAAGTGATGACTAGATACAATGATTTCAAAATAAACGATATCACAATCATGCAAAAGACAATGCTACTTTGGGACAATGCACATTACACTCAGAATGACAATCATGCTCTCAGTAGTTGGTGCTTTTAAAAGAAGGTGGAGACTCAACATAAAAGTAAAAGAATGGTTATGTGCTAGAGCTTTTTTTATTTTGAAAACATGGAAGCAATTTTGTCAACGGTAGTAGTACTTCATATGTGTCATGCATAAGACATCCTATAAGTTGCAAGCCTCATGCATCGAATGCCAATAGTGCTCGCACCTTGTCCTAATTAGCTCGAATTTCCATGGGTTATCATTGCATTACATATGTTTCAACCAAGTGTCACAAAGGGGTACCTCTATGCCACCTGTACAAAGGTCCAAGGAGATAAATCGCATTTGATTTCTCGTTTTTGATAGATCTCAACTTGAGGACATCCATACCGGGACAACATAGAAAATAGATGATGGACTCCTCTTTAATGCATAAGAATATTCTCATAAGAGATTTAGGATTAACGTCCAAGCTAAAACTTCCACCATGATACATGGCTTTGGTTGGTGGCCCAATGTTCTTCTCTAACAATATGCATACTCATTCAACCCATGGCAAATCACCCTTACTTCAGACAAGACGAACATGCATAGCAACTCACATGATATTCAACAAAAGTGTGACAGTTGATGGCGTCCCCAGAAACATGGTTACCGCTCAGCAAGCAACTTATAAGAAATAAGATACATAGGCAACATATTCTTTACCACAATAGTTTTTAAGTTACTTTCCCATGAGCTATGTATTGCAAGGTTAGTTTGCTTAGTACAGGTGGAGGTTAGCAAAAGACTAGAAGTGACCAACTAAGAGAGCAATGACGGTCATAATCATGCAGAGCGACAAAGCAATATTGAATCAGGCATGGTAGTTATATCGCTACTCAGAAATAAAAGATCATCAAGGCTTGACAGACTTTCTTTACAGTCTTAAATATGCGTGAGCATATGCCAAGTCAATCAAAATAAATTCTCGAAGGAAGATATTACTAAACAATACCACATCATAGGCAAACAAATCAAGTTGGTACTCTAATAGCACATTGGGAATCCCCCAGCTATTTGAGATTAACCATAAGAAAACCTGAACTACTAAGCACCATTATGCACGTAGCATATTTATCATAGACATATTAACCAATGCAACGGAAGCAAACTCTCTTAATAAGATGAGCATGATAATTAAAGAGAGTTCAAGCAACCAACTAAACAAAAGCTCTTTGAAAAGATAAGCATGAATACTAAGAGCAGAGCATGATAGTAGCTATTAAAAGACAAAGAACACACACATCAAAGATAGACATGAAAATTCTATGTTATGTTCTAGGTAGAAGTGGAGCGTGTTTCTCTCCCACATAAAGAATGCTGAGTTCCGACTCATTATGAAAAACTAAAAAGAAAACTAAAAGCAAGACGCTCCAAGCATAGCACTTAACACATGAAGTGATAAAAATATAGCGGAACGAAAGACGAACTGATAATGTTGATGGAGAAGGGGATGCACGGGGCATCCCCAAGCTTAGACGCTTGAGTCTCCTTGAATATTTCTTGGGGGTGCACGGGGGCATCCCCAAGCTTGAGCGCTTGACACTCCTGAATCTTTTTATCATCTTCCCTCGCACACTTGAAAACTCCCTTCATACATAACTCATCATAATCTGATTAGCGAGGTTAGTACCCTTAATAAAATAATTATACCTATCTGGAAATAAAGATATTCTTGAAGTTCTACTGTTTCTCAAGATTGCCAAAAGGTTTTTGCAAAGAAAAAGCAAGCTCTTGATTTGCAGAATGAAGGAAAGGCAAAACAGGACAGAATCTGTGAAAACAGAACAGCAGGTAGTAATTGATCTGTTCGGGATACTTCTGCAACTCAAATCAGAAAACTCAGAACAGACGCACGAAAGAAAATTATATAGAGAACGCTGTCGAAAAAATTCAGACCAAAAAGATGATCTGGTGATTTTATACGAATTTTTCTATCCAAGGACAGAATCTGTTTCCTGGACAGCACCTCACAACTTTTGAACTTTCTAGCAATCAGAGGCTATACTTGGCACAAATATGAAAAGAAAAGATACAATGATGATGCTACAGCAGTAAACAACATCAAGACACAACAAAAGCAAAAAAATTATTCATGTGGGCTGCCTCCCAAAAGCGCTTTCTTTTATGCCTTTAAGCTAGGCATAATGCATAGAGATCAAGTTGTATCAATTGAACCATCATCAAGATCATCAAAAAGCTCTTCAATTATACAACTAGTCTTAAGAGGACTCTCAAATAAAGGCCTCATAGAGATACTCCTAGGTAGAAGACCAAAAGGATAAAAGTCAAGGGAAGATTCATTTATAAATTTATCAACGACGGGTGTTTCTTCCAAAGTCTTTACAGTTTCAACCCCTTTGGCAATAGATGGATTGCTTTTATAACAGGGAGCCTTTGGAACGTGAACGAACTTAGGTTCCCTCTTTGCCGGAGTTTCTACATTTTTGGTTTTGATCGAGGAGAAGGTAGTTCCTAAGGTATCAAATATTTCCTCAATCTTGTCTATCCTAGAAGAGTCCAAGTCATGGAATTTGACGATCTCCAAAATTTTAAAAAAATTATGCATGGAGCTATCAAGTCTATTCAAATTCCCTTGGATCTTGCGATCCAACTCATTTATCTTATTAATGCTTGGCATCTCTAGCTCTATCTTTTCAAGTTTTTTCATAATGTGAGCTAGGGTGATGTCCTCTCGAATGCTAACAACAGGGAGATTCCCAACAAGATTTTCAATAATACGAAGAGACTCCCAAACTGGGGCCTCTAGGAAATTCCCATTGATAGCAGTATCTAGAATAAACCTATTCCAAGAAGTAATTCCAACATAAAAATTTCTAAGCAAGATAGTAGTAGGTTGCTTCTTGGTGGCTCTTTTTTGTGAATCATTAATTCTATACCAAGCATCTTTCAAACTTTCCCCACCTCTTTGTTTAAAGGTGAGAACTTCTGCCTCGTCAAAGACAAAAGGACCCGACATAATGACAACTAAAGAACGAGATAACTGTTTTTGTGATTTTCGATAAAAGGTACTAAAGCAAAAAACTGAAAGGTAAACTAACAAGACTAAAAGCAAAGGTAAAAGATAGCATGCAACTCCCCTATCCTGAAGAGTGGAGTCCCTGGCAACGGCGCCAGAAAATACTCCTTGATGGGCCTCGAACCCCTCGTTGGTTACCCCAAGTGGAAGGTGTAAGATGCAGTATGTAGAAGTGTTTTCCCTTAGCAAAGATGCCAAGGATCGAATCCCCAGAGACTCCTAGGTTCAACAAGTAGGTGTCAACTGCTAACGGCGCGGATTAGCAATCAACGTGGACCTGCACACAGATACAAATAACTTTGCTCCCAACGAGTACAGAGAGGTTGTCAATCCCTCTAGCCTTGTAGTTCACAAAGGGTTAAAAGCAAATGATAGTAGTGATAGATAGTGTTTTGCAATAGTAAATAATAGCGGAAAAGTAAATAGCGGATGTGATCAATGATGGTACTATGGACCGGAGTCTCATGATGTTCACTAGTGATGTCTCTCTCCCAAAAGACGATAAAACAGCTATGTGAGGTAAACAAATTACAGCTGGGCAATTGACAGGACCACGAACGCAAACCAATGCTGACTACATTGCAAGAAAGGTTGAGGTTCAAAGCATGGGCGGTACGCCAAAGTAAGTAGACCGAAATCCATCAATATCTACTACTAATCATCCACCTTGAGATATCTATCCAGAACATCTCGCTGGTATTAAGTTGCGAGTCCCACCCATAGTGTAAACTCAATGCAACAGACAACTGCATTAAAAGAACTTTGCGTAAAGTAAACAATCCTTGCACCCGCGGGCACAAGCACCGTTGTTTTCCCCCTTGTGGCAACAGCACATCCCCTAGACTCATGTTTCTGTCACTCAAGCTAGTCATCGAGGGGCATGAACCCACAATCGAGCATAACGTTCCCTCTTGGAGTCACTACGTATTACTTGGCCAAAGCAATAAATAACAACGGAGAACATGCAAGAATTACTTATGAACATAAATATAAAAGAGGTAGATCACATATATTACTCAAGATCAATCTAAACATAATCTCATAATCCATCGGATCCCAGCAAACTCAACATAGCAACAGCATAAGGATTACATATGTGCCTCGATCATGTAGGGCAGCTCACGAGGACTAATTAGTGAAGCACAAGAACGGGAGGAGAACATCACATAGCTACTGGTCATGGACTCACGGTCCAAGGGAGACTACTCACGACTCATCCGGGAGGCGTCCATGGTGGTGGAGAAGCTCCCGGTGGTGATCCTCCCCTCCGGCAGGGTGCCGGGAAGAGTTCTCCTGGTGCTCCCGATCTTGGAAGCGGCGGCGGCGGCGGAACAGAGATGGGATCGCGAAAAGAGTTCCTCTTCTGAGGGTTTCGGAGGACACTTTAAATATATGCCAAAGGGGGGCATCGGGGAAGCTTCGGGGGGCCCAGGCCCCCCCCCCCGGCGCGACCCAGGGGGGGCGCGCCGCCAGGGCGCCTGGGGCCCTGGTGGCCCCCCCCGTCTGTCCTTCGGACGCACGGTAGTTTCCAGAACGCTGATTTTTTATATAATTTTTCTGGATTTTTCCTGGCAGTTCTCGTAACGTGAAAACCTGAAATACAAAAACAGCCGAAAACAGAAACTGGCACTGGGGTGCACTGGATTAGTAAGTTAGTCCAAATATGTTCAAAAGTGTATGGAAGTGTATGAATATCATAGCAATATCACCCAAAAGTGGCATGGAGCAAGCAGAAATTATATATACATTTTGGACGTATCACCGACCCCATCCACTGGTCTTATGGACTCGGGGTTACCATCGAGATGGCAGTCCAGGATGCCGCTTACTTGATGATGACCATCATCCGGGCTAGGCATGCCTTGCTGCTGAACACTGAGTTCCGCTACATGCCAACCTCACTTCCTGGAGAGGAAGGCTACTACACTGGTCTGTATACTGATGCCGCTCATGAGGAGCCACTGCTTCAGACTACCACTCAGATGCTGGAGGATAGGGACCGTGAGGTCCGTGCCCTCCAGATGGAGCTTTATAACACTCGAGCCGCCCACTGGACCACCTTGACACGTTTTGCACCTGCCGTGCAGGCCGGATATCTGGATATGCGGGATTTGTACCCCGTGCGGACTCGTCTGCCCGATCATATGGATTGGTGTGACGTTGGGGGTATTACACCTCCACGTGGGCGTCGATTACCACCAGCAGCGGGACCGAGACCGCATCCGTGTCCCTATGGTCCACAACCTTCGAGTGCTCGAGAGTTTCCAGATCCACATGTTTCGCTTCCAGGCTATGGTGGTAATCTTTATGAAGATTACTACGGGAATGTCTGAGCTAGACCATGGCAGTAGTAGTATCGTAGTAGTTGTATTTCCACAGTCCTGCGTGTCTTGTGGAATATGACTTAGTGTGTGTTGAGTTCCGGAGGCCTAGATAAATAATGTATAGGAACTTGGAGTGCCTCTGATGAGATGTATCGTCTTTCACCGCAGTTTTACTTTAGCCTTGGCTTGTACTAAACTATGTATGGTGTGTATGACCAATGGTGTATATATGGAAGTTTCTATATTACCATGTCGTACAGATGAACATCTCTGCATTCTGTGTCATCCATTACATTCTGCACTCCTATGTCAAAGTTTTGCCATCCTTGTCTAAACCATTGTTTTGTTTTCCTAGGATGGTCAACACTCGCAGCACTCCTGCTGCTCAGGATCAGGGTGAGGTCAGTGGGGCTAGAGATGAGAATCTGCCCCAACCACCCTCCTTGGCTGAAGTAATGCTCGAGGCAGAAAGAAACAAGAGAGAGAGACCAACCATCTGCTGGAACGCATAGAGTAGAATACTGCCCTTCGCCAGAGGAATGACGTGGTGTCAATTAATGACTTTATCAAGATGTGCCCACCGAAGTTCCATCATTCCGCTAAACCTCTTGATGCGGATGACTGGCTCCGCAGTATCACCCACAAGCTACACTCTGTCCGTGTGGCCGAAGCCGACAAGGTTACTTACGGCGCCTACCATCTTGAGGGCCCTGCTAGCCTCTGGTGGGAAAACTTTGAGGCTATGCGTCCTGCTGGCCAAGTCACTACTTGGGCAGAGTTCAGTGAGGTATTCCGTGAACACCACATTCCAGAAGGTCTCATGGATCGCAAGCGGGAGGAATTCTGCAATTTCACCTAGGGCCGGCTAACCGTGGATGGCTATAGTCGCGATTTTGGCAACTTCGCACGCTATGCTCCCGAGGAAGTGTCCACCGACGCCAAGAAGCAGGCGAGGTTCCGCAAGGGACTCAGCCTTGAACTTCGCTGAGATCTACGTCTGCACGAGTGCACCTCCTTCCAGAAGCTAGTGAACAAAGCCATCAGTGCTGACACGGGTCAGACTGATTTCGAAGCCACACGCAAGCATCCTCGTGACTTTGGTTCCTCATCCGGCTCTGGCTCTCACAAGCGCCGTGTGTGGGTTCCAAACACAGCCCTGCCACCCAGGTTCACTCCGAGGCCATCCTATGAGGCGCCTCGCCCAACCCAGCAGTATGCACCAGCCAAGACTTATGAAGGACCACCTTCCAACTTTGCTCCATGCACTGGCACTGTGACATGCTTCAAGTGCGGAGAACCAGGGCACTACATGCGTGAGTGTCCTCAGAACCAACCAGGAAGGCGGTTGGCCATGGTAAGCCAACAGGCAAGGTGAACTATGTCAAGCCAATCCCCACTGCTCGTGGTCAGGTCAACTATGTCTCTGTTGAGGAAGCTTATGAGGATCCTAACATCGTCCTTGGTATGCTTCTTGTTAACTGCCATCCGGCATCTGTTCTTTTCGATACTGGAGCATCTCATTCGTTCATATCTGAGAGCTATGCTCGAATGCACAACATGACTTTTTGTGACATGCCCACTTCCATGGTAATCCAAACTCCTGGCTCGAAATGGCAAACCTCTAGGGTAAGCCATGGGAATGAAATTCTTGTCGATAGACTTGTTTTCCTTGCATCACTAATAGCTCTCAAGTCCTCGGACATAAACATCATCTTGGGCATCGACTGGATGACATCTCATTACGCCAAGATTGATTGCTACACTAGGACTGTTCAACTTACACACCCATCCGGCAAGATAGTCAATGTTTTGGCCCGAATGGCTGAGCGTCAGCTCTACTCTCTTAATGCCAACCCTCTACCAAAACTCGAAGATATCCCAGTAGTCTGTGACTTTTCGGATGTCTTTCCAAAAGAACTGATAGGTGTTCCACCTGACAGAGATGTCGAGTTCGTGATAGATCTTATTCCAGGAACTGTCCCAATCTCTAGGAGACCCTATAAGATGGCACCCCTAGAACTAGCTGAGCTTAAGAAACAACTCGATGAGTCCTTGAAAAAGGGTTTCATCCGTCCTAGTTCTTCCCCTTGGGCTTGTCCCGTCCTCTTCGTCAAGAAGAAAGATGGAACGGAACAGATGGTTTTAGATTATCGACCTATCAATCTGGTCACCATAAAGAACAAGTATCCGCTCCCCAGGATCAACGACCTGTATGATCGGCTCGCTGGATCCTCAGCCTTTTCCAAAATGGATTAGAGGTTGGGCTACCATCCAATCAAAATCAAGAACGGGGACATTCCCAAGATGGCCTTTGTTACTCCCTATGGCCAATACGAGTACACCGTCATGTCCTTCGGGTTAACCAATGCCCTAGCCACTTTCTCCCGGCTAATGAATTCTATATTCATGGAGTACTTGGATAAATTCGTCGTGGTATACCTCGATGATATACTCATTTACTCCAAGAACAAGGAAGATCATGCCGAGCATCTAAGGCTGGTATTGACGAAACTTCGAGAGCACCACCTTTATGGCAAATTCTCCAAATGTGAATTATGGTTGCTAGAAGTGACCTATCTGGGTCATGTAATCTCTGGCAAGGGTATTTCTATCAATCCCGAGTGAGTTCAGGCCGTCCTTGATTGGACTCCACCTGAATCGTCAAGCAAGTTAGGAGTTTCCTTGGCTTAGTGAGCTATTGTCGACGCTTCGTCGAGAACTTCTCCAAGGTTGCTAAACCTCTAACTGAACTCCTCAAGAAAGATAATAAGTTCGAGTGGACCCCACAGTGCGAGTCCAGCTTTCAGGAACTGAAAAGACGCCTGACACCTGCACCCGTACCGGTACTACCAGACTTTTCCAAGGACTTTATTATCTATTGTGACGCGTCGCAACAAGTACTAGGTTGCATACTCATGCAAGATCATCAAGTGATTGCCTACGCATCTCGACGGTTGCGTCCACATGAGGATAACTATCCTACCCATGATCTAGAGCTTGCAGTTGTAGTCCATGCACTCCAAACATGGCGACACTACCTTCTTGGTAATCGCTGTGAAATCTTCACAGATCACCAAAGTATGAAATACATCTTCACCCAACCGGATCTAAATCTCAGGCAAAGACGTTGGGTTGAGTTGCTCACAGATTACGACTTAGGAATCACTTACACCCCTGGGAAGGCCAATGTCATGGCTGACGCACTAAGTCGTAAGTCTTATTGTAACAATCTGATGTTACAACAAGGGCAACCACTACTCCACGAGGATTTTCGTAAGCTTAACCTTCACATTGTTCCTCGAGGATTCCTTTCCACCTTGGTGGCGAAACCTAACCTTACGGATCAAATCATAGCTGCCCAGAAGCGTGATAAGGGTATATCCCGACTCCAAGAGAGCATTGTTAGCGGAGCTGCTAAAAGCTTCTCCATGGATGATCGAGGTGTCGTCTTCTTCGAGAACCGCTTAGTGGTTCCCAAGAACCGACATCTACGACAGTTGATCCTTAAGGAGGCTCCTGAATATCCTCTCACGATTCATCCCGGTAGTACCAAAATGTATCAGGATCTACGCCAGAGGTTCTGGTGGACTAGGATGAAGAGAGAAATTGCTTAGTTCATTGCTAACTGTGACATTTGTCATCGAGTTAAAGCAGAGCATCAACGGCCTGCTGGCACCCTTCAACCTTTAGCTATTCCTGAATGGAATTGGGATAAGATCGGTATGGACTTCATTACCGGGTTTCCCAGGACCAGGAAAGGGAATAACGCTATCTTCGTCGTGATCGACCGCCTCTCCAAAGTAGCCCATTTCTTACCTGTTCGAGAGAGTATAACCGCGAGCCAGCTAGCAGACTTGTATATCTCTCGGATAGTATCTCTTCATGGTGTGCCATTGGAGATTAACTCAGACCGTGGAAGTCTTTTCACCTCTCGATTTTGGGAAAGTTTCCAAAATGCTATGGGGACTCGTCTTTCTTTTAGCACCGCCTTTCATCCTCAGTCAAGTGGTCAAGTAGAACGAGTCAATCAAATTCTGGAGGATATGCTTCGAGCCTCTGTCATCTCTTTCGGTATGGATTGGGAGAAGTGTCTTCCATTCGCCGAATTCGCTTATAACAATAGTTATCAAGCTAGCTTGGGCAAGGCTCCCTTCGAAGTTATGTATGGCCGAAGGTGTCGAACGCCTCTTAACTGGTCAGAAACCGGGGAAAGACAATTATGTGGTCCGGATATGATCCAGGAAGTAGAAGAACAAGTTCGCATCGTTCGTGAGAAATTGAAAACAGCCCAGTCTCGCCAGAAGAGCCAATATGATAGTCATCATAAGGCTGTGACTTACGAAGTCGGCGATAAGGCTTACCTTCGGGTTACACCTCTTAAGGGAACCCATCGCTTCGGTATCAAAGGCAAATTGGCTCCTCGTTACATCGGTCCTTTTCGGATTCTTACCAAATGAGGAGAAGTAGCCTACCAATTGGAACTACCTCCGCATCTTTCCAGAGTTCATGATGTCTTCCATGTTTCTCAACTCACGCGTTGCCTCTTGGATCCTATCCGTGGAGTGGACCACGAAACGCTTGATCTCCAGGACAATCTCACATATCGAGAATACCCTGTTCGTATTCTTGATCAAACCGAGCGTACCACTCGACGTCATTATATCAAGTTTCTCAAGGTTCAATGGTCACACCATTTCGAGAACGAAGCTACTTGGGAAAGGGAGGATCGTCTTCGACTTGAGTACCCCACCCTTTGTCCCGGAGGAACCTGAATCTCGGGACGAGATTTTTTTGAGTGGGGGTGAGTTGTCACATCCCTAGTAAGTGCATGCATTAGGACTAGCTAGAGTGTGCATCATGTTTACTTTTTGCAGAAACTTGAAATGGGAATGACAGAAACCCCAGCACCCCTCTTCTAACAAATAGGGTTTAATAAAATCTTTTCCAATGTACCCAAAATGCCCTTCAAAAATGTTCATCATCTTTACCTTGTCTTAAACCTCTGACAAAAATGGTGCACAATTTTTTAGGACATCCAAAGGTCACTGGATTAATTCATATTGTATTTGCATTTGGGCATTTAAATGCTATAAAATATTTTAGGTGCCCAAATAATCATAAACTAAAATGTTCCATGTTGTTCATATTACATACAGTGGGCATGAGTAGTTTTATGATTTATAAAAGTGTTCTAGCATTTTTATTAATTCAACAAAGTTGAAAAAGAAACAAAACACAAAACAAAATAGAAAAGAGAGAGAGAGGACACAACCCACTTACCTGGACTAGCCGGCCCAGCACTGTGTTGGCCCAAGCAAGCCAGCTGCTTCAGCAGCTAGGCAGGCAGGTGACGTCGGCGCACGGCCGCGCGCCACCGCGGAAGCTGCTTGCCGCCTAGCCGCCGCTTCGCCGCCTCGGGACGCCTGGACGACCTCCACGTCGTCGCCCAGACCGCCACGACACCCCAGTTTCCCCCTGCCTCTCTCCCTCGCCCTCTCCTCGCCATAGCCGCAGCGCTCGCGAGCTCGCCGCCGTAACCACCACAGCCACAGAGCTCCCCTCGCCTTCCCTCCGTGTCTGGAAGCTCCGCCACTGTCTCCTACGTCTCCCCGATGAGCCACGTATCGCCGGAAGCCCCAACGCGCCATCTCCGTTGACTTCTCCCCCGTTCGGCCGTCGAGATCGTAGGCGGCCTCACCGTCGCAGCAGACCGTCCCCGACCTCGCCGTCAGCTCCGTCGCAACCACCGTGAGCTTGGCCACCTCCCCATCCTCTCCGTTCTCCCTCTCGAGCCCTGTAACGACTGCATGAAGCTCACCCGCATGCGCCGCCACGTCGCTCATCGCCGACGATGCTCCGGCCACCCAACGGCCACGCTACCCTGTCCATCAGCTCCACTGCACCCCTAGAGAGCCTGATGCACCTCTCCACGAGCCTCGCCGTGCCTCCTAGCGACGAGCCCGAGCTCACCCGAGCTCCGGCAGCCACCAAGTTCGTCGCTGGCGCCTTTTCTGGCGACCCCGAGGCCAACCGCCACCACCACTGGATGCGGGTCACACCTCGCACCACGTAGACGTGCTCCGCCGGAGTTTTGGTCGCCGGAGCACAAATCCCGCACCGCCGCGTCTGGCCTCGCCGACGGCTAAACGCCGGCCGGTTTGACCCTCTTTGACCACGGGTGGGCCTAGTTTGACCCCCTGGGGTCAATGACAGGTGGGGCCCAGCCTGCTAATTAAGTTAGGATTACCACTAATGTTTAATTAGTTAAATTAATGACACTGACACGCGAGACCCACTGTCAGGTTTGACCTGGACCAGGTCTGTTGACCTGCTGACGTCAACATGATGTCATGCTGACGCAGTAAAGGCTTTTCTCGGATTCTTTGATTTAAAACAATTCAGGAAATTCCAGAAAATGCTTTAAACTTCTAAAAATCATATAAACTCAACAGTAGCTCAGATGGAAAAGTTTTATATATGAAAATTGATCAAAAAAATCCAATATTTCCATTGGTGCTGATTTCATGCATGTTTAAGCAAGTTAACCTTGCTGTTCACATCAAAACATGATAATGCACTTTAATAAATAATAGTTTGGGTATAAGTTTGAATCTTTGATTCAAATGAGCTCAAACCTTTTTGTTTATAGTTGCATTAGCCAAAAACACATTCATCTTTCCATGTCATGAGCATGCATCATATTGTTGCATTTGTTTGTATATTGATTGTATCATCGGTGTTCTCCGTGGTAGGTCCTGCTCCCGAGGATACATCTGCGTATCCAACTGAAGAGCAGTACCCGACAACCAATCTGTTAGGCAAGCAACCCATTGATCATTCCGATACAAACCCATCTTCTCGCTCATGCTCTCTTTTACTGCATTAAGGCAACAACGTGTGAACTGCTACTTGCTGCGGTAGTTGAACCCTATTCCTTTGCATGACCTGTCATTGCCACAGTAAATAGTTGAAACCCACTAGCATGTGTAGGAGTTGGTTGAGCCATGTGATGTGTGTTCTACCATGCTATTTGTTTATGTTGCCTGCTATGCTTAGAGTTGTGTCAGGTCTGGTCCATCTGGGTGATGGATCAGAGTGAAATGATCATGTCCGGTAAAGAGAGTGAAGTGTGGAACATGCTTGGTAAAGGTATCGATGAAAGGCCATGTAGGAGTACATGGTGGGTTGTTTCATTGGAACCGTCCATAGGACCTGAGATCTGTATGTGTGGTTTAAGTTTCAGCTACTACCACATATTGGGCCCTGAAATATGACCCCGCTTGACTTATTGACTGCCCTTGTTCTCTGTCCAGGAGTTGCACCTAGTTTCTGGTGTTTGTAGTTACTGGCGGTCGTGCGCAGCGCTGACCCTCGGGGTGGGCTGTGACGCGGCAGGTACATGGCACGGTGTACTAGTCGCCCGTATGGTGACTCTGGAACCCTGTACACATCGTTTGGGGCCGTGAGCGACACCCCGGCCGGATTTCCCCATGGATGGAACCCAAATAGGCAATAAACCTGGACAAGAGACTTGAGTGGTTGGTTAGGTCGTGGTCTACACCCACGTCGGCTTTTGCTTGAAGTCTGCCGAGCACATGTCGTGTGAAGACGCTAAGTGGTGGATACATGTGTGAAGAAGTACACCCCTGCAGGGTTACCAATCTATTCGAATAGCCATTGTTCACGGTTATGGACCACTTGGTTGCTTATACAGTTCATAGACAAGTTGATGGTTACTTCTAAAAGTCTCAAGACAAGTGTGAGTGTCGTGGATGGCCCTTCCGTAGGATGACGGAAGAGGATCCACGGTAGTGTATTGTTGTGGTGAGTAGAGGACTCGTGTGCGTAGTCTCATCTTGTAATCTGCTGAGAGTTGTAGTATAGGTTAGCCAAGAGTCAAAGCTGGCTTGCTGCTATGAACTCCACTACCCTTGTTGATAATGATGCATGTATGATAGGTTCTGTTGTAAGTCTGGCTGAGTACCTTTGTACTCATGTTTTCTTAATAACTATTGCAGAGGAGAACCATGTCCCTTCTGATGGGTTCTACATAGACGTTGACATCGACGAGTAGCTTGCTACCCGGAAGGTGATCCTGAGCTTGTGAGGGGCCTTGTAGATAGTCAGGCTACAGCAAGCCTGTTTTCTTTGCAAGTTGTCTGTAATCAGACAAGTTAGCTTCCGCTTGTGCTTGTATGCTTGTATGACTTGAGTGTCGAGTCATGTGACCCCTATCTGTATGGATATGTTATGTATGGCTCTTCGGAGCCTCTTAAATAAAGTACTTGAGTCATAGAGTTTTGTTGTGATGCAATGTTGTATTTGCACATATTGAGCATATTGTGTGTATGTTTGAAATGCTTGGTATGTGTGGGATCCGACACCTAGTTGTTTACCTTTGGTAGCCTATCTTATAGGGAAATGCCTCCTAGTGCTTCCACTGAGCCTAGGTAGCTTGCTACTGCTCCGAAACACGTAGGCTGGCCGGCATGTGTCCTTCTTCGTTCCTGTGTTTGTCCATTAGGGGAAATGTCACGTGTTGTTCCTTTAATTCCATGTAGCTTGCTACGACTTGGGTTCATAAGTTGATGACCGACACGTTCGTTGCTGGGTCATGGATGCATGTCTCTGTAATTTAGTGCCACTTTTGGTTTATAACTAGCCATGTCGGCCCGGGTTCTCTGTCATATGGATGCTAGCGACACTATCATATACGTGTGCCAAAATGCGCAAAAGGTCCCGGGCCAGGTAAGGTGGCACCCGTGGGGATACCGTGCGTGAGGCCGCAAAGTGATATGATGTGTTACAAGCTAGATCGGTGTGACTTAGGATCGGGGTCCTGGCTGGCAGCAGCTATATAATGGGGGGCAGGGCTCGGCCTGCCTTGGGGAAGGGGGCGGCCAGCCGTGGCGGAGCCGGACTCCGGCAGGAGTCCGTACCAGCCACGAAGGAGGGAGGCGGCGAGGGAGGCTGGGCCTTCGGCCCGGTCGGTCCGAAAAGTTTTTTTTAATTCCCCCGAACGGAAAAAATCGATTAAAATAAAAAGAATCCCAAAAATTTCAGAAACAATTTTCCTCGTTCCCACCTAATATTTGGGACAAAGTGAACATTTTTCTGAAATAAAAATGGCTCAAAATAAAATAACTTTTTAATAATTTTTAAATAATAATTTACAAAAATAAAAATCCAATAAAAATTATTTTTACTCAAAATTCAATTTCCAATATTTTATTATGTTATTGGAGAAGTCATATTATCTTCTCTCATTTATTTTAAATATTGAAAAAATGAATGTTGGCAAAAACACTATTGATCCAACCCCACTTGGAAATAATTAAAAATAGTGGGCTTCTCTCCGGGAAACTTCCAACTCTCTCTCTTAGGTCCTTGAGTTGCTTAAAGTTTTGGATCAATTTTCAAATAAACTCATGCTAAAAAAAAGCTCAAATGTTGAATGCATATGAATGATCTATGTTAACATCAAAATTGAAAATTGGGATGTTACACACCCGCTCAACCCCAACAAACTAATCACCGTTCCTATGACCTCACGTCTAAGTCTTCACACTACACTAGTACGTGTCGGTCCTAAACAAGCGGTTTTTAACCCCTTTCCACGACAGCATTTGGAACCGTCGCCAAGTGAGTGTGGGTGATAGGGGGGTCCTTCCCACAGGACCCAGAAACCGTCGGGGATAGGGCCCCTATAGTACTCCTACTCGTTTCTACTCGCATTGCCATCGCAGTTGGTATTCTGTGGCGCTACATTTACGATGCACGGCCCATCACAAACGGTTCCCTATTATAAAACGTGTATGATGTGCGGCCCATCACAAACGGTTCACCGTTAAGAAGATTAGCCAATCGGCATACGAGTGTCGGACATGATTACGAAATGTCGGATCGTCGTAACATCGTCGTACATGACAACTACCGCACACGCTATTCTATGGTGCAACTTTTACGATGCATACTTCATCAAAAACAGTTGATGGTTGCGAATCGTGTATGATAAGGCAACTAACACAAACGTTTAGTTTGCCCGCACCGTTTGTGATATTGTCTGACATCGCACACGCTTTGCAAACGGCAACTGTGTGCATGCTTGCACATGTTTCCTCTCTGTGAACCATCTTGGATTATGGTGCATATCGCAAACATTTGAAAAAATGAATGTTGGCAAAAACACTATTGATCCAACCCCACTTGGAAATAATTAAAAATAGTGGGCTTCTCTCCGGAAAACTTCCAACTCTCTCGCTTAGGTCCTTGAGTTGCTTAAAGTTTTGGATAAATTTTCAAATAAACTCATGCTAAAAAAAGCTCAAATGATGAATGCATATGAATGATCTATGTTAACATCAAAATTGAAAATTGGGATGTTACACACCCGCTCAACCCCGACAAACTAATCACCGTTCCTATGACCTCACGTCTAAGTCTTCACACTACACTAGTACGTGTTGGTCCTAAACAAGAGGTTTTTAACCCCTTTCCGCGACAGCATTTGGAACCGTCGCCAAGTGAGTGTGGGTGATAGGGGGGTCCTTCCCACAGGACCCAGAAACCGTCGGGGATAGGGCCCCTATAGTACTCCTACTCGTTTCTACTCGCATTGCCATCACAGTTGGTATTCTGTGGTGCTACGTTTACGATGCACGACCCATCTCAAACGGTTCCCTATTATAAAACGTGTATGATGTGCGGCCCATCACAAACGGTTCACCGTTAAGAAGATTAGCCAATCGGCATACGAGTGTCGGACAGGATTACGAAACGTCGGATCGTCGTAATATCGTCGTGCATGACAACTATCACACACGCTATTCTATGGTGCAACGTTTACGATGCATACTTCTTCAAAAGCAGTTCATGGTTGCGAATCGTGTATGATAAGGCAACTAACACAAACGTTTAGTTTGCCCGCACCGTTTGTGATATTGTCTGACATCGCACACGCTTTGCAAACGGCAACTGTGTGCATGCTTGCACATGTTTCCTCTCTGTGAACCGTCTTGGATTATGGTGCATATCGCAAACATTTGTGTTTTACCAACCGTGTGTGCTGTAACAACCCGGAGAGCGTAATTTCACTGTAATTTAATTGCTTCTTTTCCAAATTTTACCGGATTTGGATTTGAATTTGAATTTGAATTTGAATGTGTGCTACAACTTTATTCATATCCATTATGTTCAAACAACCAATGCATTATTTGATTCATAGGTACATATGTTCAAGAATTACATAAGAACCAAATAAAGAATGATGAACAATAGTTGTATACTTGTACTATTAAAGACAGTAAAGAAAGAGGCCAAATATATTCTGGTTGCTGAACAAGGTGAAGTGGAATGCCCATATTGTGCCCCCCCCCCTCCATGCAGAAGGCACGCACGACTCTAGTCCAACCCCTTATGATGGCCGACCACCCATCCTTCACGGTCTTCATGAAAACATCTAGATAATCATCGTGTTCTGGTAGAAATACTTTAACCTTTGCATGCCCACCAATCATGTAGTTTGAGAGGTAATCTTGAGTAAACTGCTTTGGGAACCACTGCAAAGGAAAAAGATTCAGACATTGTCATCTATCACAACACATTATGGGCAGTAAAAAGAAGGCTGCAAAGTTCTTACTTACTATCCTGCAGTTCGCCGTTGTCTTGGATAAAGTGTAAACAAATAGTTTAATTGCCATCTTTGGACCCATTTTACTAACAATCTTTATCAGCTTCCTCACTTGATGTTGGTTCATCGATATCTCATTGCCCCATACGCAGAAAGGGTCCAAACGCGGATCTTTACCAATGACATATGTACCTAAAAGCACCAAGTTAATATTAGAAGCTAAACAGTAATTGCACAATGATGTAGTACAACACTCTTTTATAATATGTCTATATACATCCGTATGTGGTAGTCCATTTGTAATATCTAAAAAGACAAATATTTAGGAACGGAGGGAGTATGTTATAACATCAAATATACTCACATATTAGATGAATTAACATCTTATATTATGGGCCAGAAGGAGTTTAGTTCATTCTTACAAATTGTCGGCTGATTACACTACAAAAAAAAGACACAACCATGACATTTTGGGCCGAACGAAACTTTTTTCTGTCATACTTATGACACTTCTATGACAATAATTGTGACAAAACACGGTATCATCATAGATGTGGTGGGGTCATACTTCTATGACAAAAAATCATGACAAAAAATGGGCTTTTCGTCCTGGGTGGGCCGGAGACGTGGCTGCATGACATTGGCCGTCCATGACGGAAAAAGCCATGGTAGAAGCGAGCGCGAGGAAAATATCGGGGTGTTCCCGGTTACGGTGGGTGGTCGGGGCCGAGCGATGCGCGTTTCTCTTGTACACACACGCGCGTGGGTGCGAGGCATTGGGCTCTAACTGAACCCGAGCGAGGCGTTGGGCTCTAACTGAACCCGAGCAATTGCACTGCAGCCTATGCGTTTCTGAACCCGAGCGATCGATCGATGGTTGTTAACTGAACCCGATCGAGCGATTCCTCCGCTACTGCTGCTAACTGAAGCCGATCGATGCTGCCTCTGCATGAACAGTGAGCATTGCTGGGGGTTCGGATGAACAGTTCCCGATGGGGGTGTCTGAACAGGACCCCATGGTGTTGCCTCTACATGAACAGGACCCCGTTCGATCGAGCCGGTTGGGGCTGCATGAACAGGACCCCGTGGAGGGCTGCTTGAACAGGACCACCCCGTGGAGGGCTGCATGAACAGTAGACGATGGAGGGCTGGATGAACAGTAGCCCATGGAGGGGTGGTTGAACAGGAGGCCGTGGAGAGGGTTAGTTGAACAGTACCCGGTGGAGTAGCGTGCGGTGGAGGCTGAACAGTCGCAGGTGGAGGCTGGAGGAGGTTGACGGTGGATGAACAGTAGCCCGTGGAGGCTAGAGGGGGTCGTCGGTGGTTATGAACAGTATCCCGTGGAGTCCCGTTTTGCGGTACGCCACACCCCTCCCGATGAACAGGACCCCCGTTTCGACCGTAGCGCTCCAGCACAAGTCCCTTTCCTCCGTTTTGTGGTACGCCACACCCCTCCCGATCAACAAGACTCCTGTTTAGACCGTAGGAGGTCCGTTTCCTCCGTTTTGCGGTACGCCACACCCCTCCCAATCAACAGGACCCCCGTTTCGACCGTAGGAGGTACGTTTCCTCCGTTTTGCGTACGCTAGACCCCTCCTGATGAATAGGATCCCGTTTCGAACATGGCCGATCGAACACAATGCCGTTTCCTCCATTCTGCGGTACGCCAGGCCTCGTTTCCATCAGATGTTCCGTCCAAGCCCTCCCGATGAGCACGACGACGCATTTCGTTCCGACCCAGCCGGTTGGCTCCCGATGAACACGACGACGACGCTGTTTTGCTGTGCCGACCCAGCCATGTACACGAGCCCTGGCTGTACGTATGCACGAGTAGGCGTTCGAGACCCTGCCCGTATGTACGTACGTGGCCGTATTTTCTTTCTTGCACACTTGCCGTCGTACGTACATGTACATGCTACGTGCGCGCCTCTACTACGACACGTGAGCGCCTCTACATCGACCAATATGTACGCACACGTTCGCGACCAGAATGACAGCACTACGTACGCTTCGACCAGGTGGGTCCTGACTGTCAGACAGTGCCTTGTGTGCGAAGATGTAGCTGGTGGGTCCCAGCAGTCAGGGGGGCGAATCGTTTTTTTTCAGACGCGCTTCCTTGCGTGCGAAGATGTAGCTGGTGGGTCCCAGCAGTCACGAGGGCGAATCATTTTTTTTGCCCGAACGCACTTCCTTGCATGCGAATATGTAGCTGGTGGGTCCTAGCAGTCAGGGGGAAATGTTTTTTTTTTTGATAAATACGGTGGCCCGTCCGGTGGGTCCCCGTTGTCAGGTGGAGGAATAATTATTTTGCGCGTAATAAGTAGGCACTTCCTTGCTGCGGCCGTGGACCCAGCTGTCAGCCTCTCCATGTACAGTCCATGTCCGATGAAGCCGTTCCTTGACCACGTTGACCACGCCGCGCCGAGAGCACTAGGGCGGTGGACGATGGCGAGGCCTAGGAAGGGGACGATGCGGAGACGGGGAAGACGCGACAGTGGATGCCCACGCGTAGAGGAGTACGAGGGTTCACTGGTTCGCTACGGTGTGAGGCTGCCGTCGCCGTAGAATAACAGGGGGTGTGGGTGAGTAGAGGGATGGCCTGGCTAGCGATGTGAATAGTAGGGGCGGTGAGGCCTCCGTGGCAGCACAACCGGCGACGGGAGGCAGGAGCATGCGGCATGACCAGCGCTGCTTTGGGCGGCTGGACCAACAAGACAAGAGGTTGAATAAGCACTATGGCTGTTGGATGGACATTGTACGGTCACTGGAGCTAGAATCGTTCATATTGACTACTTTGACAAAGCACACCGTCCCCGTCAACTTAGTAGGACCACAAGTCAGCCTCCCACCAAGGTGGGTCCCAACCAGCAGGGGGAGTATTCATTTTTTGTGCGTAATAAGGAGGCACTTCCGGTGGGTCCGAGCTGACAGCGAGGACGAACGTTTTTTTTGCGCAATACGGTGGCCCGTCCGGTGGGTCCCAGCAGTCAGGGGGGAAATGTTTTTTCGCCAAATATGATGGCCCGTCTGGTGGGTCCCTGCTGTCAGGTGGAGGATTAATTAATTTCCTCGTAATATGGAGGCACTTCCTTGTGGCTGCCGTGGACCCAACTGTCAGCCTCTCCACGTACAGTACTCTTCCGGCGGAAGTCATTCCTTGACCACATTTACCACGCCGCACCGAGAGCACCAGGGCGGTGGACGACGGCGAGGCCTAGGAAGGGGACGACGCGGAGCCGGGGAAGACGCGACAGTGGAAGCCCGCGCGGAGAGGAGTACGAGGGTTCACTGGTTCGGCTGCGGTGTGAGGCTGCCGTCGCCGCAGGGCCTGGCCAGTGGTGGGAATAGTAGGGGGCGGCGAGGCCTCCGCGGCATCGCAGCCGGCCACGGGAGGCAGGAGCACGAGGCACGATCGGCGCTGGTTTGGGCGGCTCGAGCAAGAAGACCAGAGATTGAAGAAGCATTAGGGCCGTTGGATGGACATCGTATGATCAATTGAGCTAGAATCGTGCATATTGACAAAGTTGACAAAGCCCTCCGTCCCCGTCAACTTAGTAGGCCCACAAGTCAGTCTCCCACTATACTGGGTCCCAGCTAGCAAGGGGAGTATTCATTTTTTGTGCGTAATAAGAAGGCACTTCCGTTGGGTCCGAGCTAACAACGGGGGGAACGTTTCTTCCGTGAAATACGGTGGCCCGTCCGGTGGGTCCCAGTAGTCAGGGGGAAAACGTTTTTTCGCCAAATATGGTGGCCTGTCAAGTGGGTCCCCACTATCAGGTGGAGGTATAATTATTTTCCACGTAATAAGGAGGCACTTCCTTGTGGCTGCCGTGGACCCAGCTGTCAGCCTCTCCACGTACAGTACTCTTCCGATGGAAGTCGGTCATTGACCAGATTGACCACGCCGCACCGAGAGCACCAGGGCGGTGGACGACGGTGAGGCCTAAAAAGGGAACGACACGGAGGCAGGGAAGACTCGGCAGTTGTTTCCCATGCGGAGGGGAGTACGACTGTACGAGGGTTTACTGGTTCGTCTGTTGTCGCCGGAGAATAACAGCAGGTGTGGGTGAGTAGAGGGATGGCTAGGCCAGCGATGGGAGTACGGTGGGGCGGTGAGGCCTGCGCGGTAGCACAGCCGGCCATGGGGAGGAAGGAGCAGACAGTCCCGCCGATGCTTGTTTGAGCGGCTCGAGCAAGAAGAGTAGAGATTGGATGGACATCTAACAGTCACTGCTTGTGCGTCAACCTTTTTTTAGGAAGGCCCCTCAAATCTGTGGAAAACATCATACATCACATCTGCCATTATTTCTAATTATTTACATCCCATTTGCTAATTCTTAAGGTTTTTTTGGAGCTCATATTCTTTTTGTTAGCATTACAGCCCATATTGTGGCCACGGTTAAAAAATTATACGAAATTTTGCATATTTCGGTGCCGTCCAAACTTTTTTTAATCCCAAAATTTCGAGTCACATTCAAACTGATTTTAAAAATAAATGCATATCAATATAAAATCCAACAAATTGTCCACGCATAAAAATCAATGCAATTTAAAATCTCGAAATGAAAAAAAGATATTTGAAACTAATTGCCGGTTTGATGTGTTTTAAAAATGTACAGCCCATTTCTCATTACTGATAGGCCATTTTATCAGCCAGCCGAATGAAGCTCTCCTCGTCTTGAAAGATTTGCAGCCCAACAAGCCTGACAAAGCGACTTATTTGGGAAATCACAAAAAAACTGGGATGTGGCCGTGGACCTAGCCGTCAGCCTCTCCACGTACAGTACTCTTCCGATGGAAGTCGGTCGTTGACCAGATTGACCACGCCGCGCCGAGAGGACCAAGGCGGTAGACGACGGCGAGGCCTAGGAAGGGGACGACGCGGAGCTGGGGAAGAGACGGCAGTGGATGCCCACGCGGAGAGGAGTACGAGGGTTCACTGGTTTGGCTGCGGTGTGAGGCTGCCATCGCCGTAGAATAATAGGGGTGTGGGTGAGTAGAGGGATACCCTGGCCAGCGATGGGAGTAGTAGGGGGCGGTGAGGCCTCAGCGGCATCACAGCCGGCCACGGGAGGCAGGAGCCCGTGGCACGACCGGCGTTGGTTTGGGCGGCTGGAGCAAGAAGACCAGAGGTTGAAGAAGCACTACTGCCGTTGGATGAACATCATACGATAACTGGAGCTAGAATCGTTCATATTGACTAAGTTGACAAAGCCCTCTGTCTCCGTCAACTTGGTAGGCCCACAAGTCAGCCTCCCACGATGCTGGGTTCCAGCTGGCAGGGGGGTATTCATTTTTTTGTGCGTAATAAGGAGGCACTTCCTTGCGTGCGAAGATAGCTGGTGGGTCCGACCTGTCAGCGGGGGGCATGTTTTTCGTGAAATGCAGAGGCCCTTTCGGTGGGTCCCAGATGTCAGGTGGAGGAATCAAAGACTTGAGAAGGCGTACAGAACAAGCTAGTGTACCAGTAAAGAGACGTTGCTGAGTTTTAGAAAAAAGAGAGACGTGCTCCTGTAGCTGGTTCGAATCCAAACCTAGACTATGACTATATATGGTGCTATGCTACTCTGCATGTAATGAAACTGACATATCCAACATTCGCTTCTCCTCTTCTCTACTTACTCTGCCTAGAATGAGAAGCTCTGGCCGCAGCAAGCATGTCCGTTGGCTGCTCGTCCTCCTGCTCTTCAGCAGGCAACGACCAAATATGCGCCAAGTCGCCACCCGTACCATCACCTGTGGGTCTCATCACACCCCCGTCGGCATGCGCACCGCAGCCGGTTGCTCATCCCTACCCGCTGTCGTTGGTGCGGTGCCACTGCTGCAAATCACGCAAAGTCATACGTCGCATCTCAACCACAAGCCTCAACCCTGGCCGAGTCTTCTACAAATTCCTGAATCATGGGGTAATAATATGTTTAAGTGTTATTCTGCTGCTTTCAGTTGCTGATTTTTTTAAATAGTTTGGTTGATGATCTTCCAATTTGATTCGTGCAGAAAAGGGAAGATTCGTGTGATTTGTATTTCTGGGAAGTTGCTGATGTGGGGGAGTGCAACTACGCTGATTATTTGGTTAGCCGAGGAATCCCAATACCAGCAGGTTGGGGTGTTGGACAAGTAACTGAAGGAACGGCAGAAGAGGAAGATGCAAAGCAGCAGGTTAAAGATGCAGTTCCTCTGATCATGGCCAAGCGACAGCTGCTGAACAGCCTTGACAGCAATGAGGAGATGAAATAGCTTGTGAAGATAATGGGCAAAATCGATGTGCTCTGTAGGATGATTGTCTCTTTATTTGTAGTGTATGTAGCACTCGTGATGTATTCAGTGGCTATGACGTGAGCACTTTGCTGAAACTAGTAATGAATGAAACCTGTGTAGTAGGTTGGGCGTAGTGTTGTGAACATCTAATGATTTCTATTAACGGAAATCAGGGGATATCCCCTTTCGCTCATAAATAAATAAATAGCAGAGGCCCTTTTGGTAATAAATAAATAAATTAGCAGAGGCCCTGTCGGGTCAGCTTTGTTCTCATTCGAAGATGTCGAGCAAATTGCAGTCCAAGATCAAACTATGTCATCAAATTCAAGTTTCACAGCCAAATATGAGTACAACTAAACAACAATGTCATCATGTTTTAGTCATCATACATTCACCAAACACAAATCAACATACATGACAAGTGATGTTCTCACAGGAAAATACTAAACAACATGTTCATCAGGTTTCAGTTGTCATAGCAAACACAATTTCACATAGTAGATAAAAAACGTCTTCTCACAGACAAATACGACAAAAGCAATGTAATCATCATCCGCAGCAGCAGCGTCAACATCTTCGCCATGTGTATCAGTCTGAATCGTAATTCCCCATGGTGTCATCTTCTTCGTCGTCCTCAACGTCCTCGAACGTGGGCTTCTTCTTGATCAACTCTTGTATGTCCACAGCTCGACATGCAATCTTTTCGCCGGCGTCATTGACGTGATGGTTCTCAAAGATATTAGGAACATTTGTGTTATCTTGTACATTAGGAGCAGTGTAAGCATCATCTTGTTGTGCAACTTCATTAACCGAATTCCTCTGCTCAAACCATTGCAATACTCTCCAGTCATCGCTACGTGCAAATGTGTCTTCCAACAAAAATATCTGTGTTGCTTGATTTGCGAAAATAAAAGGCTCGTTGGTCTGGTACACCGCCTTAACATTGATGGATTTGAAATAATCATCAGCTCTGGGTTTTGCGATCCTGAAAAATAGGTTTTACCAACGATAGCACAACAGAACCACACACGGATGGTCCTCGAAACTGGAGATATACTGCAACTGAACAATGTCTGTTATGTTAGCATACATTTCAATTGTCTCTTTGTCATACGTATCCGTGCTCATGATGGCACTGTTTTGTGTCTTCCTGCCTTTCTCTCGTGCAAGGGTGTTGTAGCGCACATCTCCAACAACGCAAGATTCATAATGTCTTACCCGAGTATCAGGACCCATTGCTAGTGAGTAAAGGGCATCATCAACTGCCTGCCCATCCTCCCGCATCTTCTTAACTTATGGTTATAAATTAGACAAGATGATCATCTTATGTACTCAATATATTAAAAAACTGACAGTGCAATTCAAAAGCTTACATGGCTCTTGAACCATTTCACAAATCCTGCCATAACCAATTTGTCAATGTTTCTTGGATTTTGTGGCAGTAACTCCCTTTTGTAGATGCTGCACAACATAGTGATCGCGTTAAACATCTAAATATATAAGAATGTGCTGCAAGTTTAGTAGATTACAATGTATAAGCTACAGTACTTAGCACTTACTTGATATAAGGTAGTATCTCAGGACAGTTATTCAACACATACCAAACCATTTTGTCCAAATCTTTAGGTTTGTCCTCTTGTCGACTCTTCCCTGTAACTCGAACAGAATAATCGAAAACATTGAGCCCGGGATTGTCTTCATCCACCTCTTTGCTAAGCTGATCAGCTGTTTCAATGTATTTTGAGCAGAATGTCAACGCTTCTGTAGCAATGTAGGCCTCTGCAATGGAACCCTCGGGTCTAGCTCTGTTCCTAACATAGCCCTTGAAAGTGCCTAGCCGCCTTTCAATAGGGTACATCCAGCCATATTGTACTGGACCTCTAAGTAGTGCCTCATCAGGTAGATGAACAGCCAAATGCACCATCACATCAAAGAAGGCTGGAGGATATATCTTCTCAAGGTCGCATAGGATAGTTGGTATCTTGTCTCTAATACGCGCCAAAGCATCTATCCTGATATTTCTACTACAAAGTTCCCTGAAGAATTGTCCCAACTCTGCAACTGCTCTGTATAAGTCAGGGCGGCCCAATCCTCTAAGGATAACAGGTAAAACTCTTTGAAGTAGGACGTGGCAGTCATGAATTTTCAACCCTTGTACCTTGTTTCCATCTGCACTGACTCTCCTTTCAGGGTTGGAAGCAAATCCATGTGGGAATCTCACACGTGACAGGACCTCGCGGAATTCTTTTATTTTTACCTTGTCCAAGACGTACACAGCTGGTGCCATATCCCGTGGTTTACCTTCATCTTGCACCTGCAAATCCTCTCTGATACCCAGGTGTGTCAAATCAATCCTAGATTTTAAGGTATCTTTCGTCTTGCCTTCAATATTAAGAAGTGTGCCGATAATGATGTCACATATATTTTTCTTGATGTGCACACATCAAGATTATGCCGCAGATCCAAATCTTTCCAATACTCCAAGTCCCACAAAGTGGACCTGCGGGTAAACAATAATCTCTCTTCTGCCCTGCCATGCTTCCTTTTCCCGCTACCATTATCAGGATGGTTTCCTGGTGTAATATGCCCGACCTTCTCTAATTCCACTTGCAACTCATCGGCGGTGAGCCTCTTTGGCGCATCACGGTTTTCATGCTTTGCATTGAACACATGTCTTCGGTATTTTCTAGGATGCGGCTTGTCCTTGGCAAGGAAATAGCGGTGTCCAATGTAACAGATCTTGCTAAGTATTGCGTATGACAGCGGATTCCTGTCACAGCGAACACATGCATTGTAACCATGTGTCGTTCGCCCTGACATAGTGCCCAAAGCCAGATAATCATGGATGCACCAAATTATAACAGCACGCAGAAAGAAATCAGCTGATGGACTGCTATATAGGTCTTGAGTGAGAACACCCCTCCAAAACTGTTGAAGTTCCTCCACAAGAGGCTCCATGAACAAATCAAAATCCTTTCCAGGACTTTTTGGACCTGGGATGAGCAAGGCCATCATGTAGTTTGATTCTTTGGTGCAGACATTTGGAGGCATGTTGTAAGGGATAACAAGCACTGGCCACATGCTATATGTGGCGCTCTGGTGGCCAAATGGGTTAAATCCATCTGAAGCTATGCCAAGTCTAATGTTTCTCGGGTCAGTAGCAAACTTTTCGTGCTTCTGATTGAAGCTTTTCCACTCACTACCATGTGATGGATGGCTCATTACATTCTGATCTCTGTACTCCTAGTTCCTAGAATGCCACAGTACATCCTCTCTTGTTTCAGCATCACGAAACAACCTCTGCAATCTTGGTGTAATTGGAAAATGTCTCAGAACATTATGAGGAATCCTTTTCACAGCATCGCCATCTTTCTATCTTGATGATTTGCAATTCGGGCATTCACTTAAGTTGGCATAATCCTTTCGTAACAGAACACAATTATTCTTACAAACATGGATCATATCATATCCAATTCCAACTGCACAAAGGAAATTCTTCATTTTACTGTAGGTGTGTGGCAGCTCAGACGCATCTGTGAAAGCTTTGCGGAAAGCAGCCAACATCGCATCGAATGATTTGTTGATCATCCGCTCAGATGTCTTCACCTGAAGAAAGGTGACCATAGCTGAGAATACTGACATCTTATTTCCTGGGCTGACAGCCATGTTGCATTATTCCAACATGCGGGCCCACTATTTTTCTTCTGCAGGTGAAAGTTCACGGAATGCACGAGCATTTCGTAGCATTGTTTCAATGTTGGTCAAACTCACTGGCTCCGCCACCACCTCCTCCTCCTCCTCTTCCACCTGAGCATCAGGCAGATCAAGATGGTGATCTGCTGCTTCCACGTAGTCAATAACATTGATGTTCACAGCTTCACCATGATGAACCCACCTAGTATATGTGACCGACATCCCATAGAAGTGTAGATGATTTTGCATAGTAGATTGGAGTCTTGTAACTGTATACATACAGTTGTTACACGGGCAGAGCACATCTGATTTCGGACCACCGTACTCAGCTCTGATAAAGTTCATGAAGTTTTCAACCCCCTCGACATATGCATCTGAGAATCTTCAAGCAGAAGTTTTCCAAGTCATGTAAATTTGTTAGAGATACAAATTAGTTCTTCTACTAGATATTACAGGAAAAACATATATGCTTTTTTATGAAGTCCAGAAGAAAATACCTAGGTCGATGTCTAAAGCTATGGCAAGATATTTGGACGAGCAGATCTAAGTAACGAAATATATGTAAAGCTAATTCAGCAAACAGATTTGAGTGCTAAATTGTGGCAGGCTGTTTGAGCAGTCAATGAGGCCGAGCATGATGGATTATGTATTTCCAACAGAGCACACAGCCATCAAACTATCGAAGGCCATCGCAGCAACAAAGATCGAGTATAAAATGGTGTAGAACTATTTCACCTAACAGATTGGCTACTAGACCATGGCAATCTACATCACAATAAATATATGGCAGGATATTTTAGCAACTAATCGGCCTTGGCATGCCATCTCAGCTAAGCAGATTGAGTGCAGAACAGGGCAAGGAAGCTTCTTAAGCAGAGCATATTGACTGTAAACTACTTCGGCAAACAGTGAGATTAACAGTGTCTATCAGCTAACATTCAGTGTTACACCGACATGCACGGGGCCTCAGTCTAGAATGTGTGTACCATGGGAGAAGCTGACCGACGTGCGTCTCCACACGAACGTCGCCAGCGGTGGCGGCGCTGACTGCCGTGCGCCACCACAAGAACGTCGCCAGAGGTGGCGGCGCGGCTAGATGATGGCAGTCTATGAGAGCATACTGTGGGAGCGAGAGGATCACCGTGCGTCCCCTCGACGAACCGCGGCGCCGACGTATCGGCGTGGTGGGGAGGGCGGCTTTGGTGGAGCGAATGGAGTGGAGGGGGCGGGGGAGGGGGTTTGGGGAATATTATTGGCTTGTTGGCCGAAGGGCGTTTGAATATAGGATTTGGGGGAATTTTTGGGTGGGGGGGAGGATTTTCGCGCGGTGGGCGGGGGGAGTTTGGCGCATGGTCGGTTTCTCCAAGTGCGGTCCCACGTGTCAGCGAAGAGGCAAGCCCAAGCGCGTACCGTTTGCGTGATCCGTGTGCAAGACCGTACGTGTGTGGGGTGCAATGCGACCACGACAGGGGTGTTGTGAGTGTACCAGCTTTTTTACTTTTAAACTAGGTGCTTCGCCCCCTCAAAAAAAACTTGTTGCTTCACGCGATCCATCGGTACTACTACTAGTAATCTGGTAATCCCGACAAAAACGGCGCGGCCGGGTCTTTTCCCGCGCGGTATGCTGGGAGGTTGGCTTAGTTCGATTTTTAGGATGAGTAATGCTACACCTACGTAGTCCCAATTACGTAATTAACATAATGTGAAACGTGTGAGCTGTTGATTGTAGATTGGGGGAGGGAGGGGCCCACCGCCATGAAAATCAGGGGAGGAGAGAGAGAGGCAATTTACGTTAACCCTTTCTTAGGTTCCCGTAGATGTGAAATGCGTGAATGTGCATTTGCAGATAAGGCCTTCCCTCGTTCATCCTTTTCTCCCACAAGATCTTGATCTTCCATGCAATGCACTGTCATCTTGCTAGTACTCCTACAATATACTATATTATTGTGAAAGTTCATATACACCGGTTGAGATTAATGCAAACACGGCAGATTTTCATAACATTTCGAACTTTTATAGGATAGAAAAATAAAAAAAACCCGACCCTAAACCTATTCTACGCCGGCGACCGACGTCTTCCATCTGCGATCTCCATGTACGGGGGCGGAGTTCAAGACCCATGAAGTGAAGGTGTGGTCTCCAGCGAGGAAAAGTAGAACACGGGAGATGGACCGCCCAGTTGGCACACCATGCTCTACCGCCTCCCATGCCCTACTCATCCTCGGAGGAGTCCCCGACCTCGGCGGTGCCGGACGTTGGACGGTGGCAAGTAGGATGTGTGGCTGAATGTGCTCCCGTCGTCGGCCGCCAGCGTGGCCACCGGTTGTGCGGCGACTTGAGCGAGGGCGGCGACCTCAAGCTCCATCCCCGAAGACAAGCTCTCCCGCAGAGTGTTCGTGCTTGCGGTCATGGCGGATGTGGTGCCAGGTAGGAAGATGATGCGCTATGGTGTGGAGGTTAGCTGGGCATTGCCGCTTTAAGTAGCGCATTCCGGTGAGGCCAAGCATCCTGGTGCGTCATTAAGTCGCCGGAGTTGGTTCCTTGGGCACCGAGTCTCTTAACGGCGGCATACGGACAGACGACATGAATGCGGGCAGTTGGCGCCGGCTGGGAATGCACCGTGTGACGGCGCGAGGGACGAGGGTTTTTGGTGTGCCATGGTAGTCAGTTGCGGTCGTGGCAACGGTGGAGATGCCCTTTGCTCAAATGCGATCGACGCATGTCATTGAAAAAGCAAGACGACCCGGCATGGTCTCAGGTCCTGAGGATGCAGTTGGCCGCGCTACACCACTCCGCGGACGCGTCCCGGCGCCCCGTGCATCCTCGACGAGCCGGGTGTTGGTGTGTGTTTGGATTGTGGCCAAAGTGCACCTTACCAAAATTTTGGTCATTACCCAAAGATTGGTCTTTGTTTGGATGGTTGCCATTTTTTGGCATGCCAATGAACTCTAGCCAACTCTAGTTTATTTTTCTTGCCGATGTCGGCAAATCATGGGCAGCCAAAACCTCAACCAAAATCTTGGCTACCCAATGCTTTGATGGGGAAACCTTGGGCACAAACCAAACATACTGTTGGTCGTGCCACAGTACTAACGCCACCATCGGCACACCGAAACCGACCGTGTCTAGCGACGATGAGCGTGTCGCTCACCGCGGTCGCCGTGTCCAGAGGCGGTGCTGGAGCTGCACCACGTTGTTGGCCCCCACGACCCACATGAACAGTTGCCGGTGGCGAAGAGGTCATGGGCCAGCTCCTCCATTGGACTAGTTTGTGCTACGTCGTCCCGACAGGTGTTCCCCACATGTCGGTTTCCCTATTTTCCCGGCCATATTCGAGCGTCAGTGCTCTGCATTGCGCATTAGGCCTTTCACTGTGTAGGCCAAGCGAGACAACTTATTGTTTATTTGAGTCGTTCAAGTATAATCATGTGGCGTTTGCTTATTTCTCATTCCTCTCCATCGATCATGTCGCCCTCCGGTCGAGTCCATCCTACCACATGCCTCATTTGAACATTCCACCCAGTATCATTCGCATGTGGGCCTAGACCATGCTTGTATTTCCAATGTTTATCTGTAATTTGTCTGACACGCATACAAACAAACGGTTCGCTTGAAGTTTCACTTTGCCTCCACTACATGTCGCTTCGCGTTTTAGTTTTGACATCCCATTCGGTTCATGTTGACGAGATCGATAGATGACATGGCAGTTCCTTATAGCCATCGACTGGCTATATTATTAACCATGCTCTAATGCGTTTTTCAAAACCGCATATGACTATTGACAAGATTAATAGTACATGAGATGTATAATGTGAAAATTATATAATTGGAAGCTCCTTTCACATACATATCCCTGCCTTACCCTCCCTTTCGGTCACTTACTGACGGACCCCATGCTTGCTAGGCCCCGCACGTGAGTTACTCAATGGGTTTGGCCACGTCAGGGGATCCTCATCCGTAGTATACTCCCTCTATTTTTATTTACTCCACATAAAATGTCGCTCTCAACTGCGGTCCCACAAGCGATCGAAAATACAAGACAAAGCGCGTTCCATTCGGTGAGCGACGTGGAGGGTCCAGCGTGCCTGGCTGCAATGCGAACGCGACAAGAGCGATGTACAGTCAAAACCGATTGACCGATCGTCACTGGAACCACTATTCACACCAGAACCTTCGCTGCTCGGCCTACTCTAGCCCCTTACCCCACCTTTCGATCCCCTAGCCCACATTGAGTGTCCCCTAGTTCGCCGGAAAGCCATGGTGCGCCGCAAGATCACGTACTACAAGATGCTGACGCCGTAGCGCCGCGCAGAAATCACGGCGGCAGTCGGCGCCAGAGACCTTTATTCCCAATCTCGCTTTGCGGCGGGCCAATCCCCGAATTCTTTGGAGCCAAGCTACGAGGAGGAGGAAGCCGATCCAATGTTCATGGTGGAGGTCGCGACGCAGAACGCCCCCGATGTGTATGGGACGATGGACGTCGACTTTGTGCCGGCGTCCGAGTCCCCCATGGTGCAGGCGGACCAGCAATTCAACCTGGCGATACTAAAGGAGGACCGGGAGGCAGAAGCTCAACTCGACGCGGAGCGCGCGCATGCCGCTGCCATCGAGGCTCTCTTGCAGGCGGAACCGGATGTCGTGGATGTGAACCGGGCGTCGGAGGCTCAACTTGAGGCGGAGCGCGCGGATGCCGCTGCCATCGAGGCCCTCCTGCAGGCGGAACCGGACGTCCTGGACTTGAACCAGGCGGCAGAGGCTCAACTCGACGCGGAGCGCACGGATGCCGCTCTCATCGAGGCCCTCCTGCAGGCGGAACCAGACGTCCTGGACTTGAATCGGGCGGCGGAGGCTCGACTCAACGCGGAGCGCGCGGATGCCGCTACCATCGAGACCCTCCTGCAGGCGAAACCGGACGTCCTCGACTTGAATCGGGCGGTGCTCTCGTCCGTGCAGAGCGCCCGCATGCTCCGCGTGAACGAGTAGCTGGAGGCCGAGGACAACCACGGTGCAGAGACACATGTCGGCAGCTACGGCTGGTTCGCACCGGCAGCCAAAGACGACGAGGTCGTCTCGTTTCGCAAGCAGTGATAGTTTTTCTTTATGTTGTTGTTTTATGGATCTTTTGTTGTGTAAAAACATATATTTTTATGCAAGTCGCCTGAGTTGGGTCAGTCTACCATTTCACGTGGTTGGATGAATATCCTATGTCTCCTAACCCTTCTTCCTCACCTCTTCTTCTTCCCCAACAGACCACCGCACATGCCATACGGATACTCCTCAACATGCGGTTGGATAAACATACTCTATGAACGAAAATTATGTGGTAGTGGTCGGATGGCTGAGTTTGGTTTGTTCACATGCGACAGCACATGTCAGTGAGCGTGTGTTCCCTTGGTTGGATTTGCGGCGTGTAGGAGCGACTGTGCATGTGAGCGTGCGGTGCGACCATGGCGTGCAAGAGCGACCGCGTGAGGGTGCGGTGCGACCGAGGCAGCCGTGCGCAAGTGTACCTCCTTTTAATTTTGAAAACTTTAGGAAAGCTCGGCAAAAATGTGTGGCGAAGTATGGCAATGCAAGGCCTAGACCCAAACAGGATAAGTACGTAGTAGTACTACGTACTAGGAGTACTAGTGTAAAAAAAGAAAAGCAGGGTTTTCCTTCACGGGATTAATCGATACAAATCCTCGTTTCACATGTCAATTAATGCGTATTTTTCTCCAAAGCCCAAAGAGCTAACCATCTTACTCATCATCGCTTGATTAATGAAGTGCCATGCAAACCAACCTTCTTACTTCCGCATGCATGCAGGGGATATTAATGTCCTTGGTTGCTAGTACGAGGCAAACCCCATCAATTTTGCCTCGATTAGTGTTAGTGGCCTTTTGCAAATTGTAATTTTGATATACTGACCTTGTGTACAAAAAATGGAGGTAGTAACTATATTGGACTTCCTTCCCCATTGCGGTGACGTCGACGATATCTCAAACGTTGCGGTTTGGCGAAGTGCGTTCGACGGAGAACACCATTGAGGGAGACCACGGTAAGTCGTTCGCAAGTGCCACCTGCCAGGCGAGACAACCGCCTTATTTGCATCCAGGAAGTCCGTTGAACCAAAGGACGCGTAAATGTACTAGTACTACTCGTACACAATAGCATCGTCCGTCCAGCTTATTGCGGTGAGATGGTTTCTCGAAGAAGACGATGGAGAAGCGGAGTCAGCGAAGAGTGAAATGATGGATGCTTCGTCCATGCTTTGTGATTTGACGCCTCACTGCTTTGTGATTTGACGCCTCACTGCTTTGTGATTTGACGCCTCACTGCTTTGTGATTTGTGATAGAAGGGACAGGGGAGTAGACTCTGTCCTCTATACTGTACATGCGTCCAAGCACGGGAGAAAGAGGAGAGACGTTGCATTTTTCTATTCCTTCAATCTATCAATCAAGGAGCTTCGGTTCCATCCTTTTGGCTTTGGCAATACCGTCCACAATGGTTCCCACGATGCCAAAAGCTATTTTCACATTTGGCTACACATTGTGGATGCCCTTAACCGTACCACTTGGTTTTGCTCATGTATGTTATCTATACAAATCTCAATTATATTGATCTAAAAAATTATAGAATCAAGATTAGTAAAAAGGAGGTGATTTTGCCACGCGGATGGCGGGGGAGGTTTCTTATTCTTAGAGGACGTTGTCCTGTTTGCTAACATGCGGTCCCACATGTCAGTGCTTCACCAAGCCGATCCACTTCCCGCATGAGGCAGAAAAATGGCAGAAGCAACACGTGGTTAACTTGACGAAGATGAGGGAGGAAGCGGATTCAGCAACAAGTGAAATGATGGCTGCTTCATCCCTCCATCTTCTTCTTTTTTAGCATTATTACTTCCGTCAGTCCAACTTCTTCTTTTTTAGCATTATTATTTCCGTCCCTCCAACTTAACTCCGGGAAAGGTGCAACTTTGTGATTTGACGCCTCATTGCTCATTAATACGCCGGCGCCATGACTGCGTGCTTCACCCCGGCTGCTCTGCACTGTATTCCGATATGGCACATGGTCCCGGTAGCTTGATGCCCCACATGTCGGCGAAAGGGACTAGAAGATTTATGAAAGCGAGCGCTCCACTCTTACGACGGAGGAGTACACGACACGACGGCCCAGTGAATTGTCACTTGTACTGTATATAGTACTATAGTTTTGCAGTTTCGCACGATGCATCGATACAAACCCGATTAAACAGGAAAGGGCGGGATTTTTTCCGCGCGGTATATGATACTGACCATACATTTCAAAGGCAATTTGAATGTATGCAAACTGAATAATTAAATAACAATATGATATCTAGTAAAACTAAAAACACATATGATTTATTGTGTTAGAGTGTAGTAGTGGTGATGTATTGCATAGTTGTTAGATGTAACATGCGAGAACGTGTAGAGATGTAGTTTTGGAGGTCCTACAGAGAGAAAAGCGTAATACGTTCACCGAACTTCAGAATAAGCTGATTACGGTCACTATATACGTTTTGCGGGTGATTATACGGTCACTTGCTCACAGTTCGGCATCGGATTGCACTCTGTTCACCGGCCAAATAGTCTGCGTGGCACCATGTTGACTAGTTAAATTGAACATGTTCCTAGTGGGTCCCACCTGTCTGTTCGCATAGGGAAAAGGTCAGATAAACACAAATTTACGCAGGCGTGACAAGACTCCACCCCGTGCGCAGGAATCACCTGGTTGTGTATGTGTCTGTCACGGCCTGGTGTGTGCGCATGCACGTGTAGGTTGAGCACTTGAGCGTGAGAGTGTGTGTTGGTCGTGTGTTGTACTGGTGTGTGCATGCATGCGTGCGTGTGTGCGTGTGAGTGTTGCGTGCGTGCGTGGCTGCGTGTGTACGTGTGAGTGTTGCGTGCGTGCGTGGGTGCATGTGTTCGTGTGAGTGTTGCGCGCATGCAGTTCGTGTGCATGCGTGTGTGTGTGTATAATCACCACACCAGCTCATATGTGTTAAAACAGACGGCTCAGCATACTAATACAAGGCCACCTTGTCCGCTGTGCCCGCGATCATGACTTCGAACCACCGTCCAATATTTTGTTGTCGTTTGTTTTCATTCTTACTAGCATGATGCCTGTGCGTTGAACGTAACATCAAGATGCATTTGTATGACTAGTTTATCTTGTGAGAGAAAAGTATGAATGAGGGAAGGCCTTATTTGCAAATGTGGAGAGGTGTGTGGGTACCTTTTTGCAAAATTGTTATAGTGTATTTCCTATCCGTCCGATATACATCGGACATCCTATATTATAGGATGGCAGGCACACCATCATAACCAACTCTGTTTTTGTAAGAGTGTATTTTATCCCTACTCCTATAAAAAGCATAGTCAATGATGATCGTGTGCCTGCCATCCTGCAATATAGGCCGTCCGATCTATATCTGACGGATAGGAAGGAAACTATGGCAATTTTGCAAAAAGATACCCACACCCCTCTCCACACTTGCAAATAATTCCTTCCCTTGTTCATCCTTTTCTCCCACAAGATAAACAACTCATACAAATGCATCTTGATGTTCCGTGCAACGCATGGGCATCTTTCTAGTATTTTATAAGAGTGTAGATGTAGAGTAGATATAAGACGACAGGTGGGCCCGATGGTAGTGCGATAATGTGATGCAACACTAAAGGTGCCACGTGGAGCGTTTAACTGGTCAACTAGTCGTGTCTTGAGAAAATACAGAGTTGTATGGTGAGCCCGTGACTGTATAATAACCACAAAACATAAATGGTGACCGTAATGAGTGGATTCTGAAGTCCAATGTACGTATCGTGCTTTCGCTTCAAATACAATGATCGTCATTGTATATATCGCGAGAGAAAGATGAAACATGCGTGAATGTGCTGGGGGCTTACTTTTAGAGGACCTGGAGATAGTTTGTGTGCGTATGTGAAAGGGGCGTAGAGGGGGGTATGCGATGGAGAGAGAGATGCTCTTCGTTTCTCTTTACTATGACTAACTTTATATATAGTATAAAATATACAAATTCGCAGTGCGGAATAAATATCATTGTGGACACCATGCAATGCAAGCGTTCATACTCCTCCATACAACTTTGTAATGTTGTATATATGTAGAAATTCTAAAATATTTTTTGGCCACACTTAATTCAAAAGGAATGTTGTATGCGAAATAGATGTGAAGAGAGGGATTTTTAGATCAATGGGGTACGTGATGTCACATGTGTGAATGTGTAGTTGATGCATTTGGCAGGGCCTAGAGAGGTATGTGTGTGTATTACGTATTCGAGAGAGGCATGGATAGAGGGGCCGACTGGGGGGCGTGGGAGAGATAGCACGAGAAATGAGAGTGGTCTAGAGAGAGAGATGAATATGACGTCATGGCGAGAGATTCCCTTGAGTGTGTATATGCAAGGGGGACTGGATAGAGGCACCAGGAGCATATTTTTGTGTGTGTGTGGTGTCTGTGTTGGTATGTGTGGGTGTGAGAATATAACGAGACGTGGGAGCAGAGGGTCTATCACCGCGTGAGGTCTGGTGGGTTGAGGTCAGGCCCTTCGTTTGGTTCTGTCCCGCGCCACATTGGTCGGCCCGTGACGCATTTAGGGAGACCCATGGATGACTAGTTGTACAAGACAGAGATAGCATAATTGTGAAGGACTCTATGTCCACTGAGAAAGTCGGCTAGGTTTTGTAACCCTAGGTTCTCGAACTAAGGTAACCCCTTTATATCTTATATTACTATTCATCCAACCTAACTTTAAGGGGCATCCTACAGAATGCTCTGCTAGAATCATACTCGTCGATTAGGAAGAAAGGTGTGAGACAATGAGTGAGAGACAGGCCTAAAGATAATGTGCGTATAGGAGACACATAGGCAGGTATATGTATATAGAAAGGGTCAATGGGTATTCTGTGTGTGTATGCTTGCGAGCGGGCGAGTGCTTGTGATAAAGGTTAGTGAAAACAGTCGTAAATGGTTACGAGAGGGAGGGAGGGTTATATCGAGAGCATGTGTGCGAGAAAGACACCTTGGGAGAGAGTGTGTGAGCATGTGTGAGAGACCACCGATGGAGAGTGAAACTATACGTAAAAGATTGCTGTACACATTAATTAAAGATATGAATTGTACCCAAATATTAGGATGGGATCATGATATTTGCAATTCGCGTAAGGAACGGTCATTGATCCATCAGACATCTAGATTCTATGGAATTTGAGCATGTCTATGTTATTATTCGACACAATTGATCCACATAGTTAGTATTTTGAACTCCAGACAATGCATCGCTTTAGCAATCGAATATAAACGTGAGTACAGTTCATGTTGTGTGTGTAAAGCACATTATACATACGAAAATTACACAATGAACATTATAAATAGCTACCTATGGACTAGCATACATTTGAATTCAACTTAAGGTGGTTTAAAAAATCGAATTCAACATGAAGTCCATTCAATTATTTGAATTTGGTATCATGGCATTTGTAAATCATACCTAAATTATGGGGGCACCAATCTTTGCTCTGATTTTGTACATAATAGCATATGTAGTCGTGTATAAAATAGATTCTAATTTAGCTCCTCCATTCTAAAATAATCGTAGATATAGGATTTTCAAGTGTCAAAATTTTAAGAAGAAGCGGATAATTTAATGAGGTTTTCAAACATACAAGATCAAATTTAACGTTGTCTATTTAGGTCAATCCTCAAAGTTCAAGAGTACTCTAGACGTGAATGCTTGTGTTTCAAAATTTCGAACAAAGTGCGAAAAGGGCCTCTACTCGCCCAAAACCGCGTGAGACCAATGCTTGGTAGTACAAGGAAATTACTTTTCTAATAACTCCGACCCGTGAAACCTACCGGCCCGACTTCCAAAGGTCTAAACCAGGTAGGTTCGTAACTTCATACAGACGCCACGCAACCGCCTCCGAAAAAAATTCATACACAACGGCCGCCTAGGCACACATGCGCGTGGCCGAAATCGCTCCCGCCCACTATTTGGGACACCTGGGATTACCATCCTGCCCCCGACCCGCAGTAGGTCCGAAATTTAAGAGGGGGGCAAAGTTTGTACTTTCCCCAAATTTCAAACAAGCGCGTCCCATCTTCTATTCAAAAAAGGCAAAAACAAGTGTGTCCCAGACCTGAAACATGCTTCTCCCCCCCGCCCACCCATCCGATTCCCCATTCGTACTCCGTGGGCCCGAAAACTACCTCTCCACCAGCCGCGAAACCCCGGCGTCCTCCGTCCGCCACCCCATTCCACCCATCAACCACCGCCCTCCTCTATCGCACCGGAGCCGATACCCCAACGTCGTCTTCCACCGCAACCTCAACCGGAACGCCCTCCACGGCTAGTAGTTGAAGCCGAGGTCGAGCTGTCCGTACCCGAGCCAGTTCAACCACGCCGTCCTGCGCCTCACCGCTGCCGCTCCAACTTTGCCACCCTCCACTGCACCGGAGTTGTTCCTGCTATGCCGTCCTTCACCTCCTCGGACCTGCTTCCCCTCCGCCGACATATGGCCACAGCAACACAATCAACAATTTGGACATGGGTTCGTCCAAGCCTGCACCCTCCTCTAGAACATCGGCTTCCTCTGCAGAAAGAAGAAGATCGGCGCGACATGTGGAAGCGACCACACCGGCAACCGAAAATGGTACTCCTCTTCCCTTATTCGTGCAAATCTTATGTGTCTGCTTGCACGGTATTCATCCCACAGAAGACACTAGTTGACCGCTTCTGCTTGATACTAGATGTTCCTAGTAACTCGCGATGCACAAGGTTTCTCCTCATATACTATTTCACCATAGCTAGAGGTCCGTCGCCCCCCTGAATTTCAATTCATGGTCAGTTGATTCCCAATTAACGGAAGCATTCCCCGGCGTAACAGGCACTAGTCTGCCTATTACGCCGGGGAAGCAGCGCCTCGATGTTTATCTTAGGGGCGTGTGGGGCCTAGAGCTACTGGCGCCCAATCTGGAGGTCGACCGGGATTAAAGGGATGGCCTGGGGGTGCTGCCAAGCACGGCGGTGGTGTGAGGTCGAGGGGAGGGCGGGGCGGCGGAGGCAGGGGTCTGGGCCGGTGGTCGCTGGCGGTTCGAGAAAGATCGTCAGCAGTGACTGGCGGGAGGTACACGAAGGCCATCTGCCCGTTCCTTATAGATCGGACGGTTCATTAAAAAAATTGACTCACCTATTTATTTTCAGTCGACTGTTATCTTGAAATGACCACATGTGGTCGTGTGCTGGAGGAGTACCTGCATTTCCTGTGCTCATATATTACAAAATCCTATGGAGTAGAATCTATTTTTGCTTGCCATGCAATGTTGTAGAGCTATCATATGTCTCCTGTCATTTAATTTTCAGCCACCTACTATCTGCTACTTTTACAGTGCACTAGTTCTGCACACACTTCACCCATACTCTCACTATTGTGTTTTTATGCAAGGCTATTTCAAACTTTGCTGCTATGAGAGAAGCAAAAAAGAAAAGAGAGAAGTTGCTCCAGCGTGGTAGGCGGATAGACCAGACACGTTTTAGACTTATTAAATGTGCAGTGTCAGCAGATGGAGACGGTAAACGTAGCTCTGAAGTTGATGATCTCGCTCGCAATGAACCACCATCCCAGGTGCTTGCTTTAACTCCGCGGTGTCATATGTGGTTGCATGTTCCATATGGTGTCTAGCTTGTATTCGAAAGGCCGAAGTCGGTCTTTATTAAGATAAGGAAAGATATTTTTTACATGAACCACCATCCCGTGAGCACCAGAAGTCAAATAGCTAGTCAGGGCACTCGCCAAGCCAGTGACAAGCCCAGCAAAGAGAGGCATCACTTGGAAGCCAACTAAAAAGTCGCGATGGTGGTGAAGCAGCCCGCCTCCCACCAGGCTCTCAGGTCCTAGATGATCATGCTCACCACTCCAGCCGGATGTCTAGCTTGTATGCTTCCAATTTGGTTAAATTGCATCTGCTTAGCTTACACATTATACCTTTAAATATGACATGCCTTTCTATTTTTGGTACATACTAGTACATCTGTGTATTAACCATGTTCTTACATCAAACTAATGTTCTTGTGTATCCCTCATCAATCACTTATGATGAGGCAGTCAGGCAAGTCGATTACTCCTCATTTAAAGAATGCAGCGTCAGCCTCCCGACATGATTCTCAAGAAACAACAAGGCTAGATGAAGATAGTGAACGTAGCTTTGTAGTTGATTACCGCATTTCCCCTACACTAGCATCACAGGTGCTTGTTCTAACTTGGCAGCGTGATATGTGGTTGCATGTTGCATATGGTGTCTAGATTGTAATTTTTCCAGTCTGGTTAAACTGCATGTGCTATTCTTCTTAGCTTATACATTATACCTGTTAATGTGACATGCCTTCCTGTATTTAGTACATAGTATATCTGTCTATTAAGCATGTCCTCACATAAAACTATTGTTTTTTTTGTATCCCGCATAAATCAATATGACGAGACACCTTCAGTATATGCAGTGTGATATTAGTTGCATCTTTGACATGATTTGTAGCATGTGTTGCTTCTAATTTGTTGAAATGCCATTTATGATGGGACACTTTTAACTTGGCAGAGTCATATTGGTTGCATCTTTCACGTGGTGTATATCTTGCATTGCTTCTTATTTGGTGAAATGGTTTATGCTTAGTTTACACAAACATTTGTGAATATGCCATGAGGTCCTGTTTTTCGTATTATTCCATCCTAGAATCATGTGTTTGCCTTACATCAAATTAGTGATTGTCAGTATCATGCACGAATGACTTCTGAAGAGTGAATTTTATTGCTTTTTCTTGTCGGTTTTACTTGAGATTGCAAAATCAATAAAGCGGAAGGAAGTTAGCAAGGCAGCTGATGAAGGCGCTCCTTCCAAATGGAGGGCCTCTACAGATTCTACTCCTCCATCCCCCCCCAAGATGATTTCCAAGACAACACATGCGTAGACACTCAACGTAGCTATGTTGGTGATGAGCACGTCTCCCCTAGTGCACCATCACAGGTGCTCCCTCTAACTTGGCACTGTTACATGTGGTTGCATGTTATGTATGATGTCTAGCTTGTATTGCTTCTAATTTTATTGAATTTCATCTTCTTACTTTACACATTATACTAGAATGAAACATGACCCTGCTTTTGCCACTTCACCTATCCGTGTTACTGATAAGGATTATGAATTCTCTGTTGATTCTGAGTTAATTACTTTGGTTGAATCCGATCCTTTCCATGGCTATGAATCTGAAACTGTTGTGGCACATCTTACTAAGTTGAATGATATAGCCACCCTGTTTACCAACGATGAAAAGATTCGTTATTACTATATCCTTAAGTTACTTCCTTTCTCGTTAAAGGGTGATGCTAAGACTTAGTTTAATTCTCTTGATCCTGGTTGTGTGCGTAGTCCCCAGGATATGATGTATTACTTCTCTGCTAAATATTTTTCCGCTCATAAGAAACAAGCTGCCTTACGGGAAATATATAACTTTGTGCAAATTGAAGAAGAGAGTCTCCCACAAGCTTGGGGGAGGCTTCTCCAATTACTTAATGCGTTGCCTGATCATCCTCTTGAGATGCATGATATACTTGATGTCTTTTATAATGGACTAACTGATGCTTCCAGAGACCACCTGGATAGTTGTGCTGGTTGTGTATTCAGGGAAAGAAGAGTTGATCAAGATGAATTACTATTGAATAATATGCTGGCCAATGAAAATAATTGGACACTTCCTGAACCAGCCCCTAAGCCAACTCCAAAGAAAAGAGGTGTTCTATTTCTTAGTCCTGAAGATATGCAAGAGGCAAAGAAATCTATGAAAGAAAAAGGTATTAAAGCTGAAGATGTTAAGAATTTACCGCCTATTGAAGAAATACATGGTCTTGATAAGCCGACATAGGTAGTAAAGGTAAATTCTCTTTATAGATTTGATGAAGGTGATATTCCTCGTTATAAGTCTGCTAGTCAATGCTTAGATGAGTTTGACAACTTTATTGTGAAACAAGAAAACTTCAATGCTTATGTTGGTAGACAATTACAACACAATGCTTATATGATTGAACACTTGAGTGATTATCTGTCTAGAGCTAAAGGTGAACTGAAACTCATTAGTAAACATGCTTCCATGGTCACCACTCAATTAGAACAAGTACTTAAGGCTCAGAACGATTTTCTCAATGAATTAAATAGTAAGAATAATGATAATGCCATTAGAGTTGTGACTAGAGGTGGCAGAATGACTCAGGAAACTCTGTATCCTGAAGGCCACCCTAAGAGAATTGAGCAAGATTCTCAGAGAGCTAATTTAGATGTACCTAGTTCTTCTAAGAAGAAGAAAAAGAAAAATGATAAGACTTTGCATGCTTCTAGTGAACCTATAGCTGACACACCTGAGAATCCCAATGATATATCTGTTTCTGATGCTGAGACACAATCTGGTAATGAACATGAACCTAGTGATAATATTAATGATGATGTTCACGATGATGCTCAACCTAGCAATGATAACGATGTAGAGATTGAACCTGCTGTTGATCTTGATAACCCACAATCAAAGAATCAACGTTATGATAAGAGAGACTTTGTTGCTAGGAAGCACGGTAGGGAAAGAGAACCATGGGTTCAGAAACCCATGCCTTTTCCTCTGAAACCATCCAAGAAAAAGGATGACGAGGATTTTGAGCGCTTCGCTGAAATGATTAGACCCATCTTTTTGCGTATGCGTTTGACTGATGTGCTTAAAACAAATCCTTATGCTAAATATATGAAAGATATTATTACCAACAAAAGAAAGATACCTGAAGTAGAAATTTCCACCATGCTTGCCAATTACACATTCAAGGGTGGAATACCTAAGAAACTAGGAGATCCAGGAGTACCTACTATACCTTGCTCCATTAAGAAAAACTATGTTAAAACTGCTTTGTGTGATCTTGGAGCCGGTGTTAGTGTTATGCCTCTCTCTCTCTTTATATCGTAGACTTGACTTGAGTAAGTTGACACTTACTGAAATATTTTTGCAAATGGCTAATAAATCAACTGCTATACCTGTCGGTATTTGTGAGGATGTGCCTGTTGTAGTTGCAAATGTTACTATTTTAACAGACTTTGTTATACTTGATATTCCCGAGGACGATAGTATGTCTATTATCCTGGTAGACCCTTTTTGAATACTATAGGGGCTGTTATTGATTGCAACAAAGGCAATGTCACTTTTCATGTCAATGGTAATGAGCATATTGTACACTTTCCGAGGAAACAACCTCAGGTCCACAGTATCAATTTTATTGGAAAAATTTCAACTATTACTATTGGAGGTTTTGAATTTCCTCTTCCTACTGTCAAGAAGACATATGACATTCTTATAGTTGGGGACATACATATCCCCATTGAGGTAACCTAGTGTTATTCGAAAATTCTCTGGTTTCATGTTATTCGGAAATAGTTTATTAACAAGACCTGATCAGCCTTGTTAATGGATTCCTTTTAATGAACATGGGATAGGTGAATCTAGATAGCACAAACCTTATGTATCCCCCTTTTACTTTCTATTAATTAGGATAAATAAAGCAAAAATAGTATTTTCAGACTGTTTCCAGACTTATCCGTACAATAAAAAATACCCCGAAAATAAAAGTTCTGCAAATGCCCTGTAAATGAAATATGATTTTTTCTGGAATATTTGAGAAAATATGGCACAGAACACACAGCGAGGGGAGCCAGCACCTGGCCACGAGGGTCCAGGGCGCGCCCCCCTCACAGGGCGCGCCCCCTGCCTCGTGGGCCCCACGTAGCCCCCTAATACGTCTCCAACGTATCTATAATTTTTGATTGTTCCATGCTATTATTTATGATGTTTTAGATGTTTAATGGGCTTTGTTATACACTTTTATATTATTTTTGGGACTAACCTACTAACCAAAAGGCCCAGTCCAGATTGTTGTTTTTTGCCTATTTCAGGGTTTTACACAAAAGGAATATCAAACGTAGTCCAAACGGAATGAAACCTTCGGCAGAGATATTTTTGGAGAAAATCACGCACGGGAGACTTGAGAACCACGGAGTAGGGCACACGTGGCGCCTGCGAGGGTGGGGGCGCGCCCCCCAATTTGGGAGCGCCCCCCTGCCTCATGGGCCCCATGTTTGGCCCCCGGTGCCCTCCTTCCTCCTATATATACCTACGTACCCCGAAACTATCAGAACAACAGAGAAAACCCTAGTTCCACCGCCGCAACCTTCTGTTCCCGTGAGATCCCATCTTGGGGTCTGTTCCGGAGCTCCGCCGGAGGGGGGATCTTCCACGGAGTGCTTCTACATCATCATCATCGCCTCACCATGAGTTGTGAGTAATTTACCACAGACCTTTGGGTCCATAGCTAGTATCTAGATTGCTTATTATCTCTATTTAGATCTCAATACCAAGTTCTTCTCGGTCTTCGAGGAGATCTATTCGATGTAATCTCTTTTTGTGGTGTGTTTGTCGAGATCCGATGAATTGTGGGTTTATGATCAAGATTATCTATAAGAAATATTTGGTTCTTTTCTGAACTCTTTATGTATGATTATAATATCCTTGCAAGTCTCTTCGAATTATTGGTTTGGTTTGGCCTACTAGATCTGTAGTTCTTGCAATGGGAGAAGTGCCTGGCTTTGGGTTTAATCTTGCTGTGTCCTTTCCCAATGACAGTAGGGGCAGCAAGGCACGTATTGTATTGTTGCCATCAAGGATAAAAAGATGGGGTTTATATCACTATGTTTGAGTTTATCCCTCTACATCATGTCATCTTGCTTAAGGTGTTACTCTGTTCTTATGAACTTAATAAACTAGATGCATGCTGGATAGCGGTCGATGTGTGGAGTAATAGTAGTAGATGCAGAATAGTTTTGGTCTACTTGTCTCGGACGTCATGGCTATATATAATGATCATGCCTAGATAGTCTCATAATTATTCGGTTTTCTATCAATTGCTCGACAGTAATTTGTTTACCCGCCGTAGAATATCGCTATCATGTGAGAAGCCACCAGATAAAACTATGGCCCCCGGGTCTATTCTCAACATATCAATCTACAATCTACTTTACTTTTCCGCTTACTTTCTATTCTTATAACCAAAAATACCAAAAATATCAAGCTATCATCTCTATCAGATCTCACTTTCGTAAGTGACCGTAAAAGGATTGACAACCCCTTATCGCGTTGGCTGCGAAGTTCTTATTTGTTTGTGCAGGTGCGAGGGACTCGCGCGTGGTCTCCTACTAGATTGATACCTTGGTTCTCAAAAACTGAGGGAAATACTTACGCTACTATGCTGCATCTCCCTTTCCTCTTCGAGGGAATACAATGCAAGCTTGAGAAGTAGCAAGAAGAATTTCTGGAGACGTTGCTGGGGAGGCTTACGCAAAAGTCATATACCAAGTACCTATCACAAACCCTTATCCTTCGCATTACATTTTTTGCCTCTCGTTTTCCTCTCCCCCACTTCACCCTTGCCGTTTCATTTGCCCTTCTTCTGTCGTGTGTTTACTGTTCGCTTGCTTCTTGCTTGCTTGTGTCTCCATGTGCCTTCTATGTGCTTGCATCTTCGCTTGCTAAAATTCTATTGTTATGAATCACCTTAAAGTGTTCTATTTGGATCATCTTCAATCCTTATGCTCTCGTGCTGAAACCCCAACTAGCTTAGTTGATGGGAAATCTTTAGATGAGCATGCTCATTTTGTGCGTCATCGTTTGTCTGAAAAAGGGAGACTATTATGGGATGAAATAAACAGATTGCTATGTTATGCTTGGAATCTTTGTGAAATTGTGATTTTACTTGTTGCTCTAAGAACCCTAAAAACACCTCCCCTACCTATGTGAGTTTAATGATAATGAAATCTTATCCTCTTATGCAAAGGGTGTTTATAGTTACTATGATATCGAACAAATTGAAGAATTTGTTGCTTTTAAGGGTGCTTATGAAGTTGCTTCTTTGATTGAAAGGTATGATATTACTCTTTACGAATCTGAAAATTTGGCATACTTAAATATTGCTATGAAAACTATGCTCATAATGTCAATGTCAAAGAATTTATTGAAAGAATGACCCCTACTTTGAAGGAAAATAATGATATGCATGAATCTATAGATAATTATGATTCCGATGATTTGATTGAAATATCACTTGATGAACATGATGCTTGCTATTCTTGTGGCCATGATGACAATATTTATGAAGATGAATTTGCTATAGTTCCTTATGTTAAGCATGAGATCGTTGCTATTGCACCCATACTTGATAAGCCCTTCGATCAAAAACATGATTGCAATGATGTTATTATAAATTCTCTCAATGTCAATTATATTAATGATATCCAAAACCTCAAGCTTGGGGATGCTAGTTTTTCTATGACTTCTACTTGTTGCAATGATCATGATTGGGGTGTTTCTTCTTACGATCTTGATAATTTATTTAAACCCATGATGAATATGAGATTGATAATAATGTTTGCAATAATATTGAAAGTGGGTTTGGAAGAGTGTCAACTTTAGATCCCACATATCTGGTGAATGTTCAATCTTATGAATGTTTTGATAAAAGTGGGTTTGAAGAGGTCATGAGTTTAGTTAATATTGATCCCACCATTTTGGAAGAGTGTCAACTTCGCATGCATGTGGATCGTGTTGAGAACATGTTATGTGATAGCTATATTGTTGAATTTGCTTATGATCCTACATGCAATCATTATGAGAGAAAATATGGTTGTAGAATTCTTCATGTTACTAAATTACCGCTCTTCTTGTTGAGATTGATCTTGTTTCTTTCTTCTTCCTTGCATATGCTAGATCTTGCTTGTCTTGCTAATTTGTTTTCCTATAAAATTCCTATGCATAGGAAGCATGTTAGACTTAGATGTGTTTGTCACATACTTTATGATGCTCTCTTTTTCCCTCAATTCTTATCTTGTGAGCATCATTGAAATCTCAAGCCGATCTTAATGGCTATAAAGCAAGAGCTTGTTGGGAGGCAACCCAATTTTTATTTTTTTTTGCTTCTGTTTAGGAATAAATATTGCATCTAGCTTATGTTTAGATGTGGTTTTATGTTTTAATTAGTGTTTGTGCCAAGTAGAACCTTTGGGAAGACTTGTGTGAAGTTTATATGATCTTGCTGTGAAAAACAGAATCGTTAGCGCTCGCTAGAATGGTCACCACATTTTACTGGAGAGTGCTATTTAGTTGATTCTTCTTGAAGATGATTAATAGAGAAATTCCCCACATTTACCAATTAATTTCATTTTTTTTGGAGTTACAGAAGTATGCGAAAACTGCAGATTACTACAGATTGTTCTGTTTTTGACAGATTCTGTTTTTCGTGTGTTGTTTGCTTATTTCAATGCATCTATGAGTAGTATTGGGAAGTATGAATCATAGAGAAGTTGGAATACAGTAGGTTTAACACCAATATAAACAAAGAATGAATTCATTGCAGTACCTTTGAGTAGTGGTTTGCTTTCTTATACTAACGGAGCTCACGAGATTTTTGTCTAAGTTTTGTGTTGTGAAGTTTTCAAGTTTTGAGTATTGCTTTGATGGACTATGGAACAAAGAGTGGCAAGATCCTAAGCTTGGGGATGCCCAAGGCACCCCAAGGTAAAATTCAAGGACAACCAAATGCCTAAGCTTGGGGCTGCCCCGGGAAGGCATCCCCTCTTTCGTCTTCATCCATCAGTAACTATACTTGGAGCTATATTTTTATTCACCACATGATATGTGTTTTACTTGGAGCGTCATGTATCATTTGAGTTTTTGCTTGTTACTTTTCCACAATTATCCTTGCTGGACACACCTATTTTAGAGAGTTAAATATGGCCTAGGAATTGATAGAACACTCAATGTGCTTTACTTATATCTTTTGAGTTGAATAGTTTTGCTCTAGTGCTTCACTTATACCTTTTAGAGCACGGTGGTGATAATATTTTGTAGAAATTGTTGATCTCTTATGCTTCACTTATATCCATTTGGGAGTCTATTAAAACAGCATGGTAATGTGCTTTGGCTATAAAACTAGTCTTCACATGATAGACATCCAATATCAATGTTGTAAAAACTTTCACACTAAGTGCATTGAATATGATGAGAAGTTGGATGCTTGATAATTGTTTTGAGATATGAGGATAGTGATATTAGAGTCATGCTAGTGGAGTTATTATGAAATTGAGAAATGCTTGTGTTAATGTTAGTGACTCCCGTAGCATGCACATATGGTGAACTGCTATGTTACGAAGTTAGAGAATGAGGTATTTGTAAAGTGTCAACCTTTGTGTGGAGGTCGGGGGCGCGCGATGGTTAACTCCTACCAATCTCCCCCCTAGGAGCATGCGTTGATTGCTTTGTTTTGATGACTCGTAAATTTTTGCAATAAGTATATGAGTTCTTATGACTAATGTTGAGTCCATGGATTATACGCACTCTCACCCTTCCACCATTGCTAGCCTTTCTTGTATCGCGCAACTTTCGTCGGTACCATACACCCACTATATATCATTCCGCAAAACAGCCACCATATATATTCCTCAAAACAGCCACCATACCTACCTATCATGGCATTTCCATAGCCTTCCGAGATATATTGCCATGCAACTTTCCACCGTTCCGTTCATATGACACGCATCATATTGTCATATTGACATGCATGATCATGTAGTTGAAATCGTATTTGTGGCTAGGCCACCATGCATAATTTTTCATACATGTCACTCTTGATTCTTTGCACATCCCGGTACACCGCCGGAGGCATTCATATAGAGTCATACTTTGTTCTAGTATCGAGTTGTATTATCGAGTTGTAATTCAATGAAAGTGTGATGATCATCATTATTAGAGCATTGTCCCATGTGAGGAAAGGCTAAATCAAGAAAGCCCCTCCAAAAAAGGCGAAAGAAAAAAAGAAAGGCCCAAAAAAAAGAATGAAAAAAAGAAGAAAAAAGGGACAATTGCTACTATCTTTTTCCACACTTGTGCTTCAAAGTAGCACCATGTTCTTCACGATATAGAGTCTCATGTTTAGTCACTTTCATATACTAGTGGGAATTTTCCTTATAGAACTTGGCTTGTATATTCCAACGATGGGCTTCCTCAAATGCCCTAGGTCTTCATGAGCAAGCAAGTTGGATGCACACCCACTTAGTTTCTTTTGTTGAGCTTTCATACATTTTTAGCTCTAGTGCATCCGTTGCATGGCAATCCCTACTCACTCACATTGATATCTATTGATGGGCATCTCCATAGCCCGTTGATACGCCTAGTCGATGTGAGACTATCTCCCTCCTTTTTGTCTTCTCCACAACTACCACTCTATTCCACATAGTGCTATGTCCATGGCTCACGCTCATGTATTGCATGAAAGTTGAAAGGTTTGAAAGAATAGAGTATGAAAACAAGTGCTTGGCTGAAATCGGGGTTGTGCATGATATGAATATTTTGTGTGATGAAGAGGGAGCATAGCCAGACAATATGATATTGTAGGGATAACTTTCTTTAGCCATAGTATTTTGAGAAGACATGATTGCTTTGTTAGTATGATTGAAGTATTACTATTTCTTATGTCAATATAGACTTTTGCCTTGAATCTTTAAGATCTGAACATTCATGCCACAATTAAGAGAATTACATTGAAAAACTATGTTGGTTAGCATTCCACATCAAAAATTCTGTTTTTATCATTTACCTACTCGAGGACGAGCAGGAATTCAACTTGGGGATGCTTGATACGTCTCCAACGTATCTATAATTATTGATTGTTCCATGCTATTATTTATGATGTTTTGGATGTTTAATGGGCTTTGTTATACACTTTTATATTATTTTTGGGACTAACCTACTAACCCAAAGGCCCAGTCCAGATTGCTGTTTTTTTTTGCCTATTTCAGGGTTTTACAGAAAAGGAATATCAAACGGAGTCCAAACGGAATGAAACCTTGCGGAGAGATATTTTTGGAGAAAAACACGCACGGGAGACTTGAGAACCACAGAATAGGGCACACGTGGCGCCCACGAGGGGGGGGGGGGCTATAGGGCGCGCCCCCCTGCCTCATGGGCCCCATGTTTGGCCCCCGGTGCCCTGCTTCCTCCTATATATACCTACCTACCCCGAAACTATCAGAACAACAGAGAAAACCCTAGTTCCACCGCCGCAACCTTCTATTCCCGTGAGATCCCATCTTGGTGCCTGTTCCGGAGCTCCGCCGAAGGGGGGACCTTCCATGGAGTGCTTCTACATCATCATCATCGCCTCACCATGAGTTGTGAGTAGTTTACCGCAGACCTTCGGGTCCATAGCTAGTATCTAGATGGCTTCTTCTCTCTCTTTGGATCTCAATACCAAGTTCTCCTCGGTCTTTGAGGAGATCTATTTGATGTAATCTCTTTTTGCGGTGTGTTTGTCGAGATCCGATGAATTGTGGGTTTATGATCAAGATTATCTATGAGAAATATTTGGTTCTTTTCTGAACTCTTTATGTATGATTATAATATCCTTGCAAGTCTCTTCGAATTATTGGTTTGGTTTGGCCTACTAGATCTATAGTTCTTGCAATGGGAAAAGTGCTTGGCTTTGGGTTCAATCTTGCGGTGTCCTTTCCCAGTGACAGTGGGGCCAGCAAGGCACGTGTTGTATTGTTGCCATCGAGGATAAAAAGATGGGGTTTATATCACTATGTTTGAGTTTATCCCTCTACATTATGTCATCTTGCTTAAGGCGTTACTCTGTTCTTATGAACTTAATACACTAGATGCATGCTGGATAGCGGTCGATGTGTGGAGTAATAGTAGTAGATGCAGAATCGTTTCGGTCTACTTGTCTCGGACGTGATGCCTATATATAATGATCATGCCTAGATAGTCTCATAATTATTCGGTTTTCTATCAATTGCTCGACAGTAATTTGTTTACCTGCCGTAGAATACCGCTATCATGAGAGAAGCCACTAGAGAAAACTATGCCCCCCGGGTCTATTCTTAGCATATCAATCTACAAACTACTTTACTTTTCCGCTTTTACTTTCTGTTCTTATAACCCAAAATACCAAAAATATCAAGTTATCATCTCTATCAGATCTCACTTTCGTAAGTGACCGTAAAGGGATTGACAACCCCTTATCGCGTTGGCTGCGAAGTTCTTATTTGTTTGTGCAGGTGCGAGGGACTCGCGCGTGGTCTCCTACTGGATTGATACCTTGGTTCTCAAAAACTAAGGGAAATACTTACGCTACTGTGTTGCATCTCCCTTTCCTCTTCGAGGGAATACAACGCAAGCTCGATAAGTAGCACCCCCCTCCACTTATTCCTGCACCCACACTCTTCTTCTTCCTCCCAAAAGAATCACCAGCCAGCTCAAACCCGAGTTCTAGCTCATCTTGCTGCCATTTTCGATCTCCTTGCTCAAAGCACCATTCACCAAACTGTTTGGGGAGATTGTTCCTTGGTATGTGACTCCTCCATTGGTCCAATTAGTTTTTGTTCTAGTTCTTTATTATTGCAAATTTTTGCTGTTGTGGTGACCTTGTTCTTGAGCTTGCATGTTAAATTTTCTCGGTCCCAAGTAGTTCTAATGCATGATATAGTCTCTAGGCACTAGTAGGAGTTGTTGCTATCAATCTTGTTGAGTTTGGCTAACTTTTATTTTGAGTTACTAAAAATTTCAGGAAATTTCAGAAAAATGCATAGGAAAAACTTCCAAGGTGGTTCTTCAAGGAAGCAAGAACCGAGGCTCATGTGTCGTGAGCCGGACGATGAACTACCGAGGGATGCTGACGTGCGGCCTTGTGAATGGCCGTCAGATGACTTTATGGATCAGGTTGGCATCAAGGATGAATTTTACGCATATGTACGCAATGCTAACCTCGAGGGCTTCATACAAGATAAGTGCCCTCAATACCGTGGCTTAACTGATAGCTTTGTGAGAAGGTTTAAATTTTCATCTTCACGTAATTCTCACACTATCCTATTTGACATGTATGATAAATCTTACACCATGGACTTAGAGAATTTTAATGATGCTTTTAAGCTCCCACAGTGGGGCAGTATGGGTGATCCTCGCAAATCTGAATTTAGAGAATTCCTTGCTAGTATCACAGTGGGTGAATCTAGAGAAATCACACAAGCTACCATAGGGAGCATCCATTTTTCTGCTATTCATTACTTTGCTCTCTTTATTGGTAGATGCACAAATGGTAAAGATGAGGCTTGTCACATGTGCGTCCCAGATCTCAGTGTTCTCAGGAGTGATGTACTAGGTGATAGACAATATAACTTGAGAGCCATTGTTGCATGTAGGCTACACCATAATGGTACGAATGGAGATTTATTTGGTGGGATTTATGCCACTCGCATAGCACGTTGTCTTGGTGTGCCTGTTCACGAGAATGATGAACCTTTACCTCCTGCTCATTTAGATTGTCATGCTATGACTAGTAACCGGTTTATAGAGAGGGATGATCAATCCCTCAAATATCGATTAATCTTTAACAGGCAGCAGGCCATCCCTATTGTTCTTCCTGCCCCTACTTTGTTTAACTTTTAGGCAAAGGGGAGATACACTATAACTATGGAGGAGGCGAATGCGTCTTATAATATGACAGAAGCAGCCCGCCTTCGAGCTGCAGCTCAGCATGCAGTAGCTGGTGCATCTCAGTACAATCCCAACTATGACTTTAGATATCCGTCAGGCCAATACTGGCCATAGACCAACTTATGCCAAAAGCCTAAGCTTGGGGGAGTATGTGTTTCTCACCGACTTTACATTCATGTTCACACACTTGTTCTAGTTGTCGGTGCTCACACTCTTTCAATGTACCATCTATGCTTAGTTTCAATTTCTTTTTCTTAGTCTTTTTCTCGTGTGCTAGAAAAACCCATAAGAAAAAATAATATTAGCCATAGTTTCTACCTAGTTTACTTTCCTTGTAGTAGTAATTAAAAGAAAAAACCCAAAGAGATTTACCGTTCTTCTTTTGCTTGTTGGGAGCTTTCCCGTGTAAATAGTTTCTTTTCTTTTCTTTGGGGGTTAAGAGTAGAAGACCATGATTAAAATTCTTAGAGGCTCTCATATGCTTGATTGTTGATTTAAGCTTGAGCCATATTACCTTGTCTTCTCTCTTGTATTAAATGTCTGCAGATTCCAGCTTAATCCAATGCACGTGCACTGTTATTATTATCCACACCGTTCGGTCGTGCGAGTGAAAGGCAATAAGGATGATATATGATGAACTAATTGAGATGAGAAAAGCTGGTATGAACTCGACCTCTCTTGTTTTTGTAAATATGATAGTTCATCGTTCCAGATTCAGCTTGTTATGAATGAAACGTGCTTGCAATGACAACTAGAGATCATAGCTGCTTATGCCATGCTTAATTAGTTGAGAGTTTATAATGGTCTATCTTGTGTAACATCCCAAATTTTTAATTTGGAATGTTATACATAGATCATATTGCATTGCATGCTCTTTGCATTTTTGTTTGTGGCGTTCCTCGAAATTCTAAGCAACTCAAGGACCTACGGAGAGAGTTGGGAATTTTACCGTTTTCGTATTTGAGTTCGCTCGAATACCGGCACGAGGACAATGTGATTCTAATTATTTTTCTCTTCTAAAAATATTTCTAAATACAAAATATGAGCGGAGATAATATGACTTCTTCAAAATAACAAAAATATTGGAGGAAAAATGTTAAAATCACTTTTGGTATTTTTCTGGATTTATTTGCGATTTTATTTGCATAGGAAAAATGCGCGTTTTTCAAAATTTCATTTAGGTACGGGAAAAATGTTCACTTTGTCCTAAATATTATTAGAGGACGGTGAAAATTTATTTCGGGATTTTTGGAGTCCGTTTAATATTTCTTTCGTTAGTTTTTCTGCGTCAGGACTCTATTTTAAAAAAACGCAAACCGACTTAGAGTCGTTTAGGACCGGGACTCTGGGCTTTATAAGCCGACCGTCCGGCCCGCCAGCCCAGCCGCCCGCCTCCCCTGCCCTAGCCACCCCGCGGCGTCACCGCACTTAGCCTGCGCCGCCGCCGCACTTCGCGCCGCCGCTCGCCCGCGCCGCCGCCGCACTTCGCGCCGCTGCCGCCTGCGCCGCACGCCCCGCCGGACCGCCACCGCGCCGGACCGTCGCCGCCGCCAGACGCCGTCTCGTCGGAGTTGCCGTTGAGGTAGTTAATCGGTTTTTTAGAAACGATCGGTTTTATTCCGTAGACCGTAGATTCGTTTTTTTAGATTAGATCAGTTCGGTTTTCGTCGGTTTAGTTATTTAGCGGACGTTCGTCCATATGTTCGTTTTAATGAACGGTTTTCGTCCGTTAGCCGCAGATAGCAAACGTTCGTTCGTTAGCCTGTTCGTCAGTTTTATTTTTAGGGGTATTTATCCGCGATTATTCCGATCGCGATTTCTGCCCTGATCTTGTTTTTCATTTTTCTTTTCGCTCGAGAGTCGGAATGAGGTGATTCAAAATCCCAGATCTTCGTCTCGATGCCCTCTTTACGTTTAACCAACTTGAACAAAGTTTTGGCTACTGTAAAATTTGACTTCAGGCCAATTAGTAAACCGGAGCTCGTTTCTTTCGCAGTTTGAGTTTCGTTGCTTCTTTCGAGTTGATTCTTTTGGCAAACCGGAGTTCTTAAGTTGAACTTTCTGGTTAGATCTGATCTTTTAGAGTTTTGTTTGTGCATATTTGCTTGTTTGCTTATGTATGCTAATGTTTGCTTGCGATAGAATACCCGGACTGTGAAGCGTGCTACTACGAGTCACTAGGTTTTGCGAATCGTCAGCAAGGCAAGTAACACTTTGACCATACCTCTTATTACCCAGTTTTTATGCATTAGATAAAACCCTCACACATTGCATGAGCAGGATCTCTTAATTTGTGGGACTGGGAAGTAGATTAAGGTATAACCTATTACCTGCATTATTTTCAAACCCTTGGGAGTTACTTCTACGTTTGCTTAGGTTGCAAATGCTATGCTCGTAGACGTGGTTTGGGTTTGAGTGAAATCCATGACAGATGTGAGATTTTAATTAAGGATTCAACTTAAGGTGGCTACTTGAATACACATCTGGGTGGATTGGTTGCAGGGCACCTGGGGAATCCAGTGTTGTCCTAGGAAATCCCGGGGTTCCGTGAGATTTTTCCTATGAAATGCCACCCAGGCTCAAAGGGATCATAAAAGTATTCATGCTAGAAACTTTCGTGTGCAGCCACATGCCAATATGGGCTCTGGCATAGTTGAGTAAGTTGTGGGAAACCTTTTCGTGATGGGCTAGCAGATGTAGAGGGGTTGTAGGTGTACCGGCCTATCTATCCGGTTAAGGGGACCTCTTCGGAAAGACTGTGTCTCGGTCATCCGTTTCTCAAACACCATGCAGTGCGAGAAACCAAATGGAGGCGGTCGAGTCTTGTGGGAAAAGTGCGCAAACCTCTGCAGAGTGTGCAAACTGATCATGATTAGCCGTGTCCCCGGTTATGGACATCTTGAGTATCTGGTACTTGAATTATTGGTTGATCTCATCACTCTATAATTTAATTTGTTGGGTTAATGATGAACTTTTAATTTGGGATTGAGTAAGGGTGTACCTTCTCAATGATTTTCAACCAACATGATAGTTAAAATAAAATTTATTCCTTTGTTGTAGGGAAAAATTGGCTTTACGCAAAAACTTTAACCATAGAGCCTCCACCAGCCAAATATGCATATAGTATAGCCTTTATTATGTTACTTGCATCTTATGTGTTATCTTGCCAGTATATTCCATGTGCTGACCCATTTTCGGGCTGCAACATATTACCTTGCAAACTTTTCAGACGAGGAATAAGACGTGCTAGGTCGTTTGTCATGCACTCAGCTATGCCGTTGGAGTTGATGGACTCACTTATCTTCCAAGCCTTCCGCTATTATTTTGTTAGATGGCCTTAAGCCATAGATTCTGTAATAAGTTCTCATTGGAGATATTCGATGTTATAAAGTGTGTGATTGCCACTCTGTTATAAATCCTTCAAGTACTGTGTGTATCAGCATTACCGATCCAGGGATGACACAGAACACAGAGACTTCGGTCCATTCGGATCGTGGTCGCTACAAAGATGGTATCAGAGCACACGCTGAATGTAGGACACGACCACTAAGATAGACCCTAGATCACTCTTCTCTACTCATTTCTGACTTCTCTCCATTTTCTACTTCTTTAGGATGGTGGACCCAAGGAACAAGTTCACTCAACCGGATGAAGACACACCATTTGGACGACACTTTAAGGAAGTCACTAGGTACCTGAACCTAGGACTACCAAGCTTTATCGGGACCTACACCGCCACTTTACCGGAGGAGGAGCGATGGAGCATTCAAGTTCAAATTCCCGGAAGAACCTTCGCACCATCCACTGAGCCAATAGAGTTTTCTTTTGATGCGCCAACCTGGAGTCTAGGCAAGAGCATGGCCGCCCACATCACGATGGGAAGGATCGGAGAAGTCTACAAGCAGGAGCTGAAGGACACCATCTACCAGATTTGTGGACGCCGAGATGAGAATTGGGATATGATCAGCACCCGGAAGGATAGATCCATTGCATCTTTCATCCAGGAGTTGAACAAGCACATTCGACGACAGGAGCACCAGATGTGCACTGGGAGGATAGAGTTGAAGAAGGCACTAAACAGGAATTTGGAGCTAGAAGAAGAACTTAAGTCTACTCGTGATGGATATGAGGAGGAGATGTTGATACTAGTGGAGAAGAATGATGATTTAACAAGGAAGCTAGGAGTATTCATGGGAGAAGAAGAGGAAGAAGAGCCTAAGGAAATTCCTCCGGAAGATTACATTATCATCGACGACACGGATTCAGAACCCGATGATAGTAAAGATGAAGACTATGAAGATGAAGCTGGAGCAGACATCATGGAATCGTCCGCCGATCAATATTTTAGATGACCACCCTATGACTAGTAGTTTACCCCCACATATTAGTTTTTGAGCACTTTTGTAACGGTAGTTAGATTTGTAAGATCTTGCTTGAAATTGATTGGTGTGATATGATTGTGTTTGTCTCATGTGCATATGGGTAGTGATTTTCCCTTAGACCTCAATTCTATTCTAATCGCTTCCCTCTACACCCATCAGATGCCTCCAAGACGTGAGCCCGGATTTGAGTTTCCCCTTGAGCTCACTCAATTGATCCAGTAGCAGAACACCTTGATGCAACTTCTTGTCCAGAACACTCAGAACAACCAGAACAACAACAACAACCCTCCACCACCACCACCCGTGGACAACCTGACACGTTTCTTAAGGTTGCAACCACCCGTGTTTGCTAGCAGCATCGAACCAATAGTGGCTGATGACTGGCTACGCAAGATTGGAAGGGATTTGACCACCGCCAATTGCTCGGATGCTGAGAAGGTGCGATTTGCAGCACACCAGTTGTCTGGACCAGCCGCAGCACAGTGGGAGAATTACACAGCCACTTTCCCTATAGCCAATGTCACTTTGGAGCAGTTTCAGCAAGCTTTCCGTACTGCCCATGTCTCAACAGGAGCTATGAGCATGAAAAAGCGGGAGTTTCGAAACTTGCGCCAAGGAAACCGTACTGTAGCATAGTATGTGGATGAGTTCAGTACCCTGTCTCGTTATGCCCCAGATGATGTGGCCACAGATGCCGCTAAGTAGGAGAGATTTATGGAAGGGTTGAATGATGAGATGAGCGTACAGTTGATGGTGGCAACTTTCAATAACTACCAGGAGTTGGTAGATAAAGCTCTTATGATTGAAGGGAAGCACCAGCAGATTGAAAGCCGCAAGAGGAAGTATGGACAAGGAAGGAATAATTCTGGAGCCCAGCAGAAGCCCCAATTCACTCCGAATTCGGGAGGATATACCCATAACCATGGAATTCCCCACAACCACAATGGCCCTAAGAATGGAAATGGGAATGGAGCAAGTAGTAACCAGAGCCGCCCTACCCCGTCCACACCCACCAAGAAGGATTTCAGCCATGTCACTTGTTTCAAGTGCGGGAAGAATGGACATTATGCCAATGACTGCCCTGAAGCTAAGAATGGGAACGGCAATGGAAGCGCCGGGAAGAAGCCCAACCCATTCAACAAAGGACAAGTGAACCACGTGACTGTGGAGGAGGTAGAAGAGCAACCATATGCTGTTGTCGGTAAGTTTTTGGTTAAGACATTTACCGCAATAGTTCTATTCGATACTGGTGCATCGCATTCATACATTTCAAGGGGATTCGTAAATATACATAGGATGTCCACCCGAGTTCTTAAGACCCCCATGTTAGTAAGTTCACCAGGAGCAGAGTATATGGCACACCAAGGATGTTTTCAGACGCCATTCACCATAGGACGCCACACTTTCCCCTCTGACCTAATAGTCCTGGAGTCACAAGGATTGGATGTGATATTAGGTATGGATTGGCTATCGAAGTATGGAGGTAACATCGATTGTGCCAGTAAGTCTATTTTGCTCACCACCCCGGAGGGAAAAAGGATTAAGTATGTATCTAGGCATTTGCCTATAAGGACTCAAGTACATTCTCTTAGAGGAGTTGTTCAGGAGGAAGTGCTAGTAGTAAAGGATTATCCGGATGTGTTTCCATAGGAGTTACCTGGTATGCCACCGGATAGAGATATTGAGTTTTTGATAGAGTTGTTGCCCGGCACCGGACCAATATCTAAGAGACCGTATCGGATGCCAGCAAATGATCTGGAGGAGATCAAGAAGCAGATTAAGGAGTTGTTGGAGAAAGGATTTATTCGCCGAAGTTCATCACCTTGGGGAGCCCCAGTGCTTTTGGTCGAGAAGAAGGATGGATCTTTAAGAATGGTCGTTGACTATCGGGCATTGAATGAAGTGACCATTAAGAATAAGTACCCGCTGCCGATGATCAATGATTTGTTCGACCAACTCCAAGGAGCGAAAGTATTCTCCAAGATAGATCTACGATCTGGATACCACCAATTGAAGATCCGAGAGAAGGATATACCTAAGACAGCCTTCACCACACGGTACGGGCTATATGAGTATACGGTTATGTCATTTGGATTGACTAACGTGCCTGCCTATTTCATGAGTATGATGAACAAAGTGTTCATGGAGTTCTTGGATAAGTTCGTAGTGGTATTCATAGATGATATTCTGATATACTCTAAGGATGAAGAAGAACATGTAGAGCATTTGCGTTTGGTATTGGAGAAGCTCAGAGAACATCAGTTATATGCCAAGTTTAGCAAATGCGAGTTTTGGTTGAAGGAAGTTGGATTCCTAGGGCATGTTATATCGGGAGAAGGTATAGCAGTAGACCCCGTCAAAGTGCAGGCAGTCACTGAGTGGTTGGCACCCACTTCAGTTGGAGAGATCCGCAGTTTTCTTGGACTCGCGGGATACTACCGGAGGTTCATAGAAAATTTCTCCAAGATTGCAAAGCCAATGACGACATTGTTAAAAAAGGAGACAAAAGTTTGATTGGACTGAAGAATGTGAAGAAAGTTTCCAGGAGTTGAAGAAACGGTTGACGACAGTCGCAGTGCTGATATTGCCAGATATACACAAGGATTTACAAGTGTATTACGATGCTTCATGCTTAGGACTTGGAGGAGTACTTATGCAGGATGGAAGAGTTGTTTCCTATGCATCCCGTCAACTGCGACCGCACGAGTTGAATTACGCGACACACGATCTGGAGTTAGCAGCAGTGGTGCATGCGCTGAAAACCTGGAGACATTACCTTATTGGAAATCGTTGTGATGTGTACACGGATCACAAGAGTTTGAAGTACATTTTCACACAGAAGGAGCTGAACCTTAGACAGAGGAGATGGTTGGAGCTTATAAAGGATTATGATATGAATCTACACTATCACCCAGGAAAGGCCAACGTCGTGGCAGACGCCTTGAGCCAGAAAAGTTATGCCAATACCCTAGTAAAAGGGGGATTGCCACAGGAGTTAGCAAAACATCTCAGGGAGCTTCGTTTGGAGATAGTCCCTAGAGGTTTCGTGGCAACGTTGGAGGTTCAGTCGACATTACTGGGAAAGATACGCGAAGCCCAGAAGGATGACAAGGAAATTACCACGATAAGGAAAAGAATGAGTGAAGGAAAAGCCAAGGGATTTCGTGAGGACGAACACGACACCTTGTGGTTTGAGGATCGAATCTATGTGCCCAACGACCCGGAGATCAGGAAGTTGATACTGCAGGAAGCACATGATTCGCCATACTCGATACACCCCGGAAACACCAAGATGTATTTGGATTTGAAGGAGCGTTTCTGGTGGACGTGAATGAAGAAGGATATTGCCGAGTATGTAGCCGTATGTGATGTATGCCAAAGAGTAAAGGCAGAACATCAGAAGCCAGCAGGATTGCTACAGTCTATGCCGATACCCGAATGGAAGTGGGAGAAGCTTGGCATGGATTTTATCACCGGATTGCCCAGGACCAAAGTAGGATATGATTCAATCTGGGTAGTAATGGACCGATTGACGAAGGTAGCCCATTTTATCCCCGTGAAAACCACATATATACTAGTGCGAAGTTGGCCAAGATATACATGACCAGGATAGTATGTCTGCACGGAGTTCCGAGGACCATTGTATCAGATAGAGGAACACAGTTCACCTCAAAGTTTTGGCATCAGCTACACCAAACTTTAGGAACGAGGCTGGAATTCAGCACAGCTTTTCATCCGCAGACCGATGGACAGACCGAGAGAGTCAACCAGATCCTGGAGGATATGTTGAGAGCCTGTGCGTTAGACTACGGATCTAGTTGGGATGACAATTTGCCCTACGTAGAGTTCTCATACAACAACAGTTACCAAGCCAGTTTGAAGATGGCACCGTTCGATGCATTGTATGGAAGGAGATGCCGAACACCGTTAATGTGGGATGAAGTTGGAGACCGACAGTTGTTTGGACCAGACCTGATCAAAGAGTCTGAGGAGAAGGTGAAGTTGATTCGAGATAGATTGAAGGTAGCCTAGTCCAGGCAGAAGAGTTACGCAGACTCGAAGCGCAAGGAGATAGCCTATGAGATCGGAGACAGAGCATACTTGAGAGTATCACCTCTGCGAGGAGTTAAACGTTTCGGAGTTAAAGGAAAGCTAGCCCCAAGATTTGTGGGACCTTACCGTGTTTTGGAACGCATGGGAGAGGTTGCCTATAAGTTGGAATTGCCCGAAGGACTGTCTGGAGTGCCCGACGTGTTTCACGTTTCGCAGCTTAAGAAGTGCCATGCGGAGATGGCCGATATACCTCTTAGAGACACAGTACCCCTGGAAGCAATTCAGTTGGACAGTGATCTGACCTACGAGGAGAAGCCTGTTAAGATTCTCGAATTTTCGAGCAGAGTCACCCGCAGTAAGGTTATCAAGTTTTGCAAAGTTCAGTGGAGTCACCACACTGAGGAAGAAACCACGTGGGAATGAGAAGATGATCTACGCAAGGACCACCCACACCTGTTCTCTAGCCAAGTCGAATCTCCAGGGCGAGATTCATTCTAAGGGGGGTAGGTTTGTAACATCCCAAATTTTTAATTTGGAATGTTATACATAGATCATATTGCATTGCATGCTCTTTGCATTTTTGTTTGTGGCGTTCCTCGAAATTCTAAGCAACTCAAGGACCTACGGAGAGAGTTGGGAATTTTACCGTTTTCGTATTTGAGTTCGCTCGAATACCGGTACGAGGACAGTGTGATTCTAATTATTTTTCTCTCCTAAAAATATTTCTAAATACAAAATATGAGCGGAGATAATATGACTTCTTCAAAATAACAGAAATATTGGAGGAAAAATATTAAAATCACTTTTGGTATTTTTCTGGATTTATTTGCGATTTTATTTGCATAGGAAAAATGCGCGTTTTTCAAATTGCATTTAGGTTTGGGAAAAATGTTCACTTTGTCCTAAATATTATTAGAGGACGGTGAAAATTTATTTCGGGATTTTTGGAGACCGTTTAGTATTTCTTTCATTAGTTTTTCTGCGCCAGGACTCTATTTAAAAAAAACGCAAACCGACTTAGAGTCGTTTAGGACCGGGACTCTGGGCTTTATAAGCCGACCGTCCGGCCCGCCAGCCCAGCCGCCCACCTCCCCTGCCCTAGCCACCCCACGCCGTCGCCGCACTTAGCCCGCGCCGTTGCTGCACTTCGCGCCGCCGCTCGCCCGTGCCGCCGCCGCAATTCGCGCCGCCGCACGCGCCACCGCCCCACCGGACCGCCGCCACCGCCGGACGCCCTCTCGTCAGAGTTGTCGTTCAGGTAGTTAATCGGATTTTTTAGAACCGATCGGTTTTATACTGTAGACCGTAGATTCGTTTTTTAGATTAGATCGGTTCGGTTTTCGTCGGTTTAGTTATTTAGCGGACGTTCGTCCGTATGTTCGTTTTAATGAACTGTTTTTGTCCGTTAGCCGCAGACAGTGAACGTTCATTCGTTAGCCTGTTCGTCAGTTTTCTTTTTCTGGGTATTTATCCGCGATTATTCCGATCGGGATTTCTGCCCAAATCTTGTTTTTCGTTTTTCTTTTCGCTCGAGAGTCGGAATCAGGTGATTTAAAATCCCAGATCTTCGTCTCGATGCCCTCTTTACGTTAACCAACTTGAACAAAGTTTTGGCTACTGTAAAATTTGACTTCAGGCCAATTAGTAAACCGAAGCTTGTTTCTTTTGCAGTTTGAGTTTCGTTGCTTCTTTCGAGTTGATTCTTTTGGCAAACCGAAGTTCTTAAGTTGAACTTTCTGGTTAGATCTGATCTTTTGGAGTTTTGTTTGTGCATATTTGCTTGTTTGCTTATGTATCCTATTGTTTGCTTGCGATAGAATACCCGGACTGTGAAGCGTGCTACTACGAGTCTCTAGGTTTTGCGAATCGTCAGCAAGGCAAGTAACACTTTGATCATACCTCTTATTACCCAGTTTTTATGCATTAGATAAAACCCTCACACATTGCATGAGCAGGATCTCTTAATTTGTGGGACTGGGAAGTAGATTAAGGTATAACCTATTACCTGCATTATTTTCAAACCCTTGGGAGTTACTTCTACGTTTGCTTAGGTTGCAAATGCTATGCTCGTAGACGTGGTTTGGGTTTGAGTGAAATCCATGACAGATGTGAGATTTTAATTAAGGATTCAACTTAAGGTGGCTACTTGAATACACATCTGGGTGGATTGGTTGCAGGGCACCTGGGGAATCCAGTGTTGTCCTAGGAAATCCCGGGGTTCCGTGAGATTTTTCCTATGAAATGCCACCCAGGCTCAAAGGGATCATAAAACTATTCATGCTAGAAACTTTCGTGTGCAGCCACATGCCAATATGGGCTCTGGCATAGTTGAGTAAGTTGTGGGAAACCTTTTCGTGATGGGCTAGCAGATGTAGAGGGGTTGTAGGTGTACCGGCCTATCTATCCGGTTAAGGGGACCTCTTCGGAAAGACTGTGTCTCGGTCATCCGTTTCTCAAACACCATGCAGTGCGAGAAACCAAATGGAGGCGGTCGAGTCTTGTGGGAAAAGTGCGCAAACCTCTGCAGAGTGTGCAAACTGATCATGATTAGCCGTGTCCCCGGTTATGGACATCTTGAGTATCTGGTACTTGAATTATTGGTTGATCTCATCACTCTATAATTTAATTTGTTGGGTTAATGATGAACTTTTAATTTGGGATTGAGTAAGGGGGTACCTTATCAATGATTTTCAACCAACATGATAGTTAAAATAAAATGTATTCCTTTGTTGTAGGGAAAAATTGGCTTTACGCAAAAACTTTAACCATAGAGCCTCTACCAGCCAAATATGCATATAGTATAGCCTTTATTATGTTACTTGCATCTTCTGTGTTATCTTGCCAGCATATTCCATGTGCTGACCCGTTTTCGGGCTGCAACATATTACGTTGCAGACTTTTCAGACAAGGAATAAGACGTGCTAGGTCGTTTGTCATGCACTCAGCTATGCCGTTGGAGTTGATGGACTCACTTATCTTCAAAGCCTTCCGCTGTTATTTTGTTAGATGGCCTTAAGCCATAGATTCTGTAATAAGTTCTCATTGGAGACATTCGATGTAATAAAGTGTGTGATTACCACTCTGTTATAAATCCTTCAAGTACTGTGTGTGTCAGCATTACCGATCCAGGGATGACACAGAACACAGAGACTGCGCTCCATTCGGATCGTGGTCGCTACATCTTGCCTGCCAACATGATATTAAAATGGTTGTGATGTGGTATGATGGGGTGGTATCCTCCTTTGAACGATTTAAGTGATCTGACTTGGCACATGTTCGTGCATGTAGTTGAAACAAATCAACATAGCCTCCACAATATTTATGTTCATGGTGATTTATATCCTACTCATGCTTGCATTCATTGTTGATTACTTTTAATGCATGTTCATGACCGTTGTTGCTCTCTAGCTGGTCGCTTCCCAGTCTCTTTCTAGCCTTCACCTGTACTAACCGGGAATACTGCTTGTGCATCCACTTCCATAAACCCCAAAGTTATTCCACATGAGTCCACCATACCTTCCTATATGTGGTATTTCCATGCTGTTCCAAGTAAATTTGTATGTGCCAAACTCTAAACCTTCAATTGAAATTATGTTTTGTATGCTCGAACAGCTCATGTATGAACTAGGGTTGTCTATATCTTCCATGCTAGGTAGGTTATTCTCACGATGAGTGGACTCCGCTCATCATTCATGAGAAAATGGCTGGTAATCGGGATGCCCAGTCCCATGCTCAAAATCATAATAATTAAACAAAACTCCCCCAGGGCTGTTGTTGGTTTGGACGGTACCCGTTGTTTCGGGCTAGCCGTGGAGTGTGCTTGTTGGTGGTTGGGGGAGTATAAACTTTACCATTCTGTTTGGGAACCGCCTATAATGTGCGTAGCATGGAAGATATCGAGATTCTTGGTTGTTATGTTGACAATGAAAGTATACCGCTCAAAATTTTATTCATCTCTATTTAAAAATCAAGCTCTAGCACCTCTACAAATCCCTGCTTCCCTCTGCGGAGGGTCTATCTATTTACTTTTATGCAGAGTCATCATCCTCTTATAAAAGAGCACCAGTAGGAGAGCACCTCTGTCATTTGCATGTATTACTATTAATTTGCATTGAGTATGATCACGACTGGATCTCTTTTACCATAATTACAATGTCTAGTCAGTCCTTGATATTTAAAGGTGCTCTGCATTTATGTTTTGCGGTCTTAGAAAGGACTAGCGAGATACCATCTTGTTATATCATATCATGATTGTTTTGAGAAAGTGTTGTCATCCGAGGTTTATTATTATTGCTCGCTAGTTGATTATGCCATTGATGTGAGTAGACTTGAGACCTGAAAGTTATTGTGAATGTGGTTAGTTCATGATCTTACTGAAAACCTGAATGTTGGCTTACATATTTACAACAACAAGAACAAACAGAGATTGTCAAAGTTTTTCTTTATCACTTTCACTTTATCAACTGAATTGCTCGAGGACAAGCAAAGGTTTAAGCTTGGGGGAGTTGATACGTCTCCAACGTATCTACTTTTCCAAACCCTTTTGCCCTTGTTTTGGACTCTAACCTGCATGATTTGAATGGAACTAACCCGGACTGATGCTGTTTTCAGCAGAATTGCCATGGTGTTGTTTTTGTGCAGAAATAAAAAGTTCTCGGAATGACCTGAAAATCCACGGAGAATTATTTCGGAAATTTAAAAAATACCTGCAAGAAGATCCAGACCAGGGGGCCCACACCCTGTCCACGAGGGTGGGGGGTGCCCCCCCTAGGGCGTGCCCCCTGCCTCGTGGGCCCCCCTGGTGCTCCATTGACGTACCCCCAGATCCTATATATTCACTTTTGGGGTGAAAAAAATCAGAGAGGAAGAATTATCGCGTTTTACGAGATGGAACCACCGCCAAGCCCTAGTCTCTCTCGGGAGGGCTGATCTGGAGTCCGTTCGGGGCTCTGGAGAGTGGAGATCGTCGCCATCGTCATCATCAACCTTCCTCCATCACCAATTCCATGATGATCACCGCCGTGCGTGAGTAATTCCTTCATAGGCTTGCTAGACGATGATGGGTTGGATGGGATCTATCATGTAATCGAGTTAGTTTTGGTAGGGTTTGATCCCTAGTATCCACTATGTTCTAAGATTGATGTTGCTATGACTTTGCTATGCTTAATGCTTGTCAATAGGGCCCGAGTGCCATGATTTCAGATCTGAACCTATTATTTTTTCATGAATATATGTGTGTTCTTGATCCTATCTTGCAAGTCTATAGTCACCTACTATGTGTTATGATCCGGCAACCCCGAAGTGACAATAATCGGGACCACTCCCGGTGATGACCTTAGTTTGAGGAGTTCATGTAGTCACTATGTGTTAATGCTTTGGTCCGGTACTCTATTAAAAGGAGGCCTTAATATCCCTTAGTTTCCAATAGGATCCCGCTGCCACGGGAGGGTAGGACAAAAGATGTCATGCAAGTTCTTTTCCATAAGCATGTATGACTATATTCGGAATACATGCCTACATTGCATTGATGAACTGGAGCTAGTTCTATATCACCCTGGGTTATAACTTCTACATGATGAATTGCATCCGACATAATTTCCCATCACCGATCCAATGCCTACGAGCTTTTCTCATATTGCTTGTTGCTTATTTACTTTTCTGTCGCTACTATTACAAAAACTACAAAAATACTATCGTTACTCTTATTGCCGCTACCGCCACTATCATATTACTTTGCTACTAAACTATCTTGCTGCAGATACTAAGTTTCCAGGTGTGGTTGAATTGACAACTCAGCTGCTAATACTTAAGAGTATTCTTTGGCTCCCCATGTGTCGAATCAATAAATTTGGGTTGAATACTTTACCCTCGAAAACGGTTGCGATCCCCTACACTTGTGAGTTATCAACCCCATGCTTGCTAGGACCCGCATGTCAGTTACTCAATGGGTTCGGCCACGTCAGGGGATCCTCATCCGTAGTATACTCCCTCTGTTTTTATTTACTCCGCATAAAATGACGCGGGCGGGGGAGGGGGAGGGACGTTGGTTTGCTCTCAATTGCGGTCCCACAAGCGAGCGAAAATGCAAGATGAAGCGCGTTCCATTCGGTGAGAGACGTGGAGGGTCCAGCGTGCCGGGCTGCAATGCGAACGTGACAAGAGCAATGTATAGTCAAAACCGATTGACCGGTCGTCACCGAGACCACTATTCACACCAGAACCTTCGCTGCTCGGCCTACTCCAGCCCCTTCCCCCACCTTTCGATCCCCTAGCCCGCATCAAGCATCCATGGTGCGCCGCAAGATCACGTACTACAAGATGCTGACGCCGGAGCGCCCCGCAGAAATCGCGGCGGCGGTCGGCGCTAGAGACCTCCGTTCCCAAGCTCGCTTTGCGGCGGACCAATCCCCGAATTCTCTGGAGCCAAGCTACGAGGAGGAGGAAGCCGATCCAATGTTGATGGCGGAGGTGGCGGTGTGGAAGGCCCCCGATGGGTATGAGACGATGGACGTCGACTTCGTGCCGGCGTCCGAGTCCCCCATGGTGCAGGCGGACCAGCGGTTCAACCTAGCGATACTAAAGGAGGACCGGGAGGCAGAGGCTCAACTCGACGCGGAGCGCGCGCATGCCACTGCCATCGAGGCTCTCCTGCAGGCGGAACCGGATGTCATGGATGTGAACCGGGTGGCGGAGGCTCAACTTGAGGCGGAGCGCGCGGAATCCGCTGCTATCGAGGCCCTCCTGCAGGCGGAATCGGACATCCTAGACTTGAACCAGGCGGCAGAGGCTCAACTCGACGCGGAGCGCGCGGATGCCGCTCACATCGAGGCCCTCCTGCCGGCGGAACCGGACGTACTAGACTTGAATCGGGCGGCGGAGGCTCGACTCGACGTGGAGCGCACGGATTCCGCTACCGTTGAGGCCCTCCTGCAGGCGGAACCGGACATCCTCGACTTGAACCGAGCGGTGCTCTCGTCCATGTAGAGCGCCCGCACGCTCCGCGTGAGCGAGTAGCTGGAGGCCGAGGACAACCACGGTGCGGATACGCACGTCGGCAGCTACGGCTGGTTCACGCCGGCAGCCAAAGACGACGAGGTTGTCTCGTTCCGCGAGCAGTGATAGTTTTTCTTTATGTTGTTGTTTTATGGATCTTTTGCTGTGCAAAAACATATATTGTTATGCAAGTCGCCTCACTTGGGTCAGTCTACCATTTCAGGCGGTTGGATGAATATCCTACGTCACCTAACCCTTCTTCCTCACCTCTTCTTCTTCCCCAACAGACCACCGCACGGGTCGTACGGATACTCCCCAACATGCGGTTGGATAAACATACTCTATGAACGAAAATTATGTGTCAGGAGTAGGATGGCTGAGTTTGGTTTGTTCACATGCGACAGCACGTGTCAGTGAGCGTGCATTCCCTTGGTTGGGTTTGCGGCGTGCAGGAGCGACTGTGCATGTGAGCGTGCGGTGCGACCGCGGCGTGCAGGAGCGACTGTGTGAGGATGCGGTGCGACCGCGACAGCCGTGCGCAAGTGTACCTCCTTTCATTTTGAAAACTTTAGGCAAGCTTGGCAAAAATGTGTGGCGAAGTATGGCAATGCAAGGCCTAGACCCAAACAGGATAAGTACGTAGTAGTACTATGTACTAGGAGTACTAGTGTTAAAAAAGAAAGGCGGGGTTTTCCTTCCCGGGATTAATCGATACAAATCCTTGTTTCATGTGTCAATTAATGCATATTTGTTTCTCCAAAGCCCAAAGAGCTAACCATCTCACTCCTCATCGCTTGATTAATGCAGCGCCATGCAAACCAACCTTCTCACTTCTGCATGCATGCAGGGGATATTAATGTCCTTGGTTGCTAGTACGAGGCAAACCCCATCAATTTTGCCTTGATTAGTGTTAGTGGCCTTTTGCAAATTGTAATTTTGATATACCAGCCTTGTGTACAAAAAATGGAGGTAGTAACTATATTGGACTTCCTTCCCCATTGCGGTGACGTCGACGATATCTCGAACGTTGTGGTTTGGCGAAGTGCGTTTGACGGAGAACACCATAGAGGGAGACCACGGTAAGTCATTCGCAAGTGCCGCCTGCCAGCCGAGACAACCGCCTTATTTGCATCCAGGAAGTCCGTTGAACCAAAGGACGTGTAAATGTACTAGTACTACTCGTACACAATAGCGTCGTCCGTCCAGCTTAGTGCGGTGAGATGGTTTCTCGAAGAAGACGATGGAGAAGCGGAGTCAGCGAAGAGTGAAATGATGGTTGCTTCGTTCGTGCTTTGTGATTTGACGCCTCACTGCTTTGTGATTTGTAATAGAAGGGACAGGGGAGTAGACTTTGTCCTCTATACTGTATATGCGTCCAAGCATGGGAGAAAGAGGAGAGACGTTGCATTTTTCTATTCCTTCAATCAATCAATCAATCAGGGAGCTTCGATTCCATCCTTTTGGCTTTGGCGACACCGTCCACAATGGTTCCCACGATGCCAAAAGCTATTTTCACATTTGGCTACACATTGTGGATGCCCTTAACCGTACCACTTGGTTTTTCTCATGTGTGCTATCTATACAAATCTCAATTATATTGATCTAAAAAATTATAGAATCAAGATTAGTAAAAAGGAGGTGATTTTGCCGCGTGGATGGCGAGGGAGGTTTCTTATTTTTAGAGGACGTTGTCCTAGAGGTTTGCTAACATGCGGTCCCACGTGTCAGTGCTTCACCAAGCTGATCCGCTTTCCACATGAGACAGAACAACGGCAGAAGCAACACATGGTAAACTTGAAGAATATGAGGGAGAAGCGGATTCAGCAACGAGTGAAATGATCGCTACTTTGTCCCTCCAACTTCTTCTTTTTTAGCATTATTACTTCCATCCCTCCAACTTCTTCTTTTTTAGCATTATTACTTTCGTCCCCCCCAACTTAACTGCGGGGAAGGTGCAGCTTTGTGATTTGACGCCTCATTGCTCATTACAGCGTCGGCGCCATGACTGGGTGCTTCACCCCGGCTGCTCTGCACTGTATTCCGGTATGGCACGTGGACCCAGTAGCTTGATGCGCCACATATCGGCGAAAGGGACTAGAAGATTTATGAAAGTGAGCGCTCCACTCTTACAATGGAGGAGTACACGACACGACGGCCCAGTGAACTGTCACTTGTACTGTATATAGTACTATAGTTTTGTTGTTTCGCACGATCCATCGATACAAACCCAATTAAACAGGAAAGGCCGTGATTATTCCCGCGCGATATATGATATTAGCCATACATTTCAAAGGCAATTTTAATGTATGCAAACTAAATAGTTAAGTAACAATATGATATCTAGTAAAACTAAAAACACATATGATTTATTGTGTTAGAGTGTAGTAGTGGTGATGTATTGCATAGTTGTTAGATGTAACATGCGAGAACGTGTAGAGATGTAGTTTTGGAGGGCCTACAGAGAGAAAAGCGTAATACGTTCACCGAACTTCAGAATAAGCTGATTACGGTCACTATATATGTTTTGCGGTGATTATACGGTCACTTGCTCACGGTTCGGCGTCGGATTGCACTCTGTTGACCGGCCAGATAGTCTGCGTGGCACCATGTTGACTAGTTAAATTGAACACGTTCCTAGTGGGTCCCACCTGTCAGTTCGCATAGGTAAAAGGTCATATAGACACAAATTTATGCAGGCGCGACAAGACTCCACCCCGTGCGGGGGAATCACCTGGTTGTGTATGTGTCTGTCACGGCCTGGTGTGTGCGCATGCACGTGTAGGTTGAGCACTTGAGCGTGAGAGTGTGTGTTGGTCGTGTGTTGTACTGGTGTGTGCATGCATGTGTGCGTGTGTGTGTGTGTGAGTGTTGCATGCGTGCGTGGCTGCGTGTGTATGTGTGAGTGTTGTGTGCGTGCGTGGGTGCATGTGTTCGTGTGAATGTTGCGTGCATGCAGTTCGTGTGCATGTGTGCGTGTGTGTATAATCACCACACCAGCTCATGTGTGCTAAAACAGATGGCTCAGCATACCAATACAGGGCCACCTTGTCCGCTGTGCCCGCGGTCATGACTTCGAAGTACCGTCCAATATTTTGTTGTCGTTTGTTTTCATTCTTACTAGCAAGATGCCCGTGCGTTGCACGTAACATCAAGATGCATTTGTATGACTAGTTTATCTTGTGAGAGAAAAGGATGAACGAGGGAAGGCCTTATTTGCAAATGTGGAGAGGTGTGTGGGTACCTTTTTGCAAAATTGTCATTGTTTCTTTCCTATCCGTCAGATATACATCGGACAGCCTATATTGCAGGATGGCAGGCACACCATCATCACTAACTCTGTTTTTTATAAGAGTGTATTTTATCCCTACTCTTATAAAAAAGCATAGTCGGTGATGATCGTGTGCCTGCCATCCTGAAATATAGGTCGTCCGATCTATATCTGACGGATAGGAAGGAAACTATGGCAATTATGCAAAAAGATACTCACACCCCTCTCCACACTTGCAAATAAGGTCTTCCCGTGTTCATCCTTTTCTCCCACAAGATAAACTACTCATACAAATGCATCTTGATGTTCCGTGCAACGCATGGGCATCTTGCTAGTATTTTATAAGTGTGTAGATGTAGAGTAGATGCAAGCCGACAGGTGGGCCCGATGGTAGTGCGATAATGTGATGCAACACTAGAGGTGCCACGTGGAGCATTTAACTGGTCAACTAGTCGTGTCTTGAGCAAATACAGAGTTGTATGGTGAGCCCGTGACTGTATAATAACCACAAAACGTAAATGGTGACCGTAATAAGTGGATTCTGAAGTCCAATGTACGTATCGTGCTTTCGCTTCAAATACAATGGTCGTCATTGTATATATCGCGAGAGAAAGATGAAACATGCGTGAATGTGTTGGGGCTTACTTTTAGAGGACCTGGAGATAGTTTGTGTGCGTATGTGAAATGGGCATAGAGGGGGGGTATGCGATGGAGAGAGAGATGCTCTTCGTTTCTCTTTACTATGACTAACTCTATATACAGTATAAAAATATACAAATTCACGGTGCAGAATAAATATCATTGGGGGCAATGCATCGCTTTAGCAATCGAATATAAACGTGAGTATAGTTCATGTTGTGTGTGTAAAGCACATTATACATACGAAAGTTGCACAATGAACATTATAAATAGCTACTTATGGACTAGCATACATTTGAATTCAACTTAAGGTGGTTTAAAAAATTGAATTCGACATGAGGTCCATTCAATTATTTGAATTTGATATCATGGCATTTGTAAGTCATACCTAAATTATGGGGCCACCAATCTTTGCTCTGATTTTGTACATAATAGCATATGTAGTCGTGTACAAAATAGATTCCAATTTAGCTCCTCCATTCCAAAATAATCGTAGTTATAGAATTTTCAAGTGTCAAAATTTAAAAAAGAAGCGGATAATTTAATGAGGTTTTCAAACATACAAGTTCAAATTTAACATTGTCTATTTACGTCAATCCTCAAAGTTCAATAGTACTCTAAACGTGAATGCTTGTGTTTCAAAATCTCAAACGAAGCACCAAAAGAGCCTCTACTCGCCCGAAACCGCGTGAGACCAATGTTTGGCAGTACAAGGAAATTACTTTTCTAATAACTCCGACCCGTGAAACCTACTGGCCCGCCGTCCAAAGGTCTAAACCGGGGTAGGTTCGTAGCTTCATCTAGACGCCACGCAACCGCCTCCGAAAAACATTCATACAGAATGGCCGCCTAAGCACACATGCACGCGGCCGAAATCACTCCCGCCCACTATTTGGGACACCTGGGATTACCATCCTACCCTCGACCCGCAGTAGGTCCGAAATTTAAGAGGGGAGCAAAGTTTGTACTTTCCCCAATTTTCAAACAAGCGTGTCCCATCTTCTGTTCAAAAAATCCAAAAACAAGCGCGTCCCAGACCCGAAACATGCTTCTCCCCCCTACCCCCCGCCCACCCGTCTGATTCCCCATTTGTACTCCGTGGGCGCGAAAACTACCTCTCCACCAGCCGCGAAACCCCGGCGTCCTCCGTCCGCCACCCCATTCCACCCATCAACCGCCGCCCTCCTCCATCACGCCGGAGCCGATACCCCAACATCGTCATCCACCGCAACCTCAACCGCAACATCCTCCACGGCTAGTAGTTGAAGCCGAGGCCGAGCCGTCCGTACCCGAGCTAGTTGAACCACGCCGTCCTGCGCCTCACCGTTGCCGCTTCAACTTCGCCACCCTCCACCGCACCGGAGATGTTCCTGCTACGCCGTCCTTCGCCGCCTCGGATCCGCTTCCCCTCCGCCGACATACGGCCACAGCAACACAGTCAACAATTTGGCCATGGGTTCTTCCAAGCCTGCACCCTCCTCCAGAACATCGGTTTCCTCGACAGAAAGAAGATCGGCGCGACATGTGGAGGCGACCACACCGGCAACCGAAAATGGTACTCCTCTTCCCTTATTAATGCAAATCTTACGTGTCTTCTTGCACGGTATTCATCCCACAGAAGACACTAGTTGACCGCTTCTTCTTGATACTAGATGTTCCTAGTAACTCACGATACACAAGGTTTCTCCTCATATACTATTTCACCTTAGCTAGAGGTCCATCGCCCCCCTGGATTTCAATTCCTGGTCAGTTGATTCCCAATTAACAGAAGCATTCCCCGGCGTAACAGGTGCTAGTCCGCCTATTACGCCGGGGAAGCAACACCTCAGTGTTTATCTTAGGGGCATGTGGGGCTCAGAGCTACTGGCGCCCGATCAGGAGGTCGGCCGGGATTAAAGGCATGGCCTGGGGGCGCTGCCAAGCACGGTGGTGGTGTGAGGTCGAGGGGAGGGCGGGGCGGCGGAGGCAGGGGTCTGGGCTGGTGGTCGTTGGTGGTTCGAGAAAGATCATCAATACTGACTGGCGGGAGGTAGACGAAGGCCATCTGCCCGTTCCTTATAGATCGGACGGTTCATTACATAAATTGACTGACCTATTTATTTTCAGTCGACTGTTATCTTGATATGACCACATGTGGTGGTGTGCTGGAGGAGTACCTGCATTTCCTGTGCTCATATATTACAAAATCATACGGGGTAGAATCTAGTTTTGTTTGCCATGCAATGTTGTAGAGCTATGATATGTCTCCCGTCATTTATTTTTCAGCCACCTGCTATCTGCTACTTTTACAGTGCACTAGTTCTGCACACACTTCACCCATACTCTCACTATTGTGTTTTTATGCAAGGGTATTTCAGACTCTGCTGCTATGAGAGAAGCAAAAAAGAAAAGAGAGAAGTCGCTGCAGCGTGCTAGCCAGTTATGCCATACACGTTTCAGCCTTATAATGGGTGCAGTGTCAGCAGATGGAGACAGTAAATGTAGCTCTGAAGTTGATGACCTCGCTCGCAATGAACCACCATCCCATGTGCTTGCTTTAACTTCGCGGTGTCATATGTGGTTGCATGTTCCATACGGTGTCTAGCTTGTATTCGAAAGGCCGAAGTCGGTCTTTATTAGGATAAGGAAAGATATTTTTTACATGAACCACCATCCCGTGAGCACGAAAAGACAAATAGCTAGTCAGGGCACTGGCCGAGCCAGTGACAAGCCCAGCAAAGAGAGGCATCACCTGGGAGCCAACTAAAAAGCCGTGATGGTGGCGAAGCAGCCCGCCTCCCACCAGGCTCTCAGGTCCTAGATGATCATGCTCACCACTCCAGCCGGATGTCTAGCTTGTATTGCTTCCAATTTGGTTAAATTGCATCTGCTTAGCTTACACATTATACCTTTAAATATGACATGCCTTTCTGTTTTTGGTACATATTAGTACATCTGTGTATTAACCATGTTCTTACATCAAACTAATGTTCTTGTGTATCCCTCATCAATCACTTATGATGAGGCAGTTAGGCAAGTCGATTACTCCTCATTTAAAGAATGCAGCGTCAGCCTCCCGACATGATTCTCAAGAAACAGCAATGCTAGATGAAGATAGTGAACGTAGCTCTGTAGTTGATTACCGCATTTCCCCTACACTAGCATCGCATGTGATTGCTCTAACTTGGCAGCGTGATATGTGGTTGCATGTTGCATATGGTGTCTAGATTGTAATTTTTCCAATCTGGTTAAACTGCATGTGCTATTCTGCTTAGCTTATACATTATACATGTTAATGTGACATGCCTTCTTGTATTTAGTACATAGTACATCTGTCTATTAAGCATGTCCTCACATAAAACTATTGTTTTTTTGTATCCCGCATAAATCAATATGACGAGACACCTTTTGTATATGCAGTGTGATATTAGTTGCATCTTTGATATGATTTATAGCATGCGTTGCTTCTAATTTGTTGAAATGCCATTTATGATGGGACACTTTTAACTTGGCAGAGTCATATTGGTTGCATCTTTCACGTGGTGTCTAGCTTGCATTGCTTCTTATTTGGTGAAATGTTTTCTGCTTAGTTTACACAAACAGTTGTGAATATGCCATGCCGTCATGTTTTTCGTATTATTCCATCCTGGAATCATGTGTTTGCCTTACATCAAAGTAGTGATTGTCAGTATGATGCACAAATGAGTTCTGAAGAGTGAATTTTATTGCTTTTTCTTGTCGGTTTTACTTGACAATTCAAAATCAACAAAGCGGAAGGAAGTTAGCAAGGCAGCGAATGAAGGTGCTCCTTCCAAATGGAGGGCCTCTACAGATTCTACTCCTCCATCCCCCAAGATGATTTCCAAGACAACACATGCATAGACACTCAACGTAGCTGTGTTGGTGATGAGCACGTCTCCCCTAGTGAACCATCACAGGTGCTCCCTCTAACTTGGCACTGTTATATGTGGTTGCATGTTATGTATGATGTCTAGCTTGTATTGCTTCTAATTTTATTGAATTTCATCTTCTTATTTACACATTATACTTGTGACTAAACACGTGTTCCTGTTTCTAGAACATACAATATTTGTCTATCACACCATGTTCTTACATAAAAGTACATTTGTTCTGAAGAACTAAATTGATATTCATTTTTCTTGTCGGCTTGACTTAACATGGCACAGAGCAAGAGGAAGCAAGACAGAACGACAGGGCAACGGAAGCGGAACAATCCTGCAGATTCTGCTGGTACTGATGGTGCAATAGAATGTTAAAGTCCAGCGAAAAATTATACCGACAGGGTATCCCGTGCTACACGAGCTGCAGAACAAGCCAAACAGAAACAAATAGCTGCCACCAAACAAGCAAAGACAACCCTAGTTGTTGCAACACCTTCCACAGTATCACCAGCTGCACGATTTACTCGTCGGTCAAGTCAGCTAGCAGCATGTTCCCAAGCTCCCTTGCCACCTGACACTACTTCCGAAGCACTCTTGACACAAGATGAGTTGGCAAGATCAGATGAACTTTGTGAGCTTCAACAGCAAGAAGGTAGTTGATGGAGACAAGTTACAGTTGCATGCTTCTTTATATGTAGTCTCACAGTCTGATGTACACTAACACTTCCTATGTTTGTTGTTGGACTAGCACCTAGGCGCAACAGGGAAAAAAACATCAGGGATAATGCTCGATAGGTTAACTAAATCTAGAGGAGGAAGAATGGAGATCCGTTTTGAGGCAGGTTTAAAAAGGCCACGTGATGCTACAGAGGCATCCAAGTTAGTATCAGAGGCAGTGGTTGTTGTTAGGTGTCATGTACATATCCTCCCAACATGGATTCAGTACAGGAATGACAAAGACGAAACTCGGTTCAACACCTTCCTCAACCAGTTATCTGTAAGTATGGTTATGTATGGAAACTAGTAATACCGTCTTGCTCTGTCCAATACTTTCTAGGTTGCTGATAATGATACTCCCATAATTTTCAACAGATGAGGTTCAAGTTGGATAGCCAAGATGATGCAACCAGACAAGCTTGCACCCATGTTTTCAAGTCTGCTCTACGAAAGTATCGGTATAACTTGAGGAAAACTCACTTTGAAGGCAAGGCTAACAGTGAACTTGCCCAAACATCTCCAGTGGAAAATATATCTGATGAAGACTGGAGAGGCCTTGTTAAACACTGGTCCGATCCAAAGTATCAGGTACATTATATATATGTGATCAGATCACATGTTGAAATCCTATTTACGCATGTGCCACACAAATCTATCTTCTTGTAGGTGAACTGTTCAAAGAAAAAGGCCAATCGTACGAAAGTGAAATTCCAACAGACGACAGGATCTCGTAGCTATATTGCACACTGCGAGGCTCTTGTAATTACCTGTTGTTTCACTCTTTTCACTGTACCATGTTATCAAATCTATATTGACTTATTCCAAATGCAGAGGAAAGCCCGCAAGGACCAAAAAGTACCTGAACCAAATGTTGTGGTAATCTTCAAGGACTGTCACACCAGCAAGAAGAAGGGCATGACTACACCAGTCAAAGCCGCTGTTGTAAGTCCTTAATCCTCATGCCTTTTAACTATTGCTAACTCTGACTTGTGCCTTGAACTGCATGGTTTGCAGCCAATGTGTATTACTCTTTTCAATTTTATACATAATTGTCTCAGCATATCATTGCACCTTACAAGGTTTAAAACAGAGGAGTGATGTTCCTTTGATCTTGACCTGTAATCTAGTTCCGTGCTGGACTTGCCCACACAACATTACAATTACCTGTTTGTCTGTTCTCAGTTGTTTTGTGATATGAATGATGTCATACTATGCTTACCGTATTATAAACTTTGTCTCTTTATCCTTAGCCCTCAATACAATGTGAAGAAATAGACAATACATTAGCGATGGTACATGGTCATATGTTTGGAACCTGGTTTCATTATGTACTTTGCAATAAAATACAACTATTATTTTACATGGGTTCACCAGAATAAGTTCTGTATATAGACCAAAGTTATTTTGTTTGGTTTTGCTGCCTCCTTAATATCTTCTATTCTGGTACTACTAATGTAAAACGTCAACTTTTCAGCGAGCTATGGAAAAAATGGTGGAACCGCCACCTTCAGAAGGTGGCGAGGCAACTATAACTGCAATGTCAGCTCTTGCTGTAGTGGGTCAGTACCTGTCCACTAACAGTGCCAAAAGCACGTTCCTGCGTAATACTGGCTTGGTTGTTAAGGCAATCTCACCCAAACTGCCTCATGATCAAGATATGCAAGCTCAAAACATTGTTGTATCTGCGCTCCAGACACAAGTCCATTCCCTAACAGAGACCCTTTGTGAAATAAGGAGAGACATTGTTCGATGTTGTCTAGATATGCATGGTTTTGAAACCAGACTATCAGACATTTGCTATGTTGTTCAGGAGCCTAGGAGAACCGAAGGCGAAGGTTATGGTGCTCCATCGGACAATACAGCATGAAAACGTAACAGTCAGGTCAAATGAACTGAGCTTCTGAACTTCTGGTGGTGCATTTATCTGCTAGACTGTTAACTTTTATGCCAACCTTCCTTTTGTTTTATAGTTGTAATTTGTTTTGGTGCGATACAAAATTTGTTCTTAACGTGCAGCCACCGGCTGAAGAAAATAGCAAGCCATTTTTGTATAGTGTAGGGTGTTCCCTATATTTTCGCTGGTGGCGAACTTTGATGCCCATCGGCTGTAGTAACATGGGCCTCCTACGGACCGTAGAAACAATGGGCCTTCTAAGGGTCGTAGAAACAATGGGCCTTCTTTCTTTCAAAAATCAATGGGCCTTCTATGTGGTGTAGAAACAATGGGCCTTATACGGGCTGTAGACACAATGGGCCTTCTATGGGACGTATCATCAATGGGCCTTCTACGGGCCGTATGATCGGTTGGCCAAACATGGGCCAATCACAGACCACATTATGGCCGTAAATGGGCTAGATTTGAAATCGTCCGTTCATGGGCCGACCATAACGGGCCGTCGTTAATCGGCCGTATTTTGATGACGCTATGAAACCGACCCAACATACTAACGGGCCACAAACGGGCCGACTGTAACCACGGGCTGAATTTGGCCCACAAGCAGAAAATTACATTAACAGGTCGTAAGTAAACGAATGTGGAAATGAGCCCAAGAATAAATGGGCCCCGAGAAGGCCGAAAGATAACATGGGCTGGAATTGGCCCAACGGAATAATGGGTCGTTAATGGGTATAAAGTGATACACTGTTCATTACGGGCCAGTTTCACCATGTGCCGTTAATGGGTATAAAGTGATACAATATTCATTACGGGCCAGTTTTACCATGGGCCGTTAATGGGCCGAGAGTAATAAGGGCCTCATATGGGCCGAAAGACGTCATGGGCCATACATGGGCCAGAAGTTAAAACGGGTTGGATTTATATTGGACGGCCTAGATGACGTTACTAGGCCTAATTCGGATAGGCTGTAAATGGGCCCTGGGTTAGCGGGCTATACATGGGCTATATGCGAACAGGTCGTTAACAGGCTTGCCGTGGGCCGGCCCGCCACCTTTTGACCAAGTCAAACGGCCGGCCTTTTCACAGGAATGGGCCTCTGTTGGGCCGTGCCACGTGTCGGCGTATCATAGGCGCTTTGGGTCCAATGAGTCGATGACATCTGTTCCAACAGCGAGCCGACACGTGTTTCCTCCAGCCCATGATGATTTTACACGTGCAAAATCCCCATTGGTTGGGGCTGCTAACGGGGTTATCGGATCCAAAACCGGACCCGATAGCTTAATGGCATTCCGTTATGGTGGATGCCACATGTCGGTCACCCTTGACGAAAGCACTTCTGTGATGCGTGATTTATCATCATGGAAGTGGACACTTCCATGATGATAGTTTTGGTAATTTCATGGGACACTTCTACGACAGCACAGGTATGACTATCTTGATTCTGTCATAAAATCGTCATGGATGTACATGCATGACAGAAAACATGACCTACTTTGACAAACACGTATCATCACAGAAGTGTATTTTTTGTAGTGTTAACTGTTGCTATATCCATGGGTTATAGTTAGTTTGAGCTAGTCCGGGCTCAAATAGCCCTAAAGTATATCTAAACATGAGGGCTAGTGTGAGCTAGTTGCATCTATAACTCACCCAAAAAAACTATCCAACCCAAGAAGTGCTAATTGGAGCTAGTTCTTTTAGTGCATTTATTGTCAATCTAACCCTGCCATCCAGACAACTCTTTGAATGGAGTTAGTTCAGGGTTAGTAATGAGCTAGAAACTAACTCTAACCTCTAGCTAAGTTGAGTATCCAAACAGGGTTGTGTTGTTGTTGTTGCTGCTGCTGCTCTTCTACGTATATCTAGACATCATTAGAACATTAATGTAACACTCTTCCTTGTTGCTATGTAGCCTAGGATTGCATATTTAGACATTAAGTACAATGCATGTTGCTATGTAGCCTCAGATATATTACATAGGGCCCTACTTAAGCTAACGAAAAATAGGTTGCAGATATATTCAGTTAAAAGTCTGATTTACCGATTAGTCCCTTATCAGCCGCTGGCCTATATGGTACCAGCTACCGATATCCTAAACAGTGAGCAGATATAAGCCATGGGATGAAACTAACCTCGATGGTAAACAACGGTCGTTCCCAAAATTGTCCTGTGTAGGTACATCGAGAAGCATGTTAAGCATAACAGGCTAAACATCAACCAAATTATACATGGCACACAAAATAATCTCCAAAAGATAGCTTCAGTGTGCAGGTTTAAGCACGCTAGTAAAGCAAAACAAGCGGAAAGGTGTTCTAACTGCAACAGGCCTAACATTTAACAACAAGCAAACATAGTCATTCAAACTGGTATTGTGCTGGTCTAAGTACACTGGTTATGGTTAAATAAAAATGGAAAGGTGTGTTAACTACAAGATGCAGCAACCAAATGTAGTCATTCATAGTGGTATTGTTGAAACTGGTACTGATGAAATTGAACTACACAGTTCATACTTGCACATGTAGAACATTACGTTGTGAATAACTGGAATAAACAAGGCATACTACGAACAACCAAAGATAGCATTTGAGACTGAACATATGCTAACTACAAACAACCGAACAATCAAAAAACTTTAAAAGAGGCATATGCTAGCTATAACAGGCTTAACAGCAAGCAAATATATGCATTCCTATCGGTATGTTTAAAACTGGATTGATGAAATGTACTACATAGTAAATAATTGCACATGTAGAGCATCACATTATGAACAACTGAAATAAACAAGGCATACTGCAAACAACCATATATAGCAATTAAAACTGGCTATATTCTCACTACACTACAAAAGGGACTCGACAAAACAAATCATGGGTTTCCCCCTGTGAAGAGGCACGGCAAAACAAATCATGGGTTTCCTTACTTGTCACAGATGGGCTCGTTCCCGTAGGAAGAGCATGGACCCTGGATGGGCTCCATGTTGTCGCAGATGCGATCCTTCCCCTTGGAAGAGCACGACTGTAGGGTGCCCTCCCTAATGTCGCAGATGGGCGCTTTCTCCTTCGAAGAGCAGATGGGCTCTATCCCCTTGGAAGAGCCGAAGCGGGTGCCCTCCTTGTGGTCGCCGGCGAAATGGTCTGACTTGGAAGCTGTGGATCCCAAGCCAGCGTCGCGGAACGTGTCCTTCAGAAATGACAAAAGGGGCTCGATGGCGATGTAGAATGGCAAATTGTTGACAGCGAGCCAAAGGAGATCAGCGGCGGGGCCATGGATGAGATCGACGGTGGTTTAACTCAAGGGGTTTGGCTGGGCCACTTAACTTGTGACACAGCCCGCCTCAGGCCGTCACTGTCGATGACCTTGAAGTCGTAGCCAGCGGCCGAGACATGCCCGCATACTCTAGCCTGCTACTTGAGTGCCTGTCGCCAGTAATTGTTGTCAGCTTCCTCGGCGACGTCGGGCGAAGAGACCGCTATACACCTCTTTTGGGCAAGTCGCTCCTCGAGCTCCACGGGAATCGTAGACGGGCTTAGGCTGCGACGCTCTGGAGTGGGGGATGGGGTTCTGTGGGAACGGGGGCATTTGGCAGGCGTCATCTAAGAAACTCAGGGCGGCCTGGGTATGGAGATCGGTAGGTAAGATGCACGGGCAAATCGACAGATGTTGACAATGGAGGCCTTGCGGCGGCAGCGGCGAGGACCTTGCTAGGGTTTCGAGCGAGGGAGGGGTTGTTTGTGTGTGCGCACGCCCGAGGAGGTTTTGGTGTGTGTGTGTGTGTGTGTG
>LR738712.1:184337892-184407548 GCA_902687465.1 Secale cereale | reverse complement strand
CACACATACACACTTTCAGACGGCACGCCAGCGAGGCATATATCTCACCAAGATGGATCGTAAAACGGACCAAGAATAATCCACCTTGGTCTTACAACCTCTCTCTTGTTGTTGGTCAAAGTGATGGCCGTCCATGCGACCCCGGAGATGGGCTAGCTCGCTAATAATCACGCAAGTAGCTAGTCCCCGAAGACAACCACTGCATGCGTGTGGCCCAAACATATGTATGGAGAGGTGTGTTTTTTAGTAACAATGGAGCAACTTTGATGTGGCACCATGATTTCGAACTAGAAATCCCCACACTGAGTGAGGGTTAGGTTGTGGATGCATATGTATGTTACACCACACTTCAAGCCAGCAACAGGGATTCATGCATGCATGCGTGCATAATATATGCGCTCAAACTTAATTAGGTCTTAATCTCACCATGACCTATATTACAATAACACGAACCAAATGAAGAATCCTCCATGGTAACCTATCTTGTTGTTGGTCAAAGTGATCATGGATTTCCACGCAGGCCCACAAATATATAGGCTTGTCGTCGATAATCACACGAGGGAGTGTATTGTTCGAAGGCAACCACACATGCATATGTATGGAGGCGATGCGTGCATGCATGTTTGAATACACAACATTAATGTGGCGCGTGTGTCAAAAATCGTACACTAGCTCCCCACACAGAGCGAGATCGGTTCATGATGTGTCGTTGTACTAGCTACTTCGACTCGATGGGAGGGATTCATGCATACACATGCGTGTGTGTGCTCAAACTATATCATGCATGTCATCCCAGAGCAAAAATAGTAATCCCCTCCTAAGTCAAATTAACCTCTCTTGTTGTCAGGCAAAAAGTAGTGATGGACCAAGCGAGCCCACAGATGGAAAGCATCGATATCGCCGATAGCCACTTAAGTGGGTGCGAGAGGACAACCACCACTGCTTTGCATGTGGGCCAAACATATATATGTTGAATACCCAAAATGCACAACTTTGATGTGCCACATGCCTCAAAAACCGTAAACCATGCACCCACACAAAGTGAGGTTCATATCAAGCGTACTACAGATGATGGTCCCCTTCCCCCCTCTTCACCGCATACTATATGCTCCTACCGTAATATATGTACAACCCAAAAGAATCCTCATCGATGGTGAAATTAATTAACCTCTCCCGATGTAGGTCAAAGTAATGCATGCATGCATCCACGATGGCCTCTTGGGCCCATAGATGGAAGCGTCACACGTGATCCTATCTAGGATATGCATGTGGCCCAAAGAGGTGTTGTGTGATGTCTGAACGACCAATTTCACAATTTTGATGTGGCATGTGCCTCGGTAACCAAAAAGTCCCGACACTAAGTGAGGTGTACTTGTTCATGGATGCGTACATATAGTATATATGCTAGTCCCCTCCCACCTCTTCTACGCGTACTATATACCACCATAACACAAACAAAAAAGATTCTACCTTGCTGGTCAAATTAACCTCACTGTCGGCTGTTCGTTAAAGTGATGGATGACGACCTCATGGGCCCACAGAAAGCGTCACACGCGAGTATCGAGTGTCGTGTAGGATGACCATTGACTCTATGTGGCCAAAACATTTATGTATGAAAGGGTTGTGTAATGCTTTAAATAACGATTTCACGACTCTGATGTGGCACCGGCCTGCCTAACAAAATGGCCAACCCAAACGGTGGCTCACAACTCGTAGTGTACTGCGAGCCACCCGCCATCCCCAGACGCACACACCCACACACACACCGCGGATCCACCACAACTACGATGCATGTTAAATTAATTATCCCGCGGTGAACATACATGTTAACAAAGGAGGGATGTTTCAATTTCAAAAAAATCACAGAGATCATTAAGATGTTTTAGTACATTGATTGATTGATTTTCTACGGGTGTAATGTGCAAAAATCAAATTTGAGCTACATGCACACATGACAGTGCACCTAAATGGATTGCGAAAACACATGTGCCTCACTGGGTGCATGTTTACTCCCCGTGCAACAAAATTTCAAACATTGAGAATCTTGATTTTAAAATTCTAGTACATCCAAAACTTATTTGAAGTTCATTAAACTTATCGTGTTGTCATATGGACACCGATACAAAGTGGCATTGTACTTTATTTTGTCAAATTTGAGACCAGTTTTGATGTAATCTTTATCTAATTACAGATGGGAGATTATTAATAATTGGGAATTGTTAATAATTGGGAACCAATATCCCAAACGGATTATTTATTCGAACCGTGAGTGTTACACCAACGATGGATACGTGTCATGCTTCGGTTAAGAAATAAAGCGACAGCATTAATCATCAAAATAGAAAAACAATATATGTGCTGCCATGCGACCCGTGCGGCGTGCGAGCAGGCGTGAGTTGACGGGACGCATGCGAGCAGTCCGCGCACAGGCAGACGGGGAGGCGTGCATGCAGGTGTGTGACTTGACAGAGGTGTGCTCGCTGCATAGTGTCATCGGCACGCGTGCGAGTAGCTGTGTGAAACTTTGGTAGGCATGGTAGCAGTCTAGTGTGCAGGCTCATTGGGAGGCGAGCCATCGGTTTGACCGCCGCCCGCCTCTCTCCCACAACTCCCACTACTCCATATTAATGGTGCACCCGAGCGGCCGCACCCCCCATCTTTGCTACGCACACACAATCCTCTCTCTCCGCTTGCATCCTCGTTGCCGCTCTTGATCCTCAAAGCCGTCAGTGTATGAGGATGCCGCCGAAGCGCCCCATCGGAGGGAGTGGCGACGTCGGGGCTTCTAAAGCACCGGAGCATGGCGTGGAGATGGAGACAGAGGTTGCCGTCACCGCCGGTGAGTTATCGCTGCACCCTGGCATCGTCGATGGCGTCGAACTTCCACAGCCGGAGGCAGAGTTCCACACCGACTCTGACGACCACTCCGGCGACGACGGACAGTTGGTTAGTCATCTATACACATTTATGTGTCAAATAGATCATAGGGTTTCTCTGGTTACTCATGTCTCCCCCTTTTTGGAATAGAAATCTTGTGGTTATGTTCTCCCAATCTATGAAATCTGAGTAAGTTTCATTAGATGTGTGTAGTGTATTGATTGTTTGAATGGTACATGTGATAAGTGATTAGTTGTTTCATATGTGCAAATGATTTCTGCTAGTAATCTGACTAGGGTTATTGTTCGTGCTAATGATTCCTAGCCAGGACTTGACAATTGATTTTGAATGACCTACATATGTTTGTGCCATTATTTTCTTCAAGATTGGTATGTACATAGACGACTGTGCTTAAAAATCGAACCATAATCTCTAGATATCTATAAATAAATAGCCATAAATTCCCAATCCTACTTCACAGCATGTAATCAGTGATTTGATGACAAATTTGTTTTACTATTTGTATAGGTTCTGTCTGACGATGTGGACATCGAGGATGAAGATGCCCAGAGGAGGTGCAAGAGGCGAATCCTGAGGGAGCTTTATGCGGGAATGCATAACAGGCATATTAGGACCATGAACGATGGCTATGCATGCCCATTTTGCAATCACAAGCTTCATGATGCGTACCTAAGTGTTCTGGCGCATGCAAGAGGACGGGCCGATGGCTCCTTCAAGCAGAAGTATTCTCGCAGGATGGCGCACGGTGTGTATGCCGAGTACCTCGAGAAGCTTCGGGATCATGCCGGCCGCATGTGAGATGAGATGTGGGATGGATCGAACTATGTACGCTTGAGTATGCTTAATGACGGTTGAACTATGTACTTATGGTTGAACTATGCTTATGTACGTGTACGCTTATTATCTATGTCTGTGTAAGTTAAATATTTCGCCAAATTATGGTAAAAATTGCAATGGGTGGCCAATAAACCAGGATGGAGGTAGTACGTCAATCACACACGGTTCCCAAAATTGGAACCGTGTGCAATGACTTTCATTTTGCATGATGCATCAATCACACACGATTCGCTCTAGCAAACTGTCGCCCCCAAAATTCTTTGTGGGACAGAAAACCCTCACCACACAATTCAAAAAAGAAAAAAGAAAATCCTCACCATCCCCATGTCACAAAAACCCTCACCCCGCCTGCCACCCCCTTGGCCCCTCCGGTACGTTCCCTATTCACACATGCACAAGCTCCTCCGCGTCTATGCCATGGCACCGCCTATCGCAGCGGTAAACACTTAGCTCGACGCGTGCCGTCGCCGCCAGGCTGCTGACACCACATTTCGCCACTTCCGCTTGCCGCCGCCTTTCGCCATCGACTTTCTCGACGCTGCTCGCAGTCCACCCAAGAATCTACCGTACTGAGGGTTCTTTCTCATGGACGACAAGGTAACTAATTTAACGAGATATTATCTCATCTCTTATCCCAGTTCATCTGCCTCCTTTAATCACCCGGCGGAAATCGCCGTGAATTCATTTTTATTCGAGCTGATTTGAGGGTTTTCTTTCATTCATAGAAAGTACAGTGCGCCGACACTTCAGGACTTTGCGACCGCCGCCAGAGATTCCATCTCATCGTACCAGATAACGAGGACGCACGCGGTATGTTCAACCTCACCCTAAATCGATTGTCATGGCCTACTTTCCTGAACATATTCTAAATATTCCTACATTTGGGTAAAACATGCCACATGCACCATATACGTTAAAGGGGATTTTCCCCCGCTTCTTTCTATATTGCGCAAATTAATGATGTATTGTTCTTTCGATTACTCTCATTTTTCCATGACATCATGTTTACCCTATCTGTTTAATTATAGATTTTTGTCCTTTGATTTCAACTGTTGTATAGTTATTTCAATTTGGGCCCATTTTTGCATGTTACCATATTTTCTTTAACAATCCTATCATTTTCTACAGAACATCCCTGGCTATGCAACATATTATGTAGTGCACAATTTTTCCCTTTACATAGATCAAGGCTCCACGGATGTCATACTACACACAAACCATGAATTTCCAATCGTTGCTACTGTAAGACTTGATGAACGTGGTGACTCCTATTTTGGCACTTGCTTTTGGAATGAAATTGCAAACTTTATGTACTGAAAGCTGGCACTAAAATTGCACTGCACATAAAAAGGCCTGGTCATGAGATATATGCTAACTTCCCCGATAAAAGCATCCGTCCAGACTTTGTTCAAAGTAAGTTTTCTTTTCAACTATCTGCATATGTTGACTTACCCAGCAATGTCAAATGAATTGTGTAGTATTTAAGCAACCAATTTTTATTCCCTTTTCTTACTATATTCCTACCTAATAACTTCTAGTTACCAATACACTTTTCTATTGCCCTGTTTTAACTAAATATTCCATGTGCTCCCATTTCTATCAGAATGCGCCGCTGACAAGGAGTCTCCGGAGGTGGAGAACGGGGCTGCCAACAAGCTGAGGTGGGGCGAGCTAGAACTGCAAGCGACTCTAGCAGGCCTAGACTTAATCAGCAGCCTCCCCGATGATATGTTGAGAGTCATCGTCTCCCTCCTCCCAATCAAATATGGGGCGCGGACAACCCTCGTTTCCCGGCGGTGGCGCCCCCTATGGAACTCCAACCCTCTCGACATCATTGCTACTTCTCGAGCTTGCATTGTATTCCCTCGAAGAGGAAAGGGTGATGCAACACAGTAGCGTAAGTATTTCCCTCAGTTTTTGAGAACAAAGGTATCAATCCAGTAGGAGACCACGTGTGAGTCCCTCGCACCTACACAAACAAATAAGAAGTTCGCACCTAGACCTGGCCATGGGCAGCTCGGTCCGGCCGACCCAGCCCGACCCGACCCAAAAAAGCCCGACCCGGCCCAGCCCGATGCTGCTCCCGTGCCGGGCTCGAGCCTAGATATTCAGCCCGATGCCCAGGTCGGGCCGGGCCCGGGCCCGTCGATTTTGCTCTTTTCTGAAGGGGCCCAGCCCGTGGCCCAAGGCCCACCGGGCTTTTACACGTTCGGGCCGGGCTTGCGACCAAAAACCAGGCCCGACGGCCGGGTCGGGCCGGGCTCGGGCCTGGGTTTTTTGCACCAGGCTTTGGTAGGCCTGGCCCGAAGCCCGGCCCGAAGTCCAGCCTGGCCCGAGGTTTGGCCACGTATATTCGCAGCCAACGTGATACGGGGTTGTCAATCCCTATACGGTCACTTACGAAAGTGAGATCTGATAGATAGGATAGTTTGATATTTTTGGTATTTTTGGATATAAGAACAGAAAGTAAAAACAACAAAGTAAAGTAGTTTGTAGATTGATATGTTGAGAATAGACCCGGGGGGCATAGGTTTCACTAGTGGCTTCTCTCATGATAGCAGAATTCTACGGTGGGTGAACGAATTACTGTCGAGCAATTGATAGAAAAGCGAATAATTATGAGAATATCTAGGCATCATCATTATATATAGGTATCACGTCTGTTACAAGTAGACCGAAACGATTCTGCATCTACTACTATTACTCGACACATCGACCACTATCTAGCATGCATCTAGAGTATTAAGTTCATAAGAACAGAGTAATGCTTTAAGCAAGATGACATGATGTAGAGGGATAAACTCAAGCAATATGATATAAACCCCATCTTTTTATCCTCGATGGCAACAGTACAATACGTGTCATGCCGCCCCTGATGTCACTGGGAAAGGACACCGCAAGATTGAACCCAAAGCCAAGCACTTCTCCCATTGCAAGAACTATAGATCTAGTAGGCCAAACCAAACCGATAATTCGAAGAGACATGCGAGGATATTATAATCATATATAAAAGAATTCAAAAAAGAACCAAATATTTCTCATAGATAATCTTAATCATAAACCCACAATTCATCGGATCTCGACAAACACACCGCAAAAAGATTACATCGAATCGATCTCCTCGAAGACAGAGGAGAACTTGGTATTGAGATCCAAAAAGAGAGAAGAAGCCATCTAGGTACTAACTATGGACCCGAAGGTCTGTGGTAAACTACTCACAACTCATGGTGAGGCGATGGTGTTGATGTAGAAGCACTCAGTGCAAGATCCTCCCTATGGCGGAGCTCCGGAACAGGCCCCAAGATGGGATCTCACGGGAACAGAAGGTTGCGACGGTGGAATTAGGGTTTTCTCTGTTGCTTCGATGTTTTCAGGGTACATGGGTATATATAGGAGGAAGGAGGGCATCGGGGGAGCAACATGGGGCCCACGAGGCAGGGGGCGTGCCCAGGGGGAGGGGGCGCGCCCCCCACCCTCGTGTACACCACGTGTCCCCTCTGTCGTGGTTCTCAAGTCTCACGTGAAAATATCATTCCAAAAATATCTCTCCCGAAGGGTTCATTCAGTTTGGACTCCGTTTGATATTCATTTTCTGTGGAACCCTGAAATAGGCAAAAAAACAACAATCTGAACTGGGCCTTTGGGTTAATAGGTTAGTCCCAAAAATTATATAAAAGTGTATAATAAAGCCCATTAAACATCCAAAACATCATATATAATACCAAGGAACAATCAAAAATTATAGATACGTTGGAGACGTATCAAGCATCCCCAAGCTTAATTCATGCTCGTCCTCGAGTAGGTAAATGATAAAAACAGAATTTTTGATGTGGAATGCTAACCAACATAATTTTCAATGTAATTCTTTTTATTGTGGCATGAATGTTCAGATCCATAAGATTCAAGACAAAAGTCTATATTGACATAAGAAATAATAATAATTCAAGCATACTAACAAAGCAATCATGTCTTCTCACAATAACATGGCTAAAGAAAGTTAAACCTACAAAATCATATAGTCTGGCTATGCTACCTCTTCATCACACAAAATATTCATATCATGCACAACCCCGGTTTCAGCCAAGCAATTGTTTTCATACTCAATTTTTTCAAACCTTTCAACTTTCACGCAATACATGAGCGTGAGCCATGGATATAGCACTATGGGTGGAATAGAGTGGTGGTTGTGGAGAAGACATAAAGAGGAAGATAGTCTCACATCGACTAGGCGTATCAACGGGCTATGGAGATGCCCATCAATAGATATTAATGTGAGTGAGTAGGGATTGCCATGAAATGGATGCACTAGAGCTATAAATGTATGAAAGCTCATCAAATGAAACTAAGTGGGTGTGCATCCAACTTGCTTGCTCATGAAGACCTAGGGCATTTGACGAAGCCCATCGTTGGAATATACAAGCCAAGTTCTATAATGAAAATTCCCACTAGTATATGAAAGTGACTAAACAAGAGACTCTCTATCATGATGAACATGGTGCTACTTTGAAGCACAAGTGTGGAAAAAGGATAGTAGCATTGTCCCTTCTCTCTTTTCTCTCATTTTTTTAGGTGCTTTCTCTTTTTTTAGCCCCTCTCTATATTTTTTTGGGCCATCTTTTTTTTTGGCCTTTCCTCACATGGGACGATGCTCTAATAATGATGATCATCACACTTTTATTGATTTACAACTTGATAATACAACTCTATACTAGAACAAAGTATGAATCTATATGAATGCCTCCGGCGGTGTACCGGGATGTGCAACGAATCAAGAGTGACATGTATGAGAAATTATGCATGGTGGCTTTGCCACAAATACGATGTCAACTACATGATCATGCATGGCAATATGACAATAAGAAGCGTGTCATATGAACGGAACGGTGGAAAGTTGCATGGCAATATATCTCGGAATGGCTATGGAAATGCCATGATAGGTAGGTATGGTGGTTGTTTTGAGGAAGGTATACGGTGGCTGTTTTGAGGAAGGTATATAGTTGGTGTATGGTACCGGCGAAAGTTGCGCGGTACAAGAGAGGCTAGCAATGGTGGAAGGGTGAGAGTGCGTATAATACATGGACTCAACATTAGTCATAAAGAACGCATATACTTATTGCAAAAATTTACGAGTCATCAAAACAAAGCAATCAACGCATGCTCCTAGGGGGGAGGTTGGTAGGAGTTAACCATCATGCGCGCCCGACCTCCACACAAAGGATGACACTCTACAGATACTTCATGCTCTAACTTCGTCACATAGCGGTTCACCATACGTGCATGCTACGGGAATCACAAACTTTAACACAAGTACTTCTCAATTTCATAATAACTCCACTAGGATGACTCTAATATCCCTATCCTCATATCTCAAGACAATTATCAAGTATCAAACTTCTCATCATATTCAATGCATTTTGTATGAAAGTTTTTACTACATTCATTTTGGATGCCTATCATATTAGGACTAGTTTTATAACCAAAGCACATTACCATGCTGTTCTAAAAGACTCTCAAAAGGATATAAGTGAAGCATGAGAAATCAACAATTTCTACAAAAGAAAATCACCACCGTGCTCTAAAAGATATAAGTGAAGCACTAGAGCAAAACTATTTAGCTCAAAAGATATAAGTGAAGCACATAGAGTGTTCTAACAAATTCTAGACCATATTTATCTCTCTCAAAAAGGTGTGTCCAGCGAGGATGATTGTGGCAAACTAAAAATCAAAGACTCAAATCATACATGACGCTCCAAGTAAAACACATATCATGTGGTGAATAAAAATATAGTCTCGAGTATATTTACCGATAGATGAGGACGAAAAAGGGGATGCCTTCCCGGGGCATCCCCAAGCTTAGGCTTTTGGTTGTCCTTGAATTTTACCTTGGGGTGCCTTGGGCATCGCCAAGCTTAGGCTCTTGCCACTCTTTGTTCCATAGTCCATCAAAGCCATACTCAAAACTTGAAAACTTTACAACACAAAACTTAGCCAAAAATCTCGTGAGCTCCGTTAGTATAAGAAAACAAACCACCACTCAAAGGTACTATAATGAACTCATTATTTGTTTATATTGGTGTTAAACCTACTGTATTCCAACTTCTATATGATTCATATCCTCCAATACTACTCATAGATTCATCAAAATAAACAAACAACACACGAAAAACAGAATCTGTCAAAAACAGAACAGTCTGTAGTAATCTGTAACTTTCGCATACTTCTGTAACTCCAAAAAATTGAAATAAATTGGTAAACGTGAGGAATTTTTCTATTAATAATCTCCAAAAAGAATCAACTAAATAGCAATCTCCAGTAAAATCTGGTGACTATTCTACTAAGCGCTAATGTTTCTGTTTTTTACAGCAAGATCATATAAACTTCACACAAGTCTTCCCAAAGGTTCTATTTGGCACAAACACTAATTAAAACACAAAACCACATCTAAACAAAAGCTAGATGCAATATTTATTCCTAAACAGAAGCAAAAACAAAGAAAATAAAATTGGGTTGCCTCCCAACAAGCGCTATCGTTTAACGCCCCTAGCTAGGCTCAATACAAGGATAGATCTAGGTGTTGCCATAATGATAAGATATATCGCGAAAACTCATCTCATATTCCCTACGTTCAGCAGCAAGTTTTCTTTGTGTCAAGCAAAAGTAATCAAAAGGGCTAAATTTAATAGGACAAAAGTCCCCCATATCAAACTCAGGAGGTATAGGTTCCTCTTTTGGCCCTTTATAATGTACAACCAATTCATCATTATAGGCATTCTTTTGGCAGAAGGTTATGAGTCTTCGCTCAAGGGAAAAACCTAAGCCATTGTTTTGAATAGAAAAATCATCATTCAATTCAGAAATTCTAGCAACCAAGACATCGGTAGGAACCTTTTTTTCTAAGGTTTTCATTAAAAGCAACATGATCAGGAGATCGCAACCGCATTATGTCTTCTTGATTAAATAAGATAGCCTGAATGGGAGGTCGACCAGCATCTACCCCGTAATGAGCAAAGATTTCTTTGGCCTCTTTCTTGATAAATCTGAAATCATGAGCCAAAAAGATAGTAGCAGCACGCTTAACAGAAGAATGCTCAATATTAGAACATTCCAGAAAGATTCTCTGAATACAAGGATGCATATGGATAAATTGCCTTTCAATTTCAACTACAAGCATAGATATGGCATCCGCAAGGCTACTAGTTCTATGAAGAATAGAACCACCCATAGTGGGCAAAGCACCGGTACAAGTAAAGAAGTCTTGAAGAACTCATTTTCCAATGATATTACCACTACCATCCCGGAACTTCTTAATATGTAAAGTGGTAGTTTCAACCGAAGAGTCAACATACACGTTGCCCTCAACAATACTACCCTTCTCGATAAAATCTTCCGCCATCTCAGACATGAGGGCAAGCGAATGGTAAACACACGGCAAAAAGAAGGGCAAATAAAACGGCAAGGGTGAAGTGGGGGTGTGACGCCCGAAGACCGACGTCCCAGAAGATTCCAGAAGATTCCAGATGTTTCGGGTTCTCCCGTGTGTTTCAGTTGTGCTTGCTTTATTTATTTTTGCATTGCATCATGTCATCATGCCATCATGTCATATTTTTCTTTGCATCTCAACCTAAATAAATTGTGTGGACCTTAGGTCCATTTAAATCGAGGGAAGGTGACTTCTCTTTATAACATATACTCCCAATATTTTAGGGAGCTATATAATAATATTCCATTTGTTTGGAATTAACCAACACACATGCATATTTTTTCCCCATGCCTATTTCACTTCAAGTTTCTCCATCAAAAACCTTCCCTATATTCTTTTTCGTTGTTTCGAGGTTCCTCCAAAAATTCGAACATTTTTGGACACTTCAAAAATCATGTCCTAGTTCAAACCTTTCGAGTTAAATTCAAAGAAATTTGAATTTAATTTCCAGTCCTGCCACTTCTATTTTTTCTTTGATCAAACTCATTATTTTTTAGTCCAGGGAATTTTACCCTATGCCCATATTCCACCTCCCTCCTCATTCTTTTCTCCTCTCTATTTAATTTTTCTACTAAGGGAAATCAGCAGCAGAGAAGGCCCAAGCCAGCCTTCCCTCCCCGCGGCCCATCAGGCCCAGCATCCCTCCTGGCCCGATCTCCCGCTAACCCTAGCTAGCCTCGCTCCTCGCTCGTCCCTCCCGCAAGCCGCCGCCACCCCCCCTCGTTTTCCCCCATCGATCTCTCCTCTGTCCTGACCCCGCTCCCTCTCCCGCACTACCGCCGCAACCCTGCGCTCCTCCCTCGAGGCCCCAGCCGACCGCTCCCTCCTTCCTCGCAGCAAGGCCCGTGGCCTCCCTCTCGTCTCCCCTCCTCCTTCGATCTCCAAGCCCGACCGTCTCTGCTGCTCTGCCATGACCAGGGCCCCGACGCGCCTCGGCCCCTGTCTCCTCGCCCCCGCGAGCATCTCGCGTCGCCAGGTGCTTCATCTCCACGCCAGGAGCCCAGCACCACGCCAAGGCCGCCGCTCCACCTCGCCTCTTCCCTCCAGACCGCGCGCCGCGTCCGGCCGCCCCAAGTCCCTGCGCCTTCTTCCTCCGCGCGCCAGGACGAGGCCCCGAGCGCCTCCTCCTCGTAGCACCCTCCCGTGCGCCCGAGCTCCACCACGGCCGCATCGCGTGGCCTCCCTTCTGCGCGCCAGGAGAGCGCCCGTGCCTCCTCCTCCATCGCCCCAGCGCGCCCTCTGCCCCGGGACGCATCTCCTTCCAGCGTCGTGTGCTGCCCCGTCCTCCAGCTCGCCAGGGCCATGCAGCAGCCGGCCTCCCCGCACGAGCTCCCGAAGCTCTGCCTCGTCTCCTGCATCCTCTGCTCCGTGAGGCAGCCGTCGGACACCGAGGCCTTGCCTCCACTTCGTCCTGCTGCTGTGTTTTTTCCGTCGGCTTGGTGTTGTTGTTTTGGTCCAGCAGGTTTTTTTGCGAGATCGGCAAGTCCGAAGACCCGTGTACGACTCGAGACCGAGGCCGCAAGTACCTCTACGTACGTGTACCCCTACGTCGACGACGATCCCGACAAGTACCTCTACACTTGACTTGAACTTCTACGATACGAGAACGCCGACACAAGACGACCCGACAAGTACCACGACCAAGTACCCCGACGACCGCGGTCTTCGGAATCGCCAAGTACCACGACATGACGGATGATCATCTACAAAACGTGTACCACGATGACCTGCGAGTACCACTACATCAACGTGAACGTCTACCGTCGCCAAAGACCCGTGAACAACTACTTCCTCTACGAACGTGTACCACTACTTCCCTCTCCGAAACGGAACGTGAACGACTACTTCCCCTACTTCCACTACGATCTTGATCCGCCCCGAAACGAGCGTTTCGAAGGTATACCGAGATGACCCGTGTGATGCTTGTGTTGTATGAAATGCTTCCCTTGTGTGCACCGTGCCCGTTTCGCCTTTTGTCATGCTCCTCGGTTGCCTCATCGCCGACTCGTGGGAACCCGGCAACGGGATCGCCCCACCTTTCATCTTGCATGTCTTGCTCTCCGTTACCTTTTGCACCGGTCTCTCAGCGAGTTACCGGAACCGAATTGTTGCGTTGTATAATTTTCGGATCGTTGCCGTGGCACCCTTTTTCCTTCCACCACGGTGACAAATGCTTCATATCTCTTATGTTAACTTTTAATAAATTTGCATAAACTTGATCATGTCATCTGCATCATGTTAACAACATTATAAATGTGTGAATTGTTGTTTGCTTATAATTACAAAACATGCTCATGGGGATTTTCCGGATATGTTGTTGTTATTTTCCGGCCTCATTTAAAATGTCTAAATAGTGTAGTTTTATTATGCTTCACCTCTTGCCATGTTAAAAACATTTAATCTTGTCTTGTGAATAAACGAGAGTCAACTAAATAATTAAATGTGGTGTTTCGTCAATATGCAACTCGTTGCATATTGAGCTCCACTTAACTTGTAGAATTTGTTTGTGCACTTGCCATGCTATGCATATTTAAACCGGACATGCATCATACTTGGATGTGCATCGTATGCCATGTTTATGCTTGTGTGTTTACCGTGTTGTTTTGCTTCTTTCCGGTTGCTTCTCTTGTTAGCTTCGGTTTCGTCCGGAGTTGTTAGGTTTTCGCTCGGCTGTGTTGCTCCGTCTACTTCATGGATCCGTTCTTCTCCCTTGTGGAATCCCAGGCAAGATGATCATACCCTTGGATACCTTTACTACCATTGCCATGCTTAGTTGTCTCGATGCTATCGTTACATGTCGCGCTACCCATCTTTTATGTCAGCCCTCTCCTTGTTGCCATGAAACCTCTAACCTTGACACCTTCCTAGCAAAACCACTGTTTGGCTATGTTACCCGCTTGCTCAGCCCCTCTTATAGCGTTGTTAGTTGCAGGTGAAGATGAAGATCGTTCTAGGAGGGAACTTGTTGTTGGAATATCACAATATCTAATATTATTATTAACACACCTATATACTGGGCATGGGTGGAAGGCTTGGCCTTTTGCTCGGTGTTTTGTTCCACTCATGCCACCTTAGGCGCCGATAAACCGGCATTATGTTCCTTGATTTTGCGTTCCTTACACGATGGGTGGATGGGGACCCCTTGACAGTTCGACTTTGAATAAAACTCCTCCAGCAAGGCCCAACATTGGTTTTAAATTGCCTCATAATAACAACTTAATTAATTAATTAAATTTGCATAGGGGGTCGCGTCCCCGAGGATTCTTAATTCTACATAGAAGGGGGGGGGCAGTGCTGATGGTGTTGGTCCCAAATAGAGTCGTGTGCGGTGCCACCCAGTTATCTGGGGTCTTCGGTTGCTGTACGCTGTGCTCATCCGGTCGTGGCCTGAGACGAGATACGCGCGGCTACTATCAGGGTGTCGGCACGCCGGGAGGTCTTGCTGGACTTGTTTTACCATTGTCGAAATGACTTGTGCTACCGGGATGCCGAGCCTGATCGGATTTCCCTAAGATAAGGGGTGATGATATTATATTTATCACTTCAGCTAATCGTGAGAGCTTGTGATGGGCTAAGTTGGAACACCCCTGCAGGGTTATGATCTTTCGAAAGCCGTGCCCGCGGTTATGTGGCAGATTGGAATTTGTTAATGTCCGGTTGTAGAAAACTTGACAGATGATCCGAAGTAAAACACACAACTGTGTGAGTAACCGTGACTGTCTCTTTTCACTTTGAGAAGAGAACATGGTGGGGTTATGTTTGATTCGTATGTAGTTCAGGATCTTTAGCGATCACTACTTTTGCGACCGTTTGCGTAGATGCTCTTCTTATTCTGGTACTCGTAAGTTAGCCACCATATTATGCTTAGCCGCTGCTGCAACCTCACCACTTTACCTCTTCCTACCCATAAAGCTTTGCTAGTCTTGTTACCCATGGTTATGGGATTGCTGAGTCCTCGTGGCTCACAGATACTACAACACCAGATGCAGGTTCAGCCGAGTATGATGCAGGAGCTGGTTCAAGTCCTACTCTTGGGAGCTCGATGAAGAGAGTGGCTGTATACTTGTGACGTTTTCGACGATCAGTAGTGGTTTCTACTAGGATTCGATCCTGACCTGTGGCTTTATGTTGTTTTGGTATCTTGTCTTTTGGATCTTACCCTTAGATGGGCTGTGATGTTTTGAATGATGTTTTGCTTATGTAATGTATTGTCTGAAGTGGCGAGTGTAAGCCAACTATCTCCTTTTGCAATTTTAATCCCTCTTTTACATGAGTCGTGCAAAGATACCAAACTTGAGATCATTCTAGGATGGGCTTATACCTTTAAGTCGTGCCTCGACACGTAGGAGGTATAGTCCCATCCTGGGCATTACAAGTTGGTATCAGAGCCTTCTCCGACCTAGAAGCCCCCACTGATTGATCGAATCGTTGACGGTTGAGTCTAGACACACACTTGAAAATGTTTTGAGTCCTATATATATATTGGAGAGTAGGATTTCTTTGCTTCTCATCCCCTTTCACTCTGGTGAGGACTCCTGACGATTACTCTTGCCTCTTCTACTTTCAAAAAATGCACCAAATTTTTTTTAGGATCTCACGAGTATTGTTTGGATTGTTTCGATGTCTTTGTGACGAGAACATTGTTCTCGATGCCTCCTGACATTAGGGGTTGTGGCAGTGTCCCGGGGAGTTGAGCTTCGAGGTGTTGTCGTCACAAATCCATCGCGGCAGTACTAGAATACTTAAGACGGCCGACATCGAAAACTCTCCTTTGCGGTTAGTGGCAAGATAACCCCGACATCACCCAGTACTGGGGAGGTAGTTCGGGAGTATTGCCATAGCTTGTATAGTGGATGCGTTTAGAAGGTCCGAGGTAAACGGTTTCCGGAGATAACTGGTTATGTGTTGAAGGATGGATACAGCTGGATGTAGGTTTAGAGTTGAGTGCGCGGTGCTTCCCCTGTATCCCCAACACCTGATTGCATAACTGGAAACTTTCGGAAATTAATAGGTGGGTTTATCTAGTAGTTCTAGGCATTCTTCCAACGGATGCACGATATGAAGTTCGGGGTTCTACATTGAGTGAAGTGGTTTTATGGCTGATGTTCCGATCGGGAGTTGCATCTTAAAGGGTCCTTGGCTATGCTGATCCGAGGATTGCAAAACCCTTTTGTAACACGTTCCATGAGCTTTCAGCACGAAGATGTCGAACGAAGCTTCTATCTTGTATTTGTTCTATCTGTTCCTTGTTCCTTTTTAGTTCCCTTTTGCTCTCCCAAGTGGCCTCTCGACAAGTTGATGTACCTGCGAAATTCATTCGTTCAATTCTCTGTTCGGATAGATATGTTGCAACATAATCTTCTTCATAAACATATCTATCTTTGTTCTTGTTTTGATTCTGGTATTCGAGTTGCTTCGATGTCAAATGTTGATTCCATACATTTCCTAATCGGTGTTCTCATATTTCTATGGGAGTGCTAATTCTTCTTGATCATCAAGATTTTCATGTTAATCCTTTTCAACCGGTGTTCCTTCTCTTCAAGTTATTCCATACGGACGCGTTGAGATCTTACGATTTGTCTGTTTCATTCATCCCAAGTTGTCCTTGTTTTCCCCACCCTCCCACCCTTCTTCTTCTTGGAGCCAGAAATTCTCAAATGAAATATCCATTTTATTCATGTGATGTTTCTTCATTCTTTCCTTCAATGTTCTTATCCGGTGATTTATCGTGAAGATGCTCAAGAGCTTCAAGTTCATCATTCTCCGTTCTCGTTTCTTCTCTGGTGGATGTAATTCAAGATTTCGGTGTTGATCTTATCCTTTTTCCTCATTTCACAATGCTTTCTTATTCCGGTGCACCAATTAATCATTCTCCTCTTCTATTCATATCCGGTGTGTTACAAGATATCTCAGAAGATTCATAATTCCATTCTTAATCCTGTCAAGCTATTTTGAGGATTCTCATCTTATTCAAGCCATTTAATTCAACAGGTGCAATATCTCTTAAGCAATCTTTTCCAACGGTGATTTCTTCTGAGTGGGCCCTAACCCACAGGTCTTTTCCAGGATCTTACCTAACTCTTCCAAATTTTTTTCCGGAGTTATACTCAAATTCTTTTAAAGTGTGACGTAAGAATGATTCCCATCAGTCGCATGCCTTCTCCAAGATCGCTTTCAAATTATTTTCATCATTGTTCCAACCTTTTTAATTCTTCATTCCGGAGTGCTCAACAATTCTTATGGCATTTCTCGCCTTCATTCTCAACATCTGAAGACCAAAGAAGTGTTTCCCTTAAATCCTGGCCCGTTCTCTTGAAGATTCGTGGTTCTAGCTTCATGCCATCCTCATTATTGTTTCGATTGTGAGGAATCTTTTATACCATCCGAAGCTTTTCATGAATTCTTTTCTTTGTGATCCTCCGAAGGCCATCATTTCAGAAGATTTCTTCATTCTCAGTTTTCAACTTCGTCCTCCAAATATTCTTCATTGATGTCTCTTCGCTCGTCTCCATATTCTTATGGTGGTTCATTCAAGTTTACTCTCCCGTTGTTATCATATCAATTCATTTGTTCTTCATAATCCTACCGGTGCTTCGTTGAAGATTTACCCAAGTTTGTGCGAGATCTCTCTTAATCCTTTCCAATGAGAATAAGTAGTATGCCAAATCCTTTGGTTGTCATCAATTTAAATTGGTGAAGGAGATGCATAACATAATTCTTATTCTTATTCCTTTAAGGTGATTTAATTCTTTTGTCTGGAGCTTCTTCATCATATCTTATTCTCGGTTCTAAGTTCTTCATATTGTTCTCCAGAGCTCCAAGTTATTTCAATGATATCATTTAAAGCTCCATCTAATTCATCACAGGCCTTGAATCTTATTCTTTTCATCTTTCACTTCTCATGCTTTCATTACCGGAGTTCTCATGGTGGTTCATCATCAATTAATTCATCCTCGAAGTCTTCATCAACATTCTTGTTCGAGCTCAAGCATTCTTCATCATGCTTTCCAAGTGCAATTCTTTCTACCTTGTTTTTTTAGATGGTGTTATGTCATTCTTGACAAGTCCTTCATGAATTGTGATTCACGAGTTATCAAGAATGAGATATATTTAAAACCATCATTTTCTTTGTTCAGGAGATCTTTTCAACCCTTCAATTTATTCATTGGAGTTATCTTGGGTTGTATTTCACCTAAAGCTTTCCCTAAGGATTGTTGCTATTGTGGTGCTTATAAATGACCCAAATTCTTCATTTATCATTCCGGCGAAATAAGTTTTTCGTCTCCTTGTTGATCTCAATCCATTCAAATGTTTTCGTTTGTGGCTGGTTGTCACCTCTTAATTTTAAGATGTTTCCATAAGCCCACATCAAGCTTATTCTTTCGTTGTTGAATTTCCAACAAATCTGTTCAACCCATCTTGGTAGAGAGGCTCTTTCAAACTCATTCGTGGGAGAAGTTGTCATTTTCTTCTCCGTTCTTTCTTTCCAATGATCTAGCATATATTCTTTCGTTCCGGAGGCATTATGATATTGCTCTCTTCGAACCATCATCTTGTCATATGAAGATCATGTTCTTTTCTTTTCTCGTCCATTTAACATGAGTGTTGTGTCCTCCACTCAAAATTCTCTCATCTCATCAAGTTTTGCCTCTCTTTTCAATTGGAGTGTTATCTGAAATCTTTCTTAACCTTGTGCCATTCTTTTAATTGTTTCGGAGGCAATGTGTTGTTGATTTCATCAAGTATCATCCAAACTTGGCAAGTTCATGTTGATTCCTTCCATTTTCAGACGGAGTGCTGTCCAAATTATGTCATTCTTATTCCTTGGCTATACCGTTGTGGTTTCATATTCTTTTGGTTCGTAAGCTCTTGTTTCATGTCTTTCAACCTACAAGGTTCTCATAATGTTCCTTGTTCCTCCTTTTTACCGGAGTGCTCTTAACTTCGTTCATCTCCGTTGTATTCTTTCTTCAAGATTGTTTAACCTCTCAAGGTTCGAGGTTTCACTCGTTTGTCAAAGAAGCAACTTTGTTTTACCTCTTCTTTTTCCGTTTTTACCCGGTGTTATCTCTAGGATCTCGGGTCGAGATCCTCTGTTAGTGTGGGAGAGTTGTGACGCCCGAAGACCGACGTCCCAGAAGATTCCAGAAGATTCCAGATGTTTCAGGTTCTCCCGTGTGTTTCAGTTGTGCTTGCTTTATTTATTTTTGCATTGCATCATGTCATCATGCCATCATGTCATATTTTTCTTTGCATCTCAACCTAAATAAATTGTGTGGACCTTAGGTCCATTTAAATCGAGGGAAGGTGACTTCTCTTTAAAACATATACTCCCAATATTTTAGGGAGCTATATAATAATATTCCATTTGTTTGGAATTAACCAACACACGTGCATATTTTTTCCCATGCCTATTTCACTTCAAGTTTCTCCATCAAAAACCTTCCCTATATTCTTTTTCGTTGTTTCGAGGTTCCTCCAAAAATTCGAACATTTTTGGACACTTCAAAAATCATGTCCTAGTTCAAACCTTTCGAGTTAAATTCAAAGAAATTTGAATTTAATTTCCAGTCCTGCCACTTTTATTTTTCTTTGATCAAACTCATTATTTTTGAGTCCAGGGAATTTTACCCTATGCCCATATTCCACCTCCCTCCTCATTCTTTTCTCCTCTCTATTTAATTTTTCTGCTAAGAGAAATCAGCAGCAGAGAAGGCCCAAGCCAGCCTTCCCTCCCCGCGGCCCATCAGGCCTAGCATCCCTCCTGGCCCGATCTCCCGCTAACCCTAGCCAGCCTCGCTCCTCGCTCGTCCCTCCCGCAAGCCGCCGCCACCCCCCTCGTTTTCCCCCATCGATCTCTCCTCTGTCCCGACCCCGCTCCCTCTCCAGCACTACCGCCGCAACCCTGCGCTCCTCCCTCGAGGCCCCAGCCGACCGCTCCCTCCTTCCTCGCAGCAAGGCCCATTGCCTCCCTCTCGTCTCCCCTCCTCCTTCGATCTCCAAGCCCGGCCGTCTCCGCTGCTCCGCCATGACCAGGGCCCCGACGCGCGTCGGCCCTTGTCTCCTCGCCCCCGCGAGCATCTTGCGTCGCCAGGTGCTCCATCTCCACGCCAGGAGCCCAGCACCGCACCAAGGCCGCCGCTCCACCTCGCCTCTTCCCTCCAGACCGCGTGCCGCGTCCGGCCGCCCCAAGTCCCTGCGCCTTCTTCCTCCGCGCGCCAGGACGAGGCCCCGAGCGCCTCCTCCTCGTAGCACCCTCCCGTGCGCCCGAGCTCCGCCACGGCCGCATCGCGTGGCCTCCCTTCCGCGCGCCAGGAGAGCGCCCGTGCCTCCTCCTCCATCGCCCCAGCTCGCCAAGTCCAGCGCGCCCTCCGCCCCGGGCCGCATCTCCTTCCAGCGCCGTGTGCTACCCCGTCCTCCAGCTCGCCAGGGCCATGCAGCAGCCGGCCTCCCCGCTCGAGCTCCCGAAGCTCTACCTCGTCTCCTGCATCCTCTGCTCCGTGAGGCTGCCGCCGGACACCGAGGCCTTGCTTCCACTTCGTCCTGCTGCTGTGTTTTTTCCCGTCGGCTTGGTGTTGTTGTTTTGGTCCAGCAGGTTTTTTTGCGAGATCGGCAAGTCCGAAGACCCGTGTACGACTCGAGACCGAGGCCGCAAGTACCTCTACGTACGTGTACCCCTACGTCGACGACGATCCCGACAAGTACCTCTACACGTGACTTGAACTTCTACGATACGAGAACGCCGACACAAGACGACCCGACAAGTACCACGACCAAGTACCCCGACGACCGCGGTCTTCGGAATCGCCAAGTACCACGACATGACGGATGATCATCTACAAAACGTGTACCACGATGACCCGCGAGTACCACTACATCAACGTGAACGTCTACCGTCGCCGAAGACCCGTGAACAACTACTTCCTCTACGAACGTGTACCACTACTTCCCTCTCCGAAACGGAACGTGAACGACTACTTCCACTACGATCTTGATCCGCCCCGAAACGAGCGTTTCGAAGGTATACCGAGATGACCCGTGTGATGCTTGTGTTGTATGAAATGCTTCCCTTGTGTGCACCGTGCCTGTTTCGCCTTTTGTCATGCTCCTCGGTTGCCTCGTCGCCGACTCGTGGGAACCCGGCAACGGGATCGCCCCACCTTTCATCTTGCATGTCTCGCTCTCCGTTACCTTTTGCACCGGTCTCTCAACGAGTTACCGGAACCGAATTGTTGCGTTGCATCATTTTCGGATCGTTGCCGTGGCACCCTTTTTCCTTCCACCACGGTGACAAATGCTTCATATCTCTTATGTTAACTTTTAATAAATTTGCATAAACTTGATCATGTCATCCGCATCATGTTAACAACATTATAAATGTGTGAATTGTTGTTTGCTTATAATTACAAAACATGCTCATGGGGATTTTCCGGATATGTTGTTGTTATTTTCCAGCCTCATTTAAAATGTCTAAATAGTGTATTTTTATTATGCTTCACCTCTTGCCATGTTAAAAACATTTAATCTTGTCTTGTGAATAAACCAGAGTCAACTAAATAATTAAATGTGGTGTTTCGTCAATATGCAACTCGTTGCATATTGAGCTCCACTTAACTTGTAGAATTTGTTTGTGCACTTGCCATGCCATGCATGTTTAAACCGGACATGCATCATACTTGGATGTGCATCGTATGCCATGTTTATGCTTGTGTGTTTACCGTGTTGTTTTCCTTCTTTCCGGTTGCTTATCTTGTTAGCTTCGGTTTCGTCCGGAGTTGTGAGGTTCTCGCTCGACTGTGTTGCTCCGTCTACTTCATGGATCCGTTCTTCTCCCTTGTGGAATCCCAGGCAAGATGATCATACCCTTGGATACCTTTACTACCATTGCCATGCTTTGTTGTCTCGATGCTATCGTTACATGTCGCGCTACCCATCTTTTATGTCAGCCCTCTCCTTGTTTCCATGAAACCTCTAACCTTGACACCTTCCTAGCAAAACCACTGTTTGGCTATGTTACCCGCTTGCTCAGCCCCTCTCATAGCGTTGTTAGTTGCAGGTGAAGATGAAGATCGTTCCAGGAGGGAACTTGTTGTTGGAATATCACAATATCTAATATTATTATTAACACACCTATATACTGGGCATGGGTGGAAGGCTTGGCCTTTTGCTCGGTGTTTTGTTCCACTCATGCCACCTTAGGCGCCGACAAACCGGCATTATGTTCCTTGATTTTGCGTTCCTTACACGATGGGCGGATGGGGACCCCTTGACAGTTCGACTTTGAATAAAACTCCTCCAGCAAGGCCCAACATTGGTTTTAATTTGCCTCATAATAACAACTTAATTAATTAATTAAATTTGCATAGGGGGTCGCGTCCCCGAGGATTCTTAATTCTACATAGCAGGGGGGGGCCAGTGCTGATGGTGTTGGTCCCAAATAGAGTCATGTGCGGTGCCACCCAGTTATCTGGGGTCTTCGGTTGCTGTACGCTGTGCTCATCCGGTCGTGGCCTGAGACGAGATACGCGCGGCTACTATCAGGGTGTCGGCACGCCGGGAGGTCTTGCTGGACTTGTTTTACCATTGTCGAAATGACTTGTGCTACCGGGATGCCGAGCCTGATCGGATTTCCCTAAGATAAGGGGTGATGACATTATATTTATCACTTCAGCTAATCATGAGAGCTTGTGATGGGCTAAGTTGGAACACCCCTGCAGGGTTATGATCTTTCGAAAGCCGTGCCCGCGGTTATGTGGCAGATTGGAATTTGTTAATGTCTGGTTGTAGAAAACTTGACAGATGATCCGAAGTAAAACACACAACTGTGTGAGTAACCGTGACTGTCTCTTTTCACTTTGAGAAGAGAACACGGTGGGGTTATGTTTGATTCGTATGTAGTTCAGGATCTTTAGCGATCACTACTTTTGCGACCGTTTGCGTAGATGCTCTTCTTATTCTGGTACTCGTATGTTAGCCACCATATTATGCTTAGCCGCTGCTGCAACCTCACCACTTTACCTCTTCCTACCCATAAAGCTTTGCTAGTCTTGTTACCCATGGTTATGGGATTGCTGGGTCCTCGTGGCTCACAGATACTACAACACCAGATGCAGGTTCAGCCGAGTATGATGCAGGAGCTGGTTCAAGTCCTACTCTTGGGAGCTCGATGAAGAGAGTGGCTGTATACTTGTGACGTTTTCGACGATCAGTAGTGGTTTCTACTAGGATTCGATCCTGACCTGTGGCTTTATGTTGTTTTGGTATCTTGTCTTTTGGATCTTACCCTTAGATGGGTTGTGATGTTTTGAATGATGTTTTGCTTATGTAATGTATTGTGTGAAGTGGCGAGTGTAAGCCAACTATCTCCTTTTGCAATTTTAATCCCTCTTTTACATGAGTCGTGCAAAGATACCAAACTTGAGATCATTCTAGGATGGGCTTATACCTTTAAGTTGTGCCTCGACACGTAGGAGGTATAGTCCCATCCTGGGCATTACAGGGGGAGAGGAAAATGAGAGGCAAAAAATGTAATACGAAGGGTAAGGGTTTGTGATAGGTACTTGGTATATGACTTTTGCGTAAGCCTCCCCGACAACGACGCCAGAAATTCTTCTTGCTACTTCTCGAGCTTGCGTTGTATTCCCTCGAAGAGGAAAGGATGATGCAGCACAGTAGCGTAAGTATTTCCCTCGGTTTTTGACAACCAAGGTATCAATCCAGTAGGAGACCACGCGCGAGTCCCTCGCACCTGTAAAAACAAATAAGAACTTCGCAGCCAACGCGATAAGGGGTTGTCAATCCCTTTACGGTCACTTACGAAATTGAGATATGATAGATAGGATAGTTTGATAATTTAGGTATTTTTGGATATAAGAACATAAAGTAAAAACAGCAAAGTAAAGTAGATTGTAGAATGATATGATGAGAATAGACCTGGGGGCCATAGGTTTCACTAGTGGCTTCTCTCATGATAGCAGAATTCTACGGTGGGTGAACGAATTACTGTCGAGCAATTGATAGAAAAGCGAATAATTATGAGAATATCTAGGCATGATCATTATATATAGGCATCACATCCGTTACAAGTAGACCGAAATGATTCTGCATCTACTACTAATACTCCACACATCGGCCGCTATCCAGCATGCATCTAGAGTATTAAGTTCATAAGAACAGAGTGATGCTTTAAGTAAGAAGACATGATGTAGAGGGATAAACTCAAGCAATATGACATAAACCCCATCTTTTTATCCTCGATGGCAACAATACAATACGTGCCTTGCTGCCCCTGCTGTCACTGGGAAAGGACACCGCAAGATTGAACCCAAAGCCAAGCACTTCTCCCATTGCAAGAACTATAGATCTAGTAGGCCAAACCAAACCGATAATTCGAAGAGACGTGCAAGGATACTATAATCATACATAAAAGAATTCAGAAAAGAACCAAATATTTCTCATAGATAATCTTGATCATAAACCCACTATTCATCGGATCTCGACAAACACACCGCAAAAGGATTACATCGAATAAATCTCCACGAAGACCGAGGAGAACTTGGTATTGAGATCAAAAAAGAGAGAAGAAACCATCTAGGTACTAACTATGGACCCAAAGGTCTGTGGTAAACTACTCAAAACTCATGGTGTGGCGATGGTGTTGATGTAGAAGCAATCCGTGGAAGATCCCCCCTCCGGCGGAGCTCCGGAACAGGCCCCAATATGCGATCTCACGGGAAAAGAAGGTTGCGGCGGTGGAATTAGGGTTTTCTCTGTTGCTTCGATGTTTTCAGGGTACATGGGTATATATAGGACGAAGGAGGGCATTGGGGGAGCAACGTGGGGCCCACGAGGTAGGGGGCACGCCCAGGGGGAGGGGGCGCGCCCCCACCCTCGTGTACACCAAGTGTCCCCTCTGCCATGGTTCTCAAGTCTCTCGTGAAGATATCGTTCCAAAAATATCTCTCCTGAAGGTTTTATTCCGTTTGGACTTCGTTTGATATTCCTTTTCTACGAAACTATGAAAATAGGAAAAAAAACAACAATCTGGACTAGGCCTTTGGGTTAGTAGGTTAGTCCCAAAATAATATAAAAGTGTATAATAAAGTCCATTAAACATCCAAAACATCATTTATAATAGCATGGAACAATAAAACATTATAGATACGTTGGAGACGTATCACTCATCGACACCCATGAGCTCTGCCATGGGTATCACAAAAGCTTGGATGCGTTCTCCAAGATCCTCGGCAGTCTCCTTGGCCCAACCAAAGGCCTTAGAATGGGCAAGTTCTGTTCCGACGGCAAGGACCGAGCCAAGCTTGATGACTGGTTCCGATCCCCCGCCCTAGATCAGCTCGAGGAGCTCACTTTTGATGATGAGCATATGCAGTCGCTACCAACATCCGCACTCCGCCTCGCGCCCATGCTGCGCATCGCCAAATTCAGGAACTGCCACTTCCCGCCCCTTAATGACGCGCCTGCTCTTATTCTACCACGACCGAAGCACCTCGAGCTCGTCACCGTCTGCCTCTCAAAGGGTGACATGGAGCGCCTGCTCCGTGGCTATACTACACTCGAGTACCTTCGTCCTCAGGCGATAAATGGGTTGAGTACCTTCCACATCACCTCCATGACTCTCCGGACTATTTATGTGTGTTTCTGGTGCGGCAGGAAGACATCACAAGATGTGTACCACGGTATGGTCATCCAGGACACACCTGCACTTGAGAGATTACTTGTAGTTGATCAAGAAGGTCCAACAAGAATCGATGTCATTTATGCGCCAAAATTGACAGTGGTGGGCTACTCGCCTGATAAATACTCCGAACTTGTTATTGGATCCACACATGTTCAGGTACAACAGCCGCCTTCTACCTCTCCTTCTATGAATTAACATTATTTCTAATTTTGAAGATGTCTGTTCGTCTGTCATTCAGAAAATGATTCCGACAAGCTTGACCCCAAAACTGCGCACACTGAAGGTCTTGGCACTAGAATCTATCGAGCCCGACCTGGAGCAAGTTGTCAGTTTCCTGAGATGCTTTCCATTCCTGGCGAAGCTATATATTGAGATGATGTTCCTTTCCTTTTAAATGTTAACCATAAGGGAGTTCAATTTGTGACACCTTTTTCCAAGTTTACAATGACAGTGTACTACAATTTCTGAAGGTTCTTTTGTAGGATTTCAGTACATACATGCCCCCCCCCCATATTGGTTGCTTGATCCATATGGTTACAATCAATAAGCATTTCTCCTTTGGATTCATTTGTACTAGTTTTCTTAGGGAACTTTTCATCCACTCCAACCTCTTGTGAAGAAGGCTACATTTTTCTAGAATGTAATCAAATGCCCATGTTAATCATGTCGGATCAAAGATGGCATGTTAGTGCATTCTAAAAATCATGCAAACCAAATAGCTAGGCCTGTAGTAATGTTCAAAACTGCATGTAGGCACTAACTCGTTTTCTTCTTTTGCAGATAAGATTAGGCCCGGTGGTGGATAATGTGATACAATATAACAATCACGTCGAATGCCTAGATCTGCATCTCTCAGAAATTACTTTGAACTCCTACCGAGGGACCTTACCGGATATTATATTCACCAGGTTCTTTGTTCTCAGAGCAAGGGTGCTGAAGGAAATGAGGTTTGCCCTACATTTATTTCGCAAAAATGAATGGTTTGTTGATCAGCGTCGGCGCCTGTGGCAGAATGGAGTAGGCTCCAAAAATGCTGAATTTCATTTTGGAACTTCAGATGACAGAGTAATCGGAAGTCATCGTGTCAACCCCATACATGATTTCTAAGTGGCTGACCCCTTTGCAAAAATTGTGAGGTTTCGAAGCCAGACTTAGAAGCGGTGATATTAGTTTGAACCTCTATGATATCCATGTTCAGCGGATTAGCGTGAGCATTTGCAGCTGATGAGCTGAATTTCATTTCTAATATCAGCTTGAACCTTGTAATCTTCGAATTTGTGCCATATAACTTTGGAATTTGAACCTTGTAACATTTTGAGCTTTTGTGGTACAATCGTTGAAATGGCATCGTATGAGACTCGTATATTGCTAGCACTATTTTGACCTTAATATCCAATGGTCTTAGATTTTATTAACCATTCTCAAATCAGTTTACCTTGTCGATCTCACAGCACACGATCAGTATAGCTAACTCGACTGCGATCTTCGACATTATTGCACACAGTTGGTTTCTTCCACTGTGTGCACTGTAGAGCGCAGAATTAATTATCGCACTCGAGTTTCCATCATCACCCTTCTGTGTAACTTTGACCTCATCACCCAAGGGTAAACTTATGACCGAAGTCATTCCACACACTTCGTTTTTACAAAGCTTTTTGCCAATAAACGCCCACGATTTGTCCCTCTTCTAGCCGACGTGTGGCCAAACTAGCCAGGCAGTAAGCTTGCACGGTAAACAGCGCGGTAGTACGGGAACAGGCTCACCGATGATACATTTGGCGCCTCTTCCAGCCCACGCGTGCGGTGCGGTGTTATCTATTGGGGAACGTAGCAGAATTCAAAAAAATTCTACGCTTTCACCAAGATCCAACTATGGAGACATCTAGCAACGAGCAAGTAAGAGTGCATCTACATACCGTTATGTAGATCGTGTGCGGAAGCTTTCGAAGAAGCGTGGATGAAGTAGTCTTACTCTTCGCGTTCTTCGTCACCGATGATCTAGCGCCGAACGGACGGCACCTCCGCGTTCAACACACGTCTGGTGCAGCAACATCACCTCCTTCTTGATCCAGCAAGGGGGGAGGAGAAGTCGTCAGAGATCCAGCAGCATAACGGCGTGGTGGTGGATGCAGTGGAGATCGCAGCAGGGCTTCGTCGGGCGCCCTGCGTTGGGAGTATGGAGGTGTGACGGGAGGGGGGGAGGCGCCAGGGCCAGGGTGCGGCTGCCCTCTCCCCCCCCCCCCCCCACATATATATAGGGGGGCAGGGGGTGCGCCAGCCCCCTACAGATCCAATCTGCAAGGGGGGCGGCGGCCAGGGGGGAGTCCTTGCCCCCCAAGGCAAGTGGCGCCCCCTCCCCCCTAGGGTTTCAACCCTAGGCGCATGGGGAGGTGGGCCCTAGTGGTGCGCCAGCCCATTAGGGCTGGACACTTACCCCTTGCGGCCTAGGGGCCCCACCGGGATGGGCGAAACCTGACTTCCTATATATCAATCTTTACCTCCGGACCATTCCGGAACTCCTCGTGACGTCCGGGATCTCATCCGGGACTCCGAACAACTTTCGGGTTTCCACGTGCATTTATCTCTACGACCCTAGCGTTACCGAACCTTAAGTGTGTAGACCCTACGGGTTCGGGAGACACGTAGACATGACCGAGACCACTCTCCGGTCAATAACCAACAGCGGGATCTGGATACCCATGTTGGTTCCCACATGTTCCTCGATGATCTTCATCGGATGAACCACCGTTTCAAGGATTCACTCAATCCCGTATGTTATTCCTTTTGTCCATCGGTACGGTACTTGCCCGAGATTCGATCGTCGGTATCCCCGATACCTTTTTTAATCTCGTCATGGCAAGTCTCTTTACTCGATCCGTAATCCATCATCCCTTGACCAACTACTTAGTCACATTGAGCTCATTATGATGATGTCTTACCGAGTGGGCCCAGAGGTACCTCTCCGTCATACGGAGTGACAATATCCTAGTCTCGGTTCGTACCAACTCAACAGACACTTTCGGAGATACCCGATGCTTACCTTTATAGCCACCCAGTTACGTTGTGACGTTTGGCACACCCAAAGTATTCCTACGGCATCCGGGAGTTGTACAACCTCATGGTCTAAGGAATAAATACTTGACACCGAAAAGCTTATGCATTACGAACTATACGATCTCGTGCTATGCTCCAGATTGGGTCTTGTCCGTCACATCATTCTCCTAATGATGTGATCCCGTTATCACTGACATCCCATGTCCATGGTCAGGAAACCGTGACCATCTGTTGATCAACGAGCTGGTAACTAGAGGCCTACCAGGGACTCATTTTGGTCTATGTATTCACACATGTATCGCTGTTTCCGTACAATACAATTCAAGCATGAATAACAGACAATTATCATGAACAAGGAAATATAATAATAATACTTTTATTATTGCCTCTAGGGCATATTTCCAACAGTCTCCCACTTGCACTAGAGTCAATAATCTAGTTACATTGTGATGAATCGAACACCCATAGAGTTCTGGTGTTGATCATGTTTTGCCCGTGGAAGAGGTTTAGTCAACGGGTCTGCAACATTCAGATCCGTATGCACTTTACAAATATCTATATCTCCATCTTGAACATAATTCCGGATGGAGTTGAAATGGCTCTTGATGTGCTTGGTCTTCTTGTGAAACCTGGGCTCCTTGGTAATAGCAATAGCACCAGTGTTGTCACAGAAGAGAGTCATTGGGCTTGACGCGCTTGGAATGACTCCTAGGTCGGTGATGAACTCCTTCATCCAGACTCCTTCCTGCGCTGCTTTGGAAGCAGCTATGTACTCCACTTCACATGTAGATGCTGCCACGATGCTTTGCTTGCAACTGCACCAGCTGACTGCCCCTCCGTTCAAAATATACACGTATCCGGTTTGTGACTTAGAGTCATCCAGATCTGTGTCGAAGCTAGCTTCGACGTAACCCTTTACGACGAGCTCTTCGTCACCTCCATAAACGAGAAACATATCCTTAGTCCTTTTCAGGTACTTCAGGATGTTCTTGACCGCTGTCCAGTGTTCCGTACCGGGATCACTTTGGTACCTCCCTACCAAACTTATGGCAAGGTTCACATCAGGTCTGGTACACAGCATGGCATACATGATAGAACCTATGGTCGAGGCATAGGGAATGACACTCGTCTTTTCTCTATCTTCTACCGTGGTCGGCGACTGAGCCTTGCTCAATCTCATACCTTGCAAAACAGGCAAGAATCCTTTCTTTGACTGATCCATATTGAATTTCTTCAATATTTTGTCAAGGTATGTACTTTGTGAAAGACCAATGAGGCGTCTCGATCTATCTCTATAGATTTTGATGCCTAATATGTAAGCAGCTTCTCCAAGGTCCTTCATTGAAAAACTTTTATTCAAGTAGGCCTTTACATTTTCCAAGAATTCTATATCATTTCCCATCAGTAATATGTCATCCAGATATAATATGAGAAATGCCACAGAGCTCCCACTCACTTTCTTGTAAATACAGGCTTCTCCATAAGTCTGTATAAAGCCAAACGCTTTGATTACTTCATCAAAGCGAATGTTCCAACTCCGAGATGCTTGCACCAGCCCGTAAATCGAGCGCTGGAGCTTGCATACCTTGTCAGTGTTTTCTGGATCGACAAAACCTTCCGGTTGCATCATATACAACTCTTCCTTGAGGAAGCCATTAAGGAATGCTGTTTTGACGTCCATCTGCCATATCTCATAATCATAGAATGCGGCAATAGCTAACATGATTCTGACTGACTTCAGCATCGCTACGGGAGAGAAAGTCTCGTCGTAGTCAATCCCTTGAACTTGTCGATAACCCTTAGCGACAAGCCGAGCCTTATAGATGGTCAAATTACCATCCGCGTCTGTCTTCTTCTTAAATATCCATTTGTTTTCTATGGCGTGCCTGTCATCAGGCAAGTCCACCAAAGTCCATACTTTGTTTTCATACATGGATTCTATCTCGGATTTCATGGCTCCAAGCCATTTATTGGAATCCGGGCCCGCCATCTCTTCTTCATAGTTCGAGGGTTCACCGTTGTCTAACAACATGATTTCCAGGACAGGGTTGCCGTACCACTCTGGTGCGGAACGTGCCCTCGTGGACCTTCGAAGTTCAGTAGTAACTTGATCTGTTTCTTCATGATCATTATCATTAACTTCCTCCCTTGTCGGTGCAGGCACCTCAGGAACAGTTTCCTGCGCTGCGCTACTTTCCGGTACAGGAGGGGTGACTGTCACCTCATCAAGTTCTACTTTCCTCCCACTCACTTCTTTCGAGAGAAACTCTTTCTCCAGAAATCATCCATTCTTGCCAACAAAGACTTTGCCTTCGGATCTGTGGTAGAAGGTGTACCCAATCGTTTCCTTTGGGTATCCTGTGAAGACACATTTTTCCGATTTGGGTTCGAGCTTTTCAGGTTGAAGTTTCTTGACATAAGCATCGCAACCCCAAACTTTTAGAAACGACAGCTTCGGTTTCTTGCCAAACCAAAGTTCATACGGAGTCGTCTCAACGGATTTCAACGGAGCCCTATTTAAAGTGAATGTGGCAGTCTCTAAAGCATAACCCCAAAAAGATAGCGGTAAATTGGTGAGGGACATCATAGATCGCACCATGTCCAACAGAGTACGATTTCGACGTTCGGACACACCGTTACGTTGAGGTGTTCCGGGCGGTGTCAATTGTGAAACAATTCCACAGCTCCTAAGGTGTGTGCCAAATTCATGACTTAAATATTCACCCCCACGATCCGATCGCAAGAACTTTATTTTTCTGTCACGTTGATTCTCAACCTCATTCTGAAATTCCTTGAACTTTTCAAAGGTCTCAGACTTGTGTTTCATCAAATAGATATACCCGTATCTACTCAAGTCATCCGTGAGGGTGAGAACATAACGATAGCCTCCGCGAGCCTCAACACTCATTGGACCGCACACATCGGTATGTATGATTTCCAACAAGTTGGTTGCTCGCTCCATTGTTCTGGAGAACGGAGTCTTGGTCATCTTGCCCAAGAGGCATGGTTCGCACGTGTCAAATGATTCATAATCAAGAGACTCTAGAATTCCATCTGAATGGAGCTTCTTCATACGTTTGACACCAATATGACCAAGGCGGCAATGCCACAAGAATGTGGGACTATCATTATCAACTTTACATCTTTTGGCATCTACACTATGAATATGTGTATCACTACGTTCGAGATTCATCAAAAATAAATCATTGACCAGCGGGGCATGACCATAAAACATATCTCTCAAATAAATAGAACAACCATTATTCTCGGATTTGAAAGAGTAGCCATCTCGCATAAGACGAGATCCAGAAACAATGTTCATGCTCAAAGCTAGAACTAAATAACAATTATTAAGGTTTAAAACTAATCCCGAGGGTAGATGTAGAGGTAGCGTGCTGACGGCGATCACATCGACCTTGGAACCATTCCCGACGCACATCGTCACCTCATCCTTCGCCAGTCTCCGTTTATTCCGCAGCTCCTGTTTTGAGTTACAAATGTGAGCAACTGCACCGGTATCGAATACCCAGGAGCTACTACGAGTGCTGGTAAGGTACACATCAATAACATGTATATCATATATACCTTTGACGTTGCCGGCCTTCTTGTCTGCTAAGTATTTAGGGAAGTTCCGCTTCCAGTGACCCGTTCCCTTGCAATAAAAGCACTCTGTCTCAGGCTTGGGTCCATACTTTGGCTTCTTCCCGGCAACAGGCTTGCCAGGCGCGGCAACTCCCTTGCCATCCTTCTTGAAGTTCTTCTTACCCTTGCCTTTCTTGAACTTAGTGGTTTTATTGACCATCAACACTTGATGTTCTTTCTTGATGTCCACCTCCGCTGATTTCAACATTGAATACACCTCGGGAATGGACTTCTCCATCCCCTGCATATTGAAGTTCAACACGAAGCTCTTGAAGCTAGGTGGGAGCGACTGGAGGATTCTGTCAACGACTGCTTCATCTGGGAGATTCATACCCAGCTGAGACAAGCGATTGTGCAATCCAGAAATCTTGAGGATGTGCTCACTGACAGAACTGTTCTCCTCCATCTTACAGCTGTAGAATGCGTCGGAGACATCATATCTCTCGACTCGGGCATGAGCTTGGAAAACCATTTTCAGCTCTTCGAACATCTCGTATGCTCCGTGGTGCTCAAAACGTTTTTGGAGCCCTGACTCTAAGTTGTAAAGCATGCCGCACTGAACCAGGGAGTAATCATCACAACGCGACTGCCAAGCGTTCATAACGTCTTGGTTTGCCGGGGCGGGAGCGTCACCTAGCGGTGCTTCTAGGACATATGATCTCTTGGCAGCTATGAGGATAATCCTCAGGTTACGGACCCAATCCGTATAGTTGCTACCATCGTCTTTCAACTTGGTTTTCTCTAGGAACGTGTTGAAGTTGAGGGAAACCTGAGCGTGGGCCATTTGATCTACAAGAGATATTGTAAAGAATTTAGACTAAGTTCATGATAATTAAGTTCATCTTAATCAAATTTTAATGAACTCCCACTCAGAATGACATCTCTCTAGTCATCTAAGTGATTCACGATCCGAATCGACTAGCCCGTGTCCGATCATCATGTGAGACGGACTAGTCATCAACGGTGAACATCTTTATGTTGATCGTATCTTCTATACGACTCGTGTTTGACCTTTCGGTCTTCCGTGTTCCGAGGCCATGTCTGTACATGCTAGGCTCGTCAAGTGAACCCTAAGTGTATCGCGTGTGTAAATCTGTCTTACACCCGTTGTATGCGAACGTTAGAACCTATCACACCCGATCATCACGTGGTGCTTCGGAGCAACGAACTTTAGCAACGGTGCACAGTTAGGGGGAACACAATTCTTGAAATTTTAGTGAGAGATCATCTTATTTACTACCGTCGATTCTAAGTAAACAAGATGCATAAACATGATAAACATCACATGCAATCAATTAAAGTGACATGATATGGCCAATATCATCTTGCTCCTTGGATCTCCATCTTCGGGGCACCATGATCATCTTGTCACCGGCTCGACACCATGATCTTCATCATCATGATCTTCATCATCGTGTCTTGAAGAAGTCGTCACGCCAACTATTACTTCTACTACTATAGCTAATGTTTAGCAATGAAGTAAAGTAATTACATGGTGTTATTCAGTGACACGCAGGTCATACAATAATTAAGACAACTCCTATGGCTCCTGCCGGTTGTCAAGTTCATCGACATGCAAGTCGTGATTCCCTATTACAAAAACATGATCAATCTCATACATCACATATATCATTCATCACATCTTCGTTTTGGCCATACCACGTCACATAGCACATGCTGCAAAAACAAGTTAGACGTCCTCTAATATTTGTTGCAAGTTTTACGTGGCTTCTATAGGATTTCTAGCAAGAACGTTTCTTACCTACGCCAAAACCGCAACGTGATTTGTCAATTTCTATTTACCCTTCATAAGGACCCTTTTCATCGAATCCGATCCGACTAAAGTAGGAGACACAGACACCCGCCAGCCACCTTATGCATCTAGTGCATGTCTGTTGGTGGAACCAGTCTCACGTAAGCGTACGTGTAAAGTCGGTCCGGGCCGCTTCATCCCACAATACCGCCGAATCAAGATTGACTAGTAACGGCAAGAAAGTTGAACAAACTCAAACACCCACAACTTTTTGTGTTCTACTCGTGCAAGATGCTACGCATAAAACTTGGCTCTGATACCACTGTTGGGGAACGTAGCAGAATTCAAAAAAATTCTACGCTTTCACCAAGATCCAACTACGGAGACATCTAGCAACGAGCAAGTAAGAGTGCATCTACATACCGTTATGTAGATCGCGTGCGGAAGCTTTCGAAGAAGCGTGGATGAAGTACTCGTACTCTTCGCGTTCTTCGTCACCGATGATCTAGCGCCGAATGGACGGCACCTCCGCGTTCAACACACGTCCGGTGCAGCAACGTCACCTCCTTCTTGATCCAGCAAGGGGGGAGGAGAAGTCGTCAGAGATCCAGCAGCACAACGGCGTGATGGTGGATGCAGTGGAGATCGCAGCAGGGCTTCGCCGGGCGCCCTGCGTTGGGAGTATGGAGGTGTGACGGGAGGGGGGGAGGCGCCAGGGCCAGGGTGCGGCTGCCCTCTCCCCCCCCCCCAACACACACATATATATAGGGGGCCAGGGGGTGCGCCAGCCCCCTGCAGATCCAATTTGCAAGGGGGGCGGCGGCCAGGGGGGAGTCCTTGCCCCCCAAGGCAAGTGGCGCCCCCTCCCCCCTAGGGTTTCAACCCTAGGCGCATGGGGAGGTGGGCCCTAGTGGTGCGCCAGCCCATTAGTGCTGGACACTTACCCCTTGCGGCTTAGGGGCCCCACCGGGATGGGCGAAACCTGACTTCCTATATATCAATCTTTACCTCCGGACCATTCCGGAACTCCTCGTGACGTCCGGGATCTCATCCGGGACTCCGAACAACTTTCGGGTTTCCACGTGCATTTATCTCTATGACCCTAGCGTTACCGAACCTTAAGTGTGTAGACCCTACGGGTTCGGGAGACACGTAGACATGACCGAGACCACTCTCCGGTCAATAACCAACAGCGGGATCTGGATACCCATGTTGGTTCCCACGTGTTCCTCGATGATCTTCATCGGATGAACCACCGTGTCAAGGATTCACTCAATCCCGTATGTTATTCCCTTTGTCCATCGGTACGGTACTTGCACGAGATTCGATCGTCGGTATCCCCGATACCTTGTTCAATCTCGTCATGGCAAGTCACTTTACTCGATCCGTAATCCATCATCCCGTGACCAACTACTTAGTCACATTGAGCTCATTATGATGATGTCTTACCGAGTGGGCCCAGAGGTACCTCTCCGTCATACGGAGTGACAATATCCCAGTCTCAGTTCGTACCAACTCAACAGAGACTTTTGGAGATACCCGATGCGTACCTTTATAGCCACCCAGTTACGTTGTGACATTTGGCACACCCAAAGTATTCCTACGGCATCCGGGAGTTGTACAACCTCATGGTCTAAGGAATAAATACTTGACACCGAAAAGCTTATGCATTACGAACTATACGATCTCGTGCTATGCTCAGGATTGGGTTTTGTCCGTCACATCATTCTCCTAATGATGTGATCCCGTTATCACTGACATCCCATGTCCATGGTCAGGAAACCGTGACCATCTGTTGATCAACGAGCTGGTAACTAGAGGCCTACCAGGGACTCATTTTGGTCTATGTATTCACACATGTATCGCTGTTTCCGTACAATACAATTCAAGCATGAATAACAGACGATTATCATGAACAAGGAAATATAATAATAATACTTTTATTATTGCCTCTAGGGCATATTTCCAACATTATCAAGCGTGCACTGGAATCCTCCGGTATGAACGTCGTGACAAGATGTAACGATTACAGGCCGGCCGACCCCCTTTTATTACAGCAGCCATTAACCTACCCTTGTGTCTCTTCAACCTTTCAATCGCGCCCCACCATTGCAAGAAGCACACCCACCATGAGAAATTCTTAGAGGGTATCCTGCGCGACCCCAACGGCGCTGTCGACGACGAGCAGCAGTTCACCATGCGGGTTGTGGTGGACACCCACAGAAGGTTCATGGACCTCTCGGTGGTGTACACCAATGACCCGGTCTGGGTGGAGCACTCCACATCATGGAGTTGTTGGTTGCCGAGGAGAAGTACAAGGTGGTCAGGTCCGACCTCGAGTACACCCGCGCTCATGCCAGGTATGTGTGTGCGCCACCACGTCCTCGTCTACCACTACTGCCTGGCCACAAGGCCTTGCGAGCGTTTCGCCAGGTTTGTCAACAACCCCCACTACATGTTCGCTACGGTGGACATCACCAACGATGTAAAGGCGCTCAAGAATTCAGGCATCGCCTGCCAGAATCTTGTCGACATCCCAGGTCAATACAAGATCTGGGGTAGCAAGGAGCATGAGAAGGACTCACTGGTTCACCTCGCCGAGGCCATCATCGACCCCTACTACAGAGACATGAAGGATTCACGCAACAAGGACAAGCGTGCCTGGCACTCGGCCTGGATGGAGAAACTCGACAAAGCTCATGTCGTGTACGCGGCCAAGGAGGCGTACATGAGCTACGACATGTACAGGCGGACCGTTAACATGAGGAAGTGCCTCCTTCCACAAAACGACCAGGAATCCAGCGGGAAGCAGAGCAATGGCAAGCGTCATCGCAACAATACGTAGATGATTAGATCCTCATTTCTCCTACTTTAGTATGCATGTAATTGCTTTCTTTGGTGTGTGGAAATGTTATGTGTGTAGTCACTTGTGTAATTGTATGCTTAATTTTCTTATGCAATGCTGTCTTTTTAAGTATATAAGTTGATGCTCTGTAGACAGAGCGTAGATGTTGTGCGGACAAAGAAAATCACATCGCACATGGACTAAACAATGGAACCCGTCGGTGATGTTTTCATCAACCACTCACAATTGTATACCAGCAATCGTTTTCTCACAACACACACGGCTTGTTAGCAGTAATCGTCTGTGTTGTTATCGGTCTTCGCACACGTTTCCGATTACAGACATGTTTGCCTTGTATCACACACATCTTGTTCATTTGAACCATTTCTGTTCTCATGTCTCAACGCAAACAGTTCATCCGAGTGAACCGCATGTCGTATATTGCACACACCTTTGATCTGGCTGACCTTTTTTTTTGTGTTGCCTAATCACAAATAGTTCACCCGAGTGAACCGTATGTTGTACATCGCACACACCTTCATCTGGGTGCCCGTTTCTTTTGTTCCTCCTCATCACAAACGGTTAATTGAGCTGAATCGTATGCCCTGCATCACACACGCAACTAAAATCTGAACCGTGTTTGATACATCCTCCATCACAAACGTTTTGCACCTTTTTTGACGGTTTTTTACACCATCGTTTGTGATTATGGCATCGCACACAGTTTCGTCGAAGGATCTCTGATCGTAGTGTCGCATTAGTAGCATCCTGCAGTAGTGCTAGGACATTTGTCGTGCTAAAACCACGACACGGAGCGACGACAACGAGCGATGAGGTTCCACGAAACTACGCGAAGTTGCAGACTATGGAGTCGGACCCCGATGCAGCACAGGTCAACGTCATTGGACCCGTTTTCACGCGTTGGTCTTTCCCAGATGTGGAGGGGCTCTAGCTACCCGAATTATTGCCATCACACGCGCTGAACGGTTGGCGTGCTCTAGCCCTGGTCAGGCGGCTCGTGCTTACATGGGCTTGTGGTTTTCTTTCTGCTCTGCACGCAAAACCAGCCTGCCAGTGCATGAGTTAACATATTGCTTTTCAGATGCTTCACTAAATACTTATTTCTAATACATTGCTTGACTTTTAGGCTTTGGTTGCAACCAAGAAGGCAAGAAACTTACAACCAGCATGTTTTATGAATGACCCACAAAAGGGAAAAAACCAAAAGCAACCGAAAAGTTAGGTAAGCTATTCGAAAGATGTTGCTCCGAATTGCATGCAAATAATTATATTTGTATGATGTTTATATATGCCTTGTATTTACTAATGACATATATTATATTTTCCTTTTATTTACTAATGACATATAACCATGAGGCCATGTAGGACTATCGTTACCTACTACACAGTTATATGCAATGGTGCTCCATCACAACCTTTCTGATCCGAGCAATCACGTTGAAAACGCCCTGACGGACATACATCGAGCGCTCGTTTGCATAGATCGTGTCAGGAGCTTGCACCGATTAGAAAGTATTGTACACAAAGTAAACAACAATCGACCCCCATCACATGCTGCCCGACCAAAGCAGAAAAATTGAGGCAGAGGACAAATGTCTGGCACGCTCACATGGCCCATGACTAAAAGCAGGGCGCGACATTCCATATCACATTATAAACAAGCAAAAGCAGGTGTGACCGCCATAACAAAGCATCGCAACATGTAGACAACTAACATTGAGCCGACATGCTTATCCATAAAAAGCATATGCCCATGTCGGTTATATAACATTGCTCTCCTTCTCAACCACAACAACATTATCCCAACATCCGTCGATCAATACCTTGCACTTCTTGCGGGCTACGTGAACCCCTCTATTTTGAGCCAACTCAGACAACGGGCAGAAGGGTCTAGGATCCTATCGATAGTTGGATCACGACATGTCATCTTCCATGGCTCTGTCCATCAAGCCCCCCTCCGCCCACTTTTCTTTCGCTTCGTCAAAGTCCGCCCAGGTGACCTCTCGCCCATTGCTCCATGGGTGCAAAAACCAAACACAAATAAAAAGTGAGGAAACCCATTTGAAAGATTTTTTTGTCAGATGCGAATGACTACGTCCATTTTGTGTTATTCTACACCCATCCCTTGGTGGGGGGATTCGTTAGGCAGCATCACATGACCGCATGTTGACCAAGGTAATATTAAACCAGACGGACCAAACAACATGATCTTCACCCGAACTGGATGAGAACCAGCCTCCCCAATGGCATTCTAGCCGACCATTGACAACACCAAAAGGGGTTGGAACCTAGAACCAAGAAGCAACGATCCCCCACCGGGACGACAATAGAACAGAAGACGTGCCCCACTTAATCCAACCCGTTATAACCTAATGTATTCCATATTTATTTTCACATTCGATCTTATTGGTTGAGCTTCCAAATTGGAAAATATAGTTATAAAATTGCCTTTGCACAAATTGGATTCGATTTCCCCTACTTCTTTATCTGGAGAACAATTTAGAGAGCAAGAGGTAAGGAAGCGAGAAGCAAATTCCCAAAAATATAGTTATAAAAACATCAACTTGTGTGATGTCTGTCTTCAAACTCTTTTTTGCAAAGGAATCACAGATGCGATGTCTCATTTTTGGTGGGGTGATGATGCAACTCAGAGAAATATGCATTGGTTCGCCTAGGGGAAGATGCTCATACCGAAGAACAAAGGGAGTATGTGGTTTAGGGATATTCTTTGCATTAATGTGGCACTTTTGGCAAAACAAGCTTGGCGCCTAGACTCATTATGTGCAACTATTATGAAGGCTAAATATTTCCCGGAAAGGGGCCTTGCAACTGTTACATTAAATAAGAAAGCATCGGACACCTCGCAGAGCATTGTGGCGGGGGTGAACTCGCTGAAGCATGGTCATATATGGAGGATTAGCGATGGTGAGAAGGTTAAAATTTGGTAGGAATCGTGGATTTCCCAATCACCTTTGGAAAAAGTGTTAACGACTAGAGAAAATAATCTTCCCTCACATGTATGTGATCTTATTGATCCCCCGACAGGAGATTGGGACACACAATTGGTGAATCAAACTTTTTGGCAAGTTGATGATCAAAGGGTGCTAGCCATTCCTCTCCCTTTACATGAAATAAGGGATTTATTGCTAGGAGTCCTAAAAAGACCGATATTTTCCTTGGTTCGCTCAACCTGGTAGTTGGAATTGGAGGGCCAATTCGGACATAAAATTCAAGCCCCAACAAGGTCAACAACTCCTAACGAAATGTGGAATTCAGTTTGGGATTTATGGTACCCGACAAACATCAGAATATTTATTTGGAGGGCATTACACAGTACTATACCTTGTCGAGCTATTTCGGCAGGTAACGTATGAAGGTTAAAGTGCACTGTCCTGATTGTAATCTTGGTCCTCACAATATTAGACATTTCCTCTTCGAATATCCATGGTCTGTGAAAGTTTGAAGGCATCTAGGTTTGTATAATCTTATCAAAATATCATGTTCAATTGACTTAGCTGGCGAAGCCATACCGGAGCATTTGTTGCGCATAGCAGACAATGAAGTTCAAATCCTAGGTATGACAAAATCTAGAGAATTGGTGGCTACTACGACGAGCTATCTATGGTTTGAGCACATAAAAGTTTATCATGGAGAAGGGATCCAAAGTTCTTTGTAGATTAGACTTGTGGTGCGTGGTCTTTCGACAAACTTTTAGCATTGCTTGCATGCCAAAGGCTAACGCTCGATCCTCTACATGGATAAAACTGTTGGAAATATGCCCTAGAGGCAATAATAAAATGGTTGTTATTATATTTTCCTTGTTCATGATAATTGTCTATTCTTCATGCTATAATTGTATTAACCGGAAACTGTAATAGATGTGTGAATACATAGACCACAACATGTCCCTAGTGAGCCTCTAGTTGACTAGCTCGTTGATCAATAGATGGTTATGGTTTCCTCACCATGGACACTGGATGTCATTGATAATGGGATCACATCATTAGAGAATGATGTGATGGGCAAGACCCAATCCTAAGCACAACACAAGATCGAGTAGTTCATTTGCTAGAGCTTTTCTAATGTCAAGTATCATTTCCTTAGATCATGAGATTGTGCAACTCCCTGATACCGTAGGAATGCTTTGGGTGTATCAAATGTCACAACATAACTAGGTGGCCATAAAGGTGCACTACAGGTATCTCCGAAAGTGTCTGTTGGGTTGGCACGAATCGAGACTGTGATTTGTCACTCTGTATGACGAAGAGGTATCCCTGGGCCCACTCGGTAATGCATCATCATAATGAGCTCAACGTGACTAAGGAGTTAGTCACGGGATCATGTGTTACAGAACGATTAAAGAGACTTGTCGGTAAAGAGATTGAACAAGGTATAGGGATACCGACGATCGAATCTCGGGCAAGTAGCATACCGATGGACAAAGGGAATTGTATACGGGATTGATTGAATCCCCGACATCGTTGTTCATCCGATGAGATCTTCATGGAACATGTGGGAGCTAATATGGGTATCCATGTCCCGCTATTGGTTATTGGCCGGAGAGGTGTCTTGGTCATGTCTGCATGGTTCCCGAACCCGTAGGGTCTACACACTTAAGGTTCGGTGACGCTAGAGTTGTAACGGGAAATTGTATGTGGTTACCGAAGTTTGTGCAGAGTCCCAAAAGAGATCTCAGACGTCACGAGAAGTTCCGGAATGGTCCAAAGGTAAGGATTTATATATGGGAAGTCCAGTTTCAGGCACCGGAAGAGTTTCGGGGGTCATCGGTATTGTACCAGGACCATCGGAAGGGTTCTGGGGTCCATCGGGTGGGGCCACGTGCCTCGGAGGGCTTAGTGGGCTGAATATGGGTGGGGACCAACCCCTTAGTGGGCTGGTTCGCCCCCCCCCCCAAGGTCCCAAGCCGCCTAGGGTTAGAAACCCTGGGGGGTGGGGTGCCTCCCACCTGCTTGGGGGGCAAGTTCCCCCTAGCCGCCGCCCCCCCCCTCTAGATCCAATCTAGAGGGGCTGACCCCCTCTCCTCTTCCCCTATATATAGTGAGGTGGTGGGAGGGCAGCCGGACGCTTCACCTGGTGCAGCCCTTCCCCCCTCCAACTCCTCCTCCTCCTCTGTAGAACTTGGCGATGCCGTGCCGGAGAACCGCAATCTCCACCACCACGCCGTCATGCTACCGTAGCTCCCCCTGAACTTCTCCTCCCCCCTTGCTGGATCAAGAAGGAGGAGATGTCCCCGGTTTGTATGTGTGTTGAACAGGGAGGCGCCGTCCGTACGGCGCTTGGATCGGATCTTCCGCGATTTGAATCGCCGCGAGTACGACTTCATCAACTGCGTTCTTATAATGCTTCCGCTTAGCGATCTTCAAGGGTATGAAGATGCACTCTATCTCTCTCGTTGCTAGCATCTCCTAGATTGATCTTTGTGACACATAGGAAAATTTTGAATTATTACTACGTTCCCCAACAGTGGTATCAGAGCTAGGTCTATGTGTAGATTATATGCACGAATAGAACACAAGTAGTTGTGGGCGATGATATGGTAAATTTGCCTGTCGTTACTAGTCCTATCTTGATTCGGCGACATTGCGGGATGAAACAGCCCGGAACAACCTTACAGGTATGCTTACGTGAGACAGGTTCCGCCGTCTGATATGCACTTGTTGCATAAGGTGGCTAGCGGGTGTCTGTCTCTTCCACTTTAGTCAGATCGGATTCGATAAACAGGGTCCTTATGAAGGGTAAATATCAATTGACAAATCACCATTGTGGCTTTTACGTAGGTAAGAAACGTTCTTGCTAGAAACCCATAGCAGCCACGTAAAACATGCAACAACAATTAGAGGACGTCTAACTTGGTTTTGCAGGGTATGCTATGTGATGTGATATGGCCAAAAGGATGTGATGTATGAGATTGATCATGTTGTTGTAATAGGAATCACGACTTGCATGTCGATGAGTATGACAACTGGCAGGAGCCATAAGAGTTGTCTTAATTTATTGTATGACCTGCGTGTCAATAAAAACGCCATGTAATTACCTTACTTTATTGCTAATCATTAGCGATAGTAGTAGAAGTAATAGTTGATAGCTTAAATAAGATGATCCCCCTAAGTGTGATTTTATGATTTGCACGTGATGTGTATCATGTTTACATATTATTTCCTTAGAACGACGGTAGCTTAAATAAGATGATCCCTCACTAAAATTTCAAAAAATGTGTTCCCCTTAAGTGTGCACCGTTGCGAAGGTTCATTGTTTCGAAGCACCAGGTGATGATCGGGTGTGATAGATTCTAGTGTTCACATACAACAGGTGTAAGCCAGAATTACACATGTGAAACACTTAGGTTAACTTGACGAGCCTAGCATGTACAAACATGGCCTCGGAACACGAGAGACCGAAAGGTCGAACATGAGTCGTATAGTACTCCCTCCGTTCCGATTTACTCGTCGTGGTTTTAGTTCAAATTTAAACTAAAACCACGATAAGTAAATTGGAACGGAGGTAGTAGATGCAATCAACATGGAGATGTTCACCATTGATGACTAGTCCATCTCACGTGATGATCGGACACTGCCTAATCGATCTGGATCATGTGTCACTTGGACGACTAGAGGGATGTCTATTTGAGTGGGAGTTCATTAAGTAATTTGATTAGATGAACTTAATTATCATGAACTTAGTCTAAAATTGTCTTTACAATCTATCTTGTAGATCCAATGGCCCATGCTAATGTTGCCCTCAACTTCAATGCGTTCCTAGAGAAAACCAAACTGAAAGACGATGGAAGCAACTATACGGACTAGGTCCCTAACTTGAGGATCATCCTCATAGCTTCCAAGAAAGCATATGTCCTTGAAGCACCACTAGGTGATGCACCCATTTTCCCAGCAACTCAAGACATTATGAACGCCTGGCAGTCATGTAGTGATGATTACTCCCTGGTTCAGTGCGGCATGCTTTATAGCTTAGAATCGGGGCTCCAAAAGCATTTTGAGCAACACAGAGCATATGAAATGTTCCAAGAACTGAAAATGGTTTTCCAAGCTCATGCCCGGGTTGAGAGATATGAAGTCTCCAACAAGTTCTATAGTTGTAAGATGGAGGAAAACAGTTCTGTCAGCGAGCATATACTCAAAATGTCTAGGTTGCACAACTGCTTGTGTCAGCTGGAAGTTAATCTTCCAGATGACTCGGCCATTGACAGAATCCTCCAGTCGCTTCCACCTAGCTACAAGAGCTTTGTGATGAACTACAATATGCAAGGGATGGAGAAGTCCATTCCTGAGTTGTATCCAATGCTGAAATCAGCGGAGGTGGAGATCAAAAAGGAGCATCAACTGTTGATGGTGAATAAGACCACTAAGTTCAAGAAAGGCAAGGGTAAGAAGAACTTCAAGATGGATGGCAAGGGAGTTGCCGCGCCCGGTAAGCCAGTTGCCGTGAAGAAGCCAAAGAATGGACCCAAGCCTAAGGCTGAGTGCTTTTATTGCAAGGGAAATGGTCAATGGAAGCGGAACTGCCCCAAGTTCTTAGAGGATAAGAAGGCCAGCAACATAAAAGGTATATATGATATACATGTTATTGATGTGTACCTTACCAGCGCTCGTAGTAGCTCCTGGGTATTTGATACCGGTGCAGTTGCTCACATTTGTAACTCAAAACAGGAGTTGCGGGATAAGCGGAGACTGGCAAAGGACGAGGTGACGATGCGCGTCGGGAATGATTCCAAGGTCGATGTGATCGCCGTCTGCATGCTACCTCTGCATCTACCTTCGGGATTAGTTTTAAACCTCAATAATTATTATTTAGTACCAGTTTTGAGCATGAACATTGTATCGGGATCTCGTTTAATGCGAGATGGCTACTCATTTAATTCGAGAATAATGGTTGTTCTATTTATACGAGAGATATGTTTTATGGTCATGCCCCGCTGGTCAATGGTTTATTTTTATTGAATCTCGAGCGTGATGTTACACATATTCACAGTGTGAATGCCAAAAGATGTAAGGTTGATAATGATAGTCCCACATACTTGTGACACTGACGCCTTGGTCATACTTGTGGGAGTTCAACCAGATATTCGTCGTCGTTGCCATGTCATCCGCTTGCGTGTTGCATTTTGCCATGTCATCGTATGCATTGCATCAGCGTGTTTTCAAAACTTGCATCCGTTCGTAGTTTCCCCGTCCTCTCTGTTGTTCGTTCTAAGCCTAGACACACTTGCACGCGCCCGTGGCACCTCAGAATATTTATTTTATGAGTGGCTGGAAAATGTTCTCGGAATGGGTTGAAACTTCGCATGAGGTCTTATTATGTTGTAGGAAGACCGCCTGTCAAATTTTGTCCCATTCGGAGCTCGTTTGATAGCCCAACCGTTAAACCTATAGCGTCTCTGTTGCCGGTTATTTTCGCCGGACGTTTCGGTCTCCGAAACATTGTGGCGGACCTCTCTCTCTTCTCTCGTCTCTGCCCGAAACCCATGTACACAGCCCACTAACCCCACCTAAGCCCAACCTACCCCCCTCATCTGACCGGAGCCGTCCGATCGTCATCGAAGGGTTCCTAAATGGCCTCCAAAGCCCCCTCCTAGCCCCTGTCTATAAATAGACAGCCTACCCTGCCTAATTTGGATGAAACCCTAGCCTCCTCGAAATCAGCGCCACCGCCAGCCACCTACCACCTCTCCTCCGCCGCCAAGTGGCTCCAGCCACCTCCCTCCACCGCGCCAGGCCTGCCGGGGCCCGGATCTGGCCCACCCCGGGACGGATCGGGCCTGAACCGCTCCGCCACCCCACGCCCGTAGGCCGTCACCTCCGTTCCCCTCGCTCCCCGCGAGCCTCGCTATACCCCGCCGCCGAGGGCTTCTCCGCCGCCGCCTCGCCTTCCAGCCTCCGGCAACTGCGCCGGCGAGCACCCGCGCCGGACCTCGCGTCAACTCGTCGCCGCTCCCCTCTGCCCCGCGTCGCCAGTGCCGCCCCGCCTCCTCCTCACCTCTCGCCACCTCGCCTGGTTCGACCCGCTGGCCGCCGGAGTTGCTCACCAGAGTGCCCCGTGAGCCGCCGCTCCGCCGATCCCCGCTGTCGTCGAATCCGGCCAGGAGGGCCCGGGTCTACTCCTCGCCTGCCTCCCCTTCGCCGGAGAGCCACTGTCGTCGTCCCGCTCGTTGCTGGAGGACCTCACCGAGGCCATGGCTTCGTCCCCGCGCCGCGTCGGACATGTCCAGCCTCCCCCTCGCCCTATGACTCTGCCAGGTGGGCCCGTGCACGCCCATTGACGGACATGTCCGCCCGGACCCGGACAGTGTCCGCCCGACCCGCGAGGTGGTTTTTCGTCTAAGTCCCCGAATTTTAACAGCATGTGTGCATCTTTGACCTATTGTAACTTTGTGCATGATTGTCCAAATTGAGCGTATAATATGTCAGAATGTTCGTCTCGAAGTGCTCTACATGTTAGTTGCATTTTCGTGCACGTTACTATTCATCTTGATGCCTTCTTCGTTGCAAAACTGCTATGTGATGTTATTGGCAAGTCCTCATTGTCTGTCAACAATATGTATGCATGTTTTACATGGTGTAACTTTGTGCATGTCGGTCCAAATGGAGTGTATAATATGTCAAAATGTTCATTGTGAAGTGCTCTACATGATGGTGGTTGTTGCATTCATGTTAGGTTGCATTATGCCATGTTTATCTATGTTGCAAAAGTGCATGTGGCTGTTAAGTGCTGAAACTTGTTATAAGATGCTGATTTGTCTTTTTTATATCTTAATGTGTGATTTTTGTTTGAGCTACATGTCAATATGTTTTAGAAGCACAATCATATCATCTTTGCTATGGTGTAATCCACTTTTCATGTTATGCCTTGTGGTGAGTGGAACAAGCTTGTTAAGTGACCTACTCGTTGTTGCTGATTTCTATAACTTGTTGAAAACTGCTAAGTCTGAAACTGTTATATCATGATGCCATGTTTGCTTGATGCTATAGTCAAATACATGCTTATTTTGGAATGTCCAATGATCATGTCCTGATGTCCATGTTATGCTCTATCCATTCATGCCCTTGTTTGCATTTATGACCTGTTGTAGCTTGTTGTTTTCATGCTCTCAAGTTGCCATAAAATGTTTCTGTCAGCCTGTTATCAGTAAGTTCAGTTTTGCCATGTGAATAGCTAGTGTTCTATGTATCCTATGACCATGTTCTTGCCATGAGTAGCTTCATAAACATGTCTTCTTGCTGTTGGTTATATTCACATGTCATTATATGCTTTGAGATGAGTTGCACAAGCTTGCAAACATGCCTACTTGTCGTTGTTGCTGCCATGTTTAGTTTATTTCACTAAGTCTGTGAATCTGTTATCTTTTGCAATCTTGCCATGATGTTTTGAGCATGTTCTGGTGGTGTTTGGTAGTAGCTCAGTGATCATGCTTGTAGTGATTGACATGTACATGCTTGCCATGCCCTTTGTTGCCATGAAGTGTTATTGTATCATGTTGTTTTGATGTCAACTATATGCCTACTTGCTGTTTTGGGTTGATTGTGTTTCAAACTTGCTTCGTGTGTATGTGATGAACCGTTGCTCCGTTTTGAGCGTGCTCTATATAAAACTTGTGTGATTTTGCATGTAGATGCATAATAACATGTTGTATACCTATTTGGAGTGTGTTTGCTTGATGTTTTGATGCGTTTTGCATCAATGCCATGCTTGACTTGTTTTTCTCATATCTTCTAAGCCATAGCTCCGAATTAAATGAACTTTATATGTAACTTGACTAGAACTTCAAGTAGATCATCATGGTGCATGTTAACTTGATGTTTAACAACTTTAACTTAATGTTTGTTCAGATCTGGACCAATTTCAAATTTTGCATATGAGGACTTACCAGAATTGTTATAGGTTGTTTCCGGCCTCATTTAAACTTGTTTGGTTGAGTTGTTCTGGTGTGCTCCATCACTTGCCATGTTTTGCATCATGTAGCCTTGTCATGCATCATACTTTCTTGAATATCATGTCTTGTTATGTGTTGTGTGTTTACCGTGTTGCTTGCTTCTTCTCGTTAGTGCTCGTTTCGTTGCGATCGTGAGGATTTGTTCGGCTACGCTTGTTCGTCTTCATGGCTTCTTCTTCGTCTTCTTCATGGACTCGTTCTTGTTCCTTGCGGGATCTCAGGCAAGATGACCGTCACCTTGGATCTCATTGCTATCATTGCATGCTAGTTGTCTCGATGCTATCGCTATATATCGCGCTACCTATCTATTTGTTGTCAGCCCCTCCTTGTTGCCATGAAACCCTCTAACCTTTGTCACCATCCTAGCAAACCGTTGTTTGCTATGTTACCCGCTTGCTCATCCCCTCTTATAGCGTTGTTAGTTGCAGGTGAAGATGAAGATTGCTCCATGTCGGAACTTGGATATTTTGGGAATATCACAATATATCTTACTATAATTAACACACTTATATACTTGGCAATGGGTGGAAGGCTTGGCATTTTGCTCGGTGTTTTGTTCCATTCATGCCGCCTTAAGAACCGATAAACTGGCGTTATGTTCCTTGATTTTGCGTTCCTAGCGCGGTTGGGTATATGGGGACCCCTTGACAGTTCGTTTTGAATAAAACTCCTCCAGCAAGGCCCAACTTTGGTTTTAATTTGCAACATAATAAAAACTTAATTAATTAAATTGCATAGGGAGTTAGCGCTACCCGAGGATTCTTCTACATACAGGGAGGGGCTAGTGCCGACGGTGTTGGTCCCAAACGGGCGTACCGCAGGGCCACCACGGGGAAACTCGAGGTCTGGTTTTACCTGTAGGATGTCCCATCCGGGCGTGTCCTGAGATGAGATACGCGCGACTACTATCAGGGTGTCGACACGCCGGGAGGTCTTGCTGGACTTGTTTTAACATTGTCGAAATGTCTTGTGCACCGGAATTCCGAATCTGATCGGGTTGTCCCTAAGATAAGGGGTATTATTATTTTTTACCTCTGCTGATCGTGAGAGCTTGTTATGGGCTAAGTTGGGACACCCCTGCAGGGATCTTTCGAAAGTCGTGCCCGCGGTTATGTGGCAGATTGGAATTTGTTAATGTCCAGTTGTAGAAAACTTGAGAGAGGATCCGAATTAAAATACACGAACCATGTGAGTAACCGTGACCATCTCTTTTCATTTTAAGAAGAGAACATGGTGGGGTTATGTTTGACTCGTAGGTAGTTCAGGATCTTTAGCGATCATTACTAGTTTGCGACCGTTTGAGTAGATTCTCATCTTATTCTTGTACTCGTAAGTTAGCCACCATATTTTGCTTAGCCGCTGCTGCAACCTCACCACTTAACCTCTCCATACCTATTAAGCTTTGCTAGTCTTGATACCCATGGTTATGGGATTGCTGAGTCCTCGTGGCTCACAGATACTACCACAACAGTTGCAGGTGCAGGTTTCCGATGACTTGACGTGAGAGCGATGTACTTATGTTGGAGTTCTTTCTTCTTCTGCTTCGTCGGTCTTGGGTTAGGTTCTTGGCCGGCAGCCTGGGATAGCGGGATGGATGTCGTTGTGCTTTTCATGTTTGCATCCGTAGTCGGATGTCTTGTATTGATGTTGTTGTATTCATGTGACTTGTATGAATTGTTGTATCCCCATGTATTTATGTAATGGTACGATGTAATGATATCCATCTTGCTAAGCGCCCGAAGTGCGGTTGTGCCCCAATCACGAGTGTATCACGTGATCAGGATAGAATCGCATCTTGGGCGTGACATATCGGTGTTAAACGCATGAAGAAACTCCATGCAGATGGAATTTTGGAGTCTCTTGATTATGAATCATTTGACACATGCGAACCATGCCACCTCGGCAAATTGACCAAGACTCCATTCTCCGGAACAATGGAGAGAGCAACCAACTTGTTGGAAATAATACATACTGATGTATGCGGTCCAATGAGCGTTGAGGCTCGCGGTGGCTATCGTTATGTTCTCACCCTCACTGATGACTTAAGTAGATCTGGGTATGTCTACTTCATCAAACACAAGTCTGAGACCTTTGAAAAGTTCAAGGAATTTCAGAGCGAGGTAGAGAACCAACGTGATAGGAAAATAAAGTTCTTACGATAAGATTGTGGAGGAGAATATTTGAGTCACGAGTTTGGCACGCACTTAAGGAAATGTTGAATTTTTTCACAACTCATGCCGCCTGGAATACCTCAGTGTAATGGTGTGTCCAAACATCATAATCGCACTCTATTGGATATGGTGCGATCTATGATGTCTCTTACCAATTTACCGCTATCATTTTGGGGTTATGCTTTAGAGACGGCCGCATTCACTTTAAATAGGGCACCGTCTAAATCCGTTGAGACGACATCGTATGAATTATGGTTTGGGAAGAAACCTAAGCTATCATTTCTGAAAGTTTGGGGATGTGATGCTTATGTCAAGAAACTTCAACCTGAAAAGCTCGAACCCAAATCCGAAAAGTGTGTTTTGATAGGATACCCTAAGGAAACTATTGGGTATACCTTCTACCTCAAATCCAAAGGCAAGATCTTTGTTACCAAGAATGGATCCTTTCTGGAGAAAGAGTTCTCTCGAAAGAAGTAAGTGGGAGGAAAGTAGAACTTGATGAGGAAGTTGTACCCCCTCTTGAACCGGAAAGTAGCGCAGCACAGGAAGATGTTTCTATGGTGCCTGCACCAACTAGAGAGGAAGTTAATGATGATTATCATGAAACTTCAGATCAAGTTGCTACTGAACTCCGTAGGTCCACGAGGACACGTTCTGCACCAGAGTGGTACGACAACCCTGTCCTGGAAATCATGTTGTTAGACAACGGTGAACCTTCGAACTATGAAGAAGTGATGGCGGGCCCGGATTCCAACAAATGGTTTGAAGCCATGAAATCCGAGATAGGATCCATGTATGAGAACAAAGTATGGACTTTGGTGGACTTGCCCGATGATCGGCAAGCCATATAGAACAAGTGGATCTTTAAGAAGAAGACTGGCGCGGATGGAAATGTGACCATCTATAAGGCTCAGCTTGTCGCTAGGGGTTATCGACAAGTTCAAGGAATTGAGTATGATGAGACTTTCCCACCCGTAGCAATGCTGAAGTCCGTCTGAATCATGTTAGCAATTGCCGTATTCTATGATTATGAGATCTGGCAAATGGACGTCAAAACGGCATTCCTTAATGGTTTCCTTAAGGAAGAATTGTATATGATGCAGCCGGAAGGTTTTATTGATCCTAAGAATGCTGACAAGGTATGCAAGCTCCAGCGCTCCATCTATGGGCTAGTGCAAGCATCTCGGAGTTGGAACATTCACTTTGATGAAGTGATCAAAGCGTTTGGGTTTATACAGACTTTTGGAGAAGCATGTATTTACAAGAAAGTGAGTGGGAGCTCTGTAGCATTTCTCATATTATATGTGGATGACATATTGTTGATGGGAAATGATATAGAACTTTTGGAAAGCATAAAGGCCTACTTGAATAAGTGTTTTCAATGAAGGACCTTGGAGAAGTTGCTTACATATTAGGCATCAAGATCTATAGAGATAGGTCGAGACGCCTCATTGGTCTTTCACAAAGCACATACCTTGACAAGATAATGAATGAAAGGATCGATGTGGTTGACTAGAGGGGGGGTGTCGTGGAAATAACACGTCAGATGTCCGGATCACGGACTTAGTGGTGAGGCGCGCATCTATGTAGTAGCTTGAGAGGGGTTGAGCGGAATCGAGAGACGCGATGCAAGACACGGATTTAGACAGCTTCGGGCCCAGGGAAACATCATCCGGAATAGCCCTACGTGCTGTTTGAGGCTAGGTCTCATTATGATCCTCGTGGTGTCGCCGGTAAACCGGCTCTTTGTGTCTAACCCTAGAAACTTGTCTCTTGTCTTCTAACTTATCAGAACTTCTCCTCTTTGGGGAGCCCTGCCCCTCCTTATATATGTTGAAGGGGCGGGTTTACATGACTAGTCCTAGTAGGACTAGGATTGATCTATTACAAGGAGTCCTAGTCTTGCTTCCTTTATGGAGAATATTCCTTGCGCTTTATTCATAAACCGGCCCACTATTAATATGAACCGGCCTTCTGGGCCTTGGGCCTTGTCATCCATGATCCGCCTGCCGGGTCACCAGTAACAATATGAACCGTCTTAAGTAGAATGCCAAGTCCGGCCGGGTCATAATTCCGGCCGGTTCATACCGCGGGGGTATATCCCCGACATTAGCCCCCAAGTTTAGCTTGGATGTGTCCATGGTAAACTTATGCTGCCAAATAAACACAATAGCGAATCTGATAGGTCGTGCTTCGGGTTAAGAATTTCTTGTAATCCGTCATCTGACCATCCTTAAGTCCTTGTCTTTCCTTCTACTAGAAAATCCGGGTCGACAGACCAACTTCATATTCAACTTGCTTGCATAAGAAATATTGTAAATAAAGAATCCATTTGAATCAGCCTTTCAATGCTCTGACTTGACAAAAATGTTGATCTTTGAAATATTCAACCGATATCCAGCCGGTTTGAAGATGTAGAACTTGCCGGTTTATGATTGCCAAAATTGTCGGGTTATAAAAATTGATAATTCCGGGTCATGACCAAAACTGAGAATTTGAAGATGTTCCTCCTTTATATGCATATCACTTGTAGCCCCCAAGTGCCGGGTCATTATGTAATAATGAGTAGGGACTTTGTATATACTTCATTGAAAATAGCCTTGTATAATCTTGAAGAAATCCGGATTGTTCATCCCAATCACTATGAACTGAATATTCCATATTATGTAGCCCCCAAGTACCGGGTCATTATGCAATAATGAGCAGGGACTTTGAAAATATAATCATGTAAATTTGAATAGCAACATGTAGCCCCCAAGTGCCGGGTTATTATGCAATAATGAGCAGGGACTTTGTAGATATAATTATTGAAATGAACATTATATAACGTAACTTCCATCTTGGGGTTTGAATCCACGTCCACAAAGTTAAGAGCTTTGTGCTTTACCAACTGAGCAGTGGACCTTTCAATATAATGGATTAATACTTGTGTACCTTGAATTGTTGACAGGAGCGATTGGTAGCCCCCAAGTTCTGGTTTAGCTACATTTAGAAGGTGAACCGGTACTTCCAGATGAAGCAAATAATCTTTCCATTAGCCCCCAAGTGTCAAGTAGACAACTTGCTTGTGTGCTTGAGACTTGTGTATTTGATGTAATCTCAATTTGAATAATGTAGCCCCCAAGTGCCGGGTTGTAAGCCTGCAGCAACTCGGGACTATTCCTTTGTAGAATAAATCACTTCCATCGTTGAAATAATATCCATTGCGCTTGAAAGCGACTTTGAAGACCTCAATCATAATATTGATAACCATAATAGGAATCCAGCCATGTTTGGCTATTGAATAATATAATCCAGTTTGAAGACCGGTTCCAATGATGTTTGATCACAATCGGGCCGGGTTAATAAACATCGGTCATTATTTTGTCTCATACTGGCGACTTATAGTCAAAACCAGGCCGGTTTAATAAACACCGGTCATTATAACTGATCATGTACTGCCAATATGTATTTAAAAACAAGATACTTCATACCTGCGATCAAGTATGCTTGATATTCTTAATCCGGTAGAACCTTAAAATTTCTTGATGAAGATCTTCATGGATCCAATAACAAACCCGGGCTTGATAATTGACACCGGTTTATTTCTTGAAACTTTGTTCAGAAATTTGTGGCTTGTTGCCTGATAGATAATCCGGGTTATAATGAACACCGGTTTACTCATGCTGGTATTCATGATCTAGACTTTTCACTTTATAGATATGTGGTCAGCTTTTGTAGCTGTTCTACTCCGGTTTAAAGGGTTATAAAACACAAACACAAAAAATATGCAAATTTTGCAAATAAGACCATGTAGTCGAGGCTTTTTAAGAGCTGCCAGGCTCAAAGCAAGGTTCAGCCAATCAATGGGACGTGGATTAGCCAACACTCCCAGGGGGCCTAGCCAATCATTGAACGTGGATTTATCCAACTTTTCAGAGGGCCGAAAGAACCGCAAATAAAAACTGAGCCAATCACTGGGACGCGGATTAGCCGACACTCCCAGAGGGCCTAGCCAATCACTGAACGTGGCATTATCCAACTTTTCAGAGGGCCGATAGAACTATGAAACTGATCCGATCACTGGGAGTAGATGATACCACTCCCAGAGGGCCTCCAGGGTTCCTCCTGAACCGATGGGTCAATGTACAAACTGAGCCAATCACTGGGACGCGGATTAGCCGACACTCCCAGAGGGCCTAGCCAATCACTGAATGTGGCATTATCCAACTTTTCAGAGGGCCGATAGAACCATGAAACTAATCCGATCACTGGGAGTAGATGAGACCACTCCCAGAGGGCCTCCAGGGTTCCTCCTGAACCGGTGGGTCAATGTAAACCAATCACTGAACGTGGATTTATCCAACTTTTCAGAGGGTCGGTAGAACTAGGAAACTGATCCGATCACTGGGAGTGGGCGATACCACTCCCAGAGGGCCTCCAGGGTTCCTCCTGAACCGGTGGGTCAATGTAAACCAATCACTGAATGTGGATTTATCCAACCTTTCAGAGGGTCTCCAGGGTTCCTCCTGAACCGGTGGGTACCTTGTGAAGCCTCCTCTCTTCGAATCGGATATGATCTCATGTTCTTTAGAAAGTTTTATTGCTGCTGAGTGCATATGTTCTGCAAAACCAGATAAACTGATCAAAGCATCTTATTTCTTAATGAAAAATGATATATAACAAGAGAAATAATACTGTAGATGGATATCACCTGAGTGAATTTGAACCGGTATGTTGAATAGACCGGATCACAGGGTGGATAGTAAACGACTGCCGCATCAGAGGTAGCGCAGACATATGAATTGGCTGCGGTATTGTAATCCGGCGGAGATGAACGAGTTATCCTCCGTGTTGTAAACCGGTGCGGACGCGTGAACCGGCCGTCCGTTCATCAGGTAATGTGACACAAAGGAAAACGCCGTTGTAGAATATGGCTAATGCATGTTTATATCCGCAGTGTAACAATGATTCTACCTGTATATGAAAATACCAATAGGGCAGTGTAATGTTGCTCAGAGGAAAAATATCCTGATAAAGTATATAAGAGAGATAACACCTGATTTGTTTGAAGAACAGATGGGTCGACAGGCGCGGTCGCGAGAGACGGCTGCGTCGTTGTAAACCGGTGCTGTCGCGCGAGATGGCCACGGCGTTGTAAACCGGTGCGGTCGCGAGAGATGGCCACGGCGTTGTGAACCGGCGCTTGAATCCGTGAAATGACGACGATCACTTGTGTCGAACAATGTTTGGCGTGCCTCCACCTCCGTGGTATAATATCATTTTACAAATAATTTTTCTGCATATATAATACAGCAGGGCGAGGAATTTTTGCTCAGATGAATTAATATGTATTGAAAAATAAATAGGATAGATATCACCCGATTCGCCTGGAGAACAGATGAGTCGGTCGCGGCCTTGTAAGCCGGCACGTGCGGGCGAGTTAATCGCATGCGCAGACTTTTATGTGTTTAACGTAGACCGGACCGTAAAAACAGCGGCGTGCGCTCGTCCATCGGCGAGGGAGTCGGTCGCGGACTTGTCGGTCATGGTGCTGGAGGCCAGCGCGCGTGGGCGCGGGCAGACGAGCCGGCGTTTTGATGTAAACCGGACCGCGACACGCATGTCCGTGGCAGCTGAACGTGCATTCGTGGCATACCCTGATGATGATCCGGCTGCCGCTTTTAATAGTCGTCCTTGTATTTTTGCTCGGATGATCATGGTAATGTTGGCGACTTGGAGCAGTGGCAGACGAGATCGCGGCCGTGACTGTAGCGGAAACCGGGTCGCGGCTGTCTTCGGTTTCTTCGCTATGTACTAGTACTCAATAGTACTATTGGAAGTGCTTGGGACTCTCTAGATTTGACTTGGTCTTTTACTTAAAAAGTATTCCTTTTATTGTGCGGACCGCCGTGAAGCGCAAAAGGTAGCCACGGCACTAATTCCTTCGGGACTTAAATCTGCAGAGAAAAAACTTCTGGTAGTGGCGCACGGTGGCCTCCCTCGGATCAACAAATCCAGCGAAGAACTCCTGTCTGTCTCGGTAAAGAAAAGCTACAGCCGTGAGGATGATCCTCTAGTAGTACTTGTCTTCTTCCGATCCTGATAAATGTAGCCATAAAAGACAATACTTATCTGATCTAGTACTAGTACTCAAGTAGTATTAGCCCTTTTCCCAAAAAAGGAATAATTGATGCTTGGCCTTCACGTGACCAAGTACTAAAAGTATGTTTGCCTTGGTCTTTCCGCCAGGGAATATTTCCATCTACTAGTCTGATTCGGTCTTCACATCAAATTTTTAGCAAATTACTTCGATACTTGAGATAGATGTTGGGGCGTGGATCTTCAGCCGCAACTCGGCGGATCAGTCTGAGCGGTTGCAGAAATCCCATGTTTTATCCATATGACGTACAGCTTCGACTTGCATATATAATACAGCAGATATGCTACTATTTTTAGCTTTTCTTAACCAATTTAAATTAAGCAACAAAGTAAGTTGTCTAGATATGCTACTATGATGACAACTTATAGGAAGCAAAGATAACAACCTCACAAGCAAGCTATATAAGATAAACAAGGAAAGCTTTCACAAGTAAAGGGAAGAAATAACCACAAGTGGAGCCGGTGAAGACGAGGATGTGTTACCGAAGTTCCTTCCCTTTGAGGGGAAGTACATCTCCGTTGGAGCGGTGTGGAGGCACAATGCTCCCCAAGAATCCACTAGGGCCACCGTATTCTCCTCACGCCCTCACACAATGCAAGGTGCCGTGATTCCACTAGTGGTGCCCTTGAAGGAGGCAACCGAACCTTTACAAACAAGGTTGGGGCTATCTCCACAATCGAATTGGAGGCTCCCAACGACACCACGAAGCTTCACCACAATGGAATATGGCTCCGAGGTGACCTCAACCGTCTAGGGTGTTCAAACACCCAAGAGTAACAAGATCCGCAAGGGATTAGTGGGGGAATCAAATATCTCTTGGTGGAAGTGTAGATCGATGCCTTCTCAAGCAATCCCGAGGAAATCAACAAGTTTGATTGGCTAGGGAGAGAGATTGGGCGGAAATGGAGCTTTGAGCAACAATGGAGCTTTTGGGAGGAAGAGGTGAGTCTTCTTGGAGAAGAAGACTCCCTATATATAGTGGGAGAACAAATCCAACCGTTATCCCACATATCTGCCCACAGAGCGCGGTACTACCGCACGTAAGTTACGGTACTACCGCTCGGCCAGCGGTACTACCGCTCTAGTTGCGGTACTACCGCTGGTGCAGTACTAGCCCAGACTTAACTCTATTGCGTTGACAGAACAGGCGGTAGTACTGTCTGAGCGGTACAACCGCACGTCCCTGTGGTACTACCGCAAGGCAGAGATAAGCAGGCCCAGGACAAGTGTGGACGAAATAAAATACATCCGTAGCTACATCCGCAGAAATATGGTAGTAGCAAAAACACGACACGGTACTACCGCTTGACCCAAGCGGTACTACCGCGTAGGATGCGGAAGTAAAAAATTACTTCCGCACCTACTACTGTACTAGTTACGACGCCGGGCCAGCTACACGGTACTACCGTGCTCATGATACGGTACTACCGCTCTATGCGGTACTACCGCTGTCCTGAGGCGGTACTACCGTGTGGCTGTGCGGTACTACCGCTCACTATGAGCGGCACTACCGCATGCCAGGCAGTTGTATTAGTAGGAACCATGGTTTTGTACTCACGAGGAAAACAGCCGGAGCTCCAGAGAAGCAAAGGAAAGGTGGTGCGAAAGTGTAGACGTGTACGTGTTGATTCCACCCAAACCTTTCCGAAGCGGACCCCCTCTTAATAGTACGGCTTTCTTATTACTCAAATCCACCGAAAAAGAAGAAAAAGGAAACACCATCTTCCATAGGTTTCGAGGGGCACATGATCGTCTTGTGCCTAGGTGAGATATATCTGAAAGAGCTTAGAGCACACGATTAGTCCGCAAATGCATTGTCATCAATCACCAAAACTACTTAGGGAGAAATATGCCCTTACAATCTCCCCCTTTTTGGTGGATTGTTGACAATACAGGATTTTCACAAGGATATATAAGTAAGTAGGCAAACCTAGTAAAGCAATAGAATATAGGTAAGCTCCCCCTAGATGTGTGCATACAGGTAGAGTGCTTTGGACTGCACAACACACATACTAGGATCAATGCTCCCCTTATATTCTACAAATAATATACTCCTTGCATACAAAGAATAAGAGTCTATGCACAATAGTAAGGAGGATAAGGTGAGCACATATAAAGGGTAAGTAAATCAACTGCTCACAACCTAATATAGCATAGACATAATAACGAGTTCAACGATAGAGGAGCATATGTCTTACACCATATGAAAGTCTCACGCACACGACACAAACACAAGCAAGCAAACAAAGTTCAACAAATGAAAAGCAAATAGACACGGCACAAGACGCAAATCCTAACACTCTCTCCCCCTTTGGCATCGAGACACCACAAAGGGAAAGAGGACCTAAGATAGGTGGTAGCTCTGGCAGAAGATCTCAGTCGTCATGCTCTCCATCAGATTCCTGCTGCTCCTCCTCAGACTCAGACCACTTGTAGCCCTGTTGGGCAATCCACTATGCCTCTGGAGTGATGATATCCTCTGACCCACTGGACACATGCTCACCAAAGATCCTCATGATCTTCTTGTCACGCTGGCGAGATTGCTTGTGAGTCACATGTGACTTGTACTGTCCCTGAGCTTGCATACAGAATAGGGCCTTCATCTTCATCTTCAGCTTCTTAGCCCAAGAGGGCTCAGACGAGGGAGGAGCATATCCTCCAGAACTATCCTCAGCTGGCTCCTCCTCCACAGGCTCCTCATCTATACCCATCTGTGCTGCAGCAGCCTCTGCACGGGTAGTGGTATTATCCCAATGACTCTTGATGCGAACTCGGATAGGCTCATGACGAATCCACTGAGGGGCCTCGAACTCCTCATCAGGGTAAAGCTTCTCCCAAGTCTTGGAGATAAGTAGAAACAGGAACGGACCGTAGATGGGAACTTTGCGAGTGTAGATTACAAAGCGAAGCTCACACCACATGATATGGGAGATGTCAAGTGGTGGAGTCTGAGCATTGCGAGCCTCCTCACACATCAGCAGCATGTCAACGAGGTATGCATGTATCTTGTCCTTGTCCCCAACTCGAGGAAACAAGGTGTTGCGGAAGATCCTATTCATGATGTCCAGGAAGGGGTTCAACACCCATGTCTTCTTGCCACTCGCAAGTGTCTTCTCCACATAAAAAGGTAACAGACGGTCTTTGTTGGCAGATTCTGCGTTGGCATGAGGCCGAGCTCCAATAGGGTTGTGGAGCCCCTCGTCAGCTACCTGAATCAGATCTATGAAGTCCTTCCAAGTAGCAGTCATCTTGTGACCATTTGTCATCCAAGTCATGGTGTGGTCTTCCTTGGTATTGAAGTGCACCGAAGCATAGAACTGAGCCACGATTTCTGGGTCAAAATCCATCTGAAAAGACATGATGTGCTCAATTCCAAACTGCTCCATCAGATCTAGAGCCTCGGCAAAGTAGGCCCGGTGATCATCCCTCTGCATGTGGGCCATGTCAATCCAATGAGCATCCACATACAGGTTGTGCTTGCTCTTGAGTACCTCTGTGTAGATACGATACTGCTGCTTGGTCCAGAATAGTTCATCTCTATGAAATTGAGCCCGGGGTTCTCCGTAAGGATTGATCTTCCTCCTTGCCATGAACTCATTAGTTGGCATCTCCTCCATGGTCATAGTTGATTATTTGTGCTTGTTGGCGGCGGTCTTGAATTTGCGTTGGGGATTGGAGCCCTCTGGCACATCACTTGGGGTGCACAGACGCTTGGACCCGGTGTCATGGCTGGGATTGGTGCGACGAACATTGGAACCGGAGCCACCACCTAAGACACAAACACAAGAACACGACGGAAACACAAAGAGAATCAATGCAAAAGCCACAAAAAGGCCTACGAAACATGTAGAAAGGATAATATGCATGCGCTACGAAGAAAATATGAACCAAGCGGTAGTACTGCTTGACGAAGGCGGATGTAAAATTTTAGTGTCGCTTAGGGAGCGGTAGTACCGCTTGGAAGTTGCGGTAGTACCGCGCAGAACGCGGTACTAAAAATTTACATCCACGTCATCACGGTAGTACCGCTCAGTAGAGCGGTAGTACCGTTACGCGACAAAGCGGTAGTACCGCGGTTAGCCAGCGGTAGTACCGCTCGGGTCAGATCTGAAAAATGGATCTAGACTAGAACGCGTAGAACGATGAACGGTACTACGGCTGATCATAGTAACTTAGTAGCAGCATCCTTACTAGCATTTCTATTGCATAACCACTCTCATACATCCTAATCTTCCATGGATAAAAACAAGAAGAATACTAGAACAACAAGCATCTCCCCAAAACCTAAAAACAACAACCGGGCAAAAAGAAGAGGGGATTTGGGGAGAAACCTTCATCCATGGCAAGAGGTCGAGGTGGGGAACGATCCCACCGGTCAGAATGCTAGGAGAGTGGCCGAGGGAGGAGATCCGGCGAGGTCCTCCGGTGGCGTTCTTGAGAGGGAGAGAGAGAGGCGACGTGGGGGATATGAGATGAATGGGTATGGGGGAGTTAGAACTCCCCCTGCCTGCTTATAACCCCCAGCCGTTCGGATAAGTGCGGTAGTACCGCGGTCATCGCGGTAGTACCGCCCGGGCGGAAGTACCGCACACGGAGCGGTAGTACCGCTCGACCAGCGGCAGTAAAACATTATTGCCGTGCTGGTCGCGGTAGTACCGTATTCGCATTGCGGTAGTACCGTGACTACTCACGGTAGTACCGTCCCTCCAAGAGAATGCAAGTTTCGACAAGAGGCTTTTAGCAAAGTAAAAATGCACACGCAAGGCACACGGAAAGAGAGACAACACACACCAAAAACAGCACACAAGACACTCCTCCAAGGAGGAGGCTGGTGGCCAAAACCACCTATGTTTGAGTTATTTGGTATGGCACCGCAAAGAACTATCCTTGGGCCCATGACCAACACTCGTCTTGAAGCACTTATACCATCTAACATGGTAAAAGACAAAGACTTGATCGATTTATGCATAATGGGGGGAGGAATAGTTCATTGAGAGAACAATACTCCCCCTATGTCCATGCCTACATCTAGACAAGATAACTATATTGAGTGGGAGGTATGTGTGCAAGGTCTCAAGCCACATTGCTCAAATCGATGATATTTAGCTCATGCCTTAACTCGCGAAATCTTGCTTCATCCAACGGCTTCGTGAATATATCTGCAAGGTTATCATGAGTGTTGACATAGTGAAGCTCGATCTCTCCTTGCCGTATATGATCCCGGATGAAGTGATACCGAATCTCTATATGCTTCGTCTTGAAGTGTTGCACAGGGTTGAGAGAAATCTTGATGGCACTTTCATTGTCACACCAAAGAGGCGCTTTGTCACAAGTGACACTGTAATCCTTTAAAGTTTGCCTCATCCATAGGAATTCAGCACAACAACTGCCAGCTGCCACATACTCAGCTTCGGTGGACGAGAGAGACACACAACTTTGCTTTTTGGAAGACCAACTTACCAGAGAACAAGCAAGGAATTGGCACCCTCCGGAAGTGGACTTCCTATCCACTTTGTCTCACACCCAGTCCGAATCATAGAAACCTACAAGGTTGAAGTTTGCTCCTCTTGGGTACCATAAGCCAAAGTTTGGGGTATGAGCCAAATATCGAAAGATTCGCTTGACTGCCACAAAGTGACTTTCCTTAGGCGAGGCTTGAAACCGTGCACAGATTCCCACACTCAACATAATATCCGGTCTAGATGCACAAAGGTAAATCAAGGATCCAATCATAGAACGATATACCTTTTGATCCACCGCTTTACCATTGGGATCAATGTCAAGTTGGCACTTGGTTGGCATTGGAGTAGTAGCCGGCTTGACATCACTTAGATTGAACCTCTTGAGCATGTCTTGAGTGTACTTGGCTTGTTTGATAAAGATTTCTTCTCTTCTTTGCTTAATCTCAAACCCAAGGAAGTACTTCAACTCTCCCATCATGGACATCTCAAAATGTGTAGTCATGAGTGCGGCGAACTCATCATTGAAAGCTTTGTTATGTGAACCAAAGATAATATCATCAACATATAGTTGGCAGACAAACAACTCCCCTTTGACCTTCTTAGTAAAAAGAGTGGGGTCAATTTTCCCAATTTCAAACCCACGATCTTGTAGCAACTCGGTAAGATGATCATACCATGCACGTGGGGCTTGTTTAAGGCCATAGAGTGCCTTATCGAGTTGATACGCGTGATTGGGGAACTTAGGATCCTCAAACCCCGGGGGTTGTTTGACATATACCAACTCATTAATAGGACCATTAAGGAATGCACTTTTCACATCCATTTGTTGCAACTTAAAATTATGATGAGAAGCATAGGCAAGCAACAAACGAATAGATTCAAGGCGAGCAACAGGGGCAATAGTTTCACCGTAGTCGATACCCTTGACTTCGGAGTAGCCTTGAGCCACCAGACACGCCTTGTTGCGGATGACAATGCCATGAGCATCTTGCTTGTTCTTGAATATCCACTTGGTTCCAATGACATTATGGTTCTCCTTTGGCCTCAGCACCAGACGCCACACTTTGTTACGCTCGAAGTTGTGGAGTTCTTCATGCATGGCATTAAGCCAATCAGGGTATTCGAGCGCCTCATAGACCTTTTGAGGTTCAACACAGGAGACAAAAGCTTGATGAGCACAATAGTTTGCTAATTGTCTACGAGTGCTTACCCCCCTTTTGAAGCTTCCAAGAATATTCTCCATGTGATGTTATCTGGAAGCAAGCCTGGAGGCAATTTTAGCAGCACGACGCTCCAATTGCTCTTCAAGAGATAATTGAGGAGCACTGAGTTGATCATCTTGAGCGACGTCAAGAGCTTGATCTTGATCTTGAGCTTCCTCTTGATCTTGATCTTGCTCAGAGGAGAGAACTTGGCCTTATGCATCATTTGGTGGTTCCCCACCATCTTGTGATTGATCTTGCACTTGGCCTTGTTCGTCCGGTTGAGGGCCTTCACATTGTTCTTCGGAAGCGTGTGGGTCTTGGGTTGATGATGGTTCCACTTGTGTGGAACATTGTCCTTCTCCTTCGGCCACAAGGGGTTCCTCAATGGGTAGGATATATCCAACACCCATTCTTCTTATGGCTTGAGGAGGAATTTCATCACCTACATCACAAGTACCACTTTGCTCCACTTGGGAGCCGTTATTCTCATCAAACTCTACGTTACTCGTCTCCTCAATGAGTCCATTGGACTTGTTGAGGACACGGTAAGCATGAGAGTTTGTAGCATAACCAACAAATATGCCCTCATGAGCTCCAGATTCAAATTTGGACAAACGAACACCTTTCTTGAGGATGAAACACTTACACCCGAACACACGGAAGTACTTGAGATTGGGCTTGTTACCGGTAAGAATCTCATATGGAGTTTTGTTCAAGCCTTTGCGGAGATAGAGCCGATTGGATGCATGACATGCGGTGTTGATGGCTTTGGCCCAAAAGTTGTATGGAAATTTGAATTCCGCCATCATGGTCCTTGTCGCGTCCATCAGTGTCCGGTTCTTTCTCTCCGCTACACCGTTTTGTTGAGGGGTATAAGGTGCTGCATATTGATGTTTGATCCCCTCATCACAAAGAAACTCATCCAAGGTGTAGTTCTTGAACTCGGTGCCGTTGTCACTTCGGATCATCAAAATCTTTGCTTCATGTTGTTGTTGAGCTTCATTTGCAAAGTTGATGACGGTTTGTTGGGTCTCACTCTTCTTATTGAAGAAGTATACCCATGTGTATCTTGAATAGTCATCTACAATCACCAAGCAATACTTTATGCCCCCAAGACTATCAAAGGATGGAGGCCCAAAGAGATCCATGTGAAGGAGCTCTAAGGGCCTTTTTGAGTAGATGATAGTCGTGGGAGGATGAGCCTTCTCATGTAACCTTCCTTCAATACACGCACTGCAAGCACGATCTTTGGCAAAGCTAACATTTGTTAGTCCACGGACATGGCCCCCCTTGAGAAGACTTTGCAAAGATCTCATATTGACATGGGCTAACCGGCGATGCCAAAGCCATCCCACATCAACTTTAGCCATTAGGCATATCGCGGTCTTAGTGGGTTGCTCCGAGAAGTTAACCACATAGAGACCGTTCTCGACATGTCCAACATAGGATACTTTAAGAGTCTTACTCCACAAGAGGGCCACGGTATCAATATCAAAGAATGTAGCAAAGCCCATGAGTGCAAGTTGGCGAAAAAAAAGTAAGTTATATGCAAGGGACTCAACAAGCATGACTTTCTCGATCGTGAGATCATGAGAAACAACAACCTTGCCAAGCCCCAATACCTTAGAAGATGAAGCATCACCCCATTCGACGTTGGTGGCCATAGATGAACCTAGATGCACGTCCACCACCAAGTCTTTGCTTCCGGTCATATGATTTGTGGCTCCACTATCGAGCAACCATGATCCCCCACCGGAAGCAAACTCCTACAAGATATCAATGCTTGGATTTAGGTACCCATTTAGTAACAAGGGTCTTAGGAACCCAAATAGACCATTCAATAAACTCATAAGAAGAACCAACAAATTTAGCAAAGACATGACCATCACTAGCACGACATAAAACATAAGAAGGATTAAAGTCGCCGGCCATGTTTGATGGTATGGTGGGGTTTTTCTTGACTCCACCACCCTTCACATTGTTCTTCTTCTTAGACGCGCCCTCTCCCTTTTTCACAAAGGTTTGTCGGAGAGGGGGAGGTAGCTTGTTCTTGTCATTCTTCTTCTTCTTGGGCTTGGGAGCAAACCCAATTCCTTCCTTTGCCACAACCTCCTTTTGATTACTCAAAAGATTGTTGAGGTTCTTCTCACCTTGTATACATGTCACAAGGCCTTTCTCAAGTTGCTTCTTCAACTTGGCATTTTCTTAAACAAGACGCACATGCTCGCAACATGGGTTAGTAGCATTTGCATTATCAATCAACACCATGCGAGGAAAGATAGCCTTTTCCTTGGTTAGCGAAACTTGGAGTTGATCATGAGACTCCTTGAGAGAAGCATGCGTACCTTTCAAGGCCTTGTGAGCCTTGTCAAGTGTAACAAACTCCTCCTTGAGTCTAGCATGGTCAACCCCAAGTTTTGCCTTCCCGGAGTTAAGCATACGAGAGACAACTAAAGCACGATCGAGATCTTTCTTTAATTTAGCATGATCATCGTTGTGTGACTCCTCAAGAGCCAAACGAAGACCACGCTCTTCCTCTAGAGCATTAGAGAGATCCGATATTTCATCGGCATAATCTCGACTATGTCCTTCCATTTTAGCAATGGTCTCCTCGTGAGCCTCGATCATGTCATTGGCCTCACCGAGTTGTTCCAAGAGAGCAACAAAATGCTTCTTGGGTTTTCCCTTGAGTTTGCTCATAAACAACTCAAACTCATTCTCTTCCTCCTTAGCTCCCTCACTCTCATCAATACAATCCGTTAATGAAGGATTAGAGATGCTGGTAGTGTTGATGTTTGGAGTTACCTTGTTGGTGGCCTTAGCCATGAGACACTTGGCGGTGATGTTCTCATTTGGAGAGTCGAAGAGAGATGTGCATGGAGTAGTAGCAATAGCAATTGTGGCCATGGTGACCATCTCATCATCTTCATCATTATCATCATCCTCAACATATTCTTCTTGGGCCACCAACCCTTTAGGAGGAGTCTTCTTGTTGAAGTTGTTCTTGTTGGGATAAGACTTGGCCTTGTCCTTCCGGATAAGCTTGCCTCCAAAGTCTTCTCTTTTCTCATATGGGCAATCTGCAATGAAGTGGCTTACATTTCCACAGTAGAAGCATGTCATCACTCGTTGCTTGCCCTTGTTGCCACTTGAGTTGTTCTTGTTGAAGTTGGGCCTTGAGTTCTTCGTGTTGCCCCAAAATTTTCGCGAAGCAAGAGCCATGTGCTCATGATAGGCATATTTGGTGTCCTCGGGGCAACACTCATCGTCATCCTCCTCCTCCTCCTCTTCCACACAAGCCTTGGCCTTTAAGGCAAGGTTAGGCTTCTTTGATCGTTGAGCTCTTAAAACCGCATTGTCGGCAGTTTTTTCCAAGATCCTCATGGCAACGAACTCATCCAACACTTCATTTGATGATAAATTGTGGAAGTCCGGTCTTTGGCGAATGACGGAGGACATGGCCTTGTGGTATGGCATCGTGGCCTTGAGAAACTTGCGCTTGATCCAATTGTCATCCGTGTCCTTGCTCCCATGATCTCGAAGAGAGACTGCAAGAGTGGTTAATCTCCGATAAAGTTCACGAGGATCTTCTTCTTCGATCATAGCAAACTCATCGGCTTCATCTTGCACAACTTCATAGTTAGTGCGTTGAATGCTTGCGCTCCCCTTGTACATGGAGCCAACATGCTCCCAAGCTTCCTTGGCCACGGTGAAGGGTCGAAGATGTGCAATGTCTTCGGGAGGGATAGCATCTTGAAGTATGCAAAGAATGGACCCGTTGAATTGATGATCCGCAGCTTCTCTTGGAGTTAAGTTGTCGGGATCACGTGGATAAAAACATTGCTCAATGATTCTCCAAAGATTAGTAGAGCAATTATTTAAATAACGTTTAAAGCGAAACATCCAAGTAGCAAAATCAGAACTTTTTATAAACTTAGGAGGAGGACCAACGGAATTTAAGTGTGGAGTAGGAACGGGTCCTCTATAGTGGATAGGAGGAGCGGAGTGGGCAAAAATCACACTCCCATTTTTAGTAACCGGGACTTGCTCACTACTAACTTCTCCCTTGTCGGGAATAGCCTCCGACACGTTGGTAGCGGGACAAACCACTTCCAACGGTGTGGCGGATAATTTGAGTCCCTCTAGCAAATCTTTAAACATGCTTTTGACCTCGGTCGTTAGTGATTCTTTCAATGTGTCCATAGCCACATTGAACTCCTCACGAGAGACCGAGGCTCCCCCATCGGACATAGGCAAGGATGGAGTTCCACCGAAATGTTCCTCCGTCCCGACTACGTTGTCAACCATACTCTTTGGACGGTAAAGTCCTTAAAAAGAGACGAGGCTCTGATACCAATTGAAAGGATCGATATGGTTGACTAGAGGGGGGTGAATAGGCAACTAACAATTTTTAGCTTTTCTTAACCAATTTAAATTAAGCAACAAAGTAAGTTGTCTAGATATGCTACTATGATGACAACTTATAGGAAGCAAAGATAACAACCTCACAAGCAAGCTATATAAGATAAACAAGGAAAGCTTTCACAAGTAAAGGAAAGAAATAACCACAAGTGGAGCCGGTGAAGACGAGGATGTGTTACCGAAGTTCCTTCCCTTTGAGGGGAAGTACGTCTCCGTTGGAGCGGTGTGGAGGCACAATGCTCCCCAAGAAGCCACTAGGGCCACCGCATTCTCCTCAGGCCCTCACACAATGCAAGGTGTCGTGATTCCACTAGTGGTGCCTGTCAGGGATATTACTAGCAGGTATAAACCGGCTAGAAGGGTCAGGATTACATTGACAAGGTTATATCATTGTGAGCCCGGAAGAGTATGTAACAAAGAGATCATAGCCCATAGAGGTTTGGGGCCCATGTAAAGGCCCATGATAGGTAAACCGTCGTACCATGTAACTTGGGATGTAAGATAGAAAGAGTAGAGACGAAGGCGGACACATTTATGAGCCGGCCTCGGGACTCTGTAAACCGGACCGGGCGTCGCCTCCTATATAAAGGGATGGCCTGGCGACGGTTCAGGGACAAGAAACAACAGCTCGAGACACAGGCAAGCAGATTCGCTCCCTGTTCATCGACGCACAAGCAATACCACACCAAACTAGACGTAGGCTTTTACCTTCATCGAAGGGGCCGAACCAGTATAAACTCTCTGTGTCCTTTGTTCGCTTTAACCTCTTCAAGCTAACCCGCATGATGGCCTCACACCTAAGTCCTCTAATCCGGACATCTGCCATGTTAATTCCACGACAGTTGGCGCCCACCGTGGGGCTATCGCACGATGGTTTCGAGTTCTTGAAGGGCAGCTTTGAAGGACTCAAGGGATACGCGGTTGGCCGGATGACCAAGAGTCGTCGCGGCCGGATCTACATCGACGATGCAGGCTAGGGCCCCGAGGCCGATTCAATCGAATACGGGTACAGGGTCCCCTTCGGCGGCATCCACGTCTTCATCGGCAAGATCAGCGAACCGGGACCTGAGTCGGACATCTTCCCCAACATCGTCGAGCCGGTTCGGCATGCAAGATTAGCCCGGATTCAGCCCGCCGCGAGGCGTGTTTTCGTGGGAGCAGTGCATGGAGTACAAGCCGAGGACGGATCGGATTCTGGTGGCGAGGCAGTTGTCTATTCTGACGATGAATCTTCATCCGGAGAGACCGAATCTTTGTATCTGTTGCAGGACGGCCGGTCTGAGGGTGTGTCCGATGGTGATAGTATTCCGGACCCCTTTGACCCGCCAAATAGGGTGGCTGTTTTCATGGCCGGATCACAGTCTACGCAGCAGCCCTCGATGACCGGGCCGTTCACTGCAGAGGCAGCGGGAACCGGGGCAGGCAACCAAACCCCGTCGCCTTCTAATGTCTTATCCACCTTGGTCGAAAACTTTATGGTGCTTGCAACAGCAGAAGTGGCCACTGCCGACAAGGCGCAGCACGATACGGAGATCCTTCAGCTGAAGGGCTGGATTGAGCAAGCTAAACGGGATCTAGATGCAGAGAAAGCCAGGATGGCTACAAGACAGGCAGAGCTAGACTCCCAAGCTTTCCGGCTCAGGTTGGATCAGAATTCTGCACATGAGGTAATGTACAGAAGACAGCATACTCGTCTACCGCCGGTTTATGAGGCGAGGAATCTCTTTGGCACACCAGGAGCGGGAGCCAGTAACCGCCCAGAGGTAAACAGGGGAGGAGCTCCGGGGACTGGCGCGTCGGTTCAGCCGTCGGCCGCAGAGCAAAACCACCAAGTTGTGCCAACGCCGCATGTACCCACCCCTCCCGGCCATTATTCTAACCCGTTGGACAACATTGTCGCCGCCGCTTCACGACTGGCCGCTTTACCCATTGAGGGGACATCGCCCATGGCGATGGAAGCACGACGGGCTAAGGAGCTGCTGGACATGGCGCTCACACAGCAGCAGGCGTACTCTTATAGCCGGGAGAGGATTCATTCAACCCCCCCCCCCCCCCCCCCC
>LR738712.1:184306865-184337825 GCA_902687465.1 Secale cereale | reverse complement strand
CCCCCGCCTGAGTCGGAGTTACACAAGGCACTGGGATGAACCGGCTGTGTCTAGCAGCGAGCGGAGACGTCACCGCCACAGACAGGATAATCCGGCAGGAGCAGAAGCACACGCCCAAGAGGCGATAAATCAAGCTAGACATACTACCCGCGAGGACACCCGTCAAGCGACGCCGGTTTACCCCACCATCGCAGAAACGGGAGTCACGGCTAGTTCATTTGGAGTACAGTGTCTCATCCCCGCTTTACGAAGCGTGAAATTACCCAAAGACTTCAAAGGCCCGCGCAAGGTGCCCAACTACACGGCGGATCTGGCTCCAGAGGCGTGGGTTGAAAGTTATGAGATGGCTATGGATATGCTTGACGTGGACGAAGCGGCGTGTGCCAAATATTTTACCATGATGCTTGAGGGTACAGCCCGGACATGGTTAAAGGGCCTGCCGCCTAACTCCATCGGATCATGGGTGAGTTGCGTCGCCGGTTTATCAACAATTTCAAAGACACGTGCAAACAGCCGATGTCGGTGGTGGACTTAGCAGCATGTGTTCAAGGGGAGCAGGAGACCACAATCAGTTGGGTGCGGCGAGTATCAGAAATCCTGCACTCTTCCAATAGTATCAACCCCAGTACGGCGATAGTGACGTTGGAAAATAATTGCCGGTTCGAGTCTTTGAAGCTGAAGTTAGGACGGCTCAAGCGCGATTGCAACGACATGGGAACGCTCATGAGCGCTTTGGTGAAGTATGGGGACTCTGATAACACCAAGTATCCAGATGCAGACGGAGAAAAGTCTGGGAAGGCAAACAAAGCTGGTAAACCGGCGCAAGCCAATCCGGTAGGTACAGGTTAAAGTGGCAAGCGAAAAGCGGAGGGCGGCTCAGACTTTGTGGCCAATACCAACGTTCAAGGAAATGGGCAGCGCCGCAAGGGTAAACCACCCCCGCGCAGCGAGGGGCTATCCTTCAATCTAGATCAACAGCTAAGTGTGCCTTGCCCAAGGCACAGTACAGAGGGAAACCCGGCTAAGCATCTCTGCAAGGACTGCCGTATCATGCAGGAGGTCATGAAATAGACCAGATATAACCACGGACCCCCCGGCGGCGGATCAAGTTCCGGTTTTCAGGGCCCAGGTTACCAAGGTAACGGATCCGGATCAGGATATCACGGTGGTAACAATAACTACAATGGCAACAGTCAGCATCAACCTAACCAGCAGCATGGTCAGGGTGGTTAGAACAACCAAGGCAATCAGCAGCGTCAACAGCAGCAGCAATCCGGATATCAGAATAATCCGAAGGAGCTAAGCAGTGGACAGTATCATATTTTCACCACAAGTTTGTGCAAACGAGATCAAAAGGTGCTGAAGCGGGCAGTACACGCAGTTGAACCGACGATACCACATTTATTACGTTGGTCTGAGCAACCCATTGTGTGGAGCAGAGAGGATCACCCGTAACGGGTTGATAATCCGGGCCAGTTGGCATTGGCACCACAGGTGTGTGGCTACAAGTTCACAAAGGTACTTATGGACGGCGGCAACAGCATCAACATCTTATACTATGAGACTTTCTGACGTATGGGGTTGACAGATAAGAAGCTCCGGCAGTCCAACACAGTATTCCATGGAGTGGTGCCAGGTAAATCGGCTTACCCAGTTGGAAAAATTGATCTGGAAGTCACCTTTGGGGATGAGCAGGATTCTAGATCAGAGACAGTGACCTTTGAGGTCGTAAAAATCAGAAGCCCATATCATGCTCTGTTTGGGAGGCCGGTTTAGGCCAAGTTCATGGCTAGACCGTATTATGTTTATCTGCAGTTTAAGATGTCGGGTCACAAGGGAACCATCACGGTTCATGGAAGTCGCAAGATAGCATTAAAATGCGAGGAAGGAGGCGCAGCGTACGCGGAGGCAGTTTGTGCTACGGAGGAGTTGAAATTCTACAAAGACAATGTTGATCCGGCGGACATGTCCTCGTTGAAGAAGCCAACTACAGAGCATGATCCAGCGTTAAAGTTTAAGTCGGTGGAGGAAACCAAGCAGGTTGATTTTGTGCCGGGAGACTTGTCCAAGCAGTTCACTATCAGCACTAACCTGAACCCCAAATAGGAAAGTGCGCTCATCGAGTTCATCCGTGAGAACCGGGATATTTTTGCATGGAAGCCTTCTGACATGCCAGGTATACCGAGGGAACTTGCTGAGCATAGTCTTAATATTGATCCGAAGTTTAAACCGGTCAAGCAGTATTTGCGCCGCTTCAATGAGAGGCGCAAGGCTATAGGTGAAGAAGTGGCCAGGCTTCTGGCCGCAGGATTCATAGTTGAGGTGTTTCATCCAGAGTGGTTGGCTAATTCGGTGCTGGTGTTAAAGAAAAATGGAACCTGGAGGATGTGTGTTGATTACACAGACTTAAACAAGGCTTGCTCAACTGATCCTTTTGCTCTCCCCCGTATTGATCAGATTATTGATGCTACGGCAGGATGTGAGCGTTTAAGTTTTTTGTATGCATATTCGGGTTATCATCAGATCAAGATGGCAGTTAAGGACCAGGAGAAGACAGCTTTCATAACTCCTTTTGGAGCCTTCTGCTATGTATCCATGCCTTTTGGGCTCAAGAGTGCCCAAGCAAATTATCAACGTTGTGTACGGAACTGCTTCAAGGGGCAGATTGGAAAAAATGTCCATGCTTATTTTGATGACATTGCGGTGAAATCCAGGAAGGAGGAGACGCTGATAGAAGTCTTGAAAGAAACCTTTGACAACCTCCAGGTTTATAAGATTATGCTTAATCCGGAGAAGTGTGTTTTCGGTGTGCCAGCAGGCAAGCTCCTTGGATTCTTAGTGTCAAACAGAGGGATTGAGGCCAATCCGGAGAAGATCAAGGCGATCACGTCCTTGGCTAAACCGGCTTGTATCAATGATGTCCATCGCGTAGCAGGCCGTATTACAGTGTTGAGCCGATTCATCAGTCGTTTGGGAGAGAAGGCGATCCCGCTTTATCAGATGCTGAAAAAGACGGACCGGTTTGTATGGAGCGATGCTGCAAACGCTGCATTCGAGGACTTGAAGCGGCAGTTAGCAGAACCACCAGTCCTTGCTGCCCCTGTTGACAAAGAGTCATTGCTGTTATACGTGGCCGCCAATGCCCGTGTAGTTAGCGTGGCAATTGTGGTGGAATGCAACGAAGCAGGTAAGGAATATCCGGTTCAGCGCTTGGTTTACTACATCAGTGAGGTTCTTATTGAGTCAAAGCAAAGGTATCCACATTGGCAGAAGTTGGTATACGGCATGTTCATGGCAAACCGGAAGCTGAAGCACTATTTCCAGGGCCACCCAATCACTGTCGTCAGCTCAGCTCCATTGGGGGATATAATCCAGAACAGGGAAGCCACTGGCAGAGTGGCGAAATGGGCCATTGAGCTTAGCCCACACGGATTGAAGTATGTACCTCGTACTGCTATAAAATCCCAAGCGCTGGTGGATTTCATCAATGATTGGACAGAGTTGCAAGCACCCGAGGAGAAGCCGGATCATACATACTGGACTATTCACTTCGACGGTTCAAGGCAATTGGAGGGCTCGGGGGCTGGAGTCGTGCTAACTTCCCCACGAGGTGATAAGTTCTGTTATGTCCTTCGATTAATGTTCCCCTGCACTAACAATGCTGCGGAGTATGAAGCTCTCCTTCACGGTTTATGGATGGCCAAGGAGATGAACTTGAGTCGGGTCAAGTGTTTTGGTGATTCAGGCCTAGTGGCACAATAGGTGTCTGGAAAGTGGGACTCTAAGGATCCGCTCATGGTGGCTTATCGGCGGGAAGTTGAAGCAGTCGCAGGATGTTTCAAAGGATATCAGGTGGATCACATATACCGGCGGAAAAATGAAGCAGCTGACGCATTAAGACGGCTGGGTTCTCAGCGTAAACCGGTTCCACCTAATACCTTCCTAGATGAACTGCATAGTCCGTCAGTATAGATACCTTCAGAAGAAGATTTAGTTGTTCCTGATCCGGAAGCACAACTAGTTGCAGCTCTTCATGTTATTCCGGATTGGACGCTCCCTTACTTGGCATACCTGAGCCGAGGTGAATTACCAGAGGATGAGGTTGAGGCCCGGCAGATAATCCGGCAGTCCAAATCTATGACTATTGTCAATGGAGAACTTCATCACCGCAGTGTTTCTGGGGCGTTTCAGTGGTGCGTATCATCAGAGGAAGGCTGTGATATCCTTCGAGAGATTCACGAAGGAGATTGTGGTCATCATGTCGGTTCAAAATCATTGGTTGCTAAAGCTTTCCGTCATGGGTTCTACTGGTAACGGCTCATGCTGATGCAGAGGACTTGATCAGAAAATGTGATGCTTGCCAGAAATTTTCACGGCGTGCTCATGTTCCGGCGCAGGAGCTACAGATGATTCCGATTACTTGGCCGTTTGCAACTTGGGGGCTTGATATGGTTGGACCCTTTAAAAGATCCCAAGATCAGAAAACCCACCTGTTGGTAGCAGTGGACAAGTTTACAAAGTGGATTGAGGCAGAGCCTGTCAGTAAGTGTGATGCGGCAACAGGGGTTAAGTTCATCAAAAAAGTAATTTTCTGGTTTGGCTTTCCACACAGCATCATTACTGATAATGGCACCAACCTGTCTAAAGGAGAGATGGAAGAGTTCTGTCAATGAGAACATATTCGCCTGGATGTGTCATCAGTAGCTCACCCTCAGTCCAATAGCCAAGCTGAGAGGGCCAACCAAGAAATTATGAGAGGCATCAAGCCCCGACTTATGGTTCCTTTGCAAATAACACCAGGATGCTGGGTAGAGGAGTTACCTTCTGTCCTCTGGAGCATCAACACTACACCTAACAGGTCTACAGGTTATACGCCCTTCTTCATGGTATATGGTGTTGAAGCGGTTCTCCCTAGTGACATCCGGCACGACTCACCGCGAGTGGCAGCTTATGTTGAAGCGGATAACGAGCAAGCAAGACAAGACAGCTTGGACCGGCTGGATGAGGAACGGGACACAGCAGCAGCACGATCAGCAATTTATCAACAAGACCTGCGCCGGTACCACAGCCGTCGGGTTAAAACCAGGACGTTCCAGGAGGGGGATCTGGTGCTCCGGCTCATCCAAGACCAGACGAATATGCATAAGTTATCCCCACCTTGGGAAGGACCCTTTGTGGTCAGCAAGAACCTACACAATGGTTCATACTACCTGGTCGATGTTCGAGAGCATAAAGACTCACGTACAGCAGAGGAAGAGACGAAGCGGCCGTGGAACATCACTCTTCTGCGACCTTACTACACTTGAGCCATTGGCTCCGCTTTATGTACGATGTATATATTATGATTAATAAATAAACCGGCGTCCCCAGTAAACCAGGGAATAGCCATCTTCGAAAGGAATGAGAGTTTCAGTATGACCTCTTAAATCGGCGCCCCTGATAAACTCAGGGAGTCAGCTGTGTTTTTCTTCAAAGGAGTATCACATGGGAGTTTTCTCTGAAAACCCACCATGGCCTCCTAAACTGGCGCCCTTGATACATCAAGGAATCAGCCATTGACAATCATCGAGTCGATCACCTAAAGACAAGATCCCTCAGAGGTTTTGAAACATTGGGTGGTGTGTTATCGATGAAAACGTCAAATATGGAGCTTGGCAGCTCGCAAAAAGCCTAGAGCCTGGCAGCTCACAAAAAGCCTAGAGCCTGGCAACTCACAAAAAGCCTAGAGCCTGGCAGCTTACAAAAAGCCTGGAGCCTGGTAGCTCGGAAAAAGGCTCAAATTTGGAGCCTGGTAGCTCGCAAAAAGCCTTGAATTTAGAGCCTGGCAGCTCACAAAAAGCCTAGAGCCTGGTAGCTCACAAAAAGCCTCGAATTTGGAGCCTGGCAGCTCGCAAAAAGCCTCGACTACATGGTCTTATTTGCCGAAAAAGCTTTGTTTCTATGATTTCACAAATTTCTTTTTTAACCAAGTCTATTGATGTGGGATTGGGCAACTACAAGGTTGACCATATATCTACAAAGTTAAAAGTCTGGGTGATGAACACGAGCGTGAGTTAAACCGGTGTTCATAATGGCCCGGATCAGCCATCAAGTAAAAGCCAAGCAAGAGAGCCAAGAGCCTCATCAGCAATTATGCTTACCGGATTAAGGTCGACACGTACACTTAATCAGAGGTATGATGTATATTTGTGATAAACAGTTATTCCTTCTATATATATATTGGAGCAGTGTAATCGGTCCGGTGGTAAACCGCCAGGACATCTTTTAGCCTCATTTATGCAGGCATAGATAATGTAAACGGATCACGCATGGTAAATAGAGGATTAAATTGACAGATGCCAAGTCGAGCAGTGCCATCCATATTGGAGCAAAAACAGTGTTTCAACTCTCCTATTACAAGGCACCTGCAGGCCCGAATAGATTAATTTTTTTTGCAAAATATTCAGCAAGTACAAATTAAACCGGACAGTTTACGACTCCTCTTCACGCTGCGAAGGCTGAGGGTCAATTTGTTCCGGCTCTTCATCAGCTTCAGGTAATGGCTGGAAACCAGGAGCACACCAATCAATCTTGCAGAGTGCACGGAAATACATTTCGTCATCAATAAGATCTGAAGGGTCAATATCTGGAGCGAAAGTATGGCCACGAACTGGTGGAATCAGATTCTTAGTATCGTAAACCAGCTGCTCCACCCGCGAATTTTCCAAGTCATAGGACGGATGATACCTTGTCAAATCTGCTTCATCGGCAAGCTTACTGGCAAGCGGGCGCATGTCCTTAGTCAAGGCACGGAGATCTTCAGCAGAGAAGGCCGATCCATCCTCTTTATTGCTGGGATACCCGTTCATGGCTTCAGCCGGGTCAAAATCTGGGACCCACGCCTTGGCCCGGGTCAGCGCCATGAGAGAACCAGCCCGTGCAGCAGACTTCTTCACCTCCACCAGACGCACAGGCAGGACAGATAGTTTCTCCAAAGTGGCTTGGATGGTGGTTGGTGCCGGTTTGTTATGGGACATGGCGCTGATAGCCCTTTGAGCGTCGGAGTATAGCTGCTCTACCAGGGTATAGGCTGCCTTGAGCTTCTTCCGGACATCATCTCCAAGATGAGTTATGCCCCTCCCTGTATGCAGTTAGCAAGTTAAACCGGAGCAGAACACAGATTGCAAGGATATAACTACACAAAGATAAGTACTCAGCAAAGATAGCAGAAGTCATGAGCTCTACTTGTTGTTTCAATCCGGATAGCTCCTGTGTAACCGGATTGAGAGCGGCTTCGGCATCCTTTGCTCTTTTTTCAAGAGCATCCCTCTGCACCTCCCATGTAGACCGCTCCGCTTCAAAGTCTTTCTTCAGTTTTTCCGTATTAGTCAAAGCAAGGACAAGTTCTTCCTTAGCTTTGGCTGAAGCGGTTTCATGGAAGGCCAAGCTGTTCCGGAGTTCAGCTGCCTCCGCAGCCAACCGGGTTAAGTCAGCCTGCGAGGAATTCAAATGGATTAGAAGGACAGATCAATCAAGTCTCAAGTGCATAACAAGTTATACACTTGACACTTGGGGGCTAATGTGCAATTGAAGTAAAGAAAGAAAAAAATTCAGACAAGTCCCAAGCGCATAAACAAGTTATACCCTTGGCACTTAGGGGCTAATGTAAAGCTCATTCTCGGGCATAATAGAAGTCCCGGTTCACCTACGATGAAGCTAAACCGGCACTTGGGGGCTACTATGGCCTAAAGACAGGATTGCAAAATTACAAGCAGAGATAGAAATGAAAGGAAAGAAGGTCACCTCATACTTATCCTTCATCATATTAACTAAACCGACTTCGTAGTCGCGGCCAGTAAAGAGCCGGTTCAGGTACCCGGAATGAATTTCCTGGGCACTCAACTGAGCATAGCTGGATAAATCTGAACTCCACTTGCCTTTGTCTTGTTGAAATTTTTCTTCCTTGGCAGTATGCCTAGCCAAGGTGACAGGCTCTGTGGGAGCAATGAAGCCTAGCCCGGTTATCTCAACATCTGCGGATGAGGCAGCAGTTGGCTGGAGGGGGACAACAGTAGGCACCGGACTGACAGGAGCCGGGCTAGCCCGAGGAGGGCTAACCCGGACAGGGCTTGCCGGTTCAGCCGTGTTCTCCGTATTGTCACCTCCCGGAGCAGCAGTGTCGTCACGATCCATGGGAATGGGATCATCAAGTTGAATGTTAAGATTGTGTCAGGCCCAAGATGTGATTCTATCCCGATCACGTGACACTTACGTGATTGGGGCACAATCGCATTTCGGGCGCTTAGCAAGATGGATATCATAACATCATACCATTACATACATACATAGGGGATACAACATTACATACAAGTCACCCGAATACAACTACATCAATACAAGTATCCGACTACAGATACAAACAAGAAAAACACAGGACATCCATCTGCTATCCCACGCTGCCGACCCGGAACCTAACCCAAGACTGAAGAAGAAGAACTCCAACAACAGAACAACGCTCTCACGTCAAGACATCGGAAACCTGCACCTGCAACTATTGTTGTAGTATCTGTGAGCCACGAGGACTCAGCAATCCCATAACCATGGGTAACAAGACTAACAAAGCTTAATAGGTAGGAAGAGGTAAAGTGGTGAGGTTGCAGCAGCGGCTAAGCAAAAGTATATGGTGGCTAACTTACGAGTACAAGAATAAGATGAGCATCTACGCAAACGGTCGCAACTAGTAGTGATCGCTAAAGATCCTGAACTACATACGAGTCAAACATAACCCCACCGTGTTCTCTTCTCAAAGTGAAAAGAGACAGTCATGGTTACTCACACAGTTGTGTTTTACTTCGGATCCTCTGTCAAGTTTTCTACAACCGGACATTAACAAATTCCAATCTGCCACATAACCGCGGGCACGGCTTTCGAAAGATCATAACCCTGCAGGGGTGTCCCAACTTAGCCCATCACAAGCTCTCACGATTAGCTGAAGTGATAAATATAATATCATCACCCCTTATCTTAGGGAAATCCGATCAGGCTCGGCATCCCGGTGCACAAGACATTTCGACAATGGTAAAACAAGTCCAGCAAGACCTCCCGGTGTGTCGACACCCTGATAGTAGCCGCGCGTATCTCGTCTCAGGCCACGACCGGATGGGCGATCCTACGAGTAAAACCAATACTCGAGTTTCCCCGTGGTGGCCCCGTAGTCTCCCCGTTTGGGACCAACACCATCAGCACTGGCCCCCCTGCTATGTAGAAAGAATCCTCGGTTAGCGCTAACTCCCTATGCAATTTAATTAATTAATTAAGTTGTTATTATGAGCAAATTAAAACCAATGTTGGGCCTTGCTGGAGGAGTTTTATTCAAAGACGAACTGTCAAGGGGTCCCCATCCACCCATCGTGTAAGGAACGCAAAATCAAGGAACATAATGTCGGTTTATCGGCGCCTAAGGTGGCATGAGTGGAACAAAACACCGAGCAAAAGGCCAAGCCTTCCACCCATGCCCAGTATATAGGTGTGTTAATAACAATTATAGATATTGTGATATTCCAACAACAAGTTCCCTCCTGGAACGATCTTCATCTTCACCTGCAACTAACAATGCTATAAGAGGGGCTGAGCAAGCGGGTAACATAGCCAAACAATGGTTTTTCTAGGAAGGTTTCAAAGGTTAGAGGTTTCATGGCAACAAGGAGAGGCTGACAAAAATGATGGGTAGCGCGACATGTAACGGTAGCCTCGAGACACTAAGCATGGCAATGTTAGTAAAGGTATCCAAGGGTATGATCATCTTGCCTGAGATCCCGCAAGGAAGAAGAAGGGATCCATGAAGAAGATGAGGAAGTAGCCCGAAGAAGAGCCACGGGTAGACGAACGAATCCTCACGACGCAACGGAACAAGCACTAACGAAAAGAAGCAAGCAATACGGTAAACAAACCACTCAAGAACATTACAATATGCACTACCAAGTATGATGCAAAACAAGTCTACTTATGATGCGCAGAAAGTCTACACAGGAAGCAAAACAGGGCAAGGCAGGAAGCACAGCAAACAGCACAAGTTTATATATGATGCATACATGGCAAGGTATGATGCATGACAAATATATATAGGAAGCAATACATGGCAAGGTATGATGCATGACAAATGTACACAGGAAGCACAGAAAGTCTATGAAGCATAACATGGCAAGGTATGATGCATGACAAATATATACAGGAAGCATGGCTGATGCACTAAGGAAGCACTGCAGATGCACTTAGGAAGCACAGAAAGTCAACATAGGAAGCACAGAGTTACAGCACAAGGAGCCCGACAATATGCAACAAGCTAAAATACTTCAAAACATGTTAACAAGAGGATAATATGAATCTACACGCAAAAACACACAAGTTTCATATAAAGCACACTCCAAACGGAGCAACGGGATAAAAGATACCCATGAAACAAGATATAACAACAAGCTGAAAATAACAGCCACATAGCAACTTTGGAGCATGATAAATATAAGCTACAGCACTCAAACATGGTGATAAGAAGCATGAACATGAAGTAGACATATCCTACAGCAAACAAGTCCATTGGAGCATCTCCAAAGGAGGCATGGATCAATAGCAACAAGCTAAAACATTTTGAACATGACAACAAAATTCTGACATCAGTAATTTATAGGAACTTGGGAGCAAGAGTTAAATATGCTACAGCCACCCAAATGAGCATGTGAGGGCATGAATGGATAGCCAACAACATATACAACAAGGAATCATCAATAGTCACCCCAAAACTATCATGGATTTGCCTAGAACAACAAGCAAACATAGCATCCGGAAATTACAGATTCCAGACTTAGTGAAATTTCACTAAGTATTAAAACAGCAGTATTATCATGGCGTATTTGTGAGCAAGTTTAAGTCAACACAAGGCATATCATGGAAAGTTAAATGAACCACATCAAAGAGCACATCATGGAGAATCTAAAACATCTAGGCATGTGGCATGAAGACAAACACAACAATAGCAACGAGCTCCTCAACTAGGCATCTCGTAACAAGTTTCAAAAGATAACAACCAAATGCACTTTTGCAACAGAGATTAACATGGCAATATGAACTCAAACAAGCACGCTATAGCAATCAACATGTAGATCATCTCATGATGAACATGTGGACATATCATTTGCATCATTTGGATAAACATGCACCAAGTTATCATATCTCAAACATGGCATGAAAACAACAAGTAGCAGCAGTTTATAACAAGTAGCACTCTTGCAACAGATATTTAAGCATCTAGATGAAGTCAAACATGCATGGCACAATGGAACAAAGTGTAGTACACATCACCACGAACATTTTGACATATCATTCACTCAAAACGGATAAGCACACAAAAAGTTATTAGCAGTCAAAGTAGCAACATTGCGGCAGACAGAGAATAGGACTTAGCAGAATTCTGGGGGAAAACGACGGGCGCAAGATTATTAAACGGTGCACGGGCGAGATTTAGAGGGGTGGCTCGCCACGGGCCTGACCCAGATCGTGGAGAGGAGGAGGAGCTGGGGTAGACGGAGATGGGCCAGCCCAGGGACGGTGGAGAGGCGAGGAGGCGGCTGGGCCTCGGGGCTCGTCGGCCCAGCGAGGGAGCTGGCTGGGGCGGACAGTGGAGGCCGGCTGAGCCTCGATGGCTGGAAGGGGCGCCGGGCCACCTGGCGGCTTGCGGCCTGGAGCGAGGAGGAGGCCCAGGCGGGGCGCTGCAGTGGGCCGGCCTCAGGGGGAGCGGCGGCTCGGCTGGCTGGACTGGGCCGACTGGATCGGGCGGTGTGGAGGCGAGGGAGGCCCAGGGAGGCGCTGGTCGCTGGGGCAGTCGGGGCGTCGTGGCCCAGGGAGGCGCTCGTCCGGCTCCGCTCGTCCTCCTCGATGAGGACGGAGCCTGCGGCGGCGACGTGAGATTCGGAGGAAGGGAGGCGGGGCGCCCCTTGCGGCCTGCTGCGAGGAAAGGGCCGGGGAGGTCAGGGGCCGGCTGGATCTGGCGGCTCCTCGCCGGATCTGGCCGGAGGCGAGGCCTGGGCGGCGGCGGAAGGCGCGGGCAGGTGGCGCGGTGGAAGCACGCGACGGCAACGGTGGAAGCACGCAACGTCAATGGTGAAAGCACGGCGCGGAATTTGAGGACGGAGGTAGGGGAAGGCCAAAAATGGACTAGGGGCAGTCCATTTATAGTAGGAGGGCTAGGGTTTGGAGTTTGGAGGTGTTTTAGAGCCCTCCGATCGCGATCCGACGGATCCGATCGCGAGGTGAGGTAGGATGGGCCTAGGGGAGGTTAGTGGGCTGTGTAGGAGTAGTTGGGCTGAGGTGAGAGGAGAGGGAAAGAGGCCCGCGGGGGTTTTCAGAGACCGAAAACATCCGACGAAATAACCGGCGCCTAGTGCCGCTATATATATCCGTTGGGCTATCAAACGGACTCCGATTGCGATGAAATTTGGCAGGCGGCCTGTCGACACTATAATAAGACCACATGACAAGTTTCATCCCATTCCGAGAACAATTTTCGGCCACTCACAAGATAAATATTCGGAGGCACCGCGGGCGCGTGCAAGTGTGTCTGGGCTCAGAACAGACAACGGAGAGGACGAGGGGACTCGGGCGGATGCAAGTTTTGAAAACATGCTGATGCAACACACATGATGACATGGCAAGAATGCACACGCAAGCAGATGACATGGCACTGACAACGAATATCTGGCTGACATCTGGCGCACCGGTCTCGGGGTGTCACAACACTCCCCTACTAACAAGAGATCTCGTCCCGAGATCTTAGGAACGAGACGGAAGAGAAAAGGAAGAACAAAGTTCTTCGATGTCAGGACCCCGATCCTAAGTCACACAGGTCTAGCCTGTAACACATCATATCACTTTGCGGCCTCACGCACGGTATCCCCACGGGTGCCACCTTACCTGGCCCGGGACCGTTTGCGCATTTTGGCACACGTATATGATAGTGTCGCTAGCATCCATATGACAGAGAACCCGGGCCGACATGACCAGTTATAAACCAAAAGTGGCACTAAATTACAGAGACAGGCATACATGACCCAGCAACGAATGTGTCGGTCATCAACGTATGAACCCAAGTCGTAGCAAGCTACAAGGACTTAAAGGAACAACGCGTGACATTTCCCCTAAGGGACAGACACAGGAACGAAGAAGGACACATGCCGGCCAGCCTAAGTGTTCCGGAGCAGTAGCAAGCTACCAAGGCTCAGTGGAAGCACTAGGAGACATTTCCCTGTAAGGTAGGCTACCAAAGGTAAACAACTAGGTGTCGGATCCCACACATAGCAATACACATTACACGTACACATAACATGCAAGTATGTGATGTACAACAAGGCATCACAACATAACTCAACAACTCATATAGATAAAGGCCCAGAAGAGCCATCATAGCATTATTACAGACAGAGGTCACATGACCCAACACACAGAGCATACAGGCAACGGAAGCATAACATGTCTGGGTACAGACAACTACAAATGAAAAAGGCTAAGAAGCCTGACTATCTACCAGACCCTTCCAAGGTACAAGATCGTAGCTGAGGTAACAAGCTAAACGTCGAAGTCCATGCGGAACCACTAGCGAAACTGAAGTCTCTCTGCAAAAACATAAATTAAGCAAACATGAGTACAAAGGTACTCAGCAAGACTTACATTAGAACTAACTACATATGCATCGGTATCAACAAAGGGGTGGTGGAGTTTGACTGCAGCAAGCCAGCTTTGACTCGGTGGCTATCCTAAACTACGACTACAAGTAACTCTTTGAGGTGGCGCACACGAGTCCACATATTCACCAATCAATACACCACTATGGATCCGCTCCCGTCTCTCTACGAGAAGGCCATCCATAGCACTCACGCTTATCTTGCGTGTTTTAGAGTATCCACTTTCACTTGTCTATGAACTGTAATAGGTAACCCAGAAGTCCATTTCCGCGGACACGGCTATTCGAATAGATCATATATAACCCTGCAGGGGTGTACTTCTTCACACACGCTCTCACCACTTACCGCCCTTTACACGACATGTACTCGGCAACCTTCAAGCAGAGGCCCAGCGAGGGTGTCGGCCACGACCTGACTAACCACACAAGTCTCTCGTCCAGGTTTATTGCCTATTTGGGTTCCATCCGTGGGGAGATCCGGCCGGGGTGTCACTCACGGCCCCGAACGATGTGTACAGGGTTCCCGCATCACCAAATGGGCAATCGGTACACCGTGCCACGTACCTGCCGCGTCACAGCCCACTCCAAGGGTCAGCGTTGCGCACGACCTCCAGTAAACTACAAACACCAGAAACTAGTTGCAACTCCTGGACAGAGATCATGTTGATTAATAAGTCGAGAGGGTCCATTGGTTTCGGGCCCAATGCATGGTAGTAACTGGTCATGGATCAACCAACACAGAACTCAGTTCCTGAGGACGGCTGCAATGAGACAACCCACCATGTACTCCTACATGGCCTCTCATCGCTACCTTTACCAAATCGTGTTCACACACTTAGCTCACACACAGTAGGACATGTTCATCACATTCCAATTCATCCCCGATGAATCAGACCTGACACAACTCTAAGCAATAGCAGGCATAACCAGAAAGCATCAATGAGTAGGCACAACATGGCTCAAACAACTCCTACTCATACTAGTGGGTTTCAACTATTTACTGTGGCAATGACGGGTCATGCAGTGGAAAGGGGTTCAACTACCGCAGCAGGTAACAATTGAAGCGTTGTTGTCCTAATGCAGTAAAAGAGAGCAAGAGCGAGAGAGTGGGATTGTATCGGAATGCTCAATGGGGTTTGCTTGCCTGGCACTCCTGAAGATAACATTGAGTCTTCATCGGTGTCATCGATCACATCGTCGGAACACGTCTACTGAAGGGGGGACAAGCACCGGCAAACAAGAGAGAACACAATCAATGCAATGCGACAATATGATGCATGATCATGATATGGCAATATGCTGTTGATTGAGCTAGTGCAACTAGCAACACAATTAAATGAAGTTGGTTTGAACCAGAGGTTCAAATTCAAACTCCATATGTGATTATTTAAATGCCATTTAATTGATTTGACTTTATCAGCAGGTTTAACTTCTTCAAACATGCATGAAAATGCCATACACAGATTCCTTGGATTTTTCTGATCATTTTTCATATATAAATTATTTTCATCTGAGCTACGGTTGATTTTATATGATTTTTACAAGTTTTGGCTATTTTCTGAAATAAATAAATCATTTATTATTTATTTAAAATTCCAGAAAATAGATACTGCGTCAGCATTGAGTAAGCATGACGTCAGTAGGGTCAAAGGACTGCCCTGGGTCAAACCTGACCTGTGGGGCCCACTGGTCAGTGACCCACTAGCTAACAGGGTTAGTTAGTTTTTAAACTAACACTAACTAAACTGTTGGTGGGGCCTGGGCCCACATGTCAGTCTCTCAGGGCCTAATTAAGTTTAGTTTTAACTAAACTAATTTAACAGGGGTTGGCCCCACGTGTCAGTGACTCATAGAGTTAAGCACAGTGATTAGTACTTAATTAAAACCTAAACTAAAACTAAACAACGGCCGGCCCCACATGTCATGGACACACGGGGGGGTCCAGCCGTGGTCAAAGGGGTCAAACCTACCGGCGGCTCGACGCCGGCGAGGCCAAACGCGGCGGCAGTGCTCGGAAATCCTCCGACGACGACCAAACGGCCGGCGGAAGGCATCAACGTGACGCGGGCACTCTTCCGCGTCGAGTGGTGGCGGTAGTTGGCCCTGGGGTGGCCGGAAAAGTGGCCGGCGACGAGGTCCAGCGGCGGCAGCGGTCGGGCTTGCGCGGGCGCGGCGTTGCAGGCTGCGGCTGAGCACGCTGAGGGCACCAGGAGGGGGCCCGTGCTCTCCCGCATCCATCCCCTCAAGTGGGAGGAGCTGGGGTGGCCGGAGCTCGTCGGAAACGAGCTCGCGGCGGCACCGGAGTTCGGGCTCTGTCGAGTTAGGCGCTGCGGGGCACGGGGAGGTGAGTTGATGGCTGCTACGTGTTCGTGAGGTCATTAGGAGCTCGGTGGTGCACTCAGGTGGATGCTCCAGTGGCTATAGCCACAGCGGCGACATTGCCGGCGGAGAGGGGTTCTCGGGCACGGTGGGGGTTGGAGCTACAGCACGCGCATGAGTAGAGGAATAGGGGGAGGAGCAAAAGGGGCTCACGGCGATTGCAAAGGTCGTCGAAGTGGGCTCGGGGAGGCACCAGCCACCGCGAATTCGACGGTGAGGTCGTCGGCGGCCGACGAGGGGAACGGCTACGCAGACGGCGTTCGGAGACGTGTGGTGCCGCGTGGCTCGGCGGAGGGGTATAGGGCGACGAGGCGGAGCTCTGGGGCTCATCGGAGGGGCGAGAGGTGGACGGTGGCCGCGGTGGTTTAGGACGGCGGCGACGACAGCGTTCGGGCGCTCGCGGGGGAGAGAGACAGAGGAGGGGAAGGGGGCGAGTGAGCGGTCAGATCGATCCGGACGGCAGTGGGGTGGTCATCCGCGGCGTCGCGCTGGCGAGGGGAGGGCCAGGCAGGCAGGTGGCGTGGAGGCACGGCCGTGCGCGCGAGCCGGCCACACGCCTGGCCGACTGGCGCCAGGAGGATGACGGCGGTGGTGGGCTGGGCCGCTACAGTGCTGGCCGCACAGGTAGATGGCTCAGGTGGGCTTCCTCTTTCTCTGTTTTCTATTTAGTTTCTGTTTTCTATTTTTTTTACTTTTGTTTTGATTTAATAAAAATGCCAGAACATTTTCATAAATCATGAAACCAAGCATGGCTACTGTTTGGAATAAATCCAACAGTAAACATTTTAGTTTATGATTATTTGAGCATTTAAAATAATATATAAAATTTAAATGCCCAAATGCAAATAAGATATGATTTAATTCAAAAATCCAGAATGGTCTTAGAAATAAGTGCAACATTTTTGGCAGGGGTTTTTAATCAATCCAAAAATGATGAACTTTTCCAAGGGGCATTTTGGGTTCATTGAAAAGGATTTTAATTTGACCCTAGTTAAATTCATTTAGTGCTAGGGTTTGAGCATCCCCATTTCAGGTTTTCCTTTGAAGATAAACATGATGCAACAGACAGGTGCTATCCTAAAGCAAGGTGAAGCTGGGGATGTGACAACTCACCCCCACTAAACAAGAATCTCGTCCCGAGATTCAGGACGTGAGATAAGATATCAGAGGGGACACTAACTAACACAAACTTCATGATCCAAGTGTCCTCTATATAAGTATTGATTGCTTGCCTCGTGTTGATCATGGCTTCCTTGCTTTCAAAAGCTTCGTCCAAACGGTGATGATGAGAGAAACTCTACAACATTGATCTTCCGAAAGATCGAGCAACTCAAGATCAACCCATGGAGTGAGACGTTGAAACATCTCTTGAGCTGAGACACGGAGTACACCTCCAGGGGGATGGAGTGAAACAAACGATGAAGGTTCACCTAGTGGCAATAATTCCACACCTAAGAAGATGGTGATCGATACCACCAGACGGGGCACCATAGAGAAGGTGATTCGTAGAGTTATTCCCTTAAGTGGCAAAAAGAATTACTTTTGATATAGAGATCATTGAAATTCCCTATACCAACCTAAGGCAGACACAATCGATCGTTTGACGGAGTCCGAAGAAATGACATTCTCGGCCAAAATGGATGATGTGAACTTCCTTGTTGAAGACAACACCACAGATGATTTTGCTTATCATCGGAAATGGATGGAACCTATGGTAGGACCACTTTTGAAGATAATCCTGAACAGCAGTTGTTGAGAAGGGCAATTCATGGAAAATTGGCACATTGGCGGTGCAAGCTCGGAACAAAATGCAAATGCTGGGAATGATTCTGGTAACTGGGAAGAATCCCAACATTAGAGAGTAAATCTACTCTTGAGGGGTTATAGCATAACCAAGAGCACTGGGAGCAATCCCGGTGAGTGCCGGTGATAACACCTAGTGTTTGTGCGTGCTCTCAAGAACTTGAGCATTCCCATATTCATCAAGGTTTTACCAATATCCGTGCCAAGGATCCTGACAACACCACATACTACCATGATGAATAACGATGGACGATGCAGATGCAAAGGAAGATAACACTTTCCTAGATTTCACCTTAGCGGAGCCAAGGGGCAAAATCTGGATGATCGACCGAGAGACATTTAGCACTCCGCTTCTAATGTTCTCCTTGATGTGCTAGCACAACCCATTTATCATAATGGTTTGGTACCTAGAACGTCAAATAAAAGGTCGGACTTCAGGAGCACAAAAATCCATAAGGAACAACTAGGGAGTAAATCCTACGAAATCCTTATGGGGAGGTGGCCAGCTTCTTCAATCAAGATTCTACAACAATAGGTCTTCCGGCTGGGTGTGTTGGCCACGACATCCACTTTACCGGTTATCGAGAGACCAATATTATAGTTCTTGGAAAATGCTCCAACCATCATATCTGCCTGAGATTCAGTTCTGGTTGGTGTCAGGATATTCCAGACTCATCGAGTCCAGGAAGAAAAAAAATAAAAGTTTGCAACACAAATTGACGAGACGGCGTGGCGAGATTCTCGGGAATGAACTACGATAGCAAGCTCCAAAACATGAGCTGGTTCTGCTACGTACATGTGAACACGTTGTCCAGGACAAGCATGGCCACGTAGTAGTCCTACAATGAAACACTACCAAGTTCAGGTTGGGGAACCATCAACGAGGATATTGAAGTCCTTGCATAAGCCTAGCTCTTAAGAAGAAACTTCTTCTCCTTGAACAAATCAATCAGTGGCTTGGTGTGCTAGGGATACATATGGAATGAAGATGATCAGTCTATCAGACCATGGAATACTTCGCACGTATGCATGACTGACTTGGGATGATTCCAAAGAAAGCAAAACTAACTTTCTCAAACCCATGGCGGCAACGTGCACCTAATGCACATGAATTAGGGAAAGTTTCTTCTCTCATCCAACATATACCTCATGAACGGAACACGAAGGCAACGCTTACAAAGTTTCCAACACTAGCTTAATGTCCTACAAAATCATGGAGAAGGTAGCAGTATTGCTGATGGGCTCAACAACAATTCATCCAGGTTTCCATGGAGATGGAATTCCATAATTATGTGAAGAAGTGATAGTATTGGTCAGACCAATAGATGTAATGGTGTATGCTCGAGGGATCAACCACGAGTAAGACAATATTATGAACATCGTTGGTTCTGGTTTGATTTGATGATAGCCCATACTCAAATCAAAGTTTTGATATGACAATAGGTCCAACAACTGATCACAGGGACCAATTTATGAAGATGTCATCTATCTTCAACACACGCAAACATACCTCTTGAGATGAACTAAGCTGGCAAGCTTTTATCTTCCAACTCTCCAAGTTATTTTTTTTGCTTAACCAACCAGTTCAGGGTATCCAACACAGATTCTTGGAGAAGGGGTGGTTTATAAGAAACCAACTTGATCACGAACTCAACATAGCGGTCAGGGAACAACCTGGTAATACTTCCGAGAAGATGTTCGGAAATCACGGACCATCGATACGTTACTAAGCTCGAGATCAATCTTGCTTTTCAGGGCAAGACGATATGATCAAATGAGCGAGGGATTGACACAATCCTAACTCATTGATCGAAGAGTGCACCAGAAGAATGGACTAGGTAGCACGGTCAATCTTAGAATGGTAATTAGTAACCAACACACTAAGAATGAAATTGTTGTCCTTTAACCGCCAAGCAACGAGATTGCCAGGGGTATTTATTTCACACATCACAATTCACTTGTCGGTATTCTGGCTACGATAACACGGAGACCGAGGAATGATCGATAATGGCGAGAAGTATCACTGTATCAAGAGTTCATAGAAGGTTGTGCAATTCTCATGACATTCTTGACATAAAGATGGTAATACTCCAGGATAGAACAGTTTAGAAGCTGCATTAGCATTCTTCATCTGCGAAGTACAACTTCTTTGACCCAATCCTAGATATGGATAAGGTACTGGAGTTTGTTTCTCCTAGTCATTCCAGAATAGAATGGCTTGGCAGACCTCAAGAGTAAAACGCATCGATGAACACAAGTGCACGACTACTCCTGACTATCAACTGATGGATGAGGGTCATAATACAACTAAAAGGAGACAACTCAAGGAACATATAACTTCTGAGTTGTGGATGCATAGATTAACATGTCGAACGAGTTCAACATATTTCTTTCAGATAACCCATGCAGAAAGTAGAATTGGCAGAGTCACAATATGAATGGAGTACTACTCAAGAGCACTCGGGTCGTGATCTTTTGGTTCAGAAGAACTTCTGCCAAGGATGGTTCATGTTATTTGGAAGAAGGATATACCACAGACCTCGAGGACTATCACAAGGTTACTAATAACTTAAAGGAACGAGCAAATACTATCAACATGAAGTAAGTAGAATGAATCTAGGGTTCAAGAACCCAGAAATATAATGCCTACTAACTAAATGGCATCACGGGATGCTTTTGAGAATGACGGCCAGAACCATCACGCTGAGGATACAAAGTATTGCTGCATTACTGGGTGATCTTCTAAGATACTTAGGGCCATAATAATAACTCCAACGTATGTGTCGAGGTAACAGAGTACCACAACTCACCGTCTAGTGTGGTTAATCTGGCCTAAAAGGACATTAAGAACAGGTAGGAATGATTTGCAAATGCATCAGATTGTTTAGAGACCTGGGATGACTCGGACAGCATAACGGCTGCAAATGCTCGAAAATACTTTTGAGATCCAAGCAAAAGGGTAGCATAACCACTTAACATTATCTTGTCAAGGTTCTGAGACCAACAATTGAACACACAGTAGTAGAGTAAACTGAACTGAGAGTTGAATCCACAATAACGTGATCCTGATAAATAGAGTGAGAATCCTAGTTCTTAATCCCCGTAGAAAGAAGAAGGTGACTCAGATCAGAAGGTCATGGGGTAAAGGAGTAAAAAGAGCCTTATGTTCCCTTCCACAAACAATTCCCTTACCTAACTAAAGAGTTTCTAAACAAAACTTCGACCAGTTTGGCTTGCTAATCCTACAGGCAGTCAGGCTCTGATACCAAAGCTGTCAGGACCCCGATCCTAAGTCACACAGGTCTAGCCTGTAACACATCATATCACTTTGCGGCCTCACGCAAGGTATCCCCACGGGTGCCACCTTACCTGGCCCGGGACCGTTTGCGCATTTTGGCACACGTATATGATAGTGTTGCTAGCATCCATATGACAGAGAACCCGGGCCGACATGACCAGTTATAAACCAAAAGTGGCACTAAATTACAGAGACAGGCATACATGACCCAGCAACGAACGTGTCGGTCATCAACGTATGAACCCAAGTCGTAGCAAGCTACAAGGACTTAAAGGAACAACGCGTGACATTTCCCCTAAGGGACAGACACAGGAACGAAGAAGGACACATGCCGGCCAGCCTAAGTGTTCCGGAGCAGTAGCAAGCTACCAAGGCTCAGTGGAAGCACTAGGAGACATTTCCCTGTAAGGTAGGCTACCAAAGGTAAACAACTAGGTGTCGGATCCCACACATAGCAATACACATTACACGTACGCATAACATGCAAGTATGTGATGTACAACAAGGCATCACAACATAACTCAACAACTCATATAGATAAAGGCCCAGAAGAGCCATCATAGCATTATTACAGACAGAGGTCACATGACCCAACACACAGCGCATACAGGCAACGGAAGCATAACATGTCTGGGTACAGACAACTACAAATGAAAAAGGCTAAGAAGCCTGACTATCTACCAGACCCTTCCAAGGTACAAGATCGTAGCTGAGGTAACAAGCTAAACGTCGAAGTCCATGCGGAACCACTAGCGAGACTAAAGTCTCTCTGCAAAAACATAAATTAAGCAAACGTGAGTACAAAGATACTCAGCAAGACTTACATCAGAACTAACTACATATGCATCGGTATCAACAAAGGGGTGGTGGAGTTTGACTGCAGCAAGCCAGCTTTGACTCGGTGGATATCCTAAACTACGACTACAAGTAACTCTTTGAGGTGGCGCACACGAGTCCACATATTCACCAATCAATACACCACTATGGATCCGCTCCCGTCTCCCTACGAGAAGGCCATCCATAGCACTCACGCTTATCTTGCGCGTTTTAGAGTATCCACTTTCACTAGTCTATGAACTGTAATAGGTAACCCAGAAGTCCATTTCCGCGGACACGGCTATTCGAATAGATCATATATAACCCTGCAGGGGTGTACTTCTTCACACACGCTCTCACCACTTACCGCCATTTACACGACATGTACTCGGCAACCTTCAAGCGGAGGCCCAGCGAGGGTGTCGGCCACGACCTGACTAACCACACAAGTCTCTCGTCCAGGTTTATTGCCTATTTGGGTTCCATCCGTGGGGAGATCCGGCCGGGGTGTCACTCACGGCCCCAAACGATGTGTACAGGGTTCCCGCATCACCAAACGGGCAATCGGAACACCGTGCCACGTACCTGTCGCGTCATAGCCCACCCCGAGGGTCAGCGCTGCGCACGACCTCCAGTAAACTACAAACACCAGAAACTAGTTGCAACTCCTGGACAGAGATCATGTTGATTAATAAGTCGAGAGGGTCCATTGGTTTCGGGCTCAATGCATGGTAGTAACTGGTCATGGATCAACCAACACAGAACTCAGTTCCTGAGGACGGCTGCAATGAGACAACCCACCATGTACTCCTACATGGCCTCTCATCGCTACCTTTACCAAATCGTGTTCACACACTTAGCTCACACACAGTAGGACATGTTCATCACATTCCAATTCATCCCCGATGAATCAGACCTGACACAACTCTAAGCAATAGCAGGCATAACCAGAAAGCATCAATGAGTAGGCACAACATGGCTCAAACAACTCCTACTCATACTAGTGGGTTTCAACTATTTACTGTGGCAATGACGGGTCATGCAGTGGAAAGGGGTTCAACTACCGCAGCAGGTAACAATTGAAGCGTTGTTGTCCTAATGCAGTAAAAGAGAGCAAGAGCGAGAGAGTGGGATTGTATCGGAATGCTCAATGGGGTTTGCTTGCCTGGCACTCCTGAAGATAACATTGAGTCTTCATCGGTGTCATCGATCACATCGTCGGAACACGTCTACTGAAGGGGGGACAAGCACCGGCAAACAAGAGAGAACACAATCAATGCAATGCGACAATATGATGCATGATCATGATATGGCAATATGCTGTTGATTGAGCTAGTGCAACTAGCAACACAATTAAATGAAGTTGGCTTGAACCAGAGGTTCAAATTCAAACTCCATATGTGATTATTTAAATGCCATTTAATTGATTTGACCTGATCAGCAGGTTTAACTTCTTCAAACATGCATGAAAATGCCATACACAGATTCCTTGGATTTTTCTGATCATTTTTCATATATAAATTATTTTCATCTGAGCTACGGTTGATTTTATATGATTTTTACAAGTTTTGGCTATTTTCTGAAATAAATAAATCATTTATTATTTATTTAAAATTCCAGAAAATAGATACTGCGTCAGCATTGAGTAAGCATGACGTCAGTAGGGTCAAAGGACTGCCCTGGGTCAAACCTGACCAGTGGGGCCCACTGGTCAGTGACCCACTAGCTAACAGGGTTAGTTAGTTTTTAAACTAACACTAACTAAATTGTTGGTGGGGCCTGGGCCCACATGTCAGTCTCTCAGGGCCTAATTAAGTTTAGTTTTAACTAAACTAATTTAACAGGGGTTCGCCCCACGTGTCAGTGACTCATAGAGCTAAGCACAATGATTAGTACTTAATTAAAACCTAAACTAAAACTTAACAACGGCCGGCCCCACATGTCATGGACACAGGGGGGGTCCAGCCGTGGTCAAAGGGGTCAAACCTACCGGCGGCTCGACGCCGGCGAGGCCAAACGCGGCGGCAGTGCTCGGAAATCCTTCGACGACGACCAAACGGCCGGCGGAAGGCATCAACGTGACGCGGGCACTCTTCCGCGTCGAGTGGTGGCGGTAGTTGACCCTGGGGTGGCCGGAAAATTGGCCGACGATGAGGTCCAGCGGCGGCGGCGGTAGGGCTTGCGCGGGCGCGGCGCTGCAGGCTGCGGCTGAGCACGCTGAGGGCACCAGGAGGGAGCCCGTGCTCTCCCGCATCCATCCCCGCAAGTGGGAGGAGCTGGGATGGCCGGAGCTCGTCGGAAACGAGCTCGCGGCAGCACCGGAGTTCGGGCTCCATCGAGTTAGGCGCTGCGGGGCACGGGGAGGTGAGCTGATGGCTGCTACGTGTTCGTGAGGTCATTAGGAGCTCGGTGGTGCACACGGGTGGATGCTCCAGTGGCTATAGCCACGGCGGCGACATTGCCGGCGGCGAGGGGTTCTCGGGCACGGTGGGGGTTGGAGCTACAGCACGCGCATGAGTAGAGGAATAGGGGGAGGAGCAAGAGGGGCTCACGGTGGTTGCAAAGGTCGTCGAAGTGGGCTCGGGGAGGCACCAGCCACCGCGAATTCGACGGTGAGGTCGTCGGCGGCCGACGAGGGGAACGGCTGCGCAGACGGCGTTCGGAGACGTGTGGTGCCGCGTGGCTCGGCGGAGGGGTATAGGGCGACGAGGCAGAGCTCTGGGGCTCATCGGAGGGGCGAGAGGTGGACGGTGGCCGTGGTGGTTCAGGACGGCGGCGCCGACAGCGTTCGGGCGCTCGCGGGGGAGAGAGACAAAGGAGGGGAAGGGGGCGAGTGAGCGGTCAGATCGATCCGGACGGCAGTGGGGTGGTCATCCGCGGCGTCGCGCTAGCGAGGGGAGGGCCAGGCAGGCAGGTGGCGTGGAGGCACGGCCGTGCGTGCGCGCCGGCCACACGCCTGGCCGACTGGCGCCAGGAGGACGACGGCGGTGGTGGGCTGGGCCGCTACAGTGCTGGCCGCACAGGTAGGTGGCTCAGGTGGGCTTCCTCTTTCTCTGTTTTCTATTTAGTTTCTGTTTTCTATTTTTTTACTTTTGTTTTGATTTAATAAAAATGCCAGTACATTTTCATAAATCATGAAACCAAGCATGGCTACTGTTTGGAATAAATCCAACAGTAAACATTTTAGTTTATGATTATTTGAGCATTTAAAATAATATATAAAATTTAAATGCCCAAATGCAAATAAGATATGATTTAATTCAAAAATCCAGAATGGTCTTAGAAATAAGTGCAACATTTTTGGCAGGGGTTTTTAATCAATCCAAAAATGATGAACTTTTCCAAGGGGCATTTTGGGTTCATTGAAAAGGATTTTAATTTGACCCTAGTTAAATTCATTTAGTGCTAGGGTTTGAGCATCCCCATTTCAGGTTTTCCTTTGAAGATAAACATGATGCAACAGACAGGTGCTATCCGAAAGCAAGGTGAAGCTGGGGATGTGACATTCGATGACAATAGAGTGAAAGCAAAGAACCTGAGAGGTTGAGCCACTTCAAAGGAAGAATACAACGAAGATGAGCGAAGCTGCAAAGTCTTTGTTAACCAAGAGGAGCAAGTAATACGACGAGAATCTAGGAGGTTGAAAGGCACGAAACAAGAGCTGAAGGAACAAGAATGAATTCGAAACCACTCCGGTTAAAGAGAGATAGAAGGAATCTCCACGAAGAAATTCGGGCAGCACTCCGACTAAAACAGAAAGAAATAGCACACCGGTTGAACATGAATGGAATGGAACACAAACTTGAAAGGATGAAATGATACTCGACAAGAGCAACAACATAATGCCTCCGGAAGAATTTAAAGAGAGTGGAATGAAAAGGATGAAGAAGATGACAACTTCCATCACGAATGAATTCGAAAGAGGATCTTCAAGAGAAGACTTGAACGGAGTTGTTGAGAAAATCAACAACAAAAGACTAAGCTTGTCGTGGACTTATAGAAAACATCTCAAACTTGAGGTGAATTACCGCCAGAACAAAAGATTGAATAGGTGAGAATGAAGAAAGAATGCAAAACTCCCTTTCGAAAGAATAAGGAGAATTAATTGCACCTCGGAACACAAAAGAATAATGCTAGAACTGCTCCGGAAGAATTAGCTGAACGCTTGAAGAATGAATTAAATGATGGAGAACCACCATGAAGAACCCCGGTAAAAAGAAAGGATTATGATATAGAAATGACGGACGAAAAGAATAAGAATAAGCCTTGCGATGATTAGTCGGGGTTCCGACGAGATAACCGAGAAAACTTGACTTCGGAAAGAAAAGATGAAAGGACTTGGAACTAGAATTTATTCAAGGAGAATAAACTCCAAAGGAAGGAATTAATCAACTTGATGAAAAGAATAAGAATTATGGTATGCTTATCCTCCACCAATTAAATTGATAAGCAATGGACTAGCATACTACTTATTCACGATGGAATTGAATAGAAAGGGATATATCGCGAACTTGCGCGAATCTTCATGAAACACCGGTAGAATTGGAAAGAAGAAATGAATTGATATGGTAACACCGGAAAAGAACTGTCGGGCAAACCACCGTAAGGAATTGAAATCGCTTGCATAAAAGAAACGAACCACCGTAAGAATTAAAGCCGTGTGAATAAAATAATGAACCACCGGGAAGAATTAAAATTGAGTGAAGAACGAGAATGACCACCGTAAGGAATGAAATTGAACGATGCAAGAGGACAAACCAATGTGAAGAATTGAGATTGAGTGAACACAAGAGAATGAATCTCCGGGTAGAATAAATAACTTGAGGGAATTGAATGATGAGAACAAAGAGATCGTGAACTGATTAAAGAATACTTGAACAAAGCACCGAACAATTGTGAGACGAACGAAGAGGCATCGATGAAGAATATTTGGAGGGCGAAGTTGAAAACTGAGAACGAAGAAATCTTCTGAAATGATGGCCTTCGAAGGAACACAAGAAAAGAATTCAAGAACTACTCCGGATGAATGAAGAGAAGAAAGGTTGAACCAGTGCTGAAAAGAATTGAAAGAGAACTTGGAGAAGGCATATGACTGATGGGATCCATACTTACGTCACACTTGAAAAGAATTTGGAACACCCCGGGAAATAAAAGAGTCAGGTAAGATCCTGGGAAAAGACCTGTGGGTTATGGGCCCACCGAAGGGAAAACACCGTTGAAAAGGATGCAAAGGAGAAGATGCACCGGAACAAATGAAAACTCGAATGAGGTGACAACATCGAATTAATTGGGAGACAGACAATTCTCTTGAGAATGTCTTTGGAACACCGGAACAATTAAATGGCGAGAGGCAAACGAGCAAGAGGAAGCAATTGAGCCAAGGAAAAAGAATATGAACAACACCGGAAAAACTTGAATTGAAACCATCGGAAAAGAAAAGAGATGAATAATATCCAATGAGAGAAGAACTCATCGGAGAAGAAAGAGAAGGATGATGACGAGCTAGACGAGAATTCACCAGTTGAAACAATTGATGAAAGCAAGCAAAGACTTCACACGAGTAGGATGGATACTCGATTACGTACTCTGGCTCCGAGAAGCAGAAGGGTGGGAGGGTGGGAAAATGAAAGACCACAACGGACTGGGAAAACGACATCGGTTGAAAGAATTGATGTTGCACTTGCAAAGAAGAATAGGGTTGAATCCACTTGACGAGAGATGCACCAGATGAAAGAACTAACAACGCAACGAACGAAAACTATCCACGTGATCCTAAAAAAAATTTGAAGAGGAAGAGGGGTAATTCAAAACACCTACGTCAAGATTCCTCACCAGAGCGACGAAGGGGCAGAGGAGTAAAAAGAATTCCTACTCTCCGATATAACTAGACTCCGAAAAAGTTTTCTTCTAGACTCAACAATGGCCATTCTACGATCAATCAAGGGGGCTCCTATGGTCGGTCGAGGCTCTGATACCAACTTGTCAGGCCCAAGATGCGATTCTATCCCGATCACGTGACACTTACGTGATTGGGGCACAACCGCATTTCGGGCGCTTAGCCAGATGGATATCATAACATCGTACCATTACATACATACATAGGGGATACAACATTACATACAAGTCACCCGAATACAACAACATCAATACAAGTATCCGACTACGGATACAAACAAGAAAAACACAGGACATCCATCTGCTATCCCAGGCTGCCGACCCGGAACCTAACCCAATACTGAAGAAGAAGAACTCCAACAACAGAACAACGCTCTCACGTCAAGACATCGGAAACCTGCACCTGCAACTGTTGTTGTAGTATCTGTGAGCCACGAGGACTCAGCAATCCCATAACCATGGGTAACAAGACTAACAAAGCTTAATAGGTAGGAAGAGGTAAAGTGGTGAGGTTGCAGCAGCGGCTAAGCAAAAGTATATGGTGGCTAACTTACGAGTACAAGAATAAGATGAGCATCTACGCAAACGGTCGCAACTAGTAGTGATCGCTAAAGATCCTGAACTACATACGAGTCAAACATAACCCCACCGTGTTCTCTTCTCAAAGTGAAAAGAGACAGTCACGGTTACTCACACAGTTGTGTTTTACTTCGGATCCTCTGTCAAGTTTTCTACAACCGGACATTAACAAATTCCAATCTGCCACATAACCACGGGCACGGCTTTCGAAAGATCATAACCCTGCAGGGGTGTCCCAACTTAGCCCATCACAAGCTCTCACGATTAGCTGAAGTGATAAATATAATATCATCACCCCTTATCTTAGGGAAATCCGATCAGGCTCGGCATCCCGGTGCACAAGACATTTCGACAATGGTAAAACAAGTCCAGCAAGACCTCCCGGTGTGTCGACACCCTGATAGTAGCCGCGCGTATCTCGTCTCAGGCCACGACCGGATGGGCGATCCTACGAGTAAAACCAATCCTCGAGTTTCCCCGTGGTGGCCCCGCAGTCTCCCCGTTTGGGACCAACACCATCAGCACTGGCCCCCCTGCTATGTAGAAAGAATCCTCGGGTAGCGCTAACTCCCTATGCAATTTAATTAATTAATTAAGTTGTTATTATGAGCAAATTAAAACCAATGTTGGGCCTTGCTGGAGGAGTTTTATTCAAAGACGAACTGTCAAGGGGTCCCCATCCACCCATCGTGTAAGGAACGCAAAATCAAGGAACATAATGCCGGTTTATCGGCGCCTAAGGTGGCATGAGTGGAACAAAACACCGAGCAAAAGGCCAAGCCTTCCACCCATGCCCAGTATATAGGTGTGTTAATAATAATTATAGATATTGTGATATTCCAACAACAAGTTCCCTCCTGGAACGATCTTCATCTTCACCTGCAACTAACAACGCTATAAGAGGGGCTGGGCAAGCGGGTAACATAGCCAAACAATGGTTTTGCTAGGAAGGTTTCAAAGGTTAGAGGTTTCATGGCAACAAGGAGAGGCTGACAAAAATGATGGGTAGCGCGACATGTAACGGTAGCATCGAGACACTAAGCATGGCAATGATAGTAAAGGTATCCAAGGGTATGATCATCTTGCCTGAGATCCCGCAAGGAAGAAGAACGGATTCATGAAGAAGACGAGGAAGTAGCCTGAAGAAGAGCCATGGGTAGACGAACGAATCCTCATGACGCAACGGAACGAGCACTAACGAAAAGAAGCAAGCAATACGGTAAACAAACCACTCAAGAACATAACAATATGCACTACCAAGTATGATGCAAAACAAGTCTACTTATGATGCACAGAAAGTCTACACAGGAAGCAAAACAGGGCAAGGTAAGAAGCACAGCATGTTGGAAATATGCCCTAGAGGCAATAATAAAAGAGTTATTATTATATTTCCTTGTTCATGATAATCGTTTATTATCCATGCTATAATTGTATTGATTGGAAACTCAAATACATGTGTGGATAAATAGACAAACTTGAGGTCCCTAGTAAGCCTCTTCAAGACTAGCTCGTTGATCAAAGATGACCGCGGTTTCCAGGTCATAGACATGAGTTGTCATTTGATAACGGGATCACATCATTAGGAGAATGATGTGATGGACGAGACCCAAACGTTAAACATAGCTTATGATCGTATCAGTTATCGCTATAGTTTTCTGCATGTCAAGTATAAGTTCCTATGACCATGAGATCATGTAACTCACTGACGCCGTAGGAGTGCTTTGTGTGTGCCAAACGTCGCAACGTAACTGGGTGACTATAAAGGTACTCTACAGGTATCTCCGAAGGTGTCTGTTGAGTTGACATGGATCGAGACTGGGATTTGTCACTCCGTGTGACGGAGAGGTATCTCCGGGCCCACTCGGTAATACGTCATCTCAATGAGCTCAAAGTGACTAAGTAGTTAGTCACGGGATCATGTATTACGGTAACGAGTAAAGAGACTTGCCGGTAACGAGATTGAACTAGGTATAGAGATACCGATGATCGAATCTCGGGCAAGTAACATACCGACGAGACAAAGGGAACTGTATACGGGATTGCCTGAATCCTTGACATCGTGGTTCATCCGATGAGATCATCGAGGAACGTGTGGGAACCAATATGGGTATCCAGATCCCGCTATTGGTTATTGACCTGGGAGTGTCTCGGTCATGTCTGCATAGTTTCCGAACCCGCAGGGTCTACACACTTAAGGTTCGGTGACGCTAGGGTTGTTAGTGAGAACAGTGCATGGTTACCGAAGGTTGTTCGGAGTCCCGGATGAGATCCCGGACGTGACGAGGGTCTCTGGAATGGTCCGGGGACGAAGATTGATATATAGGATGAAAGGTTTCGGAGTCCGGAAGTGTTCCGGGGAGTATCGGGAAGACGGCGGATGACCGAAAGGGGTTTCGGGGTCCCGGAAGGAGTTTCGGGCCTAATGGGCCACAAAGGGGGGACACAACAGCCCTCATAGGGCTGTGCGCCCCCCCCCCCCCCC
>LR738712.1:184296815-184306825 GCA_902687465.1 Secale cereale | reverse complement strand
CCCCCCCCCTGGGCCCTCTCCTTGTGCGCAAGGGGGGCTGGCCCCTCCTAGGGCTGCCGCACCCCCTAACTTGGGGGGCAAGGCGCCTGGGGGGGAGCCCTAACCCTGGCCGCAGCCCTGGCCGCCGCCCCCCCCCATCTCCACTTGGCCGCCGCCCCTAGGGCGCCCCCTCCCCTCTACTCCCCCTATATAAAGAGAGGCAGAGGGAGGGCAGCCACACACGTTCGTGCCTCGGTGCTGCCCTCCCTCTCCCACAACAATCTTCGTTTTCCCGCGGTGCTTGGCGAAGCCCTGCTGGAATCCTCCACCACCATCTCCACCACGCCGTCGTGCTGCCGGTGTCTCCATCAACCTCTCCTCCCCCCTTGCTGGATCAAGAAGGAGGAGACGTCCCCGAGCCGTACGTGTGAAGAACGCGGAGGCACCGTTGCTTCGGTGCTAGGATCTTCGGCGATCTGAATCGCGGCGAGTACGACTCCATCAACCGCGTTCTTGAACGCTTCCGCTTAGCGATCTACAAGGGTATGTGGATCCAACTCTCCCCTCGTAGATGCATCTCCTAGATTGATCTTGGTGAACGTAGGAAAAATTTTTGTTTCCCATGCAACGTTCCCCAACAGTGGTATCAGAGCCAGGTTCTTGCGTAGATGCTTTCACGAGTAGAACACAAAAGGGTTTGTGGACGTTGATGTTTAGATTGCTTCCCTCCTTAGTCTTTCTTGATTCAGCGGTATTATGGGATGAAGCGGCCCGGACCAACTTTACATGTCCACGTACATGAGACCGGTTCCATCGACAGACATGTGACTTTTGTTGCATAAGATGGCTGGCGGGTGTCTGTCTCTCCTATCTTAGTTGAATCGGAATAGAACAAGGCGGTCCTTGTAGAAGGTTAAATAGCAACTTAAATATCACCGTTGTGGCTTTGCGTAGGTAAGAAGCGTTCTTGCTAGATACCTATAGCAGCCACGTAAAACATGCAACAACAAATTAGAGGACGTCTAACTTGTTTTTGCAGGGTATGTATGTGATATGATATGGCCAATGACATGATGAGATATATTTGATGTATGAGATGATCATGTTGTAATAGTTAATATCGACTTGCATGTCGATGCATACGGCAACCGGCAGGAGCCATAGGGTTGTCTTTAATTTTTGTATGACCTGCGTGTCAATCATTAAGCGCTTTGTAATGCTTTACTTCATCGCTAAACGGTAGCAATAGTAGTAAGAGCATGGTGGGCGCGCGACAACCCCGATGGAGACACGATGATGGAGATCATGATGATGGGGATCATGGTGTGGCGCCGGTGACGATGGAGATCATGCCGGTGCTTTGGTGATGGAGATCAAAAGCACGAGTTGATGGCCATATCATGTCACTTATGATTTGCATGTGATGTTAATCCTTTTATGCATCTTATTTTTCTTAGGACGACGGTAGCATTATAAGATGATCCCTCACTAAAATTTCAAGATAAAATTGTGTTCCCCCCGAGTGTGCGCCGTTGCGAAGGTTCGTCGTTTCGAAGCACCACGTGATGATCGGGTGTGATAGACTCTACGTTCGCATACAACGGGTGCAAGCCAGTTTTGCACATGCAGAACACTCGGGTTAGACTTGACGAGCCTAGCATGTACAGACATGGCCTCGGAACACGGAAGACCGAAAGGTCGAACATGAGTCATATAGTAGATATGATCAACATGTAGATGTTCACCATTGACACCACCTCATCTCACGTGATGATCGGACTTGGGTTGGTGGATCTGGATCATGTCACGCTCGAATGACCAGAGGGATGTCAATTTGAGTGGGAGTTATAAATAATTTGATTAGGTAATAACTCACTTATCATGAACAATAGTCTAAAATGTCTTTGCAAATCTTTTGTTGTAGATGGCTCGCGCAGTAGCTCCCCTGAATTTTAATGCGTTCCTAGAGAAAGCTAAACTGAAAGATGATGGGAGCAACTTTGTGGACTGGCTCCGCAACCTGAGGATCATCCTCACAGCTGCCCAAAAGGTTTATGTCCTAAGTGCACCGCTAGGTGAACCCCCCGCTCCGGCCTCTGTGGACGTTATGAACGCCTGGCAGACGCGCTCGGATGACTACTCAGTCGTGCAGTGTGCCATGTTGTATAGCTTGGAAGGAGGACTTCAAAGACGTTTTGAACGTCATGGAGCATATGAGATGTTCCAGGAGTTGAAGTTCATCTTTGAGAAGAATGCTAAAATCGAGAGGTATGAGACCACCGATAAATTCTTTGCTTGCAAGATGGAGGAGAATTCGTCTGTCAGTGAGCACTTACTGAAGATGTCTGGGTACTATACCCGCATAGCTGATCTGGGACTTGTGTTCCCGGAGGGGGCTATCATTGACAGAATTCTCCAGTCACTCCCACCTAGCTACAAGAGCTTCGTGCAGCAGTATAACATGCAAGGGATGAACAAGTCCATCGCCGAGCTGTTTTCCATGCTGAAAGTTGCTGAGGCAGACATCCAGAAGGAGTATCAAGTGTTGATGGTCAATAAAACCACCAGTTTCAAGAAAAATGGCAAGGGCAAGAAGGGTAACTCTAAGAAGGGTGGCAAGGCAGTTGCTCATCCAGTGAAGAAACCCAAGGCTGGGCCTAAGCCAGAGACTGAGTGTTTCTATTGCAAGGGTAACGGCCACTGGAAGCGGAACTGCCCCAAGTATCTGGCAGACAAGAAGGGGGCCAACAACAACAAGCAAGGTATATGTGATATACATGTTATTGATGTGTACCTTACCAACTCTCGTTGTAGTGCATGGGTATTTGATACCGGTTCGGTTGCTCACATTTGCAACTCTAAACAGGAACTACGGAATAAACGGAGGCTGGCGAAGGACGAAGTGACGATGCGCGTGGGGAATGGTTCCAAGGTTGATGTGATCGCCGTCGGCACGCTCTCTCTTCGATTACCATCGGGATTAGTTATGAACCTGAATAATTGTTATTTAGTGCCTGCGTTGAGCATGAACATTATATTTGGATCTTGTTTATTGCGAGACGGTTACTCATTTAAATCAGAGAATAAAGGTTGTTCTATTTATATGGGTAATATCTTTTATGGTCATGCACCCGAAGTAGGGGGTTTATTCTTATTGAATCTCGATAGTGATGATACACATGTTCATAACATTGATGCCAAAAGATGTAGAGTTGATAACAATAATACCACTTTCTTGTGGCACTGCCGTCTGGGTCATATCGGCGTGAAACGCATGAGGAAGCTCCATGCGGATGGACTTCTGGAGTCTCTTGATTTTGAATCACTTGACACATGCGAGCCGTGCCTCATGGGCAAGATGACAAGGACCCCGTTTTCAGGGACAATGGAACGGGCAAGTGACTTATTGGAAATCATACATACTGATGTGTGTGGTCCGATGAGTGTCACGGCGCGCGGTGGATATCGTTATTTTCTCACCTTCACTGACGACTTAAGTAGATATGGGTATATTTACTTAATGAAGCATAAGTCTGAAACTTTTGAAAAGTTCAAGCAATTTCAGAGTGAAGTTGAGAATCATCGTAACAAGAAGATCAAGTTCCTACGATCTGATCGAGGGGGAGAATATCTGAGTTATGAGTTTGGCAATCACTTAAGAAAATGTGGAATTGTTTCACAGTTGACGCCACCTGGAACACCACAGCGTAATGGTGTGTCCGAACGTCGTAATCGAACCCTATTAGATATGGTACGTTCTATGATGTCTCTTGCCGATTTGCCACTATCGTTTTGGGGATATGTGTTAGAGACAGCTGCATTCACTTTAAATAGGGCTCCATCTAAGTCCGTTGAGACAACACCGTATGAACTGTGGTTTGGTAAGAAACCTAAGTTGTCTTTTCTCAAAGTTTGGGGTTGCGATGCTTATGTCAAAAGGCTTCAGCCAGAAAAGCTCGAACCCAAAGCGGACAAATGTGTCTTCATAGGATACCCAAAAGAGACAGTTGGGTACACCTTCTATCTCAGATCCGAGGGCAAAGTGTTTGTCGCTAAGAACGGGTCCTTTCTCGAGAAAGAGTTTCTCTCGAAAGAATTGAATGGGAGGAAGGTAGAACTTGATGAGGTTATTGAACCTCTACTTCAACCAGAGAGTAGCGCAGCACAGAAAGATGTTTTTGTGGAGCCTGCAGAGGTTGAAGAGGAAGCCAATGATGATGACCAAGAAGCTTCTGATCAAGTTACTACTGAACCTCGTAGGTCGACAAGGGTACGCACTGCACCTGAGTGGTATGGTAACCCTGTCTTGGAGGTCATGTTGTTAGACAACGGTGAACCTACGAGCTATGGAGAAGCGATGGTGGGCCCAGATTCCGACAAATGGTTGGAGGCCATGAAATCCGAGATAGGATCCATGTATGAAAACAAAGTATGGACTTTGGAAGTATTACCTGAAGGGCGGAAGGCCATTCAGAATAAATGGATTTTTAAGAGGAAGACGGACGCTGACGGCAATGTCACCGTGTATAAAGCTCGACTTGTGGCAAAGGGTTTTTCACAAGTTCAAGGAATTGACTACGATGAGACTCTCTCACCCGTAGCGATGCTTAAATCCGTCCGAATCATGTTAGCAATAGCTGCATATTTCGATTATGAAATTTGGCAGATGGATGTCAAAACAGCGTTCCTTAACGGTTTTCTTAAGGAAGAGTTGTATATGATACAACCGGAAGGTTTTGTCGATCCAGAGAATGCTGACAAAGTTTGCAAACTCCAGCGTTCCATTTATGGGCTGGTACAAGCATCTCGGAGTTGGAATCTTCGCTTTGATGAGGTGATCAAAGCGTTTGGGTTTGTACAAGTTTACAATGAAGCTTGTATTTACAAGAAAGTGAGTGGGAGCTCTATAGCGTTTCTAATATTATATGTGGATGACATATTGCTGATTGGAAACAATATAGAATTTTTGGATAGCGTGAAGGGGTATTTGAACAAGAGTTTTTCGATGAAGGATCTCGGTGAAGCTGCTTTCATATTGGGCATCAAGATCTATAGAGATAGATCAAGACGCTTGATAGGACTTTCACAAAGTACATACCTTGATAAAGTTTTGAAGAAGTTCAAAATGGATCAATCCAAGAAGGGGTTCTTGCCGGTATTGCAAGGTACAAAGTTGAGTAAGACTCAATGCCCAGTGACTGCGGAAGATAGAGAAAAGATGAGTGTCGTCCCCTATGCTTCAGCCATAGGCTCTATCATGTATGCAATGCTGTGCACAAGACCAGATGTCAGCCTTGCCATAAGTATGGCCGGAAGGTTTCAAAGTAATCCTGGTATGGATCACTGGACAGCGGTCAAGAATATCCTAAAGTACCTGAAAAGGACTAAGGAAATGTTTCTCGTTTATGGAGGTGATCAAGAGCTCGTCGTAAAGGGTTACGTCGATGCAAGCTTTGACACTGATCCGGATGACTCTAAGTCTCAAACCGGATACGTATATATATTCTCAACGGGGGAGCGGTAAGCTGGTGCAGTTCCAAGCAAAGCGTGGTAGCCGATTCTACGTGCGAAGCGGAGTACATAGCTGCCTCGGAGGCGGCAAAGGAAGGTGTCTGGATGAAGGAGTTCATGACAGATCTTGGAGTTGTGCCTAGTGCATTAAACCCAATGACTCTGTTTTGTGACAACACTGGTGCCATTGCTCTAGCCAAGGAACCAAGGTTTCACAAGAGGACCAGACACATAAAGCGACGCTTCAATTCCATCCGCGATTCAGTCAAGGAGGAGGACATAAGCATTTGCAAAGTACACACGGATTTGAATGTTGCAGATCCGTTGACTAAGCCTCTTCCACGGGCTAAGCATGATCAACACCAAGACTCTATGGGTGTTAGATTCATTACCTTGTAATGCTAGATTATTGACTCTAGTGCAAGTGGGAGACTGTTGGAAATATGCCCTAGAGGCAATAATAAAAGAGTTATTATTATATTTCCTTGTTCATGATAATCGTTTATTATCCATGCTATAATTGTATTGATTGGAAACTCAAATACATGTGTGGATAAATAGACAAACTTGAGGTCCCTAGTAAGCCTCTTCAGGACTAGCTCGTTGATCAAAGATGACCGCGGTTTCCAGGTCATAGACATGAGTTGTCATTTGATAACGGGATCACATCATTAGGAGAATGATGTGATGGACGAGACCCAAACGTTAAACATAGCTTATGATCGTATCAGTTATCGCTATAGTTTTCTGCATGTCAAGTATAAGTTCCTATGACCATGAGATCATGTAACTCACTGACGCCGTAGGAGTGCTTTGTGTGTGCCAAACGTCGCAACGTAACTGGGTGACTATAAAGGTACTCTACAGGTATCTCCGAAGGTGTCTGTTGAGTTGACATGGATCGAGACTGGGATTTGTCACTCCGTGTGACGGAGAGGTATCTCCGGGCCCACTCGGTAATACGTCATCTCAATGAGCTCAAAGTGACTAAGTAGTTAGTCACGGGATCATGTATTACGGTAACGAGTAAAGAGACTTGCCGGTAACGAGATTGAACTAGGTATAGAGATACCGACGATCGAATCTCGGGCAAGTAACATACCGACGAGACAAAGGGAACTGTATACGGGATTGCCTGAATCCTTGACATCGTGGTTCATCCGATGAGATCATCGAGGAACGTGTGGGAACCAATATGGGTATCCAGATCCCGCTATTGGTTATTGACCTGGGAGTGTCTCGGTCATGTCTGCATAGTTTCCGAACCCGCAGGGTCTACACACTTAAGGTTCGGTGACGCTAGGGTTGTTAGTGAGAACAGTGCATGGTTACCGAAGGTTGTTCGGAGTCCCGGATGAGATCCCGGACGTGACGAGGGTCTCCGGAATGGTCCGGGACGAAGATTGATATATAGGATGAAAGGTTTCGGAGTCCGGAAGTGTTCCGGGGAGTATCGGGAAGACGGCGGATGACCGAAAGGGGTTTCGGGGTCCCGGAAGGAGTTTCGGGCCTAATGGGCCACAAAGGGGGGACACAACAGCCCTCATAGGGCTGTGCGCCCCCCCTGGGCCCTCTCCTTGTGCGCAAGGGGGGCTGGCCCCTCCTAGGGCTGCCGCACCCCCTAACTTGGGGGGCAAGGCGCCTGGGGGGGGAGCCCTAACCCTAGGCGCAGCCCTGGCCGCCGCCCCCCCCCCATCTCCACTTGGCCGCCGCCCCTAGGGGTAAACCCTAGGGCGCCCCCTCCCCTCTACTCCCCCTATATAAAGAGAGGCAGAGGGAGGGCAGCCACACACGTTCGTGCCTCGGTGCTGCCCTCCCTCTCCCACAATAATCTTCGTTTTCCCGCGGTGCTTGGCGAAGCCCTGCTGGAATCCTCCACCACCATCTCCACCACGCCGTCGTGCTGCCGGTGTCTCCATCAACCTCTCCTCCCCCCTTGCTGGATCAAGAAGGAGGAGACGTCCCCGAGCCGTACGTGTGAAGAACGCAGAGGCACCGTTGCTTCGGTGCTAGGATCTTCGGCGATCTGAATCGCGGCGAGTACGACTCCATCAACCGCGTTCTTGAACGCTTCCGCTTAGCGATCTACAAGGGTATGTGGATCCAACTCTCCCCTCGTAGATGCATCTCCTAGATTGATCTTGGTGAACGTAGGAAAAATTTTTGTTTCCCATGCAACGTTCCCCAACACAGCAAACATCACAAGTTTATATATGATGCATACATGGCAAGGTATGATGCATGACAAATATATACATGAAGCAATACATGGCAAGGTATGATGCATGACAAATGTACACAGGAAGCACAGCAAGTCTATGAAGTATAACATGGCAAGGTATGATGCATGACAAATATATACAGGAAGCATGGCTGATCCACTAAGGAAGCACTGCAGATGCACTTAGGAAGCACAGAAAGTCAACATAGGAAGCACAGAGTTACAGCACAAGGAGCACGACAATATGCAACAAGCAAAAATACTTCAAAACATGTTAACAAGAGGACAATATGAATCTACACACAAAAATACACAAGTTTCATATAAAGAACACTCCAAACGGAGCAACGGGCTAAAAGATACCCATGAAACAAGATATAACAACAAGCTGAAAATAACAGCCACATAGCAACTTTGGAGCATGATAAATATAAGCTACAGCACTCAAACATGGTGATAAGAAGCATGAACATGAAGTAGACATATCCTACAGCAAACAAGTCCATTGGAGCATCTCCAAAGGAGGCATGGATCAATAGCAACAAGCTAAAACATTTTGAACATGACAACAAAATTCTGACAGCGGTAATTTATAGCAACTTGGGAGCAAGAGTTAAATATGCTACAGCCACCCAAATGAGCATGTGAGGGCATGCATGGATAGCCAACAACATATACAACAAGGAATCATCAATAGTCACCCCAAAACTATCATGGATTTGCCTAGAACAACAAGCAAACATAGCATCCGGAAATTACAGATTCCAGACTTAGTGAAATTTCACTAAGTGTTAAGACAGCAGTATTATCATGGCATGTTTGTGAGCAAGTTTAAGTCAACACAAGGAATATCATGGAAAGTTAAATGCACCACATCAAAGAGCACATCATGGAGAATCTAAAACATCTAGGCATGTGGCATAAAGACAAACACAACAATAGCAACGAGCTCCTCAACTAGGCATTGATAGGCCTCTAACCCCTCGTTGGTTACCCCAAGTGGAAGGTGTAAGATGCAGTGTTGTGGAAGTTTTTTCCCTTAGCAAAGATGCCAAGGATCGAATCCCCAGAGACTCCTAGGTTCAACAAGTAGGTGTCAACTGCTAACGGCGCGGATTAGCAATCAACGTGGACCTGCACACAGATACAAATAACTTTGCTCCCAACGAGTACAGAGAGGTTGTCAATCCCTCCGGCCTTGTAGTTCACAAAGGATTAAATGCAAATGATAGTAGTGATAGATAATGTTTGCCATAGTAAGTAAAAGCGAAAAGTAAATAGCGGATGTGATCAATGATGGTAATATGGACCGGAGTCTCATGATGTTCACTAGTGATGTCTCTCTCCCAAAAGACGATAAAACAGCTATGTGAGGTAAACGAATTACAGCTGGGCAATTGACAGCACCACGAACGCAAACCAATGTTGATTACATTGCAAGAAAGGTTGAGGCTCAAAGCATGGGCGGTACGCCAAAGTAAGTAGACCGAAATCCATCAATATCTACTACTAATCATCCACCTTGAGATATCTATCCAGAACATCTCGCTGGTATTAAGTTGGGAGTCCCACCCATAGTGTAAACTCAAAGCAACAAACAACTGCATTAAAAGAACTTTGCGTAAAGTAAACAATCCTTGCACCCGCGGGCACAAGCACCGTTGTTTTCCCCCTTGTGGCAACAGCACATCCCCTAGACTCATGTTTCTGTCACTCAAGCTAGTCATCGAGGGGCATGAACCCACAATCGAGCATAACGTTCCCTCTTGGAGTCACTACGTATTACTTGGCCAAAGCAATAAATAACAACGGAGAACATGCAAGAATTACTTATGAACATAAATATAAAAGAGGTAGATCAAATATATTACTCAAGAACAATCTGGACATAGTCTCATAATCCATCGGATCCCAGCAAACTCATCATAGCAACAGCATAAGGATTACATATGTGCCTCGATCATGTAGGGCAGCTCACGAGGACTAATTAGTGAAGCACAAGAACGGGAGGAGAACATCACATAGCTACTGGCCATGGACTCATGGTCCAAAGGAGACTACTCACAACTCATCCAGGAGGCGTCCATGGTGGTGGAGAGGCTCCCGATGGTGATCCTCCCCTCCGGCAGGGTGCCGGGAAGAGTTCTCCTGGTGCTCCCGGTCTTGGAAGCGGCGGCGGCGGCGGAACAGAGATGAGATCGCGAAAAAGAGTTCCCGTCCCGAGGGTTTCGAAGGACGCTCTAAATATATGCCGAAGGGGGGCACCAGACGGGGCTCGGAGGGCCCAGGCGCCCCCCCC
>LR738712.1:184242741-184296703 GCA_902687465.1 Secale cereale | reverse complement strand
CCCCGGCTGTCCTTCGGGCGCAAGGTAGGTTCTGGAACGCTGATTTTTTATATAATTTTTTTGGATTTTTCCTGGCAGTTCTCATAACGTGAAAACATGAAATACAAAAACAGCCGAAAACAGAAACTGGCACCGGGGTGCACTGGATTAGTAGGTTAGTCCAAATATGATCAAAAGTGTATGGAAGTGTATGAATATCATAGCAATATCACCCAAAAGTGGCATGGAGCAAGCAGAAATTATAGATATGTTTTGGACGTATCAACATCCCCAAGCTTAATTCCTGCTCGTCCTCGAGTAAGGAAAATGATAACAAGAATAATTTCTGTGGTGACATGCTATTAACCATATAGGACTTATTCATAGTCATATGACAAAAGCTTACTGAGACAATGATTCTATAGTAATTAAGTTGCCTCATGAGAAAATCACAAATGACTGAAAGTTTTACAACATGACATTGAAGCATCAAATCGATTTGCAATGAACATGATGTGCAAATATGATAAAGTGATATCTAGCTTGCCCCCTTTAGTGAAGCAAAACATAAATGCAGGGGCACCTTCAAGGTTTAAGTGATGACTAGATACAATGATTTCAAAATAAACGATATCACAGTCATGCAAAAGACAATGCTACTTTGGGACAATGCACATTACACTCAGAATGACAATCATGCTCTCAGTAGTTGGTGCTTTTAAAAGAAGGTGGAGACTCAACATAAAAGTAAAAGAATGGTTATGTGCTAGAGCTTTTTATTTTGAAAACATAGAAGCAATTTTGTCAACGGTAGTAGTACTTCATATGTGTCATGCATAAGACATCATATAAGTTGCAAGCCTCATGCATCGAATACCAATAGTGCTCGCACCGTGTCCTAATTAGCTCGGATTTCCATGGGTTATCATTGCGTTACATATGTTTCAACCAAGTGTCACAAAGGGGTACCTCTATGCCACCTGTACAAAGGTCCAAGGAGATAAATCGCATTTGATTTCTCGTTTTTGATAGATCTCAACTTGAGGACATCCATACCGGGACAACATAGAAAATAGATGATGGACTCCTCTTTAACGCATAAGCATATTCTCATAAGAGATTGAGGATTAATGTCCAAGCTAAAACTTCCACCATGATACATGGCTTTGGTTGGCGGCCCAATGTTCTTCTCTAACAATATGCATACTCAATCAACCCATGGCAAATCACCCTTACTTCAGACAAGACGAACATGCATAGCAACTCACATGATATTCAACAAAAGTGTGACAGTTGATGGCGTCCCCAGAAACATGGTTACCGCTCAGCAAGCAACTTATAAGAAATAAGATACATAGGCTACATATTCTTTACCACAATAGTTTTTTAAGCTACTTTCCCATGAGCTATGTATTGCAAGGTTAGTATGCTTAGTGCAGGTGGAGGTTAGCAAAAGACTGGGAGCGACCAACTAAGAGAGCAATGACGGTCATAATCATGCAGAGCGACAAAGCAATATTGAATCAGGCATGGTAGTTATATCGCTACTCAGAAATAAAAGATCATCAAGGCTTGACAGACTTTCTTTACAGTCTTAAATATGCGTGAGCATACGCCAAGTCAATCAAAATAAATTCTCGAAGGAAGATATTACTAAACCATACCACATCATTGGCAAACAAATCAAGTTGGTACTCCAATAACACATTGGAAATCCCCCAGCTATTTGAGACTAACCATAAGAAACCTGAACTACTAAGCGCCATTATGCACGTAGCATCTTTATCATAGACATATTAACCAATGCAACGGAAGCAAACTCTCTTAATAAGATAAGCATGATAATTAAAGAGAGTTCAAGCAACCAACTAAACAAAAGCTCTTTGAAAAGATAAGCATGAATACTAAGAGCAGAGCATGATAGTAGCTATTAAAAGACAAAGAACACACACAGCAAAGATAGACATGAAAATTCTATGTTATGTTCTAGGTAGAAGTGGAGCGTGTTTCTCTCCCACATAAAGAAAGCTGAGTTCCGACTCGTTATGAAAAAACAAAAAAGAAAACTAAAAGCAAGACGCTCCAAGCATAGCACATAACACATGAAGTGATAAAAATATAGTGGAACGAAAGACGAATTGATAATGTTGATGGAGAAGGGGATGCACGGGGCCATCCCCAAGCTTAGACACTTGAGTCTCCTTGAATATTTCTTGGGGGTGCACGAGGGCATCCCCAAGCTTGAGCGCTTGACACTCCTGAATCTTTTTATCATCTTCCCTCGCACACTTGAAAACTCCCTTCATACATAACTCATTATAATCTGATTAGCGAGGTTAGTACCCTTAATAAAATAATTGTTCCTTGCTGGAAATAAAGATATTCTTGAAGGTCTACTGTTTCTCAAGATTGCCAAAAGGTTTTTGGAAAGAAAAAGCAAGCTCTTGGTTTGCAAAATGAAGGAAAGGCAAAACAGGACAGAATCTGTGAAAAACAGAACAGCATGTAGTAATTGATTTGTTCGGGGCACTTCTGCAACTCAAATCAAAAAACTCAGAACAGATGCACGAAAGACAATTATATAGAGAACGCTTTCGAAAAAAATCAGACCAAAAAGATGATCTGGTGATTTTATACGAATTTTTTTATCCAAGGACAGAATCTGTTTCCTGGACAGCACCTCACAACTTTTGAACTTTCTAGCAATCAGAGGCTATACTTGGCACAAATATGAAAAGCAAAGATACAATGATGATGCTACTGTAGTAAACAACATCAAGACACAACAAAAGCAAAATATAAAAATTTATTCATGTGGGCTGCCTCCCAAAAGCGCTTTCTTTTATGCCTTTAAGCTAGGCATAATGCATATAGATCAAGTTGTATCAATTGAACCATCATCAAGATCATCAAAAAGCTCTTCAATAATACAACTAGTCTTAAGAGGACTCTCAAATAAAGGCCTCATAGAGATACTCCTAGGTAGAAGACCAAAAGGATAAAAGTCAAGGGAAAATACTCCTTGATAGGCCTCTAACCCCTCATTGGTTACCCCAAGTGGAAGGTGTAAGATGCAGTGTTGTGGAAGTTTTTTCCCTTAGCAAAGATGCCAAGGATCGAATCCCCAGAGACTCCTAGGTTCAACAAGTAGGTGTCAACTGCTAACGGCACGGATTAGCAATCAACGTGGACCTGCACACAGATACAAATAACTTTGCTCCCAACGAGTACAGAGAGGTTGTCAATCCCTCCGGCCTTGTAGTTCACAAAGGATTAAACGCAAATGATAGTAGTGATAGATAATGTTTGCAATAGTAAGTAAAAGCGAAAAGTAAATAGCGGATGTGATCAATGATGGTAATATGGACCGGAGTCTCATGACGTTCACTAGTGATGTCTCTCTCCCAAAAGACGATAAAACAGCTATGTGAGGTAAACGAATTACAGCTAGGCAATTGACAGGACCACGAACGCAAACCAATGCTGATTACATTGCAAGAAAGGTTGAGGCTCAAAGCATGGGCGATACGCCAAAGTAAGTAGACCGAAATCCATCAATATCTACTACTAATCATCCACCTTGAGATATCTATCCAGAACATCTCGCTGGTATTAAGTTGTGAGTCACACCCATAGTGTAAACTCAAAGCAACAGACAACTGCATTAAAAGAACTTTGCGTAAAGTAAACAATCTTTGCACCCGCGGGCACAAGCACCGTTGTTTTCCCCCTTGTGGCAACAGCACATCCCCTAGACTCATGTTTTTGTCACTCAAGCTAGTCATCGAGGGGCATGAACCCACAATCGAGCATAACGTTCCCTCTTGGAGTCACTACGTATTACTTGGCCAAAGCAATAAATAACAACGGAGAACATGCAAGAATTACTTATGAACATAAATATAAAAGAGGTAGATCAAATATATTACTCAAGAACAATCTGAACATAATCTCATAATCCATCGGATCCCAGCAAACTCATCATAGCAACAGCATAAGGATTACATATGTGCCTCGATCATGTAGGGCAGCTCACGAGGACTAATTAGTGAAGCACAAGAACGGGAGGAGAACATCACATAGCTACTGGTCATGGACTCATGGTCCAAAGGAGACTACTCACAACTCATCTGGGAGGCGTCCATGGTGGTGGAGAGGCTCCCCATGGTGATCCTCCCCTCCGGCAGGGTGCCGGGAAGAGTTCTCCTGGTGCTCCTGATCTTGGAAGCGGCGGCGGCGGCGGAACAGAGATGAGATCGCGAAAAAGAGTTCCCGTCCCGAGGGTTTCGAAGGACGCTCTAAATATATGCCGAAGGGGGGCACCAGACGGGGCTCGGGGGGCCCAGGCGCCTCCCCGGCGCGGCCCAGGGGGGGGGCGCGCCGCCAGGGCACCTGGAGCCCTGGTGCCCCCCCCCCCCGGCTGTCCTTCGGGCGCAAGGTAGGTTATGGAACGCTGATTTTTTTATATAATTTTTCTGGATTTTTCCTGGCAGTTCTCGTAACGTGAAAACCTGAAATACAAAAACAGCCGAAAACAGAAACTGGCACCGGGGTGCACTGGATTAGTAGGTTAGTCCAAATATTATCAAAAGTGTATGGGAGTGTATGAATATCATAGCAATATCACCCAAAAGTGGCATGGAGCAAGCAGAAATTATAGATACGTTTTGGACGTATCAGACATCTCGTAACAAGTTTCAAAACATAACAGCCAAATGCACTTTTGCAACAGAGATTAACATGGCAATATGAACTCAAACAAGCATGCTATAGCAATCAACATGTAGAGCATCTCATGATGAACATGTGGACATATCATTTGCATCATTTGGATAAACATGCACCAAGTTATCATATCTCAAACATGGCATGAAAACAACAAGTAGCAGCAGTTTATAACAAGTAGCACTCTTGCAACAGATATTTAAGCATCTAGATGAAGTCAAACATGCATGGCACAATGGAACAAAGTGTAGTACACATCACCACGAACATTTTGACATATCATTCACTCAAAACGGATAAGCACACAAAAAGTTATTAGCAGTCAAAGTAGCAACATTACTGCAGACAGAGAATAGGACTTAGCAGAATTCTGGGGAAAAACAACGGGCGCAAGATTATTAAACGGTGCACGGGCGAGATTTAGAGGGGTGGCTCACCACGGGCCTGGCCCAGATCGTGGAGAGGAGGAGGAGCTGGGGTAGACGGAGACGAGCCGGCCCAGGGATGGTGGAGAGGCGAGGAGGCGGCTGGGCCTCGGGGCTCGTCGGCCCAGCGAGGGAGCCGGCTGGGGCGGACGGTGGAGGCCGGCTGGGCCTCGATGGCTGGAAGGGGCGCCGGGCCACCTATCGGCTTGCGGCCTGGAGCGAGGAGGAGGCCCAGGCGGGGCGCTGGAGTGGGCCGGCCTCAGGGGGAGTGGCGGCTCGGCTGGCTGGACTGGGCCGACTGGATCGGACGGTGTGGAGGCGAGGGAGGCCCAGGGAGGCGCTGGTCGCTGGGGCAATCGGGGCGTCGCGGCCCAGGGAGGCGCTCGTCCGGCTCCGCTCGTCCTCCTCGATGAGGACGGAGCCTGCGGCGGCGGCACGAGATTCGGAGGAAGGGAGGCGGGGCGCCCCTTGCGGCCTGCTGCGAGGGAAGGGCCGGGGAGGTCGGGGGCCGGCTGGATCCGGCGGCTCCTCGCCGGATCTGGCCGGAGGCGAGGCCTGGGCGGCGGCGGAAGGCGCGGGCAGGTGGCGCGGTGGAAGCACGCGACGGCAACGGTGGAAGCACGCGACGGCAACGGTGGAAGCACGCGACGTCAACGGTGGAAGCACGGCGCGGAATTTGAGGAGGGAGGTAGGGGAAGGCCAAAACTGGACTAGGGGCAGTCCATTTATAGTAGGAGGGCTAGGGTTTGGAGTTTGGAGGTGTTTTAGAGCCCTCCGATCGCGATCCGACGGATCCGATCGCGAGGTGAGGTAGGATGGGCCTAGGGGAGGTTAGTGGGCTGTGTAGGAGTAGTTGGGCTGAGGTGAGAGGAGAGGGAAAGAGGCCCGCGGGGGTTTTCGGAGACCGAAAACATCCGACGAAATAACCGGCGACTAGTGCCGCTATATATATCCGTTGGGCTATCAAACGGACTCCGATTGCGATGAAATTTGGCAGGCGGCCTGTCTACACTATAATAAGACCACATGACAAGTTTCATCCCATTCTGAGAACATTTTTCGGCCACTCACAAAATAAATATTCGGAGGCACCGCGGGCGCGTGCAAGTGTGTTTGGGCTCAGAACGGACAACGGAGAGGACGAGGGGACTCGGGCGGATGCAAGTTTGGAAAACATGCTGATGCAACACACATGATGACATGGTAAGAATGAACACGCAAGCAGATGACATGGCACTGACAACGAATATCTGGCTGACATCTGGCGCACCGGTCTCGGGGTGTCACGGATTGTCTTCTGGAGGGACGGCCGTTTCAGGGTCCTCGGCCGGTTTAGCAGCAATGGTTTCAGCAGCCGGCTTACTTGCTTTTGCCTTCTTGCTGGGTTTTGGCATTCTGATAAAGGTCAAAGGAATAGTGAGAATCATAAAGTTAAAAACATGAAGGTAAACCGGATGCTTGAAAGAGGGACTTACCCAGGCACAGTCTTGAGCACTGGGACCTGTGTAGCAGTTGACTCGCCGGAAGAGGACAGAGGAGCCTCCTGATAGTTAGGATCAGACGCTTTAAGCGATTTTCGTATGAGGCCTGCTTTTGGGTGAAGAAGAGTTGGAGAAAGTAAAACCTCGGAGCGGCGTCTGCGAGCCGGTGTAAGGGGTATTCCGGCCGATTCAACCACATGGCCGCTATGGCGCGTGGTCCGGCGAGCTTCATGTTGTTGTTTCTTCAAAAGAAAGTTGGGATCCAATTGATCATAAGGATGAGAAAAGGGATACTTCCGGGATACCCCGCGGATCTTGGGTGGCAAAGGTTCTGAATCAGATGAGAGAGAAATTACCTCAACTCCCCCAGCTTTACTTACTTCCGCCAGATCCTGCAAAAAGGCGTTGTTAACATAAATTTAGACAAAGGGAGGTCAAAGGATATAGGGGTTAGTTAATACCTCAGAGTCCGGATCATCCTCCTCGGGGTGTGAACCGGAGGCAGCAACAGCCTTCTTCTTCTTAACAACATAAGTTTTCTTGCGTGATTGCCTGGCCGGTTTATCTTGAGATTTCCTCTTCCGGAAAGGATCGTTGGCCTGCGCAAAAGGATAAGTAATGAATGGAAGACAATTGATATGACCGGATTAAGACAAACAGGAAAAGATCAGGAAAGACTTACCGCTGTCGGTTCATTGGTTGCGCAGAACGGAGCCAAACCGGTCCGGCTGCACTCCTCCAGAGGGATGTTCAGCATTTACTTCGCGGACTCAGTAACTTCATTTTCAGGAAGTATAATTTCAGTATGGCGCTGAGGATCATCCGGTTTGCCTGAGTATTCGCACATCAGACTTGAGCGCCGGCTTAGTGGGAGGATGCTTCAAGAAAGCCAGCAGCGAACAAAGTCGACTCCGGTTAAGCCGTTAGCCACGAAGGCCCTGAGCTTGGAAAGTTGAGGGGCAAACTGGGCCCGGTCCGGGGCGCTGAGGCATTGTGGCAAGGGATGGTCTGCTGCCAGGCGATAGGCGCGGTAACCCGGCAGCGGGTTCTCTCCTTCAGGCGAATATCCCTACAATAGAACCACGTTTGGTTCCATTCTTTGGGGTGGCTGTGAAGGGCAGTGTGAGGAAAACTCACATCCTTTCTTTTCTGGATGCTGACACCACCCAGTTCCTGATGAGGCCCATCGGTAAATTCCGTCCGCCGGTTCAGATGGAAGAAATCCTAGAATAGGTCTACTGATGGCTCTTCTTGAAGATATGCCTCCGAGAAAACTTGAAAGTTGCAGATGTTTGAAACAGAATTCGGGCCTACATCTTGTGGGTGGAGTTGAAAAGAGGCTAATACATCCCGGAAGAATTTTGAACCGGGAGGACTGAAACCCCGGGCCAGATAAAAAACTACGACTTCTCCCTCCTTAGGCTCAGGAGGGCATTCCTTTTCAGGGGCTCGCCAGTAACTTCCTTAGGCCCAGAACGCCAATTGAGGCTGCTTCAACCAAATCATTTTCTGTGATCCGAGAGGGAACCCAGTTGCAAGCGACGAATTGCTTGGCCATCGGTTTGGATGAGGAAATGCTGAAACATGCAGTGCAAAATCCGATTTACCAATTGCTAAAGTATAAGCCGGTGCATTCTATAAAGTTATGGGCCTAATTGTCGGTTTAAACAAGGGACTAATGGTATTAATAATCCGGAAGCAGATATGAGTGAGTCAACTGCCGGTTCATGATGATAGGAAAAGAAGAAGCTAAACCGTCAATTACGGGATACAGGCTTACGTCTAAACCGTCAAAGAGAGCATATGACGTGCAAATTATAACTAAACCGGTGAGATGAGCTACAGATCTAAAGTATGAAGAAACAGTTTCCACAGAAAGCTGAGGTAAATATGGATCTAAGGCGCAAGAAAAAGATGGAATAAATACAAGTCATATACAAGAAAGGCCGCGGAGGTTCTCTACAGATTGAATCTAAACTGATGAAGCTAGACGAACTAAGGACATGATGACAGAGCAGAAGCGCATGGGTTCAGGTCGAGCCTAAATAAGTTTAAATCTACAGCAAGATTGACCTACGGGGATGAACTACAAGGCCTCGAGGGTTCATGGCGAGCTACAGGAGAAACCCTAGAGTGAGATCTACGGGGAAGAAGATGGAGTACCTGAAGAAATAGAGGAAGGCGGCGAAGTTCTCTGGAGGCGTTCAGGTTGATTCAGCGGCCTAGCTTGAGGACGACGGTGAGCTCAAAGAGCGGCAGTGGAGCTTCGAGTGTTGGAGACGGAGGAAGAAGAAGGTAGAAGGGGGAAGAGGTGAGCCTCAACGGTATTTATAAGCCGAAGGGTTAAAACGGTAAGCGCGGGAATCGAGGAGGCCAGAGATCGGATAAAGATTGAGATGTCGCCTCGATTTTTGGTGTAACATTAAAGAAAGGTAACAGACAGATACGGGCATTAAATGCGGAGATGATGTCACAACGGATTAACGTGATTCCAAGAGATGACGTCATGGACGGTTTATGAAGCAAAAAGGTTGCAGAAAGGAAGTTTGCGCAAGACTTTGAAGACTGACATGAACAAGTTCAAATCAATCTGGGGCCTAATGTCAGGGATATTACTAGCAGGTATAAACCGGCTAGAAGGGTCTGAATTACATTAACAAGGTTGTATCATTGTGATCCCGGAAGAGTATGTAACAAAGAGATCATAGCCCATAGAGGTTTGGGGCCCATGTATAAGGCCCACGATAGGTAAACCGTCGTACCATGTAACTTGGGATGTAAGATAGAAAGAGTAGAGACCGAGGCGGACACGTTTATGAGCCGGCCTCGGGACTCTGTAAACCAGACCCGGCGTCGCCTCCTATATAAAGGGACGGCCCGGCGATGGTTCAGGGACAAGAAACAACAGCTCGAGACACAGGCAAGCAGATTCGCTCCTTGTTCATCGACGCACAAGCAATACCACACCAAACTAGACGTAGGCTTTTACCTTCATCGAAGGGGCCGAACTAGTATAAACTCCCTGTGTCCTTTGTCCGCTTTAACCTCTTCAACCTAACCCGCGCGATGGCCTCACACCTAAGTCCGCTAATCCGGACATCTGTCGTGTTAATTCCACGACAGTGCCCTTGAAGGCGGCAACTGAACCTTTACAAACAAGGTTGGGGCTATCTCCACAACCGAATTGGAGGCTCCCAACGACACCACGAAGCTTCACCACAATGGAATATGGCTCCGAGGTGACCTCAACCGTCTAGGGTGCTCAAACACCCAAGAGTAACAAGATCCGCAAGGGATTAGTGGGGGGAATCAAATATCTCTTGGTGGAAGTGTAGATCGATGCCTTCTCAAGCAATCCCGAGGAAATCAACAAGTTTGATTGGCTAGGGAGAGAGATCGGGCGGAAATGGAGCTTTGAGCAACAATGGAGCTTTTGGGAGGAATAGGTGAGTCTTCTTGGAGAAGAAGACTCCTTATATATAGTGGGAGAACAAATCCAACCGTTATCCCACATTTCTGCCCGCAGAGCGCGGTACTACCGCACGTAAGTTACGGTACTACCGCTTGGCCAGCGGTACTACCGCTCTGGTTGCGGTACTACCGCTGGTGCAGTACTAGCCCAGACTTAACTCCGTTGCGTTGACACAACGGGCGGTAGTACTGCCTGAGCGGTACTACCGCACGTCCCTGCGGTACTATCGCAAGGCAGAGATAAGCAGTCCGAGGATAAGTGTGGATGAAATAAAATACATCCGTAGCTACATCCGCAGAAATACGGTAGTAGCAAAAACACGACACGGTACTACCGCTTGACCCAAGCGGTACTACTGCGTAGGATGCGGAAGTAAAATATTACTTCCGCACCTACTACCGTACTAGTTACGACGCCGGGCCAGCTACACGGTACTACCGTGCTCATGATATGGTACTACCGCTCTGTGCGGTACTACCGCTGTCCTGAGGCGGTAATACCGTGTGGCTGTGCGGTACTACCGCTCACTATGAGCGGTACTACCGCATGCCAGGAAGTTGTATTATTAGGAAGCCATGGTTTTGTACCGACGAGGAAAACAGCCGGAGCTCCAGAGAAGCAAAGGAAAGGTGGTGCGAAAGTGTAGACGTGTACGTGTTGATTCCACCCAAACCTTTCCGAAACGGACCCCCTCTTAATAGTACGGCTTTCCTATTACTCAAATCCATCGAAAAAGAAGCAAAAGGAAACACCGTCTTCCATAGGTTCCGAGGGGCACATGATCGTCTTGTGCCTAGGTGAGATATATCTGAAAGAGCTTAGAGCACACGATTAGTCCGCAAATGCATTGTCATCAATCACCAAAACTACTTAGGGAGAAATATGCCCTTACAATGAAGAAGTTCAATATGGATTAGTCCAAGACGGGGTTCTTGCCTGTATTGCAAAGTGTGAGATTGAGCGCAGCTCAATGCCCGACCACGGCAGAAGATAAATAAAAGATGAGTGTCATCCCCTATGCCTCAGCCATAGGCTCTATTATGTATGCCATGCTGTGTACCAGACCTGATGTGAACCTTGCCATAAGTTTGGTAGGGAGGTACCAAAGTGATCCCAGAATGGAACACTGGACATCGAACGAGAATATCCTGAAGTATCTGAAAAGAACTAAGGATATGTTTCTTGTTTATGTAGGTGACGAAGAGCTCGTCGTAAAGGGTTACATCGATGCTAGCTTCGACACAGATCCGGGTGACTCCAAGTCACAAACCAGATACGTGTATATTTTAAATGGTGGGACAGTCAGCTGGTGCAGGTGCAAGCAAAGCGTCGTGGCGGCATCTACATGTGAAGCGGAGTACATAGCTGCTTCAGAAGCAGCACAGGAAGGAGTCTGGATGAAGGAGTTCATCACCGACCTAGGAGTTATTCCCAATGTGTCGGGCCCGATTGTCGGTGTCAAAACCGGTAGATCTCGGGTAGGGGTGCCCAAGCTGTACGTCTAAGGATCGATGGTAACAGGAGACAGGGGATACGACTTTTACCCAGGTTCAGGCTCTCTCGATCGAGGTAATACCCTACTTCTTGCTTGATTGATCTTGATGAATATGGGGTTACAAGAGTTGATCTAACTCGAGTTCGTAATGGCTAAACCCTAAAAGTCTAGCCTATGTGATATGATTTTGTTGTCTCTATGGACTAAACCCCTCGGCTTATATACACGCCGGAGGGGGCCTAGGGTTACAAAGGTGACTTGGGAAGGAAGGAATCAATACATCCGGATATGTTTCTTGCCTTACTACATACATTGGAGTCCTGACCGAATACGGGGGAGGGCCTTCTGCTTCTATCTTCATGGCCCATCAATTCGGCCTAGTATCAATGGCTCAGACGCCCGAGGACCCCTAAATACAGGACTCGCTCAGTAGCCCCCGGACTTGCCTTCAATGACAAGGTTGTATCTGGCTTCATGTCTTCGGTCTTGCAAGGTGAGTCCTCCTTTGAATTAAATGATAGTCCGGCTTCATATTTTATATTATATCCTGTTGTTTCCCTTCCGCCATCGTCTTGGCTTCCACATGTCAGATGAATGCGAACCGTCTGGGTATTTTTACAATTAACCCCTCGACTGCATAAGGAAGGCACCTATTTAAAGAGACTATATCTCAGATGCCATTCCATTCCATGCGGAAAATCCTTAGAGCCTGCCAAGAAAAATCTTCAAACATGGTCGGCGTCCCTAGTTCGTCCTCGCACCCTCATGGCCCTCAAGCGGGCAATTGGGAGAGTTGCTAAGTATCTCATGCGCATTTTAGAAAACTTCAGACGCACGGTTATCTCCCTCCCAAGGATCTAGTGCCCATCCGGGCTGGATTAACTTCTATTGACGGTCAAGCCCTGGCGGAAAGTTTCCCCAATCCTTCCAAAGAAGAACGGGCGTGCTTCGTTTCCTTCCTCCTAAGAGGCGTAGAATTTCCTATCCACCCTTTCCTCAGGGGGTTCCTGGAGTTCTATGGCCTCCAACTACACGACCTTACACCGGGTCTATCCTGCACATTGCGGGCTTTGTTACTCTTTGTGAGCTTTTTCTGGGCTGCAGGGCTCATTTTGAGCTATGGTGAAAGTTCTTCTGCCTTGTTCCTCGCTCCCAGAAGGGATCTATATTCGAGGTAGGCGGCGCTTGATGACCCTCAACCGTAAGGGATCTATTGCAGTGTTTTTGATAAGTAAGAGTGTCGAACCCAACGAGGAGCAGAAGGTATTGATAAGCGATTCTGAGCAAGAAATCACTGCAAGCACTGAAAGATAACTTTTTAGGGGTTTCTCGATATAAGTAACAGGAAAGTAAAAGCAAGCAATGTAAAAGGCACTGAGAGTAGCAAGTGGCCCAATCCTTTCTTAGAAAAGGAGAGGCCTAGCAACTGAACTTATAAATACTAAAGCGTTCCTGAGGACACACGGGAGAGGTAGTCATGTGCTTTCACCATATTCCGTATCGATACTATGTTATGTGTTGATAAGTGTTGAGTGGGTGGATCTATGCTAGTACACTCTCTAGACTAAGATGAGTGCACTCTTATGATTAAGCACCTTGCAAGCATCCGCAAATACAAGATAGAATTTAAGGCAAAAGCCTAACCATAGCAATACGATCGAGGATCCATTATTCCCTTATGCAAAAGCGTGCGAACTGGGGTTCAGGTTTCTGTCACTCTGGCAACCGACCATAAGCATTCTTTATACACAATGTATTCTCCTAGGTCCTTAATAAGGCGAAGTGTTGGGTGTTCGACTCACACAACACCACTAGTAGAATGACAACGCAACTTAAGTATCAAACAACACATATTACTTCAACAGCATATGACTACTAACAACAAGAATTTCCCCATGTCCTCAAGAACTAAGGTAACTACTCACGAGACATAAAGGAGATCATGATCAGTGGGGATAAATAGGTGATAAACAATCTGGACATAATAATATTTCTCCAACAAAACTCAATAGCATTCACCACAAAGTAGTAATCAACACCGATGGAGTAGAGAGTTTAGGTAGTACGAGTTACAACGCAAGTTACGATTGTAAGATGAGATTTGGATGAAGATGGAGATGGTGCTGGTGTTGGGGATGATGTTCATGATGATCTCGATGATGCCCGTGATGATGGTGATGACGATGGCGACGATCTCCCCTTCCGGGAGGTGATCTCCCCGGCGGAATCTGCCTGCCGGAGATGGCTTTTTCTTCTCTGTAGGTTTCCGCCACGGAGCGGCGGCGGAACTCCGTAAAAATTCCCGTACCTGGGGTTTTTGGATAACGGAGAGCATATATGCAAAAGGGGGCGGCCAGTGGTGGGCCAGGGGCTCCAGGCGCGCCCCCAGGGCGCCTGGGCACCCTGTGGCCCCCCTCTGGTTGCCCTTTCGCGTGCCTTCGTGATCCGTCTGAAAAATATCTCCCGTCAATTTTCAGGTAATTTGGAGGTATTCTTCTTCAGCAACTCAGCGTCCACTTTTTACTGCTGAATCCTGCGTCTGCTGCTTCGGCATCGGAAAGTTTGCAAACTGTGTAAAATAGACCAAAACAACATAAGAACATCACCGTAACGTGAAATATATCAATGTATAAGGATAAATTATGATACAAAATAGTGATGCATTTTGGACGTATCAACACCCCCAAGCTTAGACCTCGCTTGTCCCCAAGCGAATATGAACTCGGTAAACCTGTCCACAAGTTTAGAGAGTGAAGTGTCGATAAATAGAATACGGACAAGAAGCATCATAGTTTCTTTACCAACTCAAATATCCTCAACAACAATCTTCAATTCATAAAGCCCTTATAAAAGAGTGATAACACTTATATTCGAAAGTAGGGCTAAGGAAACTCATTATATCATGACAAACATGTCCTTTGGTCAAAGAACAACAAATAGATTTAACTTTTGCTCTTATATTTTGATGAGATCAATTGAAGCTTTTTGAAATAACATGTTAATAGGCAAGAAGTGAAAGTGTTAACACAAAGGAAGATATTTGCCTTAGCTGGGCATGACAAACAACTTACTTATCGAATGATAATGTCAACAAGGATATGATATGACAAATCTTAATGCAGCTTTATATGAATGAATCATTATCAACATCAAATGTCTGCTCTCTTTAAGAATAGAAGGGAGTAGGAATAACTGACTCAACTTAAAATTAAAAGATGGGCCCTGCTCTAGGGTAGTAGGGAAAACTCATGTGCTATCCTTAAATCAAACAGAATGAAAACAAGTTTTGAGAGGTGCATGATTTGTCAACGAATGCTAATAGATAACTCAACTACTTCTTGAGCTGGACAAGTTTCGAGGAACGGCTCCCGCACGAGGACGATCACATCCTCTTATTCTCCTTTGTTAATCACTGCCAAAGTTTTCTGATTTCTCATGAACAAAGCGTGAAGGAGGGTTTGTTTGTTATATTATCTTTTTGAGCCGGGCGCACTCAATGCCAGTTCCTTCTCGTATTATGGGTTTGCACATTATACATGCAATCCCGGGGTGAAGCTTGTCCAACTCAAAAAGATCATGGATTAGCTATTACTTCCTCATGAGCTAAAACAGAGGCACAAATTAAAAGATTTTGAACATTTGAGGATAACACATAAATTATGTACTTTAGGAGGTGGTAGTGGAATACCACGAGTAGGAAGGTATGGTGGACTCATATGGAAGGTATTGGCTTAAGGGTATGGATGCACAAGCAGAATTCCGCTTAGTACAGAGTTAGGCTAGCAAATGTTTTGAAAGAACAGACAATTGATGATGACTAAGATACAAAGCAATATAAAGCATGAACATTGGAATAAGCATAACACATCAAGTTGTCTTCCTTGTCAGCATAACACTTCAAACATAATAACATAAAGGTTTTGGCTATGTTGATACTTTAAGAAAATCATGCTTGTTGTTATGACCAAAGCTATGTTTGCCAAGATTAAATAAAGTTTTCACAGCCATACCTGACATAAGGTCAATACTCCCCATAAGAATAATCATATAAGGTCGATTGCGTGAAGAGAATACCGAGTGCAGCAAAAGGAACCAATAAACTTCTCATTAATATTCCATCATGGATGACTCCACACTCACGGATACAATTCTTCACCGAAGGAGTGATAGACCTCAATGCACACACCTATCTCATATAATAACCTCCCTAGACATGATAGGACTCTACTTGACTCTAAAAGACAAAAGGTAAAGATAAAGATACCGGGCACTCCCCCAAGCTTGGAACAAGCCAAGGGAATGCCATTACCCCAGGAGATTTCACTCATCATCCTTGTTGGCGTTGATCAAGTAGTCCTTGGCGAAACGCTTCCATGGAAGGGGTTCTCCAGTCTCATATGAGAAGCTCGTCTCCTGAATCCTGCATTCAGCACCCAAACTCATGCGCATAAACCTTAGTTCATACTCATAGTTCTGGTTATGTAGATCATTAATTTGCCCTTGGAGCTCTATAATTCTTTCTTCAGACGCGGTGATGCTTTTCCACATCTCCTTCATCTCCTTCAGGAAGTAGTTCTTCAGCTCGTTGGTGATGTTAAAGTTAGCTTCAACACCACGCTCGATCATCTTCTTGTACTTGAAGACTTCTTGCTCCACTTCTTCCAGCCTGGCATGGATGCTCCCCTCCTTGATAGGTCCCTTCAGATCTTCTTGATGAAGGACACCGTCCTCCATCCGAACAACCTGAGGGTGCTTCTTCACCTCAGTGAGGTAAGGGTTGATGACGTTGACGACGAACTCGTCCTTGGGGGAGTTTGGAGAAGCCATGGCACCTAAATTCAGCTGAAAGATTCCCTGGCAGAAACAGATCGAAGAGAAAACACGCGAAATCGCAAGATACGTTGCCGGAACAATCCGGGAAAATATATAGGAAAAATTTATGCACAGAAAGGAAGTAACGGACCAAAGCGGGGTCGGAGACGGACTCCCGGGTGTCCAGGCGGCCTCCCCTGGGTCGCGCGCCAGGGGGGCGCCTGGACTCCCTGGAGGTCGTCTCCGGCTCCACTTAGGCTCGGAATTTTACTAATTTTGCAGAAACTCGTAATACGGAACTTTTATGGCGGTTCGCGATGTTTCCTTACCGTACTACATACCTTTTCTTTATTCTGCTTCTGCTGGCGTCTGAAACAGGGCTGCAACATGTTCTTCGTGGGTTGTTGTGTATATTATATTCACATCAACATTGACAGGGTCTCCTGCTATGTAATGTTTAAGTCTTTGCCCATTCACAACTTGAGGTTTGGTGCCTTCAAAATTATTAATCTTAATTGCTCCAGACCGATAAACTTCTTCAATATGAAATGGTCCTTCCCACCTGGAAAGTAGTTTACCTGGAGAAAACCTGAAACGGGATCTGAACAACAAAACTTTATCACCAACATTAAATTCACGTTTCAGAATCTTCCTATCATGCCACTTTTTTACCTTTTCCTTGAACATTTTAGCGCTCTCGTAAGCTTCACTTCTCCATTCATCTAGAGAAGTCAAGTTCATGAGACGCTTCTCACCAGCTAGTTTTGGGTCAGCGTTAAGCTCTCTAACAGCCCAGAAAGCTTTGTGCTCTAACTCTAATGGCAAATGGCAAGCCTTGCCATACACCATCTTATAGGGAGACATGCCCATGGGGTTTTTGTAAGCAGTTCTATATGCCCACAAAGCATCTCCTAACTTATTTGACCAGTCCTTTCTATTTCTGTTTACTGTCTTCTACAAGATCAACTTAATCTCTCTATTGGTGAGCTCAACTTGCCCACTAGTTTGAGGATGATATGGTGAAGCAATTCTATGATTAACATCGTATTTAGCCAAAGTTTTTCTAAAAGCTCCGTGCATGAAATGTGATCCTCCATCGGTCATGAGATACCTTGGTACACCAAACCTAGGAAAAATTACATCTTTAAGCATTTTCAAAGATGTCTTGTGATCAGCACTTTCAGTGGGGATTGCTTCGACCCACTTGGTCACATAATCAACAGCTACTAAAATGTGAGTGTACTTGTGCGAAGAAGGAAAAGGACCCATAAAATCAAAACCCCAACAATTGAAAGGTTCAATCACTAGTGAGTAATTCATAGGCATCTCATTCCTTCTACTAATGTTACCAACTCTCTGACATTTATCACAGGCTAAAACATAATTTCTAGCATCTTTAAAGAGAGTAGGCCAATAAAAACCTGATTGAAGAACCTTATGTGCAGTCCTCTCACCGGCATGATGTCCTCCATAGGGACTATCATGACACCGTCTGAGAATGTCCTTCTGCTCATGTTCCGGAATGCATCTCCTCACGATCCTGTCGGGACCTTCTTTGAAAAGATGTGGGTCATCCCAGAAGTAGTGCCTCAAATCATGAAAGAACTTCTTCCTTTGCTGAAGTGTTAAACCTGGAGGCAAATACTTTGCAACAATAAAATTAGCATAATCTGCATACCAAGGGTCGGAAAGAGATTGTACTTTTACAACGGCAAGTTGCTCGTCTGGAAAACTATCGTTGACTGGGATGGGATCATGCGGTATATCTTCCATCCTTGAAAGATTGTCCGCTACCGGATTGTCTTCTCCTTTCCTATCAACAATCTGCAAATCAAATTCTTGAAGAAGGAGTACCCATCTGATAAGCCTTGGCTTGGCATCCTTCTTTGTCATAAGGTACTTAATGGCAGCATGATCAGTATGAATAATAACTTTGGAATCAACAATATAATGTCTAAATTTATCACAAGCAAAAACTACAGCTAAGAATTCCTTCTCGGTAGTAGCATAATTCCTTTGAGCACTATCAAGAGTTTTGCTAGCATAATGTATAACATTCAATTTCTTATCAACTCTTTGTCCTAAAACAGCTCCAACAGCAAAATCACTAGCATCACACATAATCTCAAAAGGTAAATTCCAGTCAGGTGGTTGCACTATAGGAGCGGTTATTAAAGCTTTCTTAAGGACTTCAAAAGCTTCCTTACAATTTTCATCAAATACAAAAGGAACGTCCTTCTGGAGAAGATTAGTGAGGGGTCTTGAGGTTTTAGAAAAGTCTTTAATAAATCTTCTATAAAAACCTGCATGACCGAGAAAACTGCGAATACCTTTGATGTCCCTTGGGTAGGGCATCCTCTCAATAGCTTCGATCTTAGCTTTGTCCACTTCAATTCCCCTTTCGGAAATCTTGTGACCAAGAACAATTCCTTCATTAACCATGAAGTGGCACTTTTCCCAGTTGAGTACCAAATTTTTCTCCTCGCATCTCTACAAAACTTTATTAAGGTTGTGAAGACAATGGTCAAAAGAAGTTCCGTAGACGGAGAAATCGTCCATGAAGACTTCCATAATATCCCCGCAGAAACCATGAAAGATAGCAGACATACACCTTTGAAAAGTAGCAGGGGCATTACATAAACCAAAAGGCATACGCCTGTAAGCATAAGTACCAAAGGGACAAGTAAAAGTGGTCTTCTCTTGATCGGCAGTGTTAACATGAATTTGAGAGAAGCCAGAATAACCATCGAGATAACAAAAGTGGGTATTTTTGGATAACCTTTCAAGCATTTGGTCGATGAACGGCAACGGGTAGTGATCCTTCCTAGTTGCCTTGTTAAACTTCCTGTAATCAATACACATTCTATATCCAATAATAATTCTCTGAGGTATTAATTCATTTTTATCATTAGGAACCACAGTTGTACCTCCTTTCTTAGGAACACAATGTACCGAACTTACCCACTTACTATCAGCTATAGGGTAGATAATACCTGCGGCCAAAAGCTTGAGAATCTCAGTTCTCACAACATCCATCATCTTCGGGTTCAACCGTCGTTGATGATCAACAACTGGTTTAGCATCAGGCTCAAGGTTGATAGTATGTTGACAGATAGATGGACTAATCCCCTTAAGGTCATCAAGGGTATAGCCAATTGCGCCTCGGTGTTTACGAAGTACTTCCAATAATCGCTCTTCTTCATATCCTGAAAGGTTAGAATTGATAATAACAGTATATACTTTCTTTTCATCTAAATAAGCATACTTGAGCGTATCGGGCAGAGGTTTAAGATCGAACACCGGGTCTTCTTTTGGTTTTGATAAAATTCCCAAAGGTTCAATCGGAAGGTTGTGCTTCAGGATAGCAGGTTGCCTCAAGAATATTTCATCTAGTTCATTTCTTTCCTGCATATGCAAATCATTCTCGTGGTCCTCCATGTATTGCTGCAAAGGATCATTAGGGGGAATAGCAATAGAGGCAATACTTTCAATAATTTTATCATCACTGGGTAAATCAGTATCACGAGGCTGCTTAGAGAACTTAGAAAAATTAAATTCATATGGCTCACCATCGAATTCAACAGAAACTTTACCTTTCTTGCAATCTATTATAGCTCCACAAGTCCTAAGAAAAGGTCTACCAAAAATAATTGGACAAAAATTGTCCCTCTCTGAACCAAGTACTAGAAAGTCGGTAGGGTATTTTACCTTTCCACATAGGACTTCAGCGTCTCTCACAATTCCGATAGGAGAGATAGTTGTTCTGTTTGCAAGACGAATGGTAACATCAACTTCTTCAAGTTCACAAGGGGAAATCTCACCGATGATTTCTTCATAAAGTGAATAGGGGATAGCGCTTGCACTCGATCCCAAATCGCATAGCCCATAATAATTGTGATCTCCTATTTTAACAGATACCACCAGAGTACCTGAAATTGGGCCTTTATTCTTGGCTGTGACAAGGTTAGTGGAAACAGCACAAAAATTTATATTGGAATTCAAAACATCATTAGTAGCAAGGTCTTTAATCAATGCAACTTGAGGATCGACTTTGATCTGGTCCTCAGGCTCATCAACTCTTCTCTCACTTTTATTTATTATGCATGTCACAAAAGAGTGCTCCTTTATCCTTGCGGGAAAAGGAGGCTTTTCATATATAACTGTAGGCAAAATAGGGTCAGCAACATAAATGTCAATAGGTGACTCTTTAAAAGGTTCATGGTGCTGGTCTCTCTTCTTTTTAAAAGAATCAACGTGAGAGGCAAAATTCTTACACAAATCAATAACTAGATGGGAATCAAGACCAATCTTAGAGCAAAAAGTATTGAAGTAATCAGTTTTCACATAGCTCTCAATATAATCATGTTCATAATTTATAGCGGATTCAATACCTTTATCAATTTCCCAATCTTCGGTATTCCTCTGGATCCTTTCAATGAGATCCCACCTTTCTTCAACACTCTTTTTCTGAAATACCCCACTAGAGGAGGCATCCAGCATCTCCTTATCCTGACGAGAAAGCCTGGCATAAAAATTTTTAAGTATAATTTCCTTGGGAAGCTTATGAATAGGGCATTTGAGCATTAGGGACTTCAATCTCCCCCAAGCTTGAGCAATGCTTTCTCTGTCACGAGACCTAAAGTTATAGATATAGTTCCTGTCTCGATGAATTTTATGAAGAGGATAAAACTTAGTATAAAAGAGAGACATAAGCTCCTGCCAGTCAAGCAAGTGTGAGTTATCGAGAAGCCTATACCAATCCGAAGCTTTATCTATAAGTGATACGGCAAACAATTTTCTCATGACAAACTCCCTCGATACACCTGCAAGCTTAAATAATGAACTTAGTTGTGACAGATATAGCTAGTGTTCACCGGGATGTCTGTCTCCTGCATAACGATTAGCCAAAACATAATCGATAATGCCAACTGGTATTTTATAAGGCACAATTTCAGTAGGGGGAGGATAAACCACCACAGGTGTGGGGCGTCTTCCCGCAAGCAACGCTCCAATAACAGGGTTATCCATAAGGACAAAGAGCAGCAATAGCAAAAACAAAAACAGAATTATAAAAAAAAACTTCCTTACCAGTTTCACTTTACCAATAGTGCTACGCTCCCCGGCAACGGCGCCAGAAAACGGTACTTGATGACCCTCAACCGTAAGGGATCTATTGCAGTGTTTTCGATAAGTAAGAGTGTCGAACCCAACGAGGAGCAGAAGGTATTGATAAGCGATTCTGAGCAAGAAATCACTGCAAGCACTAAAAGATAACTTTTTAGGGGTTTCTCGATATAAGTAACAGGAAAGTAAAAGCAAGCAATGTAAAAGGCACTGAGAGTAGCAAGTGGCCCAATCCTTTCTTAGCAAAGGAGAGGCCTAGCAGCTGAACTTATAAAGACTAAAGTGTTCCTGAGGACACACGGGAGAGGTAGTCATGTGCTTTCACCATATTCCGTATCGATACTATGTTATGTGTTGATAAGTGTTGAGTGGGTGGATCTATGCTAGTACACTCTCTAGACTAAGATGAGTGCACTCTTATGATTAAACACCTTGCACGCATCCGCAAATACAAGATAGAATTTAAGGCAAAAGCCTAACCATAGCAATACGATCGAGGATCCATTATTCCCTTATGCAAAAGCGTGCGAACTGGGGTTCAGGTTTCTGTCACTCCGGCAACCGACCATAAGCATTCTTTATACACAATGTATTCTCCTAGGTCCTTAATAAGGCGAAGTGTTGGGTGTTCGACTCACACAACACCACTAGTAGAATGACAACGCAACTTAAGTATCAAACAACACATATTACTTCAACAGCATATGACTACTAACAACAAGAATTTCCCCATGTCCTCAAGAACTGAGGTAACTACTCACGAGACATAAAGGAGATCATGATCAGTGGGGATAAATAGGTGATAAACAATCTGGACATAATAATATTTCTCCAACAAAACTCAATAGCATTCACCACAAAGTAGTAATCAACACCGATGGAGTAGAGAGTTTAGGTAGTACGAGTTACAACGCAAGTTACGATTGTAAGATGAGATTTGGATGAAGATGGAGATGGTGCTGGTGTTGGGGATGATGTTGATGATGATCTCGATGATGCCCGTGACGATGGTGATGACGATGGCGACGATCTCCCCTTCCGGGAGGTGATCTCCCCAACGGAATCTGCCCGCCGGAGATGGCTTTTTCTTCTCTGTAGGTTTCCGCCACGGAGCGGCGGCGGAACTCCGTAAAAATTCCCGTCCCTAGGGTTTTTGGATAACGAAGAGCATATATGCAAAAGGGGGCGGCCAGAGGTGGGCCAGGGGCTCCAGGCGCCCCCCTGGCGCGGCCAGGGGGGCGCCCCCAGGGCGCCTGGGCACCCTATGGCCCCCCTCTGGTTGCCCTTTCGCGTGCCTTCGTGATCCGTCTGAAAAATATCTCCCGTCAATTTTCAGGTAATTTGGAGGTATTCTTCTTCAGCAACTCAGCGTCCACTTTTTACTGCTGAATCCTGCGTCTGCTGCTTCGGCATCGGAAAGTTTGCAAACTGTGTAAAATAGACCAAAACAACATAAGAACATCACCGTAACGTGAAATATATCAATGTATAAGGATAAATTATGATACAAAATAGTGATGCATTTTGGACGTATTCGCGCTGAAGTGTGGCGTATAGCTGGGACAGGCTATCTGTCCGGCACTCCAAAGAAGGCATCTGAAGAGTGGCCCTTGAAGTGGTTTTATATCGAGGATGTTGTCCTGCCGGACCCAATCCAGCGAGGCCTTCCCGAATACTATAGTGCTCCTTTAAACAAGCGTTTCAACTAGTGTCCCCGCAGTCTCAAAGAGGAAGACAGTGCGGAGGTCAAAAGACTTGTAAGCAAGATCAGATTACTTGCCCACCTCAAGCTAACGATAATTGAAGTGATGACGATCTCAATAACGCGATGCGTGCAACCGCTCCAGGCAGAGGGTTTCCTATGTGGCACTATAATGGCCAGGGTGATGCCTCACGATGTCTACGCCAGGGTCCGGACAACCCCGCCGCTTTGGTCGCCATCCTAGCTGATCTCTACAAAGGGGAGAAGGAGGATTTTCTTCGCTTGAAGTGTCGGGAGGGTTTCTCTATGTACAACCCCATCGACTAGGTAAGCCTTTCTTTGATTGATAGTTTCACTCAATTTTTATTTTGATATACATTAACCAAATTGAACTTGGTCACTTCCAACATGAGTGGAGGAAGGTAGTCGAAGGGATTAAGAGTCCCATCCCACAGCCAGAGGACCATATTCGAGACATGGATCCCGGATTCGAGGAAGATCCGAACATAGGCATAGATCTTAAAGGTGGAGTTTTTTTACCAAGCCAGCCACGACGGTACTGAAGTGGATATTATAGCCGACTATCCTGGCCTTCTTCCTTCATCCCATGTAAGTACCCGGGAGACATCTCCTCAAAGAGAATATTCCCAGCGCGCCTCACCCACCGCACTATCTCCCGCTCAAAAGGGGCGACGCTCATCCCGTCGTACTGCATCAAGAGCGTCCTCCCAGAAGGCGACGTCTGCGCAGGGTGGGTCTCTGAAGCAAAAGGGGACCGGAGACACCACCAAACCTCCTCCTTTGTCAAAGAGGTATGACTTCTTAACATATGTCTGGTGGCGGAGTCGGATCATAATTTTCTGCTTTATTTTTTATTTTTAGGAAGAGTACACACCGGACTATGTCCGGGGATCCTGCTGGTCGTGCTCCAACCAGTCCGGCCCCATGCCCATCCACAAGGACTAGGGTTGATGCGGGTGTAATGTCGGATTGTTCTATTCAAGAGGATTCAGATGAGGTATCAGTTACCAATTCCGAAGTGGAAAGCGCAATGAATCATCAGTGGCAAAAAGCAGCCATGCGTGACCCAGCTTTCACTGAGGAGGCGTTTAATGCCTTCAGTTCTACGAATGCATATATCTGAGCTGCTCGAGATGGATTTGCCGGAGCCACTCACCAGCTTTCCAAGGATATGCGGGTGAGTGTTAATTCAATGTCCATATGCCAGTAGCCCCCGAGACTTAAAGCAGTTGGCCCAACTGATTTAAGGATCGTTGTGTTTTTAGGTACTCAAGGAAAAGAATAACGTATTATCCAAGGAGCTAGAAGAATGCCAGACCAAGCTCAGTAGTGTCACCACCGAATTAGAAGAAAAGAAGTACAAGAAGAACTCTGATTGTAAGAACAATAGTGTCCGGATAGTATGGTCCTGTACCGATCAATGATCTCTAAGTATTCATTATTTGAACTGCAGCCACAGGACCAACATACCAACTGGAGGAAAAGCTAAGGGCTGCTCTGGCGGCGAAGGAACAAGCCGAAGGGCAAACAGCTACTAGTCATCGTGTACTGACACGGACCATCAATGAGAAAAACAAGCTGCAGGATACAAATGTCAAGCTAGCCGAAGAGCTAAAGGACGTGCGAGCCCAACTCTCGGATGCCTTAAAAGAGACCAAGAAGCTTAAGGGTGGCATATTCAGTATGACCTTGAACCTAGCTTTCATTATAGTCCCTTGATTCAAAGTTTCTTTACGAAAACTATTCGTGCAGGCTTGTTAACTGGGCGGCCCGAAGGAGAGGTGTCCGGATTTCAGGGTGACCTGCTGCAAGAGCTCTCCAAGGTACACGAACGAGCTCGTAAAGCCATGAAGAATATGGCCAGGCTTTATGGCCAGCCGATTCTCCTCCACAAATTATGGAGGAACTGGCGAGTTTGTTCAAAGGGGCTTGACGCCGCTTTGAATTATGGAAAGTATCAGCATGTCGGGAAGGTGCTCCAGAAGCTTGGGCTATGGTGAAGACCCGCTACACCGGACTTGACCCGAACCATATGGCTCGGTTTGGACCTCGAGGGCCTGACGGTCTAGAAATCCCTGTAAGCTTGGTATATGACCAAGTAAAGACAGCCGCCAAGTATTCTCAACAAGACTATAAATTAGACGGTCTTATAGATGGTATAGATGAAGAATAGGCGTTTGATTCAATGTAACAATGTACTTTATCATCAAACTTATCTCTCGCCAAATTCAATAGAAAGATTGTCATGGCAGACCTTCCGCTTTAACCTCCGAAAACCCAAGGGCTAGAGTGTTTCCGAATACTATACCTGTGGTAAACACATGGTATGTTCGGGAACCAGGCAATCCGGTCATATTTGCTTGAACAAACAAACTATGTTCGGGGAGTTATGCTATATTACTGTTTAATGTAAGAAACATCTTCCAGAGAGAATAGTTCCGTTAAGGGTTCCTTTCCTTGGGTTAGCATCCGTATATATACGTGCTTAGCTTGGATCCCGTAAAAAGGATTGTAGGATGTCGTATCTTATGAAATTTTAAAGTTTATGCGCTTTGAAAGCAATATGTCATGTATCCGCCGACCAATTATTCCCTTAAGAATGCTAGCTTTCGGCTTCACCCGTCTGAGGTACATGTCCGGATTACCCGATTGTAACAATCGCAAAGGTGCTCCCATTACACCCTAGCCAAACAATCGGGAATGTAGGGTATAAACACAAGAGCCAGGCAACCCAGCTTGGCAAAAACTTAAGTCATAAAGGTGTATATAATGGCAAGGAGACTGTATGAAATAGACGACATAAATATTTTGAGCAATATGCTTTTTAATAATGGGCTTCGTTATAGGAGCCCCCAAGTATTTTTGAGGTATATACATTTGAGGATGTTCTACCCTGTGATAGTTCGGTTGAGCCGAAAACTTATCGATAAGAAAATTTAAGAAAAAGAAGAGGAGGACTTAAAAATAAAAAGAAGGAATAAGATCTAGACTGAAAAGAAAACATGTGCTACCGAACTATCCATAGAATCGTCGGAGCCTGGCAGCGTTCCATGAGTTCGGCTCAAGGCGGTTGTCTGATGCGTTTCAAAGGCGATAGGCTCCACCGGTGAGTACTTCGTCAATAATGAAGGGCCCCTCCCATCTAGGTTTGAGCTTGTCCTTTTTCTTCTCCGGGAGGCGTAAGACGAGTTCGCCAATATTGTATGTCTTGGCCCGCACTTCTCTTCTTTGGTATCGCCTGGCATGTTGTTGATAAAATGTGGAACGGGCCTGCGCGATATCATGCTCCTCTTCAAGGCCGTCTAGGTCATCCTGCCAATCGATCTCGGCCTCTCTCTCTTCGTACATGCGCACTCGAGGTGAGTCATGAATAATATCGCAGGGCAAGACATCCTCTGCGCCATACACCATGAAAAAAGGTGTGTATCCAGTTGTCCGGTTAGGTGTAGTTCGTAGCCCCTATAGTACGGAGTCGAGCTCCTCCACCCAGTGTTTATCTGACTCCTGAAGGGAGCGCACTAGTCGGGGTTTAATGCCACTCATTATCAAGCCATTGGCTCTTTCTACCTGACCATTTGTTTGAGGATGGCACACAGAGGCATAATCAAGTTTAATGCCTAACTTAGCGCACCAATTTTTCGTCTCGTCGGCTGTGAAGTTGGAGCCGTTATCTATGATAATACTGTGCGGGACACCATAACGGCGTACTACGCCGGGTATAAAATCTATCACTGGCCCTGCCTCAGCTGTTCGGATTGGCTTGGCTTCTATCCATTTAGTGAATTTGTCCACCATGACCAGTAAATATTTCTTTTTATGGCTTCCCCCTTTATGAGGTCCAACCATATCCAGCCCCCAGGCCACAAAGGGCTAGGTAATGGGGATGGTTCTGAGAGTGGTGGGAGGCATATGACTTTGATTTGCGAAAATCTAGCATCCAACTAAATGTTGGACTAGGGTTTGTGCGTCTGCGCGCAGTTGGCCAGAAGAAACCTGTTCGGAAGGCCTTGCTTACAAGAGCCCGGGTCGTGGCATGATGGCCGCCCATGCCAGCGTGTATTTCAGCTAGAAGTTGCCATCCCTCCTCTTCCGAGATGCACCGTTGGAGAATACCATTAGTGCTTTTCTTGTATAGTTCACCTTCATGAACCTTATAGGCTTTAGAATGCCGAATTATGTGACAGGCCTCATTTTGGTCATCGTTGAGCTCTTGCCTATTAAGGTAGGCTAGGAAAGGCTCGGTCCAGGGGGCTATAACAGCCATGATCTCGTGAGCCAAAGATGTTATTTCCATGTCGGGGTCCCTGATGACATCTGTATCGAGTTCGGGTCCAGATTGGCGTCTCTGCTCTCGTCCTGCCATGTTACTGATGGCTTGAACAACCTTTCCACAAAGGTGTTAGGTGGGACTGGGTCGCGTTTAGCGCCCATACGAGCAAGTATATCAGCTTCCTGGTTACTGTCCCAAGCTACATGGTGAAATACCAACCCCTCAAATCGAGCCGATATTTTTAATATGGTGTTTCGATAAGCTGCCATCTTTGAATCCTTCGCATCAAATTCTCCGTTTACCTGAGATATGGCGAGGTTTGAGTCTCCGCGCACCTCGAGGCGTTGTATACCCATGGATACGGTAATGCGGAGACCATGCAGTAGTGCCTCATATTCGGCCGCGTTGTTTGAGTCTGTGTACATGATCTGCAGCACATAGTGGATTGTATACCCTGTTGGGGATATCAAGATGATGTCGGTCCCCAACCCGGCTAGCATTTTGGAACCGTCGAAATACATGGTCAAGTGGGAGTATGATCCATACTCTTTAGGGAGTTCGGCTTCAGTCCATTCCGCGATGAAGTCGGCCAACACCTGGGACTTAATAGTCCGGCGTGGTTTGTATGTTATTTCGAACGGTAAGAGCTCGATGGCCCATTTGGCTATGCGTCCAGTGGTGTCTTTATTGTTTATGACATCATTGAGTGGTACTTCGGATGCTGCTATGATCGAACACTCTTGAAAGTAATGTCGGAGCTTCCAAGATGCCATGAATACCACATAGGCAATTTTCTTGTAATGGGGGTATCATGATTTGCATGGTGTAAGAACCTTAGATACATAGTATACGGGTTTTTGAATGGGGAATTCATGTCCCTCTTCGTCTCGTTCGACAACAAGCACCGCACTCACTACCTGATGAGTGGCTGAGATATAAAGCAGCATTGGCTTGCCAACACCTGGAGCGGCTAGGATTGGGTTACCCGCTAATAGGGTTTTTATTTCCTCCAGTCTGGTTGTGGTCGTGTCCGTCCATTCAAAGTTGTCTATGCACCTCCGCAGTTTGTAAAGCGGTAGTGCTTTCTCTCCTAATTTGGAGATAAAGCGACTCAAGGCCGTTATGCAACCTGCTAGCTTTTGCACTTGTTTTAGATCCATTGGCGTAGTTAGTTGTGACAGGTCCCGGATTTTAGCTGGGTTCGCTTCAATTCCTCTATGGGATACGATGAACCCTAATAGCTTTCCGGTCGGAACGCCGAAGATGCATTTTTCTGGATTGAGCTGTATGTCATATGTTCGTAAGTTATCAAATGTAAGGCGGAGATCATCCACCAATGTTTCGACATGTTTAGTCTTGATGACTACGTCGTCAACATATGTCTCTACTGTCTTGCCAATTTGTTTTCTAAGCATGTTTGAATCATGTGTTGATACGTGGCACCAGCGTTTTTGAGTCCAAATGGCATAGTGTTGAAGCAAAAGGGGCCATACGGAGTGATGAATGTCGTAGCAGCCTGATCGGATTCTTTCATTTTTATTTGATGGTATCCGGAGTAGGCATCGAGAAAACACAACAAGTCATGTCCCGCGGTTGCATTGATAATTTGATCAACGCGGGGCAGTGGGAAGGGATCCTTAGGGCAAGCCTTGTTTAAGTCCGTGAAGTCGACACAAAGGCGCTAGGATTTGTCCTTCTTTGGCACCATGACTAAGTTGGCTAGCCAGTCTGGGTGTTTGATTTCCCTTATGAATCCGGCTTCCAGTAACTTGGCCAGCTCTTCCCCCATAGCCTGTCTTTTGGGTTCGGAAAATCGTCGTAATGACTGCTTGACTAGCTTGAACCCTTTGATGATGTTGAGGCTGTGTTTGGCCAGCCTACGTGGGATTCCTGGCATATCTAAAGGATGCCAAGCAAATATGTCCTAGTTTTTGTGAAGGAAGGCGCGCAAAGCGCTGTCTACCGCCGGGTCCAGTTGTGCCCCAATGGATGCCGTCTTATTAGGGTCCGTTGGGTGCACTTGGAATTTTACAATTTCATCTGTTGGCTTAAAAGAGGTAGATTTCGATCTTTTGTCAAGGACTACGTCATCCCTGTCCACTATAGATCGTAAGGTGGTTAATTCTTCGGCCGCTAGGGCTTCGGATAGTGCCTCTAGGGCTAAAGATGCAGATTTGTTCTCGGCACGGAGTGCTCTATCCGGATCACTTGCAACTGTGATTATTCCATTGGGCCCTGGCATTTTGAGATTCATGTACCCGTAATGGGGTATAGCCTGAAAATGTGAGAAAGCGTTTCACCCTAGAAGGGTGTGGTATTCACTATTGAAGGGGACAATATGGAAGAGCAGTTCCTCCGACCTGTAGTTCTCGGGTGTACCGAATACTACGTCCAACTTAATGCTTCCCGAACACCGGGCTTCCCGACTGGGAATAATTACTCAAAAGGTTGTATTACTTTGTTAAATGCGAGATTTATCGACCTGCATTTTTGCAAGCATGTCCTCATATATGAGGTTGAGTCTGCTGCCTCCATCCATGGAGGCGTAAGCCGTCTACAATTGGGTTTAGTACGAGAGCGGTTGTAGCTCGGACCGGCCGGACTCGTGGTTCGTCTTCGGCAGAAAAGGTGATTGGTGTGTCGTTCCATGGGCTTGCAGTGCTGATTTGATGGACCTCGGTGAGTTCGCGATTCGCTCTATTGCGCCGATTGTTTGAGGAGAACGTCTCGAAGATGATGAAGACGTCGAGGTCTTTCTCCCCTGGCATTGCGGTGGCGAGGATTGCTTCACCGCTCTTTGCTACCTGCCGGAGTACAAAGCATGCTCTAAGGCAGTGGGTAGGGGTATTGTCCGGGGCGGCATGTATTTGGAAAGGTTTATCCAAGAGTTAGTCACAAACATGAGTCCTGTGAAAGATTTTTCTTGACATTTTATATGTGATCGGACACCCTCCCAGGGTATGTCCGTTTCATTTTAGTGGCATATTGTCCAAAGACGGACTGTTCCAGAGGTGTATTCTGGGCTTTCCAAGTGTTTTCCATAGCACAGTACTTCCATAACAAGTGCGATAATTCTGCAAAGCTCCGTATTTGACGGCGGTTGAGGGAGTTCAAGACTCCCTCGTCCGTGCAATTGCGGTGAAATATGGACACCGTGTCGTCTTTGCAGCAGTCCTTAATCTTGTTTTTAACAAGTAGGAATCTGGCCCAAAAGTGATGAACTGTCTCTTGGGGCCGCTGCCGTATATACGTGAGATCACATATGTCCGGTAGTCCGGACTTACTTGGAGAGTGTGTACTGTGGTGGGTGGGTGTGGATAAATTTGAGTCCCGACCCAACGTAGTGTCCGGGGTTTGTACAACCTCCGGTGTGGACGTTGTGGGCCCAGCGGTACTTGAGTATTCCACGGGCCCGGTGTCTGTCCCAGAGCTCGAAAGGCAAAAAGTGCCATCTGTCAGAGGTGTGTTCGGCTCGATGGGTTCGGAGATCCGAATAGTGCCGGTCTCCGTCTTGAGAGGAGAAGTATCTTCGGCTCGGTCCTCGATTGCCGCCACCAGATGAGTGGTCGGGGTGGAATTGATTCCGTCCTGACCGGATTTAGATCTGATCTGATCATCTGAGGATAAAAGCCCAAAGACGGCGATGCGATCCAACAGCTCGTTTAAATACGAGGAATCCGCCGAAGTAGCATCATCGAAGTGGTCGGAGCTGATACGTCTCCAACGTATCTATAATTTTTTATTGTTCCATGCTATTATTTATGATGTTTTGGATGTTTAATGGGCTTTGTTATACACTTTTATATTATTTTTGGGACTAACCTACTAACCCAAACGCCCAGTCCGGATTGTTGTTTTTTGCCTATTTCAGGGTTTTACACAAAAGGAATATCAAACGAAGTCCAAACGGAATGAAATCTTCAGGAGAGATATTTTTGGAGAAAATCACGCACGGGAGACTTGAGAACCACGGAGTAGGGCACACGTGGCGCCCACGAGGGTGGGGGCGCACCCCCCCTATAGGGCGCGCCCCCTGCCTCGTGGACCCCACGTCTGGCCCCTGATGCCCTCCTTCCTCCTATATATACCTACGTACCCCGGAACTATTAGAACAACAAAGAAAACCCTAGTTCCACCGCCGCAACCTTCTGTTCCCGTGAGATCCCATCTTGGGGCCTGTCTCGGAGCTCTGCCGAAGGGGGGATCTTCCATGGAGTGCTTCTACATCATCATCATCGCCTCACCATGAGTTGTGAGTAGTTTACCACAAACCTTCAGGTCCATAGCTAGTATCTAGATGGCTTCTTCTCTCTCTTTGGATCTCAATACAAAGTTCTCCTCGGTCTTCGAGGAGATCTATTCGATGTAATCTCTTTTTGCGGTGTGTTTGTCGAGATCCGATGAATTGTGGGTTTATGATCAAGATTATCTATGAGAAATATTTGGTTCTTCTCTGAACTCTTTATGTATGAGTACAATATCCTTGCAAGTCTCTTCGAATTATTGGTTTGGTTTGGCCTACTAGATCTATAGTTCTTGCAATGGGAGAAGTGCTTGGCTTTGGGTTCAATCTTGCAGTGTCCTTTCCCAGTGACAGTATGTAACGCCCCGGACACACCCGCTGGTGGTCGTTACTCCCGGCGGGATCTAGACTGGCCTCATATATCAATACAAGTCTTTTCTGCGCACTTGGTCCTCACTCGTGCGCACCCGGGAGCAATTTCCCGGTCAGTCACCCATCCTGAAACTACTCCAAGCTGAGCACGCTTAACTTTGGAGTTCTATCCGAATGGGCTCCCGGAAAAGAAGGAATTCCTTATTGATATGAGTAGTCTATCATCCCTATTAAGCCAGGCTATCACATACACCCACACTCAAAGGAACCGACGTCCTCGTCGGGCCACGGGAACGTTCCCTCTTGGCACAACCGTCTGTGCATCCAGTCCGATACATGTGCCATGCCGGGTGCCACGACGGGTCACAAACGTCATGAACAACATGACCGAGCACCTGTCCGCAAACACCCATGTAACCGCGAGGGTCGGCTCTGATACCAACTTGTAACGCCCCGGACACACCCGCCGGTGGTCGTTACTCCTGGAGGGATCTAGACTTGCCTCACAAATCACTACTAGTCTTTTCTGCGCACTTTGTCCTCACTCGTGCGCACCCGGGAGCAACTTCCCGGTTGGTCACCCATCCTGAAACTACTCCAAGCTGAGCACGCTTAACTTTGGAGTTCTATCTGAATGGGCTCCCGGAAAAGAAGGAATTCCTTATTTATAAGAGTAGTCTATCATCCCCATTAAGCCAGGCTATCACACAGTAGGGGCAGCAAGGCACGTATTGTATTGTTGCCATCAAGGATAAAAAGATGGGATTTATATCACTATGTTTGAGTTTATCCCTCTACATCATGTCATCTTTCTTAAGGCGTTACTCTGTTCTTATGAGCTTAATACACTAGATGCATGCTGGATAACAGTCGATGTGTGGAGTAATAGTAGTAGATGCAGAATCGTTTTGGTCTACTTGTCTCGGGCGTGATGCCTATATATAATGATCACGCCTAGATAGTCTCATAATTATTCGCTTTTCTATCAATTGCTCGACAGTAATTTGTTTACCCGCCGTAGAATATCCCTATCATGAGAGAAGCCACTAGAGAACACTATGGCCCCCGGGTCTATTCTCAACATATCAATCTACAATCTACTTTATTTTTCCGCTTTTACTGTCTGTTCTTGTAACCAAAAATACCAAAAATATCAAACTATCATCTCTATCAGATCTCACTTCCGTAAGTGACCGTAAAGGGATTGACAACCCCTTATCGCGTTGGCTGCGAAGTTCTTATTTGTTTGTGCAGGTGCGAGGGACTCATGTGTGGTCTCCTACTGGATTGATACCTTGGTTCTCAAAAACTAAGGGAAATACTTACGCTACTGTGCTGCATCTCCCTTTCCTCTTTGAGGGAATACAACGCAAGCTCGAGAAGTAGCAAGAAGAATTTCTGACGACGTTGCCGGGGAGGCTTACGCAAAAGTCATATACCAAGTACCTATCACAAACCCTTATCCTTCGCATTACATTTTTTGCCTCTTGTTTTCCTCTCCCCCACTTCACCCTTGTCGTTTTATTTGCCCTTCTTCTGTCGTGTGTTTATCGTTCGCTTGCCCCCATGTCTGAGATGGGGGAGAATTTTATCGAGAAGGGTAGCAATGTTGAGGGCAACGTCTATGTTGACCCCGCGGATGAAACTACCACTTTACATATTAAGAAGTTCTGGGTTGGTAGTGATAGTATTATTGGAAAAGGAGTTCTTCAAGACTTCTTTACTTGTGCCGGTGCTTTACCCACTATGGGTGGCTCTATTCTTCATAGAACTAGTAGCCTTGCGGATGCTATATCTATGCTTATAGTTGAAATTGAAAGGCAATTTATCCATATGCATCCCTGTATTCAGAGAATCTTTCTAGAATTTTCCAATATTGAGCATTCTTCTCTTAAACGTGCAGCTACTATATTTTTGGCTCATGAATTTAGATTTATCATGAAAGAGGCCAAATAAATCTTTGCTCATTATGGGGTAGATGCTGGCCGACCTCCCATAGAGGCCATCTTATTTAATCAAGAAGACATAATGCAGTTACGATCTCCTGATCATGTTGCTTTTAATGAAAACCTTAGAAAAAAGGTTCCTACCGATGTCTTGGTTGATAGAATTTCTGAGGTGAACGATGACTTTGCTATTCAAATCAATGGGTTAGGCTTCTCCCTTGAGCGAAGGCTCGTGACCTTCTGCCAAAAGAATTGTAATGCCCAGGATGGGACTATATCTCCTACGTGTCGAGGCACGACTTAAAGATATAAGCCCATCCTAGAATGATCTCAAGTTTGGTATCTTTGCACGACTCATGTAAAAGAGGGATTAAATTGCAAAAGGAGATAGTTGGCTTACACTCGCCACTTCACACAATACAATACATAAGCAAGACATCATTCAAAAGATCACAACCCGACTACGGGTGAAGATCAAAAGAAAGATACCAAAACAACATAAAGCCACAGGTCAGGATCGAATCCTAGTAGAAACCACTACTGATCGTCGAAACGTCACAAGCAAACATCCAAACTCTTCATCGAGCTCCTGGTGAAGAACTTGAACCAGCTCCTGCATCAAACTCGGCTGAACCTGCATCTGGTGTGGTGAAGTAACTGTGAGCCACAGAGGACTCAGCAATCCCGTTCCCGGGTAACAAGACTATTTAAGCCTTGGGTGAGGACAAGGCTGAAGAAAGAACGAGAGGTGAAGGAACAACAAGAGTCTGCAGCAGCAACTAGCACTAACTTACGTAATAGAGAGCGAGAAGAGAAGAGCATCGGTCGAAAGATGATCACGAAGTGATCCTAACTAAAGCCGGTCAAACATAACCCCACCATGTTCAACTCCCGAATCCCTATTCGGAAATTGACAGTCACGGTACACACGCTGGTAGTGTATTGGAAACATTGTGTCAAGTTATCTACAACCGGATATTAACAAGCTCCCATCTGCCACATAACCGCGGGCATGGCTTTCGAAAGTTCAAAACCCTGCAGGGGTGTTCCAACTTGACCCATTACAAGCCCACGATCCGCGGAGTCGCAACTCCATAGGTGGGAAGACCCGAGTATTCTCGGAATCCCGTGCTCAAGTTAAACCGAACTAAGGTAAGGCTAATCCAGCAAATCCTCCCGGCGTGTCGACACCCTGATAGTAGCCGCGCGTATCTAAGTCTCAGGACACGACCGGATGGGCGATGCTACAGGTTATACCAGATACCTCGGGTTTCCCCAAGGCGGCCCTGCAGGACCCCCGTTTGGGACCAACACCATCAGCGCTGGCCCCCCCTGCTATGTAGAATTAAGAATCCTCGGGGACACGACCCCCTATGCAAATTTAATTAATTAATTAAGTTGTTATTATGAGGCAAATAGTACCAAATGTTGGGACTTGCTGGAAAAGACTTAGCACTTAGCGGTTTATCAAGGGGGTCCCATACACCCCAACCGTGTTAGGAACGCATAATCAAGGAACATAACACCAGTTTATACGGTTCCTAACGGCATGAGTGGAACAAAACACCAAGCAAAAGGCTTAGCCTTCCACCCTGCCAGTATATAGATGATTTCATTTTAAGCATTTATATAGTGTGATATAACCCAACCAAACTTCAACATGAAGCAAGCATCTTCAATCTTCACCTGCAACTAACAATGCTATAAGAAGGGCTGAGCGAAGCGTACTTAGCCAAGCAACGGTTTGCGTAGGTAGGGTGGTTAAACATGGCAATGGTTACAAGTAGGAGGCTGACAAGAAGAACATGGGCATCGAGGCAAAACTATAGAGCGGAACTACTAGCAATAGGCAAAGATAGTAATGATATCCGGGTTCGGTCATCTTGCCTGGGATTCCACAAGGGAGAAGAACGGATCCAAGAAGAAGACGGAGCAACAGTCGAGCGGATCCTCACAACTCCGGAACGGAACCGAAGCTAACAAGAGAAGCAACCGGAAAGAAAGAACAACACGGTAAACACACAAGCATAAACATGGCATACGATGCACATCCAAGTATGATGCATGTCCGGTTTAAATATGCATGGCATGGAAAAGTGCACAAACACAACTACAAGTTAAGTGGAGCTCAATATGCAACGAGTTGCACATTGACGAAACACCACAACTATTTATTTAGTTGACTCTCGATATTTACAAGACAAGATTAAATGTTTTTAACATGGCAAGAGGTGAAGCATAATAAAACTACACTAACTAGGCAATTTAAATGAGGCTGGAAAATAACAACAACAAATTCGGAAAATCCCCATGAGCATGTTTAATAATTATAAGCAAACAACAATTCACACATATTAATGTTGTTAATATGATGCGGATGACATGATCAAGTTTATGCAATTTATTAAAAGGTTGACTTAAAAGAGATATAGATGATAAGGAGAAATAGTCATCGTGGTGGAAAGAAAGGGGTGCCACGGCAACGATCCGAAAATGATGCCACGCAACATATCGGTTTTGGTATCTCGTTGAGAGTCCGGTGCAAAAGATAGATGGCGTGAGCGAGTGAAACAAGATGAAAGAGGTGGGACGATCCCGTTGCCGGGTTCCCAAGAGTCGGTGACGAGGCAACCGAGGAACAAGACAAAAGGTGAAACGGCACGGAGCACACACGGGAGACATTGCATACAACCACAACAAGCATCACACGGGTCATCGTCTCGGGTTATACCTTCGAAACCCTCGTTTCGGGACGGTTCGAGATCGTAGAGGAAGGAGTGGAAGTAGAGGAAGTAGTCGTTCCGTCGGCGGTAGTTGTTCACGGTTCTTCGGCGACGGTAGTGGAACACGTTGGCGTTCGTCATGTAGGTGTACTCGGTCGTAGATGTACTCGGTCGTCGTGGTACACGTTTTGTAGATGTTCATCCGTCATGTCGTGGTACTTGGCGCTTCCGGCGACGGTAGTCGTTCACGTATGTAGTGGTACTCATTCCGTAGCCGTTCACGAGCTCGTTTTTCCGTAGATGTTCGGTTCGTCGAGGTACTTGTCGCGGTCGTGGTACTTGACATCGAAGGGGTTCTTGGTGATTCCTCGTGTAGTCGTACTTGCCGAGCTTGAGGTCCTCCTGCACTTGACGAAAACAACAACAAAAACAGCAGCAGTACATGGCAAACAACAAAACAAACAATAACAGCACGACGGTACAGTCCAAGGAGGCATGAGTCCACGGGTCAGCAGCAGCAGGGTTCGGAGCGCTCGAAGAGGGGCTTGCAGGGGCGCTGCGGAAGGGCCTGACGCCGTGGCCTCGAGGATGGAGGGAGGCGGCTCCGGGCGAACTGGTGATGGAGAGGCGCGTCGCGGCCTTGGGCGTCGGTGAAAAGATGCAGCGGCGCGGGCTCCTGGAGCTCGGAGGAGAAGGCCTGAGGGCCGGCGACGACCTGGGGCGTGGGGAGATGGAGAGGGTGGCGTACGGCTCCCTGGAGAAGAGGCGTGGCGGCGCTGGCGAGGACGACGGCCGGCAGCGCCATGAGCACGGAAGGAAGGGGCGCTCGAGGTACTGGCGCTGGGGAATCGAAGCAGAACGGGCGCCGCTCGGGCCTGGGGCGCTGCGGGAGCTCGGCCTTGCTCGGGGCCGAGGAGATGGAGGGAGACCCGGGGCGGCGAGGCCCTGGCCTGAAGGGAGGGGCGCGCAGGCGAGGTGCTGCTAGCTCAAGCGGGGAGGACAGGGAAACGAGGGGAAGGGGAGAGGGCTCGGGGTCAAGCGGGCGAGAGGGAGCGGTCGCACGGGGTCGAGCTGCGAGAGAATGAGCGAGGGAACGGGGTGGCGGCGCACTGAGGGAAAGAGAGGGAGTGCGGGGCTCGGGCTAGGGTTAGGAGTGTCGGGTTGGGCCAAAGTGCGGTTGGGCCAGGTGAGAAGGGGAAGGAGGCTGGAGGCTGGAGGGAAGTTCGGCCGGCTGGGCCTGGTGCCTGGTGTTGGCCTCTTCCTTCTGCTGTTTTAAAAAAAAACAGAAAACGGCAAGGAGAAAGAAAAGGAAGGAGGAGTTAGGGCAAAAGTTATCACAAGAGGTTATTTTTCTCGGCCCTCATAAAATGAGCAGGGTCCGAGAAAAATATAAAAGGCATGAACGGAAAAATAATTCAAACATATTTGAATTTAATTCAAAAGGGTTTGAACTAAGACTTGATTATTGAAGGGTCCAAAAAATGATCGAATTTTCGGAGGGACCTCGAAACAACGGAAAAGAATTATTGGCAAGGTTTTTGAAGGTGAACTCGAAGTGGAAAAGACATGGGGAAAAAATATGCAAGTGTGTGTTGGTGATTCCGAAGCAATGGAATAATTAATAAATATAGCTCCCTAAATATTGAGAGACTTTTATATGTTATAAAGAGAAGACATTCTTCCCTCGATTTAAATGGACCGAAGGTCCACACGATTTATTTAAGTTGAGATGCAAAAATAAATATGACATGAAGGCATGATGACATGATGCAATGCAAAAATAAATAACACAAGCACAAAAGAACACACGGGCAACCCGGAACATCTGGAATCTTCTGGGATCTTCTGGAATCTTCTGGGACGTCGGTCTCGGGCGTCACAACTCTCCCACACTAACAGAGGATCTCGACCCGAGATCCTAGAGATATCACCGGGTAAAAACAAAAAGGAGGAGGTAAAACAAGTTGCTTCTTAGACAGATGAGTGAAACCAAAGAACCTTAAGAGGTTGAACAATCTTGAAAGAAAGAATGCAACGGAGATGAACGAAGATGAAAATACTCCGTTAGAAAAGAGGGACAAGGAGCATTATGAGAACCTTGAAGGTTGAAAGGCATGAAACAAGAGCTCACGGACCAAAAGAATAAGAAACCGCAATGGTATAGCCAAGGAATAAGAATGACAGAATTTGGGCAGCACTCCGTCTGAAAATGGAAGGAAATGAACAAGAACTTGAGAAGATGGAATGATACTTGATGAAAACAACAACATATTGCCTCTGAAACAATTAAAAGAATGGCACAAGGGGTAAGAAAGATTCAGAGAGCACTCCGGTTGAAAAGAGAGTTAAAACTTGGTAAGATGAGGGAACTAAAATGAAGAATACAACACTCCGGTTAAATGATAAGCAAGGGAAAGAACATGATCTCGATAAAAAACGAGATGATGGTTAAGAGAGCAACATCACAATGCCTCCGGAATGAAAGAATATATGCTAGGTCGTTGGAAAGAAAAGAACGGAGAAGAAAAAGACAACTTCTCCCAGGAATGCATTTGAAAGAGCATCCTTACGAAGAAGGGTTGAACGGAGTAGTTGGAAATTCAACAACGAAAGAATAAGCTTGAAGTGGGCTTATGGAATTCGTCTCAAAATTATGAGGTGACAACCCGCCACTAACTTAAACAATTGATTTAATTGAGATCAACAAGGAGATGAAAAACTTATTTCACCGGAATGATAAATGAAGAACTTGGGTCATTTATAAGCACCATGATTAGCAACAATCCTTAGGGAAAGCTTTTAGGTGAAATACAACCCAAATCACTCCAACAAATAAAAAAATGAGGGGGGTTGAAGGATCTCCTAAAGAGAAAGAAATGATGGTTTAAATATCTCATTCCTGACAACTCGTGAATCATGAAACATGAAGGAATTGACAAGAATGACATAACACCATCTCAAAAGATAAGGGAGAAAGAATTGCACTTGGAAAGCATGATGAAGAATGCTTGAGCTCCAACAAGAATCTTGATGAAGACTTCGAGGATGAATTAAAACATGATGAACCACCATGAAGAACTCCGGTAATGAAAGCATGAGAAGTGAAAGATGAAAAGAATAAGATTCAAGGCCTACGATGAATTAGATAGAGCTTGAAATTGATATAATTGAAACAACATGGATCTCCGGAAAACAAGATGAAGAATTTAGAACCGAGAATATGATATGATGAACAAGCTCCAGACAAAAGAATTAAAACACCTGGAAGGAATAAGAATAAGAATTATGTCATGCATAACCTTCACCAATTTAATTGATGACAACCAAAGGATTTGGCATACTACTTATTCTCGTTGCAAAGAATTAAAGAGAGATCTAGCACAAGCTTGGGTAAATCTTCAACGAACCACCGGTAGGATTATGAAAAGAACAAATGAATTGATACGATAACAAGGAAGAGAAAACTTGAAAGAACCACCGTAAGACTAGGGAGACGAACGAAGAGGCATCAATGAAGAATATTTGGAGGACGAAGTTGCAAACTGAGAACGAAGAATCTTCTGAAATGATGGCCTTCGGAGGATCACAAAGAAAAGAATTCATGAAATGCTTCGGATGATATAAAAGAATTCCTCACAAACGGAACAATAAGAGGATGGCAAGAAGCTAGAACCACGAATCTTGAGATAACGGGCCAAGATTTAAGAGAAACACTTCTCCGGTCTGCAAATGCTGAGAATGAAGACGAGAGATGCCATAAGAATTGTTGAGCACTCCGGAAAGAAGAATTAAAAAGGTTGAACCAATGATGAACAAGAATTTGAAAACGATCTTGGAGAAGGCATGTGACTGATGGGAATCATTCTTACGTCACACTTTAAAAGAATTTGAGTATAACTCCAGAAAATAGAAGAGTCAGGTAAGATCCTGGGAAAAGACCTGTGGGTTAGGGCCCACTAAAGAAATCACCGTTGGAAAAGATTTCTTAAGAGATATTGCACCGGTTGAATTAAATGACTTGAGTAAGATAGCAATCTCAAAATAGCTTGAATGGATTAAGAATGGAATTATGAATCTTCAGCACTCCGGATATGGATAGCAAGAGGAGAGTGATTAATTGGTGCACCGGAATAAGAAAGCATTGTGAAAAGAGGAAAAGGATAAGATCAACACCGAAATCTTGAATTACATCCACCGGCAGAATTGAGAACAAAAGAATGATGAACTTGAAGCTCTTGAGCATCTTCACGATAATTCACCGGATAAGAACATTGAAGGAAAAGAATGAAGAAACCTCACATGAATAACATGGATACTTCATTTGAGAATTTCTGGCTCCGAGAAGAAGAAGGGTGGGAGGGTGGGGAAAACAAGGACAACCTGGGATGAAAGAACATACAAATCGTCAGATTTCTCAACGGCATCCATGTGGAATAACTTGAAGAGAAGGCACACCGGTTGAAAAGAATTTAACATGAAAATCTCGATGGTCAAGAAGGACTAGCACTCCCATAGAAATATGAGAACACCGATTAGGAAAGGTATGGAATCAACATTTGACATCGAAGCAACTCAAATACCAGAATCAAAACGAAACAAAGGATAGATGTGTAGCAGCCTAATCTTCACAATATCATCCGAGCAAAGAATTGAACGAATGAATTCTGCAGGTACATCAACTAGACGAGAAGCCACTTAGGAGAAGGAAAAGGTAAATAAAAGGAACAAGGATCAGATAGAACAAATACAAGATAGAAGCTTCATTCGACATCTTTGTGCTGAAAGCTCATGAAACGTGTTACAAAAGGGTTTTGCAATCCCCGGATCAGCATAGCCAAGGACCCTTTAAGATGCAACTCCCGATCAGAACAAGTCCATAAAACCACTTCACTCAATGTAGAACCCCAAACTTCATATCATGCATTCGTTGGAAGAATGCCTAGAACTACTAGATGAACCCACCTATAGATTTCCGAAAGTTTCCAGTTATGCAATCAGGTGTTGGGGATACACGGGAAGCACCGCGCAATCAACTCTAAACCTACATCCAGGTGTATCCATCCTTCAACACATAACCAGTCTTTCTCGGAAACTGTTTACCTCGGACCTTCGAAAAGCATCCACTATACAAGCTATGGCAATACTCTCGAACTACCTCCCCAGTACTGGGTGATGTCGGGGTTATCTTGCCACTGGCCGTATAGGAGAGATTTTCGATGTCGGCCGTCTTAAGTATTTAGTACTGCCGTGATATGCTTGTGACAACAATACCCCGAAGCTCAACTCCTCGGTAACAGGAGGCATCGAGAACAATATCCTTGTCACAAGAACATCGAAACAATCCCAGAATACTCGCGGGATCCAAAAAAAATTTGGTGCAATTTTTGAAAGTAGAAGAGACAAGAGTAATCGTCAGGAGTCCTCACCAGAGAGAAAGGGGATGAGAAGCAAAGAAATCCTACTCTCCGATATAATATAGGACTCAAAAAGTTTTCAGTGTGTGCCTAGACTCAACCGTCAACGATTCGATCAATCAGTGGGGGCTTCTAGGTCGGAGAAGGCTCTGAATACCAACTTGTAATGCCCAGGATGGGACTATATCTCCTACGTGTCGAGGCACGACTTAAAGATATAAGCCCATCCTAGAATGATCTCAAGTTTGGTATCTTTGCACGACTCATGTAAAAGAGGGATTAAATTGCAAAAGGAGATAGTTGGCTTACACTCGCCACTTCACACAATACAATACATAAGCAAGACATCATTCAAAAGATCACAACCCGACTACGGGTGAAGATCAAAAGAAAGATACCAAAACAACATAAAGCCACAGGTCAGGATCAAATCCTAGTAGAAACCACTACTGATCGTCGAAACGTCACAAGCAAACATCCAAACTCTTCATCGAGCTCCTGGTGAAGAACTTGAACCAGCTCCTGCATCAAACTCGGCTGAACCTGCATCTGGTGTGGTGAAGTAACTGTGAGCCACAGAGGACTCAGCAATCCCGTTCCCGGGTAACAAGACTATTTAAGCCTTGGGTGAGGACAAGGCTGAAGAAAGAACGAGAGGTGAAGGAACAACAAGAGTCTGCAGCAGCAACTAGCACTAACTTACGTAATAGAGAGCGAGAAGAGAAGAGCATCGGTCGAAAGATGATCACGAAGTGATCCTAACTAAAGCCGGTCAAACATAACCCCACCGTGTTCAACTCCCGAATCCCTATTCGGAAATTGACAGTCACGGTACACACGCTGGTAGTGTATTGGAAACATTGTGTCAAGTTATCTACAACCGGATATTAACAAGCTCCCATCTGCCACATAACCGCGGGCACGGCTTTCGAAAGTTCAAAACCCTGCAGGGGTGTTCCAACTTGACCCATTACAAGCCCACGATCCGCGGAGTCGCAACTCCATAGGTGGGAAGACCCGAGTATTCTCGGAATCCCGTGCTCAAGTTAAACCGAACTAAGGTAAGGCTAATCCAGCAAATCCTCCCGGCGTGTCGACACCCTGATAGTAGCCGCACGTATCTAAGTCTCAGGACACGACCGGATGGGCGATGCTACAGGTTATACCAGATACCTCGGGTTGCCCCAAGGCGGCCCTGCAGGACCCCCGTTTGGGACCAACACCATCAGCGCTGGCCCCCCCTGCTATGTAGAATTAAGAATCCTCGAGGACGCGACCCCCTATGCAAATTTAATTAATTAATTAAGTTGTTATTATGAGGCAAATAGTACCAAATGTTGGGACTTGCTGGAAAAGACTTAGCACTTAGCGGTTTATCAAGGGGGTCCCATACACCCCAACCGTGTTAGGAATGCATAATCAAGGAACATAACACCGGTTTATACGGTTCCTAACGGCATGAGTGGAACAAAACACCAAGCAAAAGGCTTAGCCTTCCACCCTGCCAGTATATAGATGATTTCATTTTAAGCATTTATATAGTGTGATATAACCCAACCAAACTTCAACATGAAGCAAGCATGTTCAATCTTCACCTGCAACTAACAATGCTATAAGAAGGGCTGAGCGAAGCGTACTTAGCCAAGCAACGGTTTGCGTAGGTAGGGTGGTTAAACATGGCAATGGTTACAAGTAGGAGGCTGACAAGAAGAACATGGGCATCGAGGCAAAACTATAGAGCGGAACTACTAGCAATAGGCAAAGATAGTAATGATATCCGGGTTCGGTCATCTTGCCTGGGATTCCACAAGGGAGAAGAACGGATCCAAGAAGAAGACGGAGCAACAGTCGAGCGGATCCTCACAACTCCGAAACGGAACCGAAGCTAACAAGAGAAGCAACCGGAAAGAAAGAACAACACGGTAAACACACAAGCATAAACATGGCATACGATGCACATCCAAGTATGATGCATGTCCGGTTTAAATATGCATGGCATGGCAAAGTGCACAAACACAACTACAAGTTAAGTGGAGCTCAATATGCAACGAGTTGCACATTGACGAAACACCACAACTATTTATTTAGTTGACTCTCGATATTTACAAGACAAGATTAAATGTTTTTAACATGGCAAGAGGTGAAGCATAATAAAACTACACTAACTAGGCAATTTAAATGAGGCCGGAAAATAACAACAACAAATCCGGAAAATCCCCATGAGCATGTTTAATAATTATAAGCAAACAACAATTCACACATATTAATGTTGTTAATATGATGCGGATGACATGATCAAGTTTATGCAATTTATTAAAAGGTTGACTTAAAAGAGATATAGATGATAAGGAGAAATAGTCATCGTGGTGGAAAGAAAGGGGTGCCACGGCAACGATCCGAAAATGATGCCATGCAACATATCGGTTTCGGTATCTCGTTGAGAGTCCGGTGCAAAAGATAGATGGCGTGAGCGAGTGAAACAAGATGAAAGAGGTGGGACGATCTCGTTGCCGGGTTCCCAAGAGTCGGTGACGAGGCAACCGAGGAACAAGACAAAAGGTGAAACGGCACGGAGCACACACGGGAGACATTGCATACAACCACAACAAGCATCACACGGGTCATCGTCTCGGGTTATACCTTCGAAACCCTCGTTTCGGGACGGTTCGAGATCGTAGAGGAAGGAGTGGAAGTAGAGGAAGTAGTCGTTCCGTCGGCGGTAGTTGTTCACGGTTCTTCGGCGACGGTAGTGGAACACGTTGGCGTTCGTCGTGTAGGTGTACTCGGTCGTAGATGTACTCGGTCGTCGTGGTACACGTTTTGTAGATGTTCAGCCGTCATGTCGTGGTACTTGGCGCTTCCGGCGACGGTAGTCGTTCACGTATGTAGTGGTACTCGTTCCGTAGCCGTTCACGAGCTCGTTTTTCCGTAGATGTTCGGTTCGTCGAGGTACTTGTCGCGGTCGTGGTACTTGACATCGAAGGGGTTCTTGGTGATTCCTCGTGTAGTCGTACTTGCCGAGCTTGAGGTCCTCGTGCACTTGACGAAAACAACAACAAAAACAGCAGCAGTACATGGCAAACAACAAAACAAACAATAACAGCACGACGGGACAGTCCAAGGAGGCATGAGTCCATGGGTCAGCAGCAGTAGGGTTCGGAGCGCTCGAAGAGGGGCTTGCAGGGGCGCTGCGGAAGGGCCTGACGCCGTGGCCTCGAGGATGGAGGGAGGCGGCTCCGGGCGAACTGGTGATGGAGAGGCGCGTCGCGGCCTTGGGCGTCAGTGAAAAGATGCAGCGGCGCGGGCTCCTGGAGCTCGGAGGAGAAGGCCTGAGGGCCGGCGACGACCTGGGGCGTGGGGAGATGGAGAGGGTGGCGTACGGCTCCCTGGAGAAGAGGCGCGGCGGCGCTGGCGAGGACGACGGCCGGCAGCGCCATGCGCACGGAAGGAAGGGGCGCTCGAGGTACTGGCGCTGGGGAATCGAAGCAGAACGGGCGCCGCTCGGGCCTGGGGCGCTGCGGGAGCTCGGCCTTGCTCGGGGCCGAGGAGATGGAGGGAGACCCGGGGCGGCGAGGCCCTGGCCTGAAGGGAGGGGCGCGCAGGCGAGGTGCTGCTAGCTCGAGCGGGGAGGACAGGGAAACGAGGGGAAGGGGAGAGGGCTCGGGGTCGAGCGGGCGAGAGGGAGCGGTCGCACGGGGTCGAGCTGCGAGAGAATGAGCGAGGGAACGGGGTGGCGGCGCACTGAGGGAAAGAGAGGGAGTGCGGGGCTCGGGCTAGGGTTAGGAGTGCCGGGTTGGGCCAAAGTGCGGTTGGGCCAGGTGAGAAGGGGAAGGAGGCTGGAGGGAAGTTCGGCCGGCTGGGCCTGGTGCCTGGTGCTGGCCTCTTCCTTCTGCTGTTTTTAAAAAAAACAGAAAACGGCAAGGAGAAAGAAAAGGAAGGAGGAGTTAGGGCAAAAGTTATCACAAGAGGTTATTTTTCTCGGCCCTCATAAAATGAGCAGGGTCCGAGAAAAATATAAAAGGCATGAACGGAAAAATAATTCAAACATATTTGAATTTAATTCAAAAGGGTTTGAACTAAGACTTGATTATTGAAGGGTCCAAAAATGATCGAATTTTCGGAGGGACCTCGAAACAACGGAAAAGAATTATTGGCAAGGTTTTTGAAGGTGAACTCGAAGTGGAAAAGACATGGGGAAAAAATATGCAAGTGTGTGTTGGTGATTCCGAAGCAATGGAATAATTAATAAATATAGCTCCCTAAATATTGAGAGACTTTTATATGTTATAAAGAGAAGACATTCTTCCCTCGATTTAAATGGACCGAAGGTCCACACGATTTATTTAAGTTGAGATGCAAAAATAAATATGACATGAAGGCATGATGACATGATGCAATGCAAAAATAAATAACACAAGCACAAAAGAACACACGGGCAACCCGGAACATCTGGAATCTTCTGGGATCTTCTGGAATCTTCTGGGACGTCGGTCTCGGGCGTCACAAGAATGCCTATAATGATGAGTTGGTTGTTCACTATAAGGGGCCAAAAGAGGAACCTATTCCTCCTGAGCTTGATATGGGGGACTTTTGTCCCATCAAATTTAGCCCTTTTGATTACTTTTCCTTGCCACAAAGGAAACTTGCTGCTGAACGTAGGGAATATGAGATGAGTTTTCGCGATATATCGTATTATTATGGCATTCCCTAGATCTATCCATGTATCGTGCCTAGCTAGGGGCGTAAAACGATAGCGCTTGTTGGGAGGCAACCCAATTTTATATTTTTGTTTTTGCTTCTGTTTAGGAATAAATATTGCATCTAGCTTCTGTTTAGATGTGGTTTTGTGTTTTCTTTAGTGTTTGTGCCAAGTAGAACCTTTGGGAAGACTTGTGTCAAGTTTATATGATCTTGATGTGAAAAACAGAATCGTTAGCGCTCGCTAGAATGGTCACCAGATTTTACTGGAGCGTGCTATTTAGTTGATTGTTTTTGCTGATGATTAATAGACAAATTCCTCACGTTTACCAATTTAGTTTCAATTTTTTGGAGTTACAGAAGTATGCGAAACCTGCAGATTACTACATAGTACAGACTGTTCTGTTTTTGATAGATTCTGTTTTTCGTGTGTTGTTTGCTTATTTTGATGCATCTATGAGTAGTATTGGGAAGTATGAATCATAGAGAAGTTGGAATATAGTAGGTTTAACACCAATATAAACAAAGAATGAATTCATTGTAGTACCTATGAGTAGTGGTTTGCTTTCTTATACTAACGGAGCTCACGAGATTTTTATCTAAGTTTTGTGGTGTGAAGTTTTCAAGTTTTGAGTATTGCTTTGATGGACTATGGAACAAAGAGTGGCAAGAGCCTAAGCTTGGGGATTCCCAAGGCACCCCAAGGTAAAATTCGAGGACAACCAAAAGCCTAAGCTTGGGGATGCCCCGGGAAGGTATCCCCTCTTTCGTCTTCATCCATCGGTAACTATACTCGGAGCTATATTTTTATTCACCACATGATATGTGTTTTACTTGGAGCGTCTTGTATAATTTGAGTCTTTGCTTGTTAGTTTGCCACAATTATCATTGCTGGACACACCTATTTGAGAGAGTTAAATATGTCCTAGGAATTGATAGAACACTCTATGTGCTTCACTTATATCTTTTGAGTTGAATATTTTTGCTCTAGTGCTTCACTTATATCTTTTAGAGCACGGTGGTGATTATATTTTGAAGAAATTGTTGAACTCTCATGCTTCACTTATATCCATTTGAGAGTCTATTAAAACAGCATGGTAATGTGCTTAGGCTATAAAACTAGTCTTCACATGATAGACATCCAACATCAATGTAGTAAAAACTTTCACACTAAGTGCATTGAATATGATGAGAAGTTGGATGCTTTATAATTGTTTTGAGATATGAGGATAGTGATATTAGAGTCATGCTAGTGGAGTTATTATGAAATTGAGAAATGCTTGTGTTAAGGTTAGTGATTCCCGTAGCATGCACGTATGGTGAACCGCTATGTGACGAAGTTAGAGCATGAGGTATTTGTAAAGTGTCAACCTTTGTGTGGAGGTCGGGGGCGCGCGATGGTTAACTCCTACCAACCTCCCCCCTAGGAGCATCCGTTGATTGCTTTGTTTTGATGACTCGTAGATTTTTGCAATAAGTATATGAGTTCTTTATGACTAATGTTGAGTCCATGGATTATACACACTCTCATCCTTCCACCATTGCTAGCCTCTCTTGTATCGCGCAACTTTCGGCGGTACCATACACCCACTATATATCCTTCCTCAAAACAGCCACCATATATATTCCTCAAAACAACCACCATACCTACCTATCATGGCATTTCCATAGCCAATCCAAGATATATTGCCATGCAAGTTTCCACCGTTCCGTTCATATGACACGCTTCATATTGTCATATTGCCATGCATGATCATGTAGTTGACATCGTATTTGTGGCTAGGCCACCATGCATAATTTTTCATACATGTCACTCTTGATTCATTGCACATCCCGGTACACTGCCGGAGGCATTCATATAGAGTCATCCTTGTTCTAGTATCGAGTTGTAATATCAAGTTGTAATTCAACGAAAGTGTGATGATCATAATTATTAGAGCATTGTCTCATGTGAGGAAAGGCTAAATCAATAAAGCCCCTCCAAAAAAAGGCCAAAGAAAAAAAGACCCAAAAAAGGGACAATTAGTACTATCTTTTTCCACACTTGTGCTTCAAAGTAGTACCATGTTCTTCATGATAGAGAGTCTCATATTTTGTCACTTTCATATACTAGTGGGAATTTTTCATTATAGAACTTGGCTTGTATATTCCAACGATGGGCTTTCTCAAATGCCCTAGGTCTTCATGAGCAAGCAAGTTGGATGCACACCCACTAGTTTCTTTTGTTGATCTTTCATACATATTTAGCTCTAGTGCATCCGTTGCATGGAAATCCCTACTCACTCACATTGATATCTATTGATGGGCATCTCCATAGCCCATTGATACGCCTAGTCGATGTGAGACTATCTCCCTCCTTTTTGTCTTCCCCACAACCACCTCTCTATTCCACCCATAGTGCTATGTCCATGGCTCACGCTCATGTATTCCCTGAAAGTTGAAAGGTTTGAAAGAATAGAGTATGAAAACAAGTGCTTGGCTGAAATCGGGGTTATGCATGATATGAATATTTTGTGTGATGAAGAGGGAGCATAGCCAGACTATATGATTTTGTAGGGATAACTTTCTTTAGCCATAGTATTTTGAGAAGACATGATTGCTTGGTTAGTATGCTTGAAGTATTACTATTTCCTATGTCAATATAGACATTTGTCTTGAATCTTTCAGATCTAAACATTCATGCCACAATTAAGAGAATTACATTGAAAAACTATGTTGGTTAGCATTCCACATCAAAAAATTTGTTTTTATCATTTACCTACTCGAGGACGAGCATGAATTAAGCTTGGGGATGCTTGATACGTCTCCAACGTATCTATAATTTTTTATTGTTCCATGCTATTATTTATGATGTTTTGGATGTTTAATGGGCTTTGTTATACACTTTTATATTATTTTTGGGACTAACCTACTAACCCAAAGGCCCAGTCCATATTGTTGTTTTTTGCCTAATTCAGGATTTTACAGAAAAAGAATATCAAACGGAGTCCAAACGGAATGAAACCTTCGGGAGAGATATTTTTGGAGAAAATCACGCACGGGAGACTTGTGAACCACGGAGTAGGGCACATGTGGCGCCCACGAGGGTGAGGGCGCGCCCCCCTATAGGGCGCGCCCCTGCCTCGTGGACCCCACGTCTGGCCCCTGGTGCCCTCCTTCCTCCTATATATACCTACGTAACTCGAAACTATCAGAACAACAGAGGAAACCCTAGTTCCACCGCCGCAACCTTCTGTTCCCGTGAGATCCCATCTTGGGGCCTGTTCCGGAGCTTCGCCGGAGGGGGGATCTTCCACGGAGTGCTTCAACATCATCATCATCGCCTCACCATGAGTTGTGAGTAGTTTACCACAGACCTTCGGGTCCATAGCTAGTATCTAGATGGCTTCTTCTCTCTCTTTGGATCTCAATACAAAGTTCTCCTCGGTCTTCGAGGAGATCTATTCGATGTAATCTCTTTTTGCGGTGTGTTTTTTGAGATCAGATGAATTGTGGGTTTATGATCAAGATTATCTATGAGAAATATTTGGTTCTTCTCTGAACTCTTTATGTACGATTATAATATCCTTGCAAGTCTCTTCGAATTATTGGTTTGGTTCGGCCTACTAGATCTATAGTTCTTGCAATGGGAGAAGTGCTTGGCTTTGTGTTCAAACTTGCGGTGTCCTTTCCCAGTGACAGTAGGGGCATCAAGGCACGCATTGTATTGTTGCCATCGAGGATAAAAAGATGGGGTTTATATCATTATGTTTGAGTTTACCCCTCTACATCATATCATCTTGCTTAAGGCGTTACTCTGTTCTTATGAGCTTAATACAATAGATGCATGTTGGATAGCGGTCGATGTGTGGAGTAATAGTAGTAGATGCAGAATCGTTTCGGTCTACTTGTCTCGGATGTGATGCCTATATATAATGATCATGCCTAGATAGTCTCATAATTATTCGCGTTTATATCAATTGCTCGTCAGTAATTTGTTTACCCGTCGTAGAATATCGCTATCATGAGAGAAGCCACTAGAGAACACTATGACCCCCGGGTCTATTCTCAACATATCAATCTACAATCTAATTTACTTTTCCGCTTTTACTTTCTGTTCTTATAACCAAAAATAGCAAAAATATCAAACTATCATCTCTATCATATCTCACTTCCATAAGTGACCGTAAAGGGATTGACAACCCCTTATCGCGTTGGCTGCGAAGTTCTTATTTGTTTGTGCAGGTGCGAGGGACTCGCGCGTGGTCTCCTACTGGATTGATACCTTGGTTCTCAAAAACTGAGGGAAATACTTACGCTAATGTGCTGCATCTCCCTTTCCTCTTCGAGGGAATACAACGCAAGCTCGAGAAGTAGCAGGAGCCAATGTAGGAGTGGTGCTCGATGGCCGCGGGGAGTGCGGCCGACCTGGCGGCCACGCGGGCGCATACAGCAAACCGACCGAGCTGGAGGATCTGGCCCATGGCCGGGTTGTTTCTGAGGGTGATCTCGTCGTTGATGACGAGACGAGTTGTCGATCGCCTTTCGCAAGCGCACATTGGAGCTCTCAATGAAAGCACCATTGTCGGTGTCAAAGCCGACAGATCTTGGGTAGGGGTGCCCAAGCTGTCCGTCTAATGATCGATGGTAACAGGAGACAGGGGACACGATGTTTACCCAGGTTTAGGCCCTCTCGATCGAGGTAATACCCTACTTCCTGCTTGATTGATCTTGATGAATATGGCGTTACAAGAGTTGATCTACCTCGAGATCGTAATGGCTAAACCCTAAAAGTCTAGCCTATGTGATATGATTTTGTTGTCTCTACGGACTAAACCCCTGGGCTTATATACACGCCGGAGGGGGCCTAGGGTTACAAAGGTGACTTGAGAAGGAGGGAATTGTTACATCCGGATATCTTTCTTGCCTTACTGCATACATTGGAGTCCTAACCGAATACGAGGGAGGGCCTTCTGCTTGTATCTTCATGGCCCATCAATTCGGCCCAGCATCAATGGCCCGGACGCGTGAGGACCCCTAAATACAGGACTCCCTCACCGATGACTCTCTTCTGTGACAACATTGGAGCTATTGCCATTGCCAAGAAGCTCAGGTTTCACAAGAAGACCAAGCACATCAAGCGCCGCTTCAACTCCATTCGTGGTTATATTCAAGATGGAAACATAGATATTTGTAAAGTACATACGGATCTGAATGTCGCAGATCCGTTGACTAAATCTCTTCCACGGGCAAAACATGATCAACACCATAACTCTATGGGTGTTCGATTCATCACAATGTAACTAGATTATTGACTCTAGTGCAAGTGGGAGACTGTTGGAAATATGCCCTAGAGGCAATAATAAAATGGTCATTATTATATTTCCTTGTTCATGATAATTATCTATTGTTCATGCTATAATTGTATTAACCGGAAACCGTAATACATGTGTGAATACATAGACCACAACACGTCCCTAGTTAGCCTTTAGTTGACTAGCTCGTTGATCAATAGATGGTTATGGTTTCCTGACCATGGACATTGGACCAATAGATGGACAAGACCAAATCCTAAGCACAACACAAGATCGGGTAGTTCATTTGCTAGAGCTTTTCCAATGTCAAGTATCATTTCCTTAGACCATGAGATTGTGCAACTCCCGGATACCGTAGGAATGCTTTGGGTGTATCAAACGTCACAACGTAACTGGGTGGCTATAAAGGTGCACTACTGGTATCTCTGAAAGTGTCTGTTGGCTTGGCACGAATCGAGACTGGGATTTGTCACTCCGTATGGCAAAGAGGTAACTATGGGCCCAGTCGGTAATGCATCATCATAATGAGCTCAATGTGACTAAGGAGTTAGTCACGGGATCATGTGTTACGGAATGAGTAACGAGATTGAACAAGGTATAGGGATACCGACGATCGAATCTCGGGCAAGTAACATACCGATGGACAAAGGGAATTGTATACGGGATTGAATGAATCCCCGACATCGTCGTTCATCTGATGAGATCATCGTCGAACATGTGGATGCCAATATGGGTATCTAGATCCCGCTATTGGTTATTGGCCGGAGAGGTGTCTCGGTCATGTCTGTATGGTTCCCGAACCCATAGGGTCTACACACTTAAGGTTCGGTGATGCTAGAGTTGTAACAGGAATTTGTCTGTGGTTACGGAAGGTTATTCGGAGTCCCGGATGAGATCCCGGACATCACGAGGAGTTCCGGAATGGTTCGGAGGTAAATATTTATATATGGGAAGTCCAGTTTCAGCCACCGAAAGAGTTTCGAGGGTCATCGTATTGTATCGGGACCACCGGAAGGGTTCCGGGGTCCACCGGGTGGGGCCACCTGCCTCGGAGGGCTTAGTGGGCTGAATATGGATGGGGACCATCCCCTTAGTGGGCTGGTGCGCCCCCAAGGTCCCGAGGCGGCTAGGATTAGAAACCCTAGGGGGTGGGGGCGCCTCCCATCTGCTTGGGGGCAAGTTTCCCCTCTGGCCGCCGCCACCCCCCTCTAGATCCAATCTAGAGGGGCCATCCCCTCTGCTCTTCCCCTATATATAGTGAGGGGTGGGAGGGCAGCCGAACGCTTCACCTGGCGCAACCCTCCCCCCTCCAACTCCTCCTCCTCCTCTGTAGAGCTTGGCGAAGCCCTGCCGGAGAACCGCAAGCTCCACCACCACGCCGTCGTGCTGCCGGAGCTCTCCCTCAATTTTCCTCCTCCCTTGCTGGATCAAGAAGGAGGAGACATCCCCTGGTTGTACGTGTGTTGAACGTGGAGGCGCCGTTCTTCGGCGCTTGGATCGGATCTTCCGCGATTTGAATCGCCGCGAGTACGACTCCATCAACCGCGTTCTTGTAACGCTTCCGCTTAGCGATCTTCAAGGGTATGAAGATGCGCTCTATCTCTCTCGTTGCTAGCATCTCCTAGATTGATCTTGGTGACACGTAGGAAAATTTTGAATTATTACTACGTTCCCCAACAAAAACCACATCCTGGCTACATGAAGTTAAATGATGATGCTGAATTTGACCGTCATTTGCTCGAAGGGAGGGTTGGGGGGGGGGGGGG
>LR738712.1:184224796-184242671 GCA_902687465.1 Secale cereale | reverse complement strand
GGGTGGGGGTGGCTATCATTCGAGACCACGAATGGGAAGTTCATAACGACAACAAACGAAAATGTTGAGATTTGTTATGACTCTTTCACATAAGAGGCCTTGGCTCTGAGATTCGGTATAAATCTTCCACAAACTAAGGTTTGTAGCAAGGTGGAGATCAATTCGGATGTCATGGAAGTTGGTGCGGCCTTGAAATAGGGTAATTCATCCTCGTAGCTCCCGTAATCTTTGATAAATGTTATTCATGCCCCCAGACTTTAATCATGTGATATATGATTGTTGTAATAGAGAAAGTAATAACGTAACTCATGACCTTTTCTTCTCCCTTTGTTTGGATGAATTTAGCATCGAATGCGGTGGTATCCATACTTGTAAACGATGCAACAAATGTTTCGATTGAATAAAGGTGAAGTTTGTAAAAAAAAGCAAGAATCAGATTCTCCCTCTGCCTAGAAGGAAAGCAGCAGTCTAGCACACGTACACTTCCAGTTCAACTGCCAAGCGGGCCCACAAGCCCCGTGCCCCACTTGTCAAGCCACACCCCAGATAGGCGAACATCGCCAACGTTTGTATAGTTCAAGTCGACCTCCTAATTCTCTCATCTTCCTCGTATAACCCTAGAGGCTCTCCTCGCACTCCACGAATCCTAGGTGAGCTCCGTGCTTCCGCCCAATCCCCCCTCTCTCCGATCCTCCTCCCCCTCGCTCTCCACGCCTCACGACGAGCCGCCCGCGGTCAGTTGCAGGTCCCTCCTCGCACGCTGGATCTGTCGCGGCAGCTCCCGCCGGCCGCCTACTACTACTGCCTGCTTTTCGCGGCGGCGGTCGGGCTCATCGGCGGCGTCGCGCACTATATGCTTCCTCGGAAGCGGGAGATCGTCGCCAGCGAGGTCGAGAACTTGCAGAAGAAAACCCGCCCCGCTGCCGCCGACGACGCCATGGCCATGGCAGGGAGGCCCACGGAGATCGACGAGGACCTCCACAGCCGCCAGCTCGCCGTATACGGCCGCGAGACCATGAAGCGCCTCTTCGCCTCCAACGTCCTCGTCTCCGGACTCCAGGGCCTCGGCGCCGAAATCGGTAACAACTGCTCAGTCCTCGCTTCTTTAATTTCTTTCCAGAACTTCAATCTCAACTTATACCGTGGGCAGCACTATGAGTTGTCACTTCTATCTCGATTGGATATATTATTATGTTTTTACTTAGAGTACTAATAGTGTTAATCCTCGGTTGCTATTGTGAGCTGATATGTGGATGTGCCAGGATGTCCTGTACTGCGTTCTTATCTCAGCTCTGCCTCTTACTGGTTATGTTCCTAGTTTGGCTAATATGCCTCATCTGAAGGGACTGATTTTATTATTCGAGTCCTAGAACGCTCCTAGTCCTAGACGTACTCATGTTATTCTGTCTTCTGATTGTCTGCAAACCATCAACAGATTTTTCTTTTGTCTCGCTGTGTTTCTGTATGTCTGCAAACCATCAACAGTTTTTTTTGTCTCGGTGTGTTTCTGCAGTAGTCTTGTTTCACCAGAAGATATGATGCATGCAGTGGCGAGTACTGTTTAAATTCTTGTTCTGAAATTTGAATTGGCTTTCTGGTATCTAAGTCATTAGATGTTAAAATTGTTTGTCTTACAAATAATTTTCTTATTATATCAATGTATTGCAGCAAAGAACCTTGTCCTTGCGGGTGTCAAGTCTGTAACTTTGCACGATGATGGTAATGTGGAGCTATGGGACTTGTCAAGCAACTTTTTCCTCTCAGAAAAGGATGTTGGGCAAAACCGTGCTCAAGCTTGTGTTCTGAAGCTACAAGATCTTAACAATGCTGTTATCATCTCCACTCTAACTGGTGATTTGACCAAGGAACACCTTTCTAAGTTCCAGGTATGTGAGCAGAAAATTGATGTGTGATCTCCTTGCTGTTTTTTCCTGCTCCTGTGTGCCTTCCATTTAAGTTTATGTTGGTATTCTGCATGTACTTTCTGTCCATGTGAGTTGTAACAACAGAGTGCCCATGTGAGTTGGAGTAGCTTAAAAGTAATTCACATTCATATACCCTTGGGTTTCTGTGTCTTCTTCCTTGCTACTTTAGCTGTGTGATTTTGGTCTGAAATGCCACGCTTCGTCTCTGCGTTTTGTATATTTACCAGTGTATATTGTATAATTCCATGTAGGGCCTCCCTATGTGCGTCGATTCAAGGCGCCACTAGGGCAGGTGGATTAGTCTCGTAGGCAGCTTTGTTATACTGTTATGTCTCCAGATTCTTGTGATTAGATTTGATCTGTTTTCATAGTTGGTTAGTCTTGCTTTATCCACATGACTTTGTTCAAGCTTTCCTAATCTATACAACCTCCATAAAAAGAGATACTACTGTTGTAATGCAGTCCACATATCAAAAGGGAGATCAGACTCCGACCCTAAGGTGCTGCCCTAGCTGCATTTTCTGCCATAGCAACCCAGACAGTGAAATCGTGTCTCCTTGTCACGAAACCCACCATGATTACAGCCTATGCAATGTTGCACGTGACATAGAAATGTAAGCAACATTTCTTAGTAATATGGTCACCACAGCCATATATCCATTAAACCACACAAATTGGTGAGAAGATGAGTAGCAGCAGCAGCAGCAACAACAACAACAGCAGCAGCAGCAGCAGCAGCAGCAGCAGCAGCAGCCTTTTGTCTCAGGAAAGTTGGGTAGTCTAGCTAGATATGGGACCCAATAGAAACTTATGGAGACCAAAAAGCGGAAAAGAGAAATAAACCCAAAAAAATGAGCAAGTACACAACTATATTTTTTTAGCATTTCTGTAGACATGTTATCTGTTTGCTTTGAATTTGTGGACATATACTCGATGCTAGCATGGCCCACAAAGAGTTTTGTTGCCATTTTCTTGCTTTTGACAGTGTGGTTTTTTGCTTTGCATACCATTTTACATAGTTTTAGCTTTTGAGGAGTAGTATATGATATACTGCAAATTGGGTATACTTGTTTATTACAGTTCTAATATTTTTGTCATTTCTTATTCTCAAAATAATCATTTCCTTATGACCTTACAGGCTGTAGTCTTTACTGATATCACCTTAGAAAAGGCAGTTGAGTTTGATGATTACTGCCACAACCATCAGCCACCCATTGCTTTCATCAAGTCTGAAGTCCGTGGTCTTTTTGGCAGTGTCTTTTGTGATTTTGGTCCTGAGTTTACTGTTTTGGATGTCGATGGAGAGGAGCCACATACAGGAATTGTGGCATCGATCAGTAATGACAACCCAGCACTAGTCTCCTGTGTCGATGATGAGCGTCTGGAGTTCCAGGATGGTGACTTAGTTGTATTCTCTGAAGTTCATGGAATGACCGAGCTGAATGATGGAAAACCAAGAAAGGTTAAGAATGCTAGGCCTTACTCTTTCTTTCTGGAAGAAGACACTTCCTCATTTGGCACATATGCCAGAGGTGGGATTGTCACACAGGTCAAGCCACCAAAGGTTCTTAAATTCAAACCCTTGAAAGAGGCCATGAAAGAACCAGGAGAATTTCTTATGAGTGATTTCTCTAAGTTTGACCGCCCCCCTCTCTTGCATTTGGCTTTCCAAGCCTTGGATAAGTTCAGGAATGAATTGAGACGATTCCCTGTTGCTGGTTCTGCTGATGACGTGCAAAGGCTGGTAGATTTAGCTATTAGCATTAATGAAACTCTGGGTGATGGGAAACTCGAAGAAATTGACAAAAAGCTCCTGCAACATTTCGCTAGTGGTTCCAGGGCTGTTCTAAATCCTATGGCTGCAATGTTTGGTGGTATTGTAGGCCAGGAGGTTGTGAAAGCATGCTCAGGGAAATTTCATCCGCTTTATCAGGTTAAAATCTGCCATCTCTTTTCTTCAGCATATCTTTCGATTTGTTTCAGAGATATGTAATGTTAGTTTTCTTGATTTCACAGTTCTTCTATTTCGATTCTGTTGAGTCTCTCCCTGTTGAGCCTTTGGAGCCTGGTGATTTGAGGCCAGAGAACACAAGATATGATGCACAGATCAGTGTGTTTGGATCTAAGCTTCAAAACAAACTGGAGCAAGCAAAAATCTTTATGGTCGGCTCTGGGGCGCTCGGGTGTGAATTTCTGAAGAACCTGGCACTGATGGGGATTTCTTGCAGCCAGAACGGAAAGCTGACTGTGACAGATGATGATGTTATTGAAAAGAGCAATCTCAGTCGCCAGTTCCTTTTCCGTGACTGGAACATTGGGCAGCCCAAGTCGACGGTTGCTGCTACGGCTGCCATGGCAATTAATCCTAAGCTTCATGTCGAGGCCCTTCAGAACAGAGCAAGCCCTGAGACCGAAAATGTCTTTAATGATGCCTTTTGGGAAAGCCTTGATGCTGTTGTCAATGCCCTTGACAATGTGACTGCAAGAATGTACATAGACTCCCGCTGTGTATATTTCCAGAAGCCACTTTTAGAATCTGGAACTCTTGGTGCTAAATGCAATACACAAATGGTCATACCTCACTTGACGGAGAACTATGGGGCGTCCAGAGATCCACCTGAAAAGCAGGCACCTATGTGCACTGTACATTCATTTCCTCATAATATTGATCACTGCCTGACCTGGGCTAGGTCTGAATTTGAGGGTTTACTTGAGAAGACTCCCACTGAAGTAAATGGTTTCCTGTCAAATCCTAGCGCATATGTTGCTGCAGCACGTACTGCTGGTGATGCACAAGCCAGGGATCAGCTTGAACGTGTTATTGAATGCCTTCATGGAGACAAGTGTGAGACATTCCAAGATTGTATTACCTGGGCTCGTCTTAAGTAAGTTTTAACCCTGTTTGTGCATACTCTTCATATACCTGCTTCGTGACATGGTTGAACTTTACAAAACTACTGCATCCAAAAATATTTGCTTTTGACCATGCTTCATAGATTTCATGTTACTTACGGCACTTCTTTTTTTATTGATGGTGTAACTTCAGGTTTGAGGATTATTTCTCCAACCGTGTGAAGCAGCTGACGTTTACTTTCCCAGAAGACTCGATGACTAGCTCTGGTGCTCCATTCTGGTCTGCACCAAAGCGGTTTCCACGACCTCTTGAATTCTCGTCGACGGATCCAAGTCAGCTTAACTTTATTTTAGCTGCTTCGATACTAAGGGCAGAGACATTTGGAATTCCCATACCTGACTGGGCCAAAACACCAAACAAAGTGGCTGCTGAAGCTGTTGACAAGGTGATTGTTCCTGAATTCCAACCAAAACAGGGGGTTAAGATAGTTACAGATGAGAAGGCAACTAGTATATCGTCTGCATCTGTTGATGATGCTGGTGTTATTGAGGAGCTTATCACGAAGCTAGAACAAATCTCCAAAACACTGCCACCGGGGTTCCACATGAACCCAATACAGTTTGAGAAGGTCAGTGTTATTCATCTCTGATTCTTCCTCTGAAGTAGTGTTTGCCTGCACTTGTTATATGATGGAAGTTATGCTAAATGCCTTTTTCTGTTTTAACATGAAAGCCTCGTACCTACCCTCTAGAATTAACACAAATGTAATCCAGATTTGCAATTTTGCATACAAGTTTGAGAATTACTGATATGTTTTTTTGTATGTGCAGGATGATGACACCAATTTCCATATGGACGTGATAGCTGGTTTTGCCAACATGAGGGCGAGGAATTATAGCATTCCTGAAGTGGACAAACTGAAGGCTAAATTCATAGCCGGCAGGATTATCCCTGCCATTGCTACATCAACCGCAATGGCCACTGGCCTCGTCTGTCTGGAGCTTTACAAAGTCCTTGCCGGCGGGCACAAGGTTGAGGACTACCGCAACACGTTTGCAAACCTGGCAATTCCCCTCTTCTCTATTGCTGAGCCAGTCCCACCCAAGACCATCAAGCACAAAGACTTGTCGTGGACCGTCTGGGACCGGTGGACTGTAACAGGCAACATCTCGTTACGGGAGCTCCTGGAGTGGCTCAAGGAGAAGGGGTTGAACGCATACAGCATATCGTGTGGCACGTCGCTGCTGTACAACTCCATGTTCCCCAGGCACAAGGAGCGGCTGGACAGGAAGGTGGTTGATGTTGCCAGGGAGGTGGCCAAGATGGAGGTGCCATCGTATCGCCGTCATCTGGATGTTGTGGTGGCCTGTGAGGATGACGATGACAATGACGTTGACATCCCACTCGTATCTGTCTATTTCCGTTGAAAGGCTTCCCTCCGAATTGACATCATCTCGTGTCCCATCTTTCCAGTGAGTTCCTTTATATAGTTATGCTGTAAACTGAGCTGGGGTTTAAAGCAATATTACTGATTTTCGTATGCACGGTCTTGTTAGAGCTCAGTTCAGATCCTCGGGAAAATGTGGTGTTGAACTTGATACCGCACCACCTTGATAATTGATGAATGACACCGTTGAACTGGAAAGGCTTGTCTGTTTTCGTGTTTAGCTCGCTCAGGAGTACATGAACAATCACACAAGTTTGCTTGTTGGAAGAACGCTGCAGAAGAGCCCCCAAGCTGATGCTTAACTTGACAGGGATCTTCGGTAATGGAACTATAAGGGCCAGTTCTGAGAATCGATCCTCCACCTAGCTTCTCCCAGAATCTTGAACCCTTATTTTTTTTACAACCCTAGCTGTTTACATCCTAACTAGTTAGGAATCTTGAACCCTTATTTTTTTTACAACCCTAGCTGTTTACATCCTAACTAGTTAGGATTGTATAAAAAATATGGGTTCAAGAATTTGGGAGAAGCTGGGTGGAGAGTCGATTCTTAAGATTCTGCGAGAATCGACCAAAAGAACTGGGCAAAACTCCCTTTGCCCCATGGTTTGTGTGGGGGTTGGTGGATCTAGGGCGGCGGCCCCAACGGCGAGGGTGGCGCTTGCCCGGTAGCATGCGGCGGCCATCGGCACATGGAGGTGCGTCCTGGGTTGCACGGGCGATGAGGCGGCGGTGGCCGTTGGCTCCATGCGCCAGATCTGAAGAGGGTGGCTTCTCCGCGCGTGACCCGGTGAGCCCCATCTGCTCGAGTCTTCAACGTCCTCTGGTTCATCGGGCCTGTGGGCTAGGTGGTTTGCTTAGGGTGAAGGGAGCGAACCGGGGGAAACCCTTGGGCGACGGTGACGGCCACGATGTCGGCGGTGTTGTGGGCATGTTTTCCCTCCTGTGGGCGACATCGAGGTCCATCCCTCCCCTCCCCGATATGTCCCTGGTGAAAATCAGAAATCATCCATTTGGGCGACGGCGGCGCTACATCATCGTCCCCTTCATGAAGGCGCCGCCTTTGGACTATGGGGTGGCTGGCTCGGTTCTTGCGTGTTTTTTTTGCTACCATGGTGGCCGATGTTCTTCATGTGGCATCACTCTAGTGGCAGGTGTGGCTGCCACTCTTTCCCGGTGTCTTCTTGGCCCCCAGTTCGACAACTTGGATCCTATGATGCAATTTGTGTCGACGTCGAGTGGTGCCTGTGTGTGGTGGCTCGGCGAGGTGAGGCACTCGTTCATGTCATCATCCCTTAGGCCACCGGATGTGCAATGTCCATATGTGCTCGAGAGGAGCATCTCCGCCTGCCGACTGCGCGGCGCACTACGAGCCAGGGCGAGATGGCAGGGTGAGCCCTCTTCGGAGGCGGAATCAAATGGCGTGCCAGCCGTGTGTGTTCTTAGGGTCTTCAAGACAAATGGGCTTCCTTCGGCGATGGATCACCGTCCATGGTTTCCTCCTGTTCGGCACATTTGCGGCGGCGGATTAGTTGTTTCTTGGGTGTCTTGTATCTTGAGCTGTTTTGTTGCTCGCGGATTAGCTGTTTCTTGGGTGTCTTGTATCTTGAGCTGTTTTGTTGCTCTGTTTGTAAGGACCGGTAGACCTCTCCCAAACCCATGCCCGAATATCGGGTCACAACTCAGGCCCATGCCCAAATCCATCGGGTCCCCAAACCCATGCCCGAATATCGGGTCACAACTCAGACCCATGGCCAAATCCATCGGGTCACCCGACCCACTCGGGTACCCATCGGGTCTATGTTGATTGTAAAAACAACATTAAATTCATACTTTCCAAGCATTTTCTAACTTAATAAATTAATTTTATTTCTTCACAATGCATGAAATATTCTGTTTGTCACCAAGACAAAACACCCATGCAAGCTCAGTGTTGTGGTGGGTATTATGGGGCTGTTTGGTTCTAGGCCTAGGACTGCCACACTTTACCATACAATGTTGCCAAACTTGCCTATGGTTAGTTCTTCAAAATGAGAGCCACAAGTTGGCAAGCCTAAGGGAATCTCGCCACACTTTTTGAGTGTATGTGATGTGGGACCCTAATGTGGCTTGCCAAAGATGTGGCTTGAACAAAACACACACCTAAGTTGGTCAAACTTGCATAACTTGAGGTGTGGCAACCTTTGGCAATCTATATAGGCATCCCTCCTTTGTCACCTCGCTCCCACTTTCGAGGTGGTACTAAAATATCACTGAAGTTACCGGCGCTACTGGAAGACAGCAGCCCATGTGGCCTTGAAGCTGCATTGTTGTTGTTGGCCAGCCAAGGTCGCAATCAGGCCCTAATAGCTGCGTTGTGGGCTGCAAAGAATAGAACTTCTACTTTCTTTACTTGAAGCATGATAAATACGCAGCCACGGCCAGGAAAAAGAGAAATAATATAAAGAAATTTTTAGATGATTTTGGAATTTCGATAGAAGGTATGTAATGCCCAGTATGGGATTATACCTCCTACTACGTGTCGAGGCACGACTTAAAGGTATAAGCACATACTAGAATGATCTCAAGTATGGTATCTTTGCACGACTCATGTAAAAATAGGGATGAAATTGCAAAAGGATAGTTGGCTTACACTCGCCACGTCACACAATACATTACATAAGCAAATCATCATCCAAATAACATCACAGTCCGACTACGGACGAAGATCCAAATGAAAGATATCAAATAAATAAAGCCACAAGGTCCGAATCGCCCCTAGTAGAAGCCACTACTGATCATCGGGATAGTGCACATAGTATCGACTACGTTCTTCATCGAACTCCCAGTACAGCTCGGTGCCGTCACCTGTGTAGTCCACCATAGTACCTGCATCTGGTGTGGTGTAGAATCTGTGAGCCACGGAGGACTCAGCAATCCCGTTCCCGGGTAGCAAAACTATCTCAGCCTTGGGTGTGGAACAAGGCTGAAGAAAAATAAAGGTTGCAGCTGCACTAACTCTAGCTTACGTGTTTAGAGCGAGAAGAGAAGTGCCACGAGCGTCAAAGTGATCACGAAGTGATCCTATCTAAGCACGTCAAACATAACCCCACCGTGTTCACTTCCCGAACCCCTTTCGAAAAATGACCATCATGGTTACTCACGCTGGTAGTGTGTTCTAAACATGGTGTCAAGTTTTCTACAACCGGATATTAACAAATTCCCATCTGCCACATAACCGCGGGCACGGCTTTCAAAAGTTCAAACCCTGCAGGGGTGTCCCAACTTAGCCCATTACAAGCTCACGATCTTTGGAGTCGCAACTCCAAGGTGGGAAGGCCCGAGTATTCTCGGAATCCCGTGCTCAAGATATTCCGACTAAGGTAAAACTAATCCAACAAGACCTCCCGGTGTGCCGACACCCTGACAGTAGACGCGCGTATCTAGTCTCAGGCCACTCAGGCCACGACCGGATGGGACAACCTACAGGAAAATACCAATCCTCAAGTTTCCTCGTGGTGGCCCCGCAGTCGGCCAGGTTGGACCAACACTCATGTGGAGCACTGGCCCGGGGGTTGTTAATTAAGATCACGGGATAGCTAGTCCCTATGCAAGTTTTAGTTATTAGGCAAATGGAGTACCAATATTGGGCCTTGCTGGAAAAGGTTTAGCGCTAAGCGGGTTATCGAGGGGGGCCCATAAACCCTAATCGTGTTAGGAACGCATAATCAAGGAACATAACACCGGTTTATACAGTTCGTAGGGCGGCATGAGTGGAACAAAACACCAAGCAAGAGGCTTAGCCTTCCACCCATTACCAATATATGGATGATTTAGTTTAAGAGTTTATATAGAGTGATATCCCAACAAAAACTTCAACGTGACGCAAGAATCTTCAAATCTTCTCCTGCAACTAGCAATGCTATAAGAGGGGCTGAGCAAAGCTTACGTAGCCAAACAAAGGTTTGCTAGGTTGGGTGGTTAGACAGATTCATGGTTACAATAGGAGGCTGGCAAACAAACATGGGCATCGAGGCAATAAGTTAAAGAGCGAGACATCTAGCAATAGGCAAATATAGTAATGATATCTGGGTCAGGTCATCTTGCCTGTCGAGTTGTCGATGGGATCATAAGACGGCTCCTCGTACTCAACCTCGGTAGTAACCTCGTTCTCGGTCTCGGTCTCGGCTCCCGGCTCTACTCAGCACAAGAACACAACGTGGCACGATATCAAACAAGGTGCAATGCACAATCAACATGATGCAAGTATTATGCATATATGATGCAATACATGTCAAGGGATGAAGCACACAAGAACAACATAAGACAACAAGTTTAAATGAGGCCGGAATCAACATATAGCAAATCCGATAAGTCCTCATATGCATATTTTTGAAATTGGTCCAGATCTGAACAAACCTTAAGTTAAAGTTGTTAAACAGCAAGTTAACATGCACCATGATGATCTACACGAAATTCTAGTCAAGTTTCATATAAAGTTTGTTTAATTCGGAGCTACGGTGTAGAAGATATGAGCAAAACAAGACGAGCATGGCAACGGTGCAAGATGCACCCAAACATCAAGCAAACACACTCCAAACATGTTAACAACATGATATTATGATTCTACACGCAAAATCACACAAGTTTCATATAAGACACGCGCAAAACGGAGCAACGGTTCAACACATACACACGAAACAAGATTCAATGCAAAGTTGAAATTAACAGCCACATAGCAATTTTGGAGCAACAAATATATACTCTACAGCACCCAAACATGATGACAATAAGAATGGACATGAAGTAGACATCTCCTACAACAAACAACTCCATTGGAGCAACTCCATAGGAGGCATGGGTCAATAGCAACAAGCTACGCCAAATTGATCATGCTGTTAAAAACCTGACAGATATAATTTATAGCAACTTCGGAGCAAGAAATAAATAAGCCACATCAAACCATATGAGCAAGTGAGGGCATGGATGGATAGACAACAACATGTACATCAAGGAATGATCATTGGCCACTCGAAAACAAGCATGGATTTGACTAGGGCATCAAGCAAACATAGCATCAGGTTATAACAGATTCCAGACTTAGTAGAAATTTCACTAAGTATAAAACAGTTATGTTGGCATGGCATGTTTACAAGCATGTTTAAGTCACCTCAAGTCATATCATGGAAAGTGGTTTGCACCATAGCAAAGACCATATGATGGAGATTCTAAAACATATTGACATGTGACATGGGGACAAACACATCAATAGCAACGAGCACTTCAAATCAGCATCTCATAACATGTTTCATAACTTAACAGCCACATGCACTTTTGCAACCAAGTTTAACATGGCAATATGAACCCCAACATGAATGCTACAACAACCATCATGTAAATTAATATTTTGACATATCATTTGCTTCATTTGGATAAACATGCTCCAAGTTATCAATAACAAACATGGCATGAAAATAACAAGTTACAGCAGTTTATAACAAGTAGCACTCTTGCAACAGAGATTAGGACCTCTAGATGAACTCAAACAAGCATGCCACAATGGAACAAAACATAGAGCACGCCACCACGATCATTTTGATATATCACACGCCCAAAACGGATCTACGAGCACAAAGTTACAACCATGCAAAGAAGCAATAAAATAACAGATCTCAGGGACTTAGTGAAAAATCACCTCCGCGAAAAGTCAAGGCGGGACGAGATGGCCCCGGGACGGAGGGGTGCAGATCGGGGACGGGCGTTTGGTTCGCGGGGGTGGTGGATCTGATCCACCCCCGGATCCGGATCGGGACCGGGCCGCCGGAGGCGGAGAGGATGACGGCGGCGGGGACGGCTCGCCGGAGCGGCGACGAGGGTGGCCGGAGGCGCCGGCGCGGCAGCTCGCCGGGCGGATGGTGAAGCCGGGGCGGCGGCTCCGTAGTGCGGTGGCGGGGAGGCGCGCAGCCGGCGGGGAACCGCGGCGGCGGCGGCAACCGGCGGCCGGCTACCCGCGCGGTCGGGAGCTAAGGGCGGGGACTGGTGCGGAGGGGCGCGGAGGCGGTCCGGGCCGAGAAGTCCGGAGACGGGCCCGGCGGGCCCGCGTAGTGGGAGGCGGCGACCGGCGCTGGGCTGCCACGTGGCGCCCTCCGGTTCGTCCGGGCGCGGCCGCGGACATGTCCGGCGCCGGCGGACACGTCCGGCGCGCGGAGGAGCTGCGGGACACGGGGAAAAATGGAAAAAAATGGAAGGCTAGGGTTTCGCCCGAAAATGGGGGGGGGCATGGGGCCTTTTTATAGGCATAGGGAGCTAGGAGACTCCAAATGAGGAGCGGTTTTCGGCCACGCGATCACGATTCAACGACCGAGATGATGGGAAGGGTTGTGCTGGGTTAGTGGGCTGTGAGGAGGGGGTCTCGGGCCTTAAAAAAGAGGTTCTTTTAGCCCACTAGGTTAACCGTTGGAGTACCAAACGAACTCCAAACGCGACGAAACTTGACAGGCGGCCTACACGTACCAAAACAATAATGCACGACAAGTCTCACATCATTCCGGAAACGTTACACGACCACACACGAAAGAAGGACTCGGGGATGCCACGGGCACATGTGTGAGCGTCGGAACTCGGAATGGACAACGGGAAGAGACGAGTGGGACCGGGTGCAAGTGACAACACAAATGCAATGCAATGCACATGACAACATGACATGGATGAAATGCACACGCGCGCACGACAAAACGAAGAAAACCGAAATGAAAGAAGAGCCCAGAATGGAATTCATGAAGTCAAAGTTTCATATATTGCCAATATTGGAAAGTGTTACATCTGGGGCATTACAAACTCTCCTCTACTACGAAAAGATCTCGTCCCGAGATCTAGGACTGGAAGAAGGAAGGATGCTCGGAACGAAGGTGATCTTCTCGTTCCCACGTAGCTTCTCGGTCGGTATGGTGTGACCACTTAACTTTAAAGAACTTGATTGACTTGTTGCGGGTCTTGCGCTCAGTTTCTTCAAGAATAGCAACGGGGTGCTCACGGTAAGACAAGTCTTGTTGAAGATCAATCTCCTCGAACGGAATGGTGCGTTCAGGTGTCTTGAAGCACTTGCGGAGTTGAGACACGTGAAACACATCATGAACATTTGCAAAGTTGGGAGGGAGCTCAAGTTGATAGGCTAGATCGCCTCTTTTGCCAAGAATCTTGAAAGGGCCCACATATCTAGGAGCAAGCTTTCCTTTGATACCGAATCTTTGGGTGCCTTTCATAGGAGAAACATGGAGATAGACATGATCTCCAATGTCGAAAGCCAAATCACGATGCTTGCCGTCATAGTAGCTCTTTTGACGCGACCGAGCGGCCTTGAGATTCTCACGTATGACTTTGCACATTTCTTCGGCTTCTGAGATCAAGTCATTGCCAAGGAGTTGACGTTCACCAGTCTCGGACCAGTTGAGAGGGGTATGACACTTTCTGCCATAGAGGATTTCAAAAGGAGCTTTGCCGACACTTGCTTGGAAGCTGTTGTTGTAAGAGAACTCGACAAACGGGAGACAATCTTCCCACTTCATGCCAAAAGAGATGACACAAGCTCTGAGCATGTCTTCGAGGATCTGGTTCACCCTTTCGACTTGACCACTAGTCTGAGGGTGAAACGCAGTGCTGAAACGGATCTTAGTGCCCATGGCTGACTGGAAGGAGTCCCAGAACTTGGATGTGAACAAACTTCCACGGTCTGAGGAGATAACTTGAGGAATGCCATGTAACGACACAATTCTGGAAGTGTACAACTCTGCCAGCTGAGCTGCATTGATGGATTCTTTGACTGGAAGGAAGTGAGCTACTTTGGTTAGCTTGTCAATCACAACAAAGATAGCATCGTTCCCCTTCTTGGACTTGGGAAACCCAATGACGAAATCCATTTCAATGTGGTCGAATTTCCACTCGGGAATAGGAAGAGGTTGGAGGAGACCGGCTGGACGTTGATGCTCTTCCTTCACTCTTCTGCAGACATCACATTCATTCACGAATTGGGCAATCTCCCTTTTCATGCGAGTCCACCAGTAAGATTGCTTGAGGTCTTGGTACATCTTGGAACTTCCGGGATGAATGGAGAGGAGGGAGTCATCTGCTTCGTTCATTATGAGCTTCCTGAGATCACCGTTTGGAACCACAAGTCTGTCCTCAAAGAACAAGGTGTCTTTCTCATCAACGCGATAGCACTTGTATTTGGGAGTACCCTTTGCAATTCCGTGTTTCACTTTCTACACCATAGCATCACTGAGTTGGGCCTCACGGATCTGATCTTCCAAGGTAGGAGCAACTTGAAGATTTGCAAGAAAGCCTTGCGAAACAACTTGGAGGTTGAGCTTCCTGAATGCTTCACAAAGCTCAGGCTGGAACGGCTTGATAAGGAGACTGTTGCAATATGCCTTTCTGCTCAAGGCATCTGCAATGACATTGGCCTTGCCAGGTGTGTATTCGATGCTCGGATCATACTCTTGGATCATTTCAACCCAACGAGTCTGGCAAAGGTTCAGGTTCGGCTGCGTGAAGATGTACTTCAAGCTCTTGTGATCGGTGAAGATGTCCACTTTTCTGCCCAGCAGAAGGTGTCTCCACGTGATCAAGGCGTGTACCACCGCTGCTAGCTCAAGATCATGTGTGGGGTAGTTCTTCTCATTTGGCTTCAATTGACGAGAAGTGTATGCCACAATTTTCTTGTCTTGCATTAGCACACCACCAAGTCCTTGAAGAGAAGCATCACAGAATACTTCGTAGGGCTTGGACTCATCCGGAGGAGTAAGGACCGGAGCAGAGATGAGCTTTTCTTTGAGTGTTTTGAATGCTACATCACAATCCGGAGACCAGTTGTACTTGACATTCTTCTGCAGCAAGTTGGAGAGAGGCTTGGCAATCTTGGAGAAGTTCTCAATGAACCTTCTGCAATAGCTAGCGAGACCAAGGAAGCTTCGGAGTTGCTTGACGTTCTGAGGGGGTTCCCAGTTGACAATCGCTTCAACTTTCTCGGGGTTGACAGCAATACCGTCAGCAGAGATGATATGGCCAAGATATAAGATCTTATCGAGCCAGAATTCACATTTAGAGAATTTCGCATAGAACTTATGTTCATGGAGTCTGTCGAGAACCAAACGGAGGTGCTTGGCATGATCCTCTTCATTCTTGGAGAATACCAAGATGTCATGCAGATAGACGAGCACAAATTCGTTGGTGTAGGGGTTGAATATGTAGTGCATCATCCTCGAGAAGGTGGGTGGAGCATTTGCGAGGCCAAAAGACATGACTGTGTATTCATAGGAACCGTAGCTTGTTCTGAATGCAGTCTTGTGAATATCTTCTTTGCGGATACGGATTGGTGATAACCCATCCGAAGATCGAGCTTTGAGAACACTTTGCTCCTTTGAGCTGCTCGAACAATTCATTTATATTGGGGAGCGGATACTTGTTCTTTATTGTCTTCTTGTTCAATGACCGGTAATCAACGCAAAGGTGCTCCGTGCCATCCTTCTTCTTGACAAATAGAACACCACAACCCAAGGAGAAGTGCTAGGCCTGATTAGACACATACGCTCTTGCTCATCGAGTTGTCTCTTCAGCTCCTTCAACTCTTCAGGGGAAAGCTTGTACGGACGCCGACATGCTGGCTCGGTACCGGGCTCGAGTTCAATGACGAATTCAACTTGACGATGCGGAGGCATGCCTGGAAGCTCTTCAGGGAAAACATCTTCATATTCATTGTCCACCGGAATTTGAGAGATGGCATTAATCTTGCCCTTGTCATTGCGAGAGAATAGCATGATTGTGTTATCTCGAGAGGCGAAGATAATCACGTATTTGTCAGGATGAGTAAGCTTGACTTCCTTATTTGCACAATCAATGTGAGCATCATGCTGAGAAAGCTAATCCATCCCAAGAATAAGATCAATGTCGGAGTTGCCGAGAACAACAGGAGAAGCCAGAAAGCTGTAATCACCCATACAAATAGATACATCCGGAGCCTTTGAGGTGGAAGTCATGTGTTTACCCGGAGAAATAACAGATAACCTCTTTGGCAAGTCCACTGTGCCCACGTTATGCTTAGATGCAAATGGACATGACATGAAGGAAAGTGATGCACCAGAATCAAACAAGACCTTTGCAGGAATAGAGTTAACTGGAAGATTACCAATAATCACATCAGAAGAATTTTCTACTTCAGCTGCACTCATCAAGTTCACTCTTGCATGCTTGGGATTGTGCTTGACAATAGCAGTACTGACAGGTGGAGGAGGTGGAAGGCGCCTCTGGTTGGTGCACTTGTTTGAATAATGACCCTTCAGACCACATTTGTAGCAAGTGACCTCAGAAACTGGACGAGGTGGAGGAACACTCGGTCTCGGAGCTTGGTACTGCGACTTGGACTGATTGCCTTGGTTGTGTGGGTGGGAGAAAGCACGGCCACCAGAATGCTTGTTGTTGTTGTTGGGAGGGCGGAGCACTGGAGGAGGTGGAAGCCAAAACTTCTGGTGCTTTGCAACCAATTGGGAAGAAGAGGAGGAGTGAACAACATCTCTGATTCTCTTTTTGGAAGCTTCACACTTGAGCTGGGCTGCCTCTTGCTTAAGTGCCATGTTATAGAATTGATCAAATTCATCAGGCTCGAACAAGGTGAGAGCTAGTTGGAGTTCATCCCTCAGACCACCACGGAACTGATAAATCTTGCTCTTGGCATCTGGGATGTCTTGCTTGGCATAGCGGGCAAGGTTCTGGAACTTGACATTGTATTGATAAACAGACATTGGGCCTTGCTTCAGGTTGCGGAATTGCTCAGGCATACCTTCGATGACACTAGTTGGAATGTGGTAAGAGCGAAAATCCTTGCAGAAGTCAGCCCACGAGATTTCACGCCCTTCTCTGGAGTCTTTGTACTGCTGTCACCAATCAGCGGCTTGGTCCTTGAGTTGGAAGGCGGCAAACTTCACATAGTCCTCAGGTCTCACGTTACTGCACTCGAAATGCTTCTTGATATCTGTTATCCAGTCTTCAGCGTCTAGAGGGTCCACACAGTAACTGAATGCCTTCGGTTGGTTTGCCAGGAACTGGTTGAGTGTAACAAAGTGAGGTTGGTTGAACAAATTTCCTTGGCCTTGGTTCCCATGAACACCTTGATTTGCTTGATTTGCTTGAATGTTCTGCATCATTTGCATAAGCATCTGGGTGTTCTGGTTTGTCGCTTGCATAATTGCTCTCCAGGCCTCAGATGGAGGAGGAGGGGAAGGAGGACGATCAGGAACTTCTTCACCCTCTGGGTTAGCGTTGGGAACCCTTTTAGGAGCCATCCTAAATGAGATGACAACTATTAGCCATCGATTGAAAATATATAAGTTGAATCAACGGCTAGAAATTGCAACATAAGTCTTCACAAGAATCATTCGAACAAAATGAATGAATGTAATCCACAGTTTAATGGTACAACAATCTTCTCGAGAAGCCATTTGGGAGAACAAAAGGTAATTAAAAACAACAAGGAACAGATAGAACAAATACAAGATAGAAGTTTCGTTCGACATATTCGTGCTGAAAGCTTATGGAACGTGTTACAAAAGGGTTTTGCAATCCCCGGATCAGCATAGCCAATGACCCTTTAAGATGCAACTCCCGATCGGAACAAACGCCCAT
>LR738712.1:184087296-184222296 GCA_902687465.1 Secale cereale | reverse complement strand
CAACACAAGAACACAACGTGGCACGATATCAAATAAGGTGCGATGCACAATCAACATGATGCAAGTATGATGCATATATGATGCAATACATGTCAAGGGATGAAGCACACAAGAACAACACAAGACAACAAGTTTAAATGAGGCCGGACTCAACATATAGCAAATCCGGTAAGTCCTCATATGCATATTTTTGAAATTGTTCCAGATCTGAACAAACCTTAAGTTAAATTTGTTAAACAGCAAGTTAACATGCACCATGATGATCTACATGAAATTCTAGTCAACTTTCATATAAAGTTTGTTTAATTCAGAGCTACGGTCTAGAAGATATGAGCAAAACAAGACGAGCATGACAACGGTGCAAGATGTACCCAAACATCAAGAAAACACACTCCAAACATGTTAACAACATGATATTATGATTCTACACGCAAAATCACACAAGTTTCATATAGGACACGCACAAAACGGAGCAACGGTTCAACACATACACACGAAACAAGATTCAATGCAAAGCTGAAATTAACAGCCACATAACAATTTTGGAGCAAGAAATATATACTCTACAACACCCAAACATGATGACAATAAGCATGGACATGAAGTAGACATCTCTTACAGCAAACAATTCCATTGGAGCAACTCCATAGGAGGCATGGGTCAATAGCAACAAGCTACGCCAAATTGATCATGCTGTTAAAAACCTGACATATATAATTTATAGCAACTTGGGAGCAAGAAATAAATAAGCTACAACAACCCATATGAGCAAGTGAGGGCATGTATGGATAGACAACAACATGTATAGCAAGGAATGATTATTGGCCACTCCAAAACAAACATGGATTTGACTAGGGCATCAAGCAAACATAGCATCAGGTTATAACATATTCCAGACTTAGTAGAAATTTCACTAAGTATAAAACAGTTATGTTGGCATGGCATGTTTACAAGCATGTTTAAGTCACCTCAAGGCATATCATGGAAAGTGGTTTGTACCACATCAAAGACCATATGATGGAGATTCTAAAACATATTGACATGTGACATGGGGACAAACACATCAATAGCAACGAGCACTTCAAATCAGCATCTCATAACATGTTTCATAACTTAACAACCACATGCACTTTTGCAACCAAGTTTAACATGGCAATATGAACCCCAACATGAATGCTAAAACAAGCATCATGTAGAGCATCTCACAATGAACATTTTGACATATCATTTGCTTCATTTGGATAAACATGCTCCAAGTTATCACATAACAAACATGGCATGAAAATAACAAGTTACAACAGTTTATAACAAGTAGCACTGTTGCAACAGAGATTAGGACCTCTAGATGAACTCAAACAAGCATGCCACAATGGAACAAAACGTAGAGCACGTCACCACGATCATTTTGATATATCACACGCCCAAAACGGATCTACGAGCACAAAATTTCAGCCATGCAAAGAAGCAACAAAATAACAGATCTCAGGGACTTGGTGAAAAATCACCTCCGCGAAAAGTCAATGCGGGACGGGACGGACCCGGGACGAAGGGGTGCAGATCGGGGATGGGCGTTTGGTTCGCGGGGGTGGTGGATCTGATCCACCCCCGGATCCGGATCGGGACCGGGCCGCCAGAGGCAAAGAGGATGACGGCGGCGGGGACGGCTCGCCGGAGCGGCGGCGTGGGTGGCCGGAGGCGGCGACGCGGCAGCTCGCCGGCCGGGGCGGCGGCTCCGTAGCGCGGCGGCGGGGAGGCGCGCAGCCGGCGGGGAACCGCGACGGCGGCGGCAACCGGCGCCGACGGGCGGCGGGCGCGGCGGCCGGCGACCCGCGCGGTCGGGAGCGGAGGGCGGCGACTGGTGCGGAGGGGCGCGGAGGCGGTCCGGGCTGCGGGGGCCGGAAACGGGCCCGGCGGGCCCGCGCGGTGGGAGGCGGCGGCCGGCGTTGGGCTGCCACGTGGCGCCCTCCGGTTCGTCCGGGCGCGGCGGCGGACACGTCCGACGCTGGCGGACACGTCCGGCGCGCGGAGGAGCTGCGGGACACGGGGAAAAATGGAAAAAAAGGGAAGGCTAGGGTTTCGCTCGAAAATGGAGGGGATGGGGCCTTTTTATAGGCACAGGGAGCTAGGAGACTCCAAATGAGGAGTGGTTTTCGGCCACGCGTTCACGATTCGATGACCGAGATGATGGGAAGGGTTGTGCTGGGTTAGTGGGCTGTTGAGGAGGGGGTCTTGGGCCTTAAAGAAGAGGTTCTTTTAGCCCATTAGGTTAACCGTTGGAGTACCAAACGAACTCCAAACGCGACGAAACTTGACAGGCGGCCTACACATACCAAAACAACAATGCACGACAAGTCTCACGTCATTCCGGAAATGTTACACGGCGACACACGAAAGAAGGACTTGGGGATGCCACGGGCACATGTGTGAGCGTCGGAACTCGGAACGGACAACGAAAAGAGACGAGTGGGACCGGGTGCAAGTGACAACACAAATGCAATGCAATGCACATGACAACATGGCATGGATGAAATGCACACGCGCGCACGACAAAACGAAGAAACCCGAAATGAAAGAAGAGCCTAGAATGGAATTGATGAAGTCAAAGTTTCATGTATTGCCAATATTGGAAAGTGTTACATCTCGGGCATTACAAGGTAAGGAGCTGAAGAATCACATTACTGATTATTTTTCAAAGCTCTTCACGGCGGAAGTCCAACATCCGAATCAAGAGGTTTTGTCCCTAGTTCGTAGAAGAGTGACGACTGAAATGAATAATGCTCTTCTTGCACCTTATACCGCTGAAGATTTTCGCAAGGCGCTGTTCGAGATTGGGGACTTAAAAGCTCTAGGGCCAGATGGACTCCATGCCATCTTCTATAGAAGATTTTGGCCTATGTTAGGGGACGATCAAGTTGAGGAGGTCCTACAAGCCATCAACACGTGTACTATACCAGCTGGTTGGAACGATACTGCGATTGTTATGATTCCAAAGGTTAACACACCGAAAAAGGTAACCCAATTTAGGCCGATCAGCTTATGCAATGTGGTATATAAAATAATTGCAAAGATGGTGGCCCTTCGTTTGAAGGTTCTCCTGCCAGATATTATAAGCCCGACTCATAGTGCCTTTGTGCCTGGCAGACTGATAACGGATAATATATTAGTAGCTTATGAGTGTTTTCACACAATCAAGAATAAAAGAGAAGGTAGAGAGGGCATGTGTGCTATTAAACTTGATATGCACAAAGCTTATGACAGAGTTGAGTGGCCTTTTTTGAAGGAGATTATGCTGAGACTGGGCTTCCGTCAAGATTGGGTGAAATTTATTATGCATTGCGTCTCAACCGTCGAATACAGAGTAAGGATTAACGCGGAGGAAAGTGAGAGTTTTAAGCCTACAAGGGGTTTGAGGCAGGGTGACCCGTTGTCACCATACCTTTTCTTGTTGTGCACATAGGGATTAAATGCCCTACTTACACGTGCGGAGGAAATTGGAAATATATCAGGAGTTAAAGTTTGTAGAGATGCCCCACCCATCACAAACCTTCTCTTTGCGGATGATTCTTTGATTCTCATGAAAGCCAACCAACACAATGCGGAAGCTCTGAAAACAACGTTAGATTTATACTGCCAGGCATCGGGACAATTGTTAAGCATGAAAAAATCCAGCATTTTCTTTAGCCCAAACACGAAGGTGGAGATTAGAGAACAATTGAGTACAACGCTGAATATAATGACAGAGGCCCTCAGTGATAAATATTTGGGCCTGCCAGCAAATGTGGGTGTAGATAAAACAGACTGTTTCCAATTTCTGATTGAACGGATTGTCAAGAAAATTAGTGACTGGAAGGAAAAATTATTGTCTGCCAGGGGAAAGGAGATCCTGCTCAAGGCTGTGATCCAAGCCATACCCACCTATGCAATGTCGGTCTTTACAATTCCTAATTTTTTTTGTAAAGAAATCATTGACGCGATAGCGCATTTTTGGTGGGGAGACGAGGAGAACCAGAGGAGGATGCACTGGATGGCCTGGTGGAAAATGTGCATACCTAAAAACCAAGGAGGGATGGGATTTCGTGGTATTCACTGTTTCAATCTGGCACTGCTCGCCAAACAGGCATGCCGCCTTCTGGATAATCCTGATTCTTTGTGTGCTACAATTCTAAGGGCTAAATACTATCCTGATGGCGATTTGTTAAATTCTAAGCAGAAGAAAGGCTCTTCATTCACCTGGCAAAGTATTATGGTTGGCATAAATTCTCTAAAACATGGCTATATTTGGCGTGTGGTGAATGGACAAAATATCAATATTTGGGAAGATGCATGGATCCCAAATTGCACTACTAGGAAAGTTGTGACACCTAAGGGGGGACAACTGTTGACAAAGGTGGGTGATTTGATTGATCCTGCTTCGAATACTTGGGGCGAAGACCTGATCACACAAACAATGTGGCCCATTGATGTTCAACGGATTCTCTCAATTCCAATCTCGCAACATGATATGCCAGATTTCATTGCTTGGAGTTTTACGAAAAATGGTATGTTCTCGGTTCGTCTGCTTATTTTGTGGAGTGGGACTATCAGTATGGAAGTAGACTAAGACATTCTAATGAGATGGGGCGAACCACAGTTAATCCTATTTGGAGTAAGATATGGAAGTTATCGTGTCCGGCAAAAGTCAAAATTTTTATATGGCGTACATTACATGGAACGCTTCCATGCCGGGTTACGCTCGCAAATAGACATATGAAGGTCACACCCATTTGTCCTATTTGCTATGAGGGTTCTGAAGATACAAAGCATACACTTTTCCTTTGCAATAGAGCAAATGAGGTTTGGACAAGGCTCGGGATGGATGATATAATTGATAAAGCTTGCAAGATTGACCTTGCTGGAGAGGCGGTGTTGGAGTACCTACTACTTCTACCAGACAAAGATTTGAGGATAATGGGTTATCATAATGTGTGTGAAATGATTGCTGTCTCAGCATGGTATCTATGGTGGGAAAGACGGAAGTTAGTGCGCAAGGAGACAACACAGAATGCACTTCAGATCTCAATGGCGATTCTAGCCCTTGCGTCAAACTTTGTAAATGCTTCATCCCCCAAGGCCTCTATGAAAAAGGGGGGTTGGCCATGTCCTCCTAGGGGTGTTGTGAAACTTAACGTTGACGCTTCTTTTGACCACGACCTGCTTAGGGGCACGATGGGGGCGGTTTTGAGAGATGAAAAAGGTAGGTTTATCGCGGGAGGGAACGGGAAGATTGACTATTGCGCAGATGTGTTGATGGCAGAAGCCTCAGCTCTTAAATTTGGCACAACTTTGGCGCAAAGGGCGGGATGTAATCGCCTTATTATTAACTCAGACAACCTGGAGGTGATTGATACTATGAAGAATGGAGGACAGTCGGCGGGTGCGGCGACGACAATTTTCGACGATTGTTTTCATTATGCCTGTGACTTCGTTGCTATTAGATTCGAACACTATAACAGAGAAGCAAATAAAGTAGCCCATGAGCTTGCGAGTATAGCTAGATTTTCGTTGATTTCTGATTGGTTTGAGGAACTGGTAAATGAAATTGTAATGATCCTCACAAACGATGTACTTTCTATCTCTAATGAATAAAGGTTTCGTTTTATCAAAAAATAATAATACTCCTAGTCTGATGCATGCGTTCGGGGTTCTCTGTATAACACGTACGTACACATGTCTACTTATATGTATTTGTATTTTATGGCCTACATATTATATGAAGTAAAATAGTCATATTAGTTATAAATATTAATCGGGTGGCCCATCGGCTTACCCATGGGTATAGAGGAAGACCCATACCCTGCCCACGACTAACCGGGTTGCCAATGGGTCGTGCCCATGGGCGAAGATGAAGACCCATACCCTACCCATTCGGGTCGGGTGCCCATGGGCGGCCGTACCCATGGGTCGAATTGCCAGATTGACCCGTGAGCAATGAGCGACACGGAAGAACCCTCGTCGCAGGCCCCTCCCTTTCTTCGCCTCCTTTTTCTCATTTTTTTAAGAGTACGCCAATGGCGTACCGTATTTTTATAAAAGGTAGCAGAAAAATTTACAAGAAGTTTGAGACCGCTGCTAACAGGGGCTCAAAACCAACACCCACACCAACACCGCTAGATATGCTAAAAGACTACTCTCGCTAAAATATCTAATCCGCCTGCATCGACCTGCCTCCACTCCTTTATCTCTTCAGCAATGCTCCGAACTAGTTGCGACAGTGTGAGATGCTGGTCCCTCCTTCCAAACACTCTCGCATTGTGTTGCTTCCATAAGGCCCGTGTTACCACGATGAAGAGTGAGTCAAAGCCACGTCTAGATCGCCTGCAAATTGGGGCCCTAGTATCCTTCCACCATTGCGTCAAGGTGTCATGCGCAGCTGGCGGCGCGATGTTGATTTCAAAGTGCTGCAGAGTAAGGAACCAGACCTCCTGTGAATACACACATTGTAAGGGTATGTGATCCACTTTATCCTCCTCTTACAGACAAGTGCATGTAGAGGTCTGATCTTGTAATCCATGCCGTGCACGCCTGTCCGAAGTCCAAATGCGGTACTGGACGGCCAGCCAAACGAAAATTTTGCACTTGAGGGGTGCTCAACACTTCCAGATGGAGGTTGCCGGCTCAAACACGAGCGATCCCATGCATAGTCTTTTGTACGTAGACTTGGCTGAGTAGCTGCCCGATGCATCACATGGCCAGTGAAAGCTATCCTCCATCATGTCATCTCTGTTCAAGACGCCGATAGCTTGCTGCAGCACATACAACTACATATGCATGGTGAAGTTAAGGGACATCTGAATATCTTCTTCCCACCGGGCCTCTCCCATCGCTCGAAACACCATGCGCCTGTTCTTGATGCGCGTGGGAACAACGCAAGCAAGTGTAGGGGCGATCTGAGCCGCAGTCCGTTCATCGATCCATCGGTCCCTCCAAAACAACACCTTTTTCCCGTTTCCCACCTTGATGCTCACAAGACTGTCGAAGACCCGCCTCGCATCATCGTCCATCATGAGGCCTAGCCCTTTCCATGGCCGCAACTCATCAGTTCTCAGTAACCATTCCCACCGAGTACGCAGAGCAATTGCTTGTAATCTTAGATTCTTCACTCCCAATCCTCCATAGCAGTACGGGAAACATATGGAATTCCATGCCACCAAGCACTGTCCTCCATGAGTTTTATCCTTTCTAGCCCAGAAAAAAGATTGTAGCTAGGTGTTGATGTCTTCGAAGACCCAGACGGGCGCTTCCAAGATCAGGAGCTGATGAATAGGCCTTGCTGCGATCACTGCTTTTTCTCATGTACGGGTGACATATGGAATTCCTTTTTCTCATTTGAAAGTGACACTAGACAGAGACACGACGCTTGACATGGGATGCCACAATGGAACTCTGGTGGTTGGCGGCGTTGACCGCGTCCGCCTCAACCCCAGCTCTGCGGTGGTGCGTTTTCGTGGATCTACCCGCTGTGGAAGCAGCCGATCTAGGAGGATTTGGCCGTTGCTAGATGAGCTATGGCCGCCTCGTTCCTCTTGCTCGGTGGTGCCACCGGGGTGGCCACCCTTGCATGGTTGGTGTAGGGTGGGGCTCTTCGGGGTTGATTACTCTTCGTCATGATCTGGCCTTTGTAACGGGCGAAAACCGATTTGGTTGCTGGATGCTGCCATAGGTGATGGCGATGCCGCCGAGTGGTGCTTCTTTGTCCATGGAGTGTGGCAGGGATGGAAAGGAGGTGACTTTCAACCCGTTTGCTGGATGGTGGAAGCGTGGTTGGTTGTTGGTGTCGATTTTTGGGGGCGGAACTAGAGTGCTAGACGCCGGGGTGGCCGTCCAGATGGTTGGCTCTCATGCAAGCATCGTGGCAGTGATTATGGCTGTCCCTTGCCCGTGTGAGTGGAAAGGGGCATAGCGATAGGTGGTCTGGGATCATTCTCTTCTGATGGCAGTGGCGGTGCCCTGAGCCGGATCTAGAGGTCTCTACTCCTCGTGCTAGGGCTCTGTGTGAAAATCTATGTCCGGATTGACCACGACACAATGACACTTTGCGTTCGTTCCCTCTCGAGGGTGTTGTCGTGGAGCTCAGGTGTCCTAGGTCGTGGCGTGGGGTTGTCTTCATGCATTCCTGTGCCCATTCTTGGCAACACAATTGTTTTGTTTTTGCTTCTTTGGCATTTTTTGGTACGAATTCTGTCGTCCGGTTATCACGGGATCTGCTTTGCAAAAGAGCTTCCGCACTATTTTGTATAGTTCAAATGTATAGTTTCATTGGTGCTTATATATAAAGCCTGGTGATAGCATGTTTCGAGATTCATCCCTGTCCCTTGGCCAAATGTAGAAATTCATGGATTTAGGGACAAGTGATGGGAACAAGACATACAACCTTGCATTCATCCCGGGGGCTTTGGAGGCGTCACATGCGTTGGCATGTCTAAGTTGCTGCCGCTAGAATTCCGTGCCATCGCTGCAACAATAAAATTGATCCACGTAGACAACCGGTAAGTCAACAATCTCTATCGGCGGAAACAACAATAAAATTGATCCACGTAGACAACCGGGAAGTCAGCGATCTCTATCGGTGGCAGCAATAATAAAATTGATCCACGTAGACAGCCAAGAAGTCAGCGATCTCCATCAGAAAGTGCAGGCGACGTCGATCGAGAAGGACGTTGCTAAGTTGATTACTCCTAGATGTTCGCCCGTGTCAACTTAATATCAAAATCGACACTACTACAATCAAAGCACCATCGGCCCAAGAAAGACACAACCAACATCCCTTGTGTTAAATACAAAGGGAAAGACAAACTTGTCCACCCATCCCCACCGCTAGATCCGTCGGCGCATCCACTACCGAAGCCAGAGGAGAACTTGTCATTCACCACCCCCACCCCGAAGAAGGGTTGAAGCGACAAACAATGAACACCTACATGTCCATCAGATATTGTCGTGGGTTCCAATATCTCACGCGTCACCGGAGCCGTAGAAGAAGTTAGAGGAGCCATCATTAAATGAAGCTGGAGGATAACTTACCGTGCGCCGCCACCACCATCCCAAGAAGGGCTGAAGCGACGAACAATGAAGACCTACATGTCCATCATATCTTGTTGTGGGTTCCAACATCTCACGCATCACTGAAGCCGTAGAAGTAAGAGGAGCCCTCATTAAGTGGTGTCATCACTATCGCTAGAAAAGCCGAAGGTACAAACAACGAAGACCTACTAAAAGCCCCAAGACGGAGAAAAACTAAAAAATCACACTAGTAAATTGGGGCCTCAACGTACTCCCCCATCGTCGGAACCGACATATGAGGAGGAGGGTGACGATCTACTGGCGGAAGGTATGCGACAACCAGTGAAAACTAGATCGGTCTAGGTAGTGTGGAGACATTGATCTCTCCTTGCTCCTTCATTCTTCTAGGAAATTCCCTTGCGGTAGTTGGGACTGCCCCAAATGGTCAATCATTTACAATGTTTTGAATTCACCTTCTTCATTGACAAGGTTGTAGGCAAGCTAGTTGGATGGAAAGGAAAGCATATGTAGATGGTTTGAAATGCACACTTATAAAATCCCTCCTCAGCCCCCAAGCCACTTATATCTATCCCCTCTCGTCCTATAGCTGAAAACTACCGAAGCCATTGTGAAGCTAAACAAATCCTTTCCATGGCCCTGTTCAGGCAAGGTCTTACGCAATGTAAAGTGAATTTAGGAAGTGAACCTAGCTCACTTGGCTGGTGGAGTGGATGTACAACCCAACCACCCAGGTTCAAGTCCTCACGGGCGCGAATTTGGGTTCTTATTATTAAAAAAACTCGCCGTGGAGGGCTTCCCCTACCGCTTTACTTTCAAAAAAAAATGTAAAGTGAAGTTAGACTGGATTTAAGGGTCAACAAACTTTGAGGGTTCAAGGCCTTACAGATTTGCAAAGTCTTGCGTCTTAGTAACATGGTCTAGAGACTGAGCTACTTTTAGGCTGGAGTGAATTGCAAGAAATTAGCATATTATTGTCATGGTTCCTATTTTCCTGCCACTTTACGTCACGGCTAAAAAATCTATCACTTTGCGTTTGTTGCAATAAACACTAGTAACTGGTTCGTATCCATGCCACTTCATGCCCCGCCTGGACAGGTCCCTGGACTCTGCCCGGTGACTGTTTTATTAGCGTCCACATGGAGAAATTGCATGCCTGGCCTGGCTGGCCCATCGGTTTGATTAGCCTGGACACATTTAAAAAGCAGAAGAAAAAGCGGATGTTTTGCCTAGGCAGTAGGCTTAGCCTGACCCAGGCGTCCAGTTGCGTGTGCCCGGACGTGCTGCAACATGCCTGGAGTTTAATTAGAATTTTTTATTCACTAGTTGACACAACAGCAGGCAACGTAGAATCCAAACAAGGCCCTACCAGGCTAGACTGGACAAAAAAATGTCGCTTACCAGGCCGATGCCAGGCATCAAATTTTCCTAGGCACGGACCCGAGGATGCCATCCAAACTGGCCCTTAAACCAAATTCTGACATGCTGAGCCTCTGGTCAGGTTCACGTGGGAGTCAACACAAATGGTATTGACCGTTAAATTAAACAGAGGGCCCACCCACCAGCACGTCTCTCTCTAGTCCCCATTGTTCCGTTTGACAGGAGGCAAAACCGGTGTCGCCGATTCTAGCGATTGGGACTGCATCAGCGGGCTCATGGAGAGAGGGTGCACCAACTCCAATGAGGCTTGAATAGTGGGACTTTGGGATGAGGGCATCGTCGGCCATGGCGGACGACGGTGACAGGTGTGGTCGAGGTGCTCTGCTCGGTCACCTCCCAGTTCAATAGAAGGTGGGGAGAGCTCAACCATGATGATATGGTTACACCCGTGGAAGGAATCAGCAAGGGGAGGGCTTGCTACTTCTCGAGCTTGCATTGTATTCCCTTGAAGAGGAAAGGGAGATGCAGCACAGTAGCGTAAGTATTTCCCTCGGTTTTTGAGAACCAAGGTATCAATCCAATAGGAGACCACGCACGACTCCCTCGCACATGCACAAACAAATAAGAACTTCGCAGCCAATGCGATAGGGGGTTGTCAATCCCTTTACGGTCACTTACGAAAGTGAGATATGATAGAGATGATAGTTTGATATTTTTGGTATTTTTGATTATAAGAACAGAAAGTAAAAGCGGAAAAAGTAAAGTAAGTGTAGATTTATATGTTGAGAATAGACCCGGGGGCCATAGTCTTCTCTAGTGGCTTCTCTCATGATAGCGATATTCTACGGTGGGTAAACAAATTACTGTCGAGAAATTGATAGAAAAGCGAATAATTATGAGACTATCTAGGCATGATCATTATATATAGGCATAACGTCCGAGACAAGTAGACCGAAACGATTCTGCATCTACTACTATTACTCCACACATCGACCGCTATCTAGCATGCATCTAGTGTACTGAGTTCATAAGAACAGAGTAATGCCTTAAGCAAGATGACATGATGTAGAGGGATAAACTCAAGCAATATGATATAAACCCCATCTTTTTATCCTCGATGGCAACAATACAATACGTGCCTTGCTGCCCCTACTGTCATTGGGAAAGAACACCGCAAGATTGAACCCAAAGCCAAGCACTTCTCCCATTGCAAGAACTATCTAGTAGGCCAAACCAAACCAATAAGTCGAAGAGACTTGCAAGGATATTATAATTATACATAAAGAGTTTAGAGAAGAACCAAATATTTCTCATAGATAATCTTGATCATATACCCATAATTCATCGGATCTCGACAAACACACCACAAAAAGAGATTACATCGAATAGATCTCCTCGAAGACCGATGAGAACTTTGTATTGAGATCCAAAGAGAGAGAAGAAGCCATCTAGATACTAGCTATGGACCCTAAGATCTGTGGTAAACTACTCACAACTCATGGTGAGGCGATGATGATGATGTAGAAGCACTTCGTGGAAGATCCCCCCTCCGGCGGAGCTCCGAAACAGGCCCAAAGATGGGATCTCACAGGAACAGAAGGTTACGACGGTGGAACTAGGGTTTTCTCTATTGTTCTGATGGTTTCGGGGTACGTAGACATATATAAGAGGAAGGAGGGCACCGGGGGCCGTACGTGGGACCCACGAGGCAGGGGGCGCGACCTAGGGGGGGGGGGGGGCGCCCCCACCCTCGTGGGCACCACATAATCCCTACTCCGTGGTTCTCAAGTCTCCCGTGCGTGATTTTCTCCAAAAATATCTCTCCCGAAGGTTTCAATCCGTTTGGTCTCCGTTTGATATCCCTTTTCTGTAAAACCCTGAAACAGGCAAAAAACAGCAATCTGGACTAGGCCTTTGGGTTAGTAGGTTAGTCCCAAAAATAATATAAAAGTGTATGACAAAGCCCATTAAACATCCAAAACATCATAAATAATAGCATGGAACAATCAAAAATTATAGATACGTTGGAGACGTATCGAGCATCCCCAAGCTTAATTCCTGCTCGTCCTCGAGTAGGTAAATGATAAAAACAGATTTTTTGATGTGGAATGCTAACCAACATAGTTTTTCAATGTAATTCTCTTAATTGTGGCATGAGTGTTCAGATCTAAAAGATTCAAGACAAAAGTCTATATTGACATAAGAAATAGTAATACTTCAAGCATACTAACCAAGCAATCATGTCTTCTCAAAATACTATGGCTAAAGAAAGTTATCCCTACAAAATCATATAGTCTGGCTATGCTCCCTCTTCATCACACAAAATATTCATATCATGCACAACCCCGATTTCAGCCAAGCACTTGTTTTCATACTCTATTATTTCAAACCTTACAACCTTCACGCAATACATGAGCGTGAGCCATGGACATAGCACTATGGGTGGAATAGAGAGGTGGTTGTGGAGAAGACAAAAAGGAGGGAGATAGTCTCACATCGACTAGGCATATCAACGGGCAATGGAGATGCCCATCAATAGATATCAATGTGAGTGAGTAGGGATTGCCATGCAACGGATGCACTAGAGCTAAATATGTATGAAAGCTCAACAAAAGAAACTAGTGGGTGTGCATCCAACTTGCTTGCTCACGAAGACCTAGGGCATTTGAGGAAGCCCATCGTTGGAATATACAAGCCAAGTTCTATAATGAAAATTCCCACTAGTATATGAAAGTGACTAAACACGAGACTCTCTATCATGAAGAACATGGTGCTACTTTGAAGCACATGTGTGGAAAAAGATAGTAGCAATTGTCCCTTTTTCTTTTTTTTTTCCTTTTTTCTTTTCTTTTTTGGGCCTTTTTTTATTTGGCCTTTTTTGTGTGTGGAGGGGCTTTATTGATTCAGCCTTTCGTCACATGGGACAATGCTCTAATAATGATGATCATCACACTTTCATTGAATTATAACTCGATATTACAACTCGATACTAGAACAAGTATGACTCTATATGAATGCCTCCGGCGGTGTACCGGGATGTGCAATGAATCAAGAGTGACATGTATGAAAAATTATGCATGGTGGCTTTGCCACAAATACGATGTCAACTACATGATCATGCATGACAATATGACAATACGATGCGTGTCATATGAACGGAACGGTGGAAAGTTGCATGGCAATTTATCTCGGAATGGCTATGAAAATGCCATGATAGGTAGGTATGGTGGCTGTTTTGAGGAATATATATGGTGGCTGTTTTGAGGAAGGATATATAGTGGGTGTATGGTACCGGCGAAAGTTGCGCGGTACAAGAGAGGCTAGCAATGGTGGAAGGGTTGAGAGTGCGTATGATCCATGGATTCAACATTAGTCATAAGAACTCATATACTTATTGCAAAAATTTACGAGTCATCAAAACAAAGCAATCAACGCATGCTCCTAGGGGGGAGGTTGGTAGGAGTTAACCATCGCGCGCCCCCGACCTCCACACAAAGGTCGACACTTTACAAATACATCATGTTCTAACTTCGTCACTTAGCGGGTCACCATATGTGCATGCTACGGGAATCACTAACCTAACACAAGCATTTCTCAATTTCAGAATAACTCCACTAGCATGACTCTAATATCGCTATCCTCATATCTCAAAACATTTATCAAGCATCCAACTTCTCATCATATTAAATGCACTTAGTGTGAAAGTTTTTACTACATTGATATTGGATGTCTATCATGTGAAGACTAGTTTTATAGCCTAAACACATTACCATGTTGTTTTAATAGACTCTCAAATGGATATAAGTGAAGCATGAGAGTTCAACAATTTCTTCAAAATATAATCACCACCGTGCTCTAAAAGATATAAGTGAAGCAGTAGAGCAAAAACTATTCAACTCAAAAGATATAAGTGAAGCACAAAGAGTGTTCTAAAAATTCCTAGGCCATATTTAACTCTCTCAAATAGGTGTGTCCAACAAGGATAACTTTGGCAAACTAACAAGAAAAGACTCAAATTATACAAGACGCTCCAAGTAAAACACATATCATGTGGTGAATAAAAATATAGCTCCGAGTATAGTTACCAATGGATGAAGACGAAAGAGTGGATGCCCCGCAAATTATACAAGACGCTCCAAGTAAAACACATATCATGTGGTGAATAAAAATATAGCTCCGAGTATAGTTACCGATGGATGAAGACGAAAGAGGGGATGCCTTCCCGGGGCCCAAGCTTAGGCTTTTGGTTGTCCTTGAATTTTACTTGGGGTGCCTTGGGCATCCCCAAGCTTAGGCCCTTGCTACTCTTTGTTCCATAGTCCATAAAAGCAATACTCAAAACTTGAAAACTTCACAACACAAAACTTAGACAAAAATCTCGTGAGCTCCGTTAGTATAAGAAAGCAAACCACTACTCGAAGGTACTGCAATGAATTCATTCTTTGTTTATATTGGTGTTAAACCTACTGTATTCCAACTTCTCTATGGCTCATACTACCCAATACTACTCATAGATGCATTGAAATAAGCAAACAACACACGAAAAACAGAATCTGTAAAAAACAGAACAGTCTGTAGTAATCTGCAGGTTTCGCATACTTCTGTAACTCCAAAAAATTCAAACTAAATTGGTAAACGTGAGGAATTTGTCTATTAATCATCTGCAAAAAGAATCAACTAAATAGCATGCTCCAGTAAAATCTGATGACCATTCTAGCAAGCGCTAACGATTCTGTTTTTCACAGCAAGATCACATAAACTTCACACAAGTCTTCCCAAAGGTTCTACTTGGCACAAACACCAAACAAAACACAAAACCACATCCAAACAGAAGCTAGATGCAATATTTATTCCTAAACAGAAGCAAAAACAAAAATTTATAAAATTGGGTTGCCTCCCAACAAGCGCTATCGTTTTACGCCCCTAGCTAGGCACGATACATGATAGATCTAGGTATTGCCATCTTTGGAAGGCAATCCATAAGTGGCTCTCATAATAGATTCATATGGTAATTTGATTTTCTTTCTAGGAAAGTGTTCCATGCCCTTCCTTAATGGAAATTGGAATCTAATATTTCCTTCCTTCATATCAATAATTGCACCAATCGTTCTAAGGAAAGGTCTACCAAGAATAATAGGACATGAAGGATTGCAATCTATATCAAGAACAATGAAATCTACGGGCACATAATTCTTATTGGCAACAGTAAGAACATCATTAATCCTTCCCATAGGTTTCTTAATAGTGGAATCCGCAAGATGCAAATTTAAAGAACAATCATCAAGCTCATGGAAACCTAGCAAATCACACAAAGTTTTTGGGATAGTGGAGACACTTGCACCCAAATCACACAAAGCATAGCATTCATGATCTTTAATTTTTATTTTGATAATAGGTTCCCACTCATCATAAAGCTTTCTAGGGATAGAAACTTCTAACTCAAGTTTTTCTTCATAAGATTGCATCAAAGCATCAACTATGTGTTTAGTAAAAGCTTTATTTTGACTATAAGCATGCGGAGAATTTAGTACGGATTGCAACAAGGAAATACAATCAATCAAAGAGCAATTATGATAATTGAATCCCTTGAAATCCAAAGTAGTGGGTTCATCACTATGCAAAGTTTTAATCTCTTCACTCTCACTTTTAACAATTTTAGCATCAAGATCTAAAAACTCCGAATCATTGGGACACCTTAAAGTAGAATCATCTCCAATCCTATCTTCATCAAGATTTATGCTAGAAAACAAGGATCTAATAGGGGACACATCAATAACTTTCAGATCTTCATCTTTATTTTCATGATAACTAGAAGAACTCGCTTTAATATAATCCTCTCTTTTAGCACGCATCCTAGCGGTTCTATCTTTGCATTCATCAATGGAAATTCTCATGGCTTTGAGAGACTCATTGATATCATGCTTAGGTGGGATAGATCTAAGTTTCAAAGAATCAACATCAAGAGTAATTCTATCCACACTTCTAGCCAATTCATCAATCTTAAGCAATTTTTCTTCAAGCATAGCATTAAAATTCTTTTGCGAAATCATAAAATCCTTAACACTAGTTTCAAATTCAGAAAGAATCTTTCCATAAGAGTTGTTGTAGGAATTACCATAATTATTAGAGGAATTACTAGGAAAAGGCCTAGGATTGAAGTTCCCTCTGAAAGCATTGTTACCAAAATTATTCCTACCAACAAAATTCACATCCAAAGATTCATTGTTGTTTTCAATCAAAGTGGACAAAGGCATATCATTGGGATCAGAAGAAGCACTCTTAGCATCAAATAATTTCATAAGTTCATCCATATTTCCACTCAAAACACTAATTTCTTCAATAGCATGCACTTTTTTACTAGTAGATCTTTCGGTGTGCCATCGAGAATAATTATCCATAATATTATCTAGGAGTTTGGTAGCTTCTCCTAAGGTGGTTTCCATGAAAGTGCCTCCTGCGGCCGTGTCTAAAAGATTTCTAGAAGCAAAATTCAAGCCAGCATAAAAGTTCTGAATAATCATCCATAGATTCAAACCATGTGTATGGCAATTATGTACCATTAATTTCATTCTCTCCCAAGCTTGTGCAACATGCTCATGATCTAGTTGCTTAAAATTCATAATATCGTTTCTAAGAGAGATGATATTAGCAGGAGGGAAGTACTTAGAGATAAAAGCATCTTTGCACTTATTCCACGAATCAATACTATTTCTAGGCAAAGAAGAAAACCAAGTTTTAGCACGATCTCTAAGTGAAAAGGAAATAACTTCAATTTAACAATATTGTTAATTGTATCCCTTTTATTTTGCATGTCACACAAATCAACAAAGTTGTTTAGATGGGTAGCGGCATCTTCACTAGGAAGGCCGGAAAATTGATCTTTCATGACAAGATTCAACAAAGCAGCATTGATCTCACAAGATTCAGCATCGGTAATAGGAGCAATGGGAGTGCTGATAAAATCATTATTGTTGGTATTGGAGAAGTCACACAATTTGGTATTGTTCCGAGCCATAGTGACAAACAAGCAATCCAACACACGCAAGCAAACAAGAAGCAAGCGAACGATAAACACATAGCAGAAGAAGGGCAAATAAAACGGCAATGGTGAAGTGGGGGAGAGGAACGAGAGGAAAAAATGTAATGCGAAGGATAAGGGTTTGTGATAGGTACTTGGTATATGACTTTTGCGTAAGCCTCCCCGGCAACGGTGCCAGAAATTCTTCTTGCTACTTCTCGAGCTTGCGTTGCATTCCCTCGAAGAGGAAAGGGAGATGCAGCACAGTAGCGTAAGTATTTCCCTCAGTTTTTGAGAACCAAGGTATCAATCCAGTAGGAGACCACGCGCGAGTACCTCACACTTGCACAAACAAATAAGAACTTCGCAGCCAACCCGATAAGGGGTTGTCAATCCCTGTACGGTCACTTACGAAAGTGAGAACTGATAGAGATGATAGTTTGATATTTTTGGTATTTTTGATTATAACAACAGAAAGTAAAAGCGGAAAAAGTAAAGTAAGTGTAGATTGATATGTTGAGAATAGACCCGGGGGCCATAGTGTTCTTTAGTGGCTTCTCTCATGATAGCGATATTCTACGGCGGGTAAACAAATTACTGTCGAGCAATTGATAGAAAAGCGAATAATTATGAGACTATCTAGGCATGATCATTATATATAGGCATCACGTCCGAGACAAGTAGACCGAAACGATTCTGCATCTACTACTATTACTCCACACATCGACCGCTATCCAACATGCATCTAGTGTATTGAGTTCATAAGAACAGAGTAACGCCTTAAGCAAGATGACATGATGTAGAGGGATAAACTCAAGAAATATGATATAATTTATCCTTGATGGCAACAATACAATACGTTCCTTGCTTCCCCTATTGTCACTGGGAAAGGACACCGCAAGATTGAACCCAAAGCCAAGCACTTCTCCCATTGCAAGAACTATAGATCTAGTAGGGTAAACCAAACAAATAATTCGAAGAGACTTGCAAGGATATTATAATCATACATAAAGAGTTCAGAGAAGAACCAAATATTTCTCATAGATAATCTTGATCATAAACCCACAATTCATCGGATCTTGACAAACACACCGCAAAAAGAGATTACATCGAATAGATCTCCACGAAGACCGAGGAGAACTTTGTATTGAGATCCAAAGAGAGAGAAGAAGCCATCTAGATACTAGCTATGGACCCGAAGGTCTATGGTAAACTACTCACAACTCATTGTGAGGCGATGATGATGGTGAGGCAGAGCTCTAGAACATGCCCCAAGATGGGATCTCATGGGAATAGAAGGTTACGGCGGTGGAACTAGGATTTTCTCTATTGTTCTGATGGTTTCGAGGTACGTAGGCATATATAGGAGGAAGGAGGGCACCCGGGGCCGTATGTGGGACCCACGAGGCAGGGGGCGCGCCCTAGGGGGGGGTGCCCCCACCCTCATGGGCACCACATAAGCCCTACTCCGTGGTTCTCAAGTCTCCCGTGCGTGATTTTCTCGAAAAATATCTCTCCCGAAGGTTTCATTCCGTTTGGACTCTGTTTGATATCCCTTTTCTGTAAAACCCTGAAACAGGCAAAAAACAGTAATCTGGACTGGGCCTTTGGGTTAGTAGGTTAGTCCCAAAAATAATATAAAAGTTTATGACAAAGCCCATTAAACATCCAAAACATCATAAATAATAGCATGGAACAATAAAAAATTATAGATACGTTGGAGACGTATCAGAGCTCAACATGTGGAGGTGTCGCAGCGTCGACGGTTTTCGCTGAAGATAGGGAAAACGATGGCGGCTGGTCAATTCCCTAGAGAATGAGGCTTATGGGAGTGAGAGAAGGAATTGTGTGCGCGGAATGAGCTTGAGGATGGTTAAATAGAAGGGCGCAATAGGAGGCGATGAGTACGCCGCTCGGGTGATCAAGCTGGAGCAAGCACACACTGTCGGAAGAGTGCACATGTTGTACTTTGACTCCTGTGCGTCGTAGCGTCCTCCATTTCTGCCATCACGAGCTTGGGTGTTGCTTTGCTGTGTCCGGATCCTGCCGGCCCATTCTCCATCGCAGCTTGACGGTGCACGCTGAGACCATCGCGTCATGGCCTTGCACACACTTGCTGCTCCTGGTGTGACCCAACTTGTTGGCACACGCGCTGGGGAGGACGACGACGATCACCAGAGCGGCTCATCGTCGCACCCTCGTCCATGGCAGCTGCCGCCCGAACTCCCTCCTCAAAGAGCAGCTCCCCACTAGGGCCGAAATAGCTTCACTTACAAACGATGCTTACGAAAACTGCCAATGATTGTGTTTATGGTGTTTTAATCAGTGTTTGTGCCAAGCAAAGCCCTTGGGATTGATTTGGGTGAGAGTTTATTTGATTCGGTGCATCAACATAAATTTTCGCGTCCAGTGGCAGAATTGTTGTCATTTGCTGGACCATGAACAATTGTTGAAATTTGCACACAAAATTGATATACAAATTTCCCAAGTTGTCCTAATTTTTCAGAATTTTTAGAGTTACAGAAGTATGACTAAAACTTACGTCTTTACAAACTGTTATGTTTTTGACAGATTCTGTTTTCGTTGCATTATATGCTTATTTTGACGAATCTATGGTTTGTATCGGGGGGTATAAGCCATGGTAAAGTTAGAATACAATAGGTATAATGTAATAACAAAATTTGAATGGGTTTCCTACAATACTTATAGTAAACATGATTTTTATTATATTAAGGGATCTCATGAGGTTTTGTTAAGTTTTGTGTGATTGAAGTTTTCAAGTTTTGAGTGAGATCACGATGGATGAAGGAATAAGGAATGAAAAGAGGCTAAGCCTAGGGATGCCCATGACACCCCAATATAATATTCAAGAAGTATCAAGCAACTAAGCTTGGGGATGCCCCGGTAGGCATCCTCTCTTTCTTCTAATGACCATTGGTATTTTACTTGGAGCTTTATTTTTATTTGTCACATATCATGAATTTTGCTTGGAGCATCTTGTATTTTATGTGTCTTTGCTTGTTTTGCTTTTTAGTTTGTCACAATCATCCTTGCTAGACACACCTATTTGAGGAAGCCAAAATTATGCTATGATTTATTAGAATCGCTCTTTATGCTTCACTTAAATTTTTTAGGGCTATGGAATTGCTCTAGTGCTTAACTTATATATTTTAGAGCACAGTGGTGCTGTTATTTTGAAGAAATATGCTCTCATGCTTTACTTAGATTATTTTGAGAGTTAGTAGAAAATATGAAGAAATTTTCTCTCATGCTTCACCTATATTATTTTTTGAGATGAAACTTTAAAGAAACTTGTGCTCTCGTTCTGCACTTAAATTTGTTTGAGAGATTGTTATTTGCAATGGCAATATGCTTTAAAAGAAACTGGTCCCAAAGTGATAGATATCCAGAGAAGATATAATAAAAACTTTCAGGAAGATCATTGGATATTAAACTTGATTCCTTGCAATAGTTTCGCGATATGATGATAGTAATATGTGAGTGATGTTGGTGAGTAATTATGCTTTAGTAAGAATATTGGTGTTAAGGGTTGTGATTCCCTATGCAAGCACTTCAAGTCAATAGTTATACAATGAAATTACATCCTACTTGTGTTGCATTATTCAGTGTTAGTTATGTTTAATGTTCTTTTATGATGGTTTTCGTTCCTTGGTTGGTCGTTTATCAATCTATTTGCTAGCCTTCACTTGTACTAAGCGGGAATGCTGCTTTTGCATCCAAATTCTAAAACCCAAGTTGTGCCAAATGAGTCCACCATACCTACCTATATGTGGTATTTCCATGTCGTCCTAAGCAAATTTGTATGTGCCAACTCTAATTTTCAAAATAAACTTCCCTTTTGTGTGCCCGTATCGCTCATGATGCGGCGAGGGGTGGGCGATATTTTCCATGCTAAGTAGGTTATTCTCAAGATGAGTGTTTATTCACTTGTCATTGCACGAGAGTTTGGCGGTAATAGGGATGCCCAGTCCTGAAATGCAAAAAAATACTACATATAAATTCCTTGGTATGTGTTAGTATCGAAGGCACCCGTGAATTCGGCTAGCCATGGATTGGGAAAGAATGGTGGAAATGAAATAAACTTTATTTTTATGTTTGGGTACCGCCTATGAATTATTTAGCATGGACGATATTGGGAACTCTTATTCATTTTCATTGACGAGAAAAGCATGCCACCCAAAATAATTCTATCTCTCAATATAAGCTTTGAGCTCTGGCACCTCTTCAAATCCCTACTTCCCTATGCGAAGGGCCTATCTATTTACCTTTACACAATTTTTATTTTTGTTGAGTCTCGTCTTCTCTTATAAACTACGGAACACTATTATCACACTCGAGCATTGGATGTAGCTAATATTTGGATATGTTGCATGAATGGATCAATGATTGAGAATAATGGGCCTGGGATAACTTTCTTTAGCGTTAATATTTCGAAAGACATGCTTGCTTGTTGATATTGCTTGAGTATTAAAGTCTTCATGTCAAATTATAGACTATTGATCTGAATAATATAGAAATCCATACGTCCATGCTACAAAGAAAAGAATATGATGAATATGTTAGGCAACATTCCACATCAAAAATTCTGTTTTTATCATTTACTTACTCGAGGACAAGCAGGAGTTAAGCTTGGAGATGGTGATACATCTCCAACGTATCTATAATTTTTGATTGTTCCATGTTGTTATATTATCATTATTGGATGTTTTACAATCATTTTCTAGCATTTTTATATAATTTTTTGGGACTAACCTATTGACATAGTGCCCTGTGCCAGTTGCTATTTTCTGCTTGTTTTTTACTTCGCAGAATATCAATATCAAATGGAGTCCAAATGCAACGAAACTTTTTGGACCAGAAGACATCCAGAGGGCCAAAGAAGTGCATGAGGGGAGGTCTGTGGGGACCATAGTCCACCTGGACGCGCCATGAGGCCCATGCACGCCCTGATGGACCATGGGGCCCATGGGGGTCCTTTCCACCACCTCTCAACTCTATAATTCTCAGATATTCCAGAAACCCAAGAGGAGTCGGAGAAAAAATGTTTCAGCCGCCGCAAGTTCTAGAACCACGAGATCCAATCTAGATCCCTTTTCCGACACTCTGTCGGAGAGGAACACGATCACGTAGGGGTTCATCATCCTCATTGGCGCCTCTCCGACGATGAGTGAGTAGTTTACCATAGACCTATGGGTCCGTAGGCAGTAGCCAGATGGCTTCCTCTCTCTTTCTGTTCTTCAATACAATGTTCTCTTCGGAGATCTATTTGATGTAACTCTTTTGCGGTGTGTTTGTTGGGATCCGATGAATTGTGAGTTTATGACCAGATCTATTTGCAATTATATCCATACATGATAATTATAGCCTCGTATTTCTTCTTCCATATTTTGGTTTTGTTTGGCCAACTTGATTGATTTATCTTTCAATGGGAAGAGGTGATTTGTGATGGGTTCGACCTTGCGGTGTCCTCACCCAGCGACAGAAGGGGTAGCGAGGCACACATGTATCGTTTCCATTAAGGATTAAATGATGGGGTATATACCTACATGAATAGATCTTGTCTACATTATGTCATCGTTCTTAAAGCATTACCCTGTTTCTTTTTGGAACTTAATACACTAGATGCATGCTGGACAGCGGTCGATGTATGGAGTAATAGTAGTAGGTGCATGCAGGAGTCGGTCTACTAATCTTGGACGTGATGCCTATATACATGATCATTGTATTGGATATCGTTGTAACTATTCACTTTTCTATCAATTGCCCAACAGTAACTTGTTTACCCACCGTATGCTATTTTCTCGAGAGAAGCCACTAGTGAAACCTACGACCCGCGGGTCTATTTCTCATCATATACTCACAGATCTATATTGCTATTTGTGTTTTCCACTATTTGCTTATTTTATTTCCAGATCTACATTATCAAAAATCTAAAAATACCTTGCTGCATTTTATTTGCTTTTATCTTATTTTCATCTATCAATCTATCTTTTATCATCCTACCTTACCCAAAGAGGGATTGCCAACCACTCTACGCGTCGGGTTGCGAGGATTTGTTGTTTGTGTGCAGGTGCCACTTACATAATTTTCTTCGTTCTCCTACTAGATTGATACCTTGATTTCTTAACCGAGGGAAATACTTACCGCCATTGTGCTGCATCATCCCCTCCTCTTCAAGGAATTTACTAACGTGGTTCACAAGTAGCACACACAGTTACATGTCTCAATGCCACCGACAGCTGATAAATCTCCATCGTATCTATAATTTTTTATTGTTCCACGGTACTATATTATCAATGTTGGATGTTTTATATACATTTACAACCAACTTTATATAATTATTTGGAGCTAACCTATTAACTTAGTGCCCAGTGACAGTTGATGTTTTTTGGCTATGCAGAATATCAATATCAAACGAAGTCCAAATGCCACAAAACTTTTTGGAGATTTTTTTCTAGTGATAAGAGGCCTGGAAGCTTCTGAAGGCCACGAGAAGACGCTCACGGGGCCCACTAGGCACCAGGGCGCGCTAGAGGCCCTTGGCGCACCCTGGTGGGTAGTGGGTCCCACGGGCACCGCCTTGACCTACCTCCAGCTCTATAAATACTCTAAAATCCCCAAAACCCTAGGGGAGTCGATGAAATACTTTTTTCGCCACCGCAAGTTCCAGAACCACGAGATCCAATCTAGAGGCCTTTTCCGGCACTCTGTCGGAGGGGGTAACGATCACGGAGGGGTTCTTCATCATCCTTGCTGCCCCTTCGATGATGCGTGAGTAGTTTACCACATACCTATGGGTCCGTAGTTAGTGGCTAGATGGCTTCTTCTCTATTTCTGATCTTCAATACAGTATTTAATGCAATGAATTTTTGTGGTGCATTTGTTGGGATGCAATGAATTGTGAGTTTATGATCAGATCTATCCATGAATATTATTTTAGTTTTCTCTGAACTCTTTTATGCATGATTTGTATAGCATCGTATTTCTTCTCCGATTTATTGGTTTAGTTTGGCCGACTAGATTGATATTTCTTGCCATGGGAAGAGGTGCTTCGTGATGGGTTCGATCTTGCGGTGCTCAATCTTAGTGACTGAAAAAGACATGACACACATGTATTGTTGCTCTTAAGGATAAAAAGATGGGGTTTATTCACACACAAGTTTATCTTGTCTACATCATGTCATCTTGCTTAAGGCATTACTCCGTTCTTTCATGAATTTAATACACTAGATGCATGTTGGATATCGGTCGATGTGTAGAGTAATAGTAGTAGATGGAGGCAGGAGTCGGTCTACTAATCTTGGAAGTGATGCCTATATAAATGATCATTTCCTTGGATATCATCATAATTATTTTCTTTTCTATCAATTCACCAACAGTAATTCGTTTACCCACCGTATGCTATTTTCTCGAGAGAAGTCTCTAGTGAAATCTACGACCCTGGGTCTATTTTCTATAATATATTAAAACCAAAAATACCTTGCTGCAATTTTATTTTATTTTGTATTTTTGTTAGATATATTTATCAAAACCCATACAATTTAATCTTTCTCATAACCGTTGAAGGATTGACAACCCCTCTACGCGTTGGATTGCAAGTATTTGTTGTTTGTGTGCAGGTGATATTTACGTAGTGTTGCTTGGTTCTCCTACTGGATTGATAACCTTGGTTTCATAACTGAGGTAAATACTTATTTCTACTATATTGCATCATCCCCTCCTCTTCGGGGAAATCCCAACACAGCTCACAAGTAGCATGAAGAATATCTGGCGCCGTTGTCGGGGAGACATCATCAACATCTATCAAGTACCTACGCATAAACTTTCATCTCCTTGAATTTACTTCATTTGCCAATTTTCCTCACGTTTTCATCTCCCCCGCTTCTAAAATGTTTTTACAAAAAAATTAAAGAAAATTGTTTGCTTTTTTTGTCTTGCTTCATGACTAGCATAACTATCCCTCCTTTGTCACCGGACTTTGAAGTTCTTTACTTCAAGCAGAAACAAGGAGAAAATCTTAAAAATTCTTGGTGTAGGCTATTGGAATTTTACCTTTTTTTGCTTTATAAAAGGAGATTCATTTTTTATATATGTTTAAGTATGCATCATAGACAACTTTTGAATTTTGCCGCTAAAGAGAATTTTGTTGAGATTGATGCTAATGTTATGAAACAATAGAGGGAATATTGGGACTTCCACCACCACAAAAGGGATTTACTTTTAGTCAAGAAGGGGTTCAAATATTAGACAAGTTGGGTGATATACAGAAAGATTTGGTTGAATTGCAAAAATCTAACGAACCTCTCAAGAATATTACTGGGAACCTCAATCGCATGAATACTTTGATTACTCTGTGTAATAAGCGGTTGGATATTTTAGATCTTTAAATGGCCTCATCTCCTGAGAATATTGGGAAGCATGAAGAGCCTCTCGGGTTTGAAAAACCCCCTACAAAGGTTGCCAAAACCAAAGATGACAACACTTGAAACTATGCAATGTGCCTATCTAGGGGCGTAAATCAATAGCGCTAGTAGGGAGGCAACCCAATAGTTATCTTTTAATTTGTTTCTTTCTATTTTTCAATAAATACAAAATTATGCTACTGTTATCATTGTGTTTTAGTGTTTGTGCCAAGTAAAGCCTTTGGGATGATTTGGGTGATAGTTGATTTGATTCTGTGTATTAACAGAAACTTTTGCGTCCAGTAGAATAATTCTTTGCAATTGCTGGAGCTTGAAAAATTTCTGAATTTTTTACACATGATTGATATACAAATTTCCCACGTTGTCCATATTTTAAAATTTTTTAGAGTTAAAGAAGTATGCCTATAAATTACATATTTACAGACTATTCTGTTTTTGATAGATTCTGTTTTTGTTGCATTATGTGCTTATTTTGACGAATCTATGGATTGCATCGGGGCGTATAAGCCATGGTAAAGTTAGAATTCAGTAGACATAATGTAATACTAAAATATGAATAGGCTTGCAACAGTACTTAAAGTAAGATTGGTTTTGTTATACTAATGGATCTCATGAGGTTTTGTTGAGTTTTGTGTGATTGAAGTTTTCCAGTTTTGGGTGAGATCATGATGGATGAAGGAATAAGGATTGGAAAGAGCCTAAGCTTGCGGATACCCGAGGCACCCCAAGGTAATATTCAAGGACTACCAAGCAACTAAGCTTGGGGATGCCCCGGAAGGCATCCCCTCTTTCTTCTAATGACAATCGGTAATTTTACTTGGAGCTATATTTATATTCATCACATATCATGAGTTTTGCTTGGAGCGCCATGTATTATATGAGCCTTTCCTTCTTTTGGTTTTCAGTTTTTCACAATCATCCTTGCTTTACACACTTGTTTGAGAGAGCCACACACATATCATGATTTGCTAGAATACTCTTTGTGCTTCACTTAAATCTTTTGAGCTAGGCAGTTGCTCTAGTACTTCGCTTATATCTTTTGGAGCATGGCGGTGGTTATATTTTGAAAAATAAACTCTCATGATTTACTTATATTATTTTGAGTTTGTAAATTTTAAAGAAATATCCTGTCATGCTTCACTTATATTATTTTGAGAGATGAAAATTTTGAAGAAATATTTATGCTCTCGTGCTTTACTTATATCTTTTTGAGAGTTAAAGAATAGTAATGGTAATTTCCACGAGATATGAATTTGGTCCAAAAGTGATAGATATCCAAGGAGGATATAATAATAACTTTTATGAAGATCATTGGAAATTATGAACTTGATTCCTTGCAATAGTTTTGCGATATGGAGATTGTGATATGTGAGTTATGTTGATGAGTAATTATTCTTTAGGAAGAATATTGGTTGTCGGGGGAAACTGTCCTCCCACGAGCACCTATGGGACCGGAGCCCCTTCTACGTTGCGGTAAGGGAGCGGAGGGAGCACGAAGAGCAGATCGAGGAGCGCACGCGGGCAGTTTTACCCAGGTTCGGGCCGCGCGGACGCGTAAAACCCTACTCCTGCCTTAGGTTGTATTGAGTTCTTGAGCTCGGAAGCTTGAAGAGCTATAGTACTAGCTACACCGAGCGAGAGAGTTGCCTAGGTTTCGAACCCTTTCTACGTTGGGCATGGGCCTCCTTTTATAGCTCAAGGGGTCACCGACAGGTGTCAACGTAGAGGAGGGAAAAAGTGTAATTTTGGTGGTAGTTGTAACAATGCGTGAATAGTGCATGAACAGTGGATGAACAGTGATCTTCACCTAACTTTGACAGTGGGGGACAAGGGCATTAAATGCCCGTCGCCGTCGGCCCCAAAAGCGTCTGTCCATGCTCCTCCGTTTGCCACGACGGTAGCCTCGTCACCGTGGTTTGCCACCGTGCGCCCCAGGCTGCACATCCGTCTGCCACGCGTCCCTGGAAGGGCCCCAGGGCGACGCGTGGGCATACGAGCTGGAGCGCGGGCACACAACAAGCTTCCCCCGGCAAGCACCTTGCCGGGGCCTCTGTCTTGCCGGGCCCGGAAGCTTGCCGCTTCCCGGGCCCTGCCGGGGCGCATGATGCGCCGAGGCATCTCTTGAGGTATGCGTTCCTTGGTCCTCCTGGCAAGCTCCTCTTGCCAGGGTCTTGTGTTAAAGTGATAACCTTAAGCCTGGTACGGCCTTCCCGGCAAGCTCCACTTGCCGGGGTCTTGATCTTCTGACTTGTATACTTTGTTCTTGAATGGCTTCATAAGGACCGGAAAGGTACTTGGCGAGCACGTGGTAAGCCCTGCCGCGGGAAGCTACTACTGCCCGTGCACAAGTTGGGGTACTAAGGTACCCCTATCTTAGTACACCGACAGGAGCCCCCGGGCCTGGGCCACACACGGTGCCGAGCGCTGTTGGGCCAGGCCCAAGACAGTGCACGGGCACACGCGGCCCACGGCAAGCCGTATCTCCTTCCGTATCCGCTGCATCCCTCCCTAACGGCACGCGTCGATTGCGGCGTCGTGGGAGAGATCGTGGCCTGTTTCTTTAATGGGAAATGCGGAACGTCCCCCACTCCCCCCTTAAAAGCAGAGGAAGCAGGGGCAGTTCCCCTCCATCGTCTTCATTGCGCCTTGATTCTCCAGAAACCTCCGCTGCTTCTTGCCTCCGCCCCTCCTCCGCCGTCTTCCGCATCCGCGGCGCCGTCGAGCTCCTCGCTTCTTCCCTCGCCGCCTCCGCCATGGCTCCGAAGAGCGACAAGGCGAAAAGCGACAAGGCTAAGAACGACAAGGCCAAGAAGGAGAAGTCCGAGCAGGCGGCGAAGCTGGCCGCCCTGCGGAAGAGGTGCGTGGTCTTCGCGTCGAGGCTTGGCGCGAGGGAGCTGCGGAACAAATATTATTTGTTCTGGGCGAGGGAGACCAAAGCTCATCCCCGCACCAGAGCCTTCCCCGCCGTCGCCAAAGATATGTTCCCCGGCGGGTACTTCTTCTTCGCTGCATTTTTCCACTATGGTCTGTGCCCTCCGTTCTCGGAGTTCTTTTGTGATATCATGAACACATATGGCCTCCACCTCCTAGATTTCACCCCCAACGCCATCCTTACGATGGCCGTTTTCGTACATCTGTGCGAAAACTATGTTGGGATTCATCCAAACGTAGCCCTTTTCCGCCACTTCTTCATGCCTAGAGTAGAGGCTGGCGCTCCCCTCTCCGGCGGCATCTCCTGGATCTTCAGGCTGAACAAGAAGGACTCGTACCTGAAGGGGGAGCTCCGCGGCAAGTGGGAGGAATGGAGAGCCGATTGGTGCTGGGTGGTGGAGGATAAGCCGGAGCCCTTCACCGCGCCGCGCACAACTGCCATAGTGCGTGGCAGGGATTGGAGCGAATTGGCCCTGGAGGACAACAAGCTTAGTATCGCCCTCATCAGGATTATTCGTCTCCGGGTCGCCAATCTGACTATCGGAGAGGTTGGGGCAGATTTCCTCCGCCGCCGCATCGCCCCTTTACAAGAAAGGAAAAGGCCCGCCTGGGAATTCGGCAATGCGGCAGATATCATGAGGCTGCGCCCTGGATTAAACTATAACTTCACTGCCTTGGAGTTGAAGGGGATGGTCCGAGAGCTCTTCAAGCATGACCCGGCCCACCCGGAGTGGTTCAAACCTTCCCGGGGAGTGGTGCCGCTGTGCAACAGCACTGCCCGTGATTCCTTACGCGCGATGATGCCTGCGTGCGACTCCCATGGCGTCGCCCCCACTTGGATAGAGCCTCCGCCGGATACTATGCTGACCTTCTTTGACAACTTGGTCGAGACGCCCCGCAACGCCGAGGAGAACAGGGGCCTCACCCGGGCCACTACGGAACGGGATATAGCTTACATCGCCACCAGGATGGAGGAGGCCGCTGCAGCTGCGGCGACGGGTGACTTTGGGTATACCGTGGAAGAGGCACAGGCCGCGGACGCAGTGAGCCAAGCAGAGGAGGCGGAAATCCTCAAGCTGCTGAAACTTGCGCCCGAGGAGTTTGCCGGGGAGCCTTCCGTGCAGTTTGCCGGGACGAGCGAGGTCGCCGGGGGGAGCGAGGTCGCCGGAGGGAGCGAGGCCGCTGGGCATGGTGCTGAGTCCAGCGGGCCTGCCGGGGAGGAGGAGGACGTCGAGGCTGACGAAGACTCTGGTGGATCTCTGAATCTCGATGACGACGCCTCCTCATCTTCAGAGAACTCCCCGCCTCCGGCAAGTCCTACGCAACAACCGAGGAAGCGCCTCCGCAAGGCGGCTAAGGCGGCGAGGCCACAGGCGCCTCGACAGCAGCCGGCGCGCCGGGCGACGCGCGCCACCAAGACGAGCGAAGTCGTCAAGGAGGCACCCCGTGCCCGTGCGCCGAGCGGGGGAGGATCTTCCCGGAGTGGAACGGGTGTTCCTTCTGCTCCTCGGGCCCCGGCGACGACGGGGGCCGGGTCTTCGCAGCCCACGGCCCCGGAGACCGCCAAGCGCCCGAGGGAGCCTTCTCCTCCAGCTCCTCGCGCGGGAGCACCTCAGGCGGAGTTTGACTTCTCCGCCCTCAGCTCCGACGAAGAGGAAGAGGAGTAAGTACTTGCACTTCTTTTAGTTTCTTTGACTTTGTCTTGATTTTCCTTGCTGGTTCTGATCTTGCTTTTGTTTTGCTTTCAGGACCCTGACCAAGCGGATGGCGAAGAGAGCCAAGATCCCTGTGGTCGAGATTGAAGACGACTCGCCCGCCGCGGCGACTGGAGACGTGCCAGCGGCGAACTTGCCGGATCAACCTGCTGCTCCGAGGAGCAGCCCCCAGCGCAGCCCCCAACGTAAGTCTGGTTTTTATCTTTCTGCTTGACGGGCGCGCTTGAGGTTATAGCTTGTGCTGATGTCTTGTTGTCTTGTGCAGAAGTGGAGCCGCAGCCGCAGGAGCGCCCGGAGGTCGCCCCCGACGAGCCACTTGCTCCTCCCTCCCCGCCAAGGGTGAACTCCCCGGCAAGGGAGAATGCTCCGTCAAGGACGGGCACTCCGCCAAGGGCGAGTACCCCGCCAAGGGTGAGCAGCCCGACAAGGGTGAGCACCCCGCCAAGGGAGGGCGCGGGCGGCCCTCCGCCAGCAGGGGCCACCACTCCGCCGCCAAGGGAGAATTCCCCGGCGAGGGAGCCTGTCGTTGAAGAAGTCCGCGAAGGTAAATCTTGTAGCTTCTTCTTCTTGAACTTGTCTTTTTGGATATTTGCTTGACTCTTTCTTTTCTTTTTCTTCTGCTAGATCCTCCTGCACCGGAGCGGATGGAAACGGAGGCCACCGGCGAGGAGGGCGTGCACGGCGACAGCGGCAACGCCACTGCCGCTGACGAGCCGGCCGCCGAGGAGACCGCCCCGACCGCCGACGCCGCGGCTGGGGAAGAGGCCGGCGACCACACTGCTGGCCCGGAGGCCGCAGGAGCGTTGGACGCTGCATCGGCCGTCGACCCCTCCGCCTCCACGGAGCGGTCGGGTGTCTACTTGGAGGCCGCCAACGGGGTCTTTAAACAAGTCGCGTGGGCGTCCTCGTCTCGAGCACCCGTGGAGGGAGAGACCTTTGACGGAGAGGTCCTCGCCTCCGCAGGGTTGAAGGTTGTTGAAGCGCCCGGCGGCAGCGACGAGCCCGAAGAGGAGAAACTCCTTCGCCGGCTCCTGGCTCTGTACCGGGCCAGGCAGGCAAAGTTGGAGTCTCGGGAGGCTCTTGCCGCCAAGGCTGGAGCTGATCTGGAGAAACGCGCCGCGGAGCTCCGCGCCGACAACCAGGCGGCCCTCCGCAACTTAGCGGAGGAGCGCGAAGAGCTTGCCGGGGCGCAGCAAGCCTTCCTCCTGGAGAAGGCCGAGGTGGACGAGCAGCAGCGGTTGGCCGCCGAGGAGCTGTCCCGGCGAGAAAGAGCACTTAACCAGCGGAAGGTCGACCTCGACGCCCACGAGGACGACCTCGCCGCCCGGGAGCAGGCCATTGGCGGGGCTCTGAAGGAGGCGAGGAGCGCAGCAGCCGCCGCAGAGACCGCCAAGAAAGATCTGGAGGCCAAGGTGGAGCAGCTGGAGTTGTACCTGAAGGCGAGCGAGGACAGAGTCACTGCGCTCAATGTGGAGCGGGAGAAAGATGCCCACACCAACTCTGAGCTGCAGGTACGTCTCTCCAAGAAAGGCGACGAGCTCACTGCCGCCAAGGATTCCATTGCTGACTTAGAGTTGAAGGTCTCCACTCTTACTGATTCGCTCGACGCCGCCCGGGACCGCGAGACGAAGCTGAAGGACGAACTCCGCAAGGAACGGGGCCTGGTGGAGAGCGCCGCCGTCTCGGCGAACCAGTTCAGCCGGGCACTGGAGCAGTGGACTGAGGAGCTGGTCACCTTCGCTGCCAACATTGACAAGGAGATGATGGCGCTGAGGGCGGAGCACCTCGTGTACTCTCCGGACGAGAACCTCCCCCACAGCGCCAAGTTGAGTCTCTTCTTCAGGGGAATCGCGCCGGCGCTTGCGCGGCTGCGGGAGAAAATCCCCGTGCAGCTGGCCGACAAGGCGCGTCGGTTCTGTATGGGCACCTTGGAGCGGGTCTTGTCAAAGATCGTCTACCGCAACCCCGACATCAACCTCGTCAACGTTCTCCACACCTTGCCGCCCGAAGCTGATCAGGAGGCGTTGAAGGCGCAGGTCGCCCACATCGTCGCCAAGGTGGGCAAGATCACGAGGCGTGAAGGTGATCGCGTAGACTAGATCCCTTTGCTTCTGCTTCCTTTGCCGCTGCCAATTACGTCATAGGCAGTAGTTGATTAGAACAGCGGCAAGCTATCTTGTAATATACAATCTTATTTTGAGCAACCAATGCAGTGTTATCTTCCTTGCTTTTGGTCCTTTACTTTGTATGCTTTTTGCCCTACGCTTTCAGGGAACTTGTCGGCAAGGGGCCCTTGCCGCGAGCGCTGAGTGCTGGACTCTGAGCAGCCTGCTGGCAAAGATCTTGTCGGCAAGTAACCTTGCCGCAGCTAGTCGCAGCACACTTAGACTGCTGAGCGAACTCGAAAACGAAGTAAGGGCGCGACACTTGTCGCAGCTCACTTAAGCCGTTGAGCGTGCTCGAAGCAGAGTAAGGGTGCGGCTAGCCACGGGTAGGTTCCTCCGCGCACAAGTTTTCCATACAAAGTGTGGTTGTTCAAGGAAGACAACTAAATTTTTTAAAAAATTTGAATGCTCAAACTTTGGCAACTTAGCTTTCGTAGTTCGTTTGTTCCCCGACAAGGCTTCTCTTTCTTGAACAGCACTTGGTTCATCCTCCATCTCCTTCCCCCCCGGCAAACTTGTGCGCAAGGAATATTCCTTCTGCTTAAGAGAAAAAGAGGAGGAAAAACAAGTGTAGGGCCTCATGGCTTGCTAATGCTTACCGGGGACGTGCGTTGCACATAGTGTCAAATGATGCATGCAAATAACAAAGAAAGGCATGGAAACAACAAATAGTGCGAAGCACAAAAGCTTTTACTGATGCACGGGGTCTTCGCCCGGCTTTGTACAAAGGTTTACATGCAACAGCGGCAAGACTCGTACAAAAGGTGGTTGCCGGAGCGGATCACGGCAACCGCGCCTTACGGGTGAAACTTGCGAAGATGCTCTATGTTCCAGGAATTGCTCACCGGTAAGCCTTCTTCGGTCTCAAGGCGGACAGCTCCGGGCCTTGTGACTTGTCTCACCCGATAAGGGCCTTCCCACTTCGGCGTCAACTTGTTGGAATTCTTGGCGGACTGAACACGCCGAAGAACAAGGTCGCCTTCCTCGAGACTCCTGGCCTTGACCTTGCGGCTATGATAGCGACGCAAGGCTTGCTGGTATCGAGCAGCTCGTACAGCAGTCTGGAGACGTTCCTCCTCAAGGAGCAATGCATCATCTTGTCGCAGTTGCTCTTGCTCGAGCTCATCATAAGCGAGCACTCGAGGAGATCCGTATACGAGTTCCGTGGGGAGAACTGCCTCTGCTCCATAAACAAGAGCAAAGGGTGTCTGTCCGGTGGCTCGATTTGGTGTCGTCCTGATTGACCAAAGAGCCGCCAGCAACTCCTCTATCCAGTTTCTTCCGCACTTGCGCAGCCTGTCGAAGGTCCTTGTCTTGAGCCCGCGCAGCACTTCAGCATTGGCCCTCTCCGCTTGACCATTGCTCCTCGGGTGAGCAACAGAAGCGAAGCAGACCTTGGCGCCAAGGTCTTGGACGTACTGCATGAAGGTGCGACTTGTAAACTGCGTGCCGTTGTCGGTGATGATCCTGTTAGGGATTCCGAAACGGCAAACAATCGCTCTGAAGAACCTGACTGCTGACTGTGCTGTCACCTTTCTCACTGGTTCCACTTCTGGCCACTTTGTGAACTTGTCGATTGCTACATACAAGAACTCAAAGCCCCCGACAGCGCGGGGAAAGGGGCCGAGGATGTCGAGCCCCCAGACCGAGAAGGGCCAGGACAAAGGAATCGTCTGGAGAGCTTGAGCTGGCTGGTGAATTTGCTTGGCGTGGAACTGGCACGCTTCACACTTGGTTACTTGTGCAGTTGCATCTTGGAGGGCTTCTGGCCAGAAGAACCCTTGCCGGAACGCCTTCCCGGCAAGTGCCCTTGCGCCAATGTGGTGGCCACATATGCCTCCATGTATCTCTGCCAACAACTTCTGTCCATCTTCTCTGGAAATGCACTTCAACCTGACACCATTGAGTCTTCTTCTATACAGTTCATTGTCAACGAACTGGTACATACTTGACTGCCTGGTTATTTTCTCTATCTCTTCTGGCTCATCGGGAAGTTCTCCAGTTTGCAGAAAACGGACGATCTGTTGTGCCCATGCTGGAGCCTGTGGCTCAACGGCAAGGACTAAAGGCATGAGGGATGCTGCGGGAACCCCAGCTTCTACGGCAAGAACTTGTGGCTCTGCCGGAGCTGATGGTCCCCCGGCAAGCCTGCCGGGGCAAGGCTTGTCGGGAACGCTTGCTTCAACTGTATAGATCCTTGGATCTGCAGGAGCAAACTGTTCCTCAGCATCTTGGCTGTTGATCTTGGGGACCTTGGCGGCGGCTTCTGGAAGATCCGCCGGCAAGTAGTCGCCGGAGACCAACTTTCTCTTCTTGTTCTGCCCAACTGATGGTGTAACGGATGGCTGAGTTAACTTGAGCAAGAAGGTCCCTGGTTCCATAGGTAACTTCATTGCAGCACACTTTGAGAGGCCATCTGCAATATCATTCTGAGCTCTTGGGACGTGCTCCATTTGCAGACCTTCAAAGTGCTCTTCAAGCTTCCTCACTTCATCAACATAAGCTTCTATCAAAGGGCTCTGGTAACTCTTATTCACTTGTCGGACCACCAACTGTGAATCTCCCCGCACAATCAACTTCTTGATCCCAAGCTCGGCCGCTATCTTGAGGCCGGCAAGCAAACCTTCATACTCAGCAGTATTGTTCGTCGCTTGTTCCTTAGGAAAGTGCATCTGGACAACATACTTGAGGTGCTCTCCGGTGGGCGCTATGAGTACCACGCCGGCGCCGGCGCCTTGCAGCGAGAAAGCACCATCAAAGTACATTACCCATTCACTGCTCGCTTCTTGGACGGGGACGCTTGTCTCTGGGACTTCTTCATCTGGTGTTGGGGTCCATTCCGCTATGAATTCCGCCAAAGCTCTGCTCTGTATGGTTGAAGTACTCTCAAACTTGAGACCAAAGCTTGACAGCTCCAGTGCCCACTCGACGATCCTGCCTGTTGCCTCTGGATTTTGCAATATCCTCTTCAACGGAAAGCGAGTGACCACCGTTATCTCGTGCGCTTGGAAGTAATGGCGCAGCTTCCTTGAGGCCATGAGGAGGCCAAAAAGCAACTTCTGCACCCCAGAGTATCTTGATCTAGCCCCCTGCAAGAGGGAACTTACAAAATACACTGGGCGCTGCACCATCTTCCTTCGCACTTCTTCCTGTTCCTACGCAGACTTGTCCTTGTCGGGGCCAGAGCTTGTCGGGGAAGCCCCCTGCTTGTCGCTGGATTCGCTTGCCGGGGATGTGTGTTCCTCATCCGCCTCCCTCTCCGCTACCAACGCAGCACTAACCACTTGATTGGTTGCCGCTAGATACAGTAGCAACTTCTCTTGTGGCCTAGGTGCGACAAGTATCGGAGTAGAGGACAGGTATCCTTTCAAGTCTTGCAGCGCTGCCTCCGCTTCCGGAGTCCATTTCATAGGACCTGCCTTTTTCAAGATTTTGAAGAAAGGCAGGGCGCGTTCTGCAGACTTTGAAATGAACCTGCTGAGGGCAGCCACACAACCAGCAAGTCTTCTTACGTCCTTGACGCGCTTCGGGGCTTCGATCTGCTCGATGGCTTTTATCTTGTCGGGATTGGCTTCAATCCCCCTCTGGGACCAAAGAACCCGAGAAGCTTGCCGGAGGGGACTCCGAAGACGCACTTCTCGGGGTTCAACTTGAGTTGTATCTTGCGCAGATTCTCGAAAGTTTCCTCTAAATCTTGGATCAGGGTATCTTTGCTCTTGCTCTTGACCACTATATCATCCATGTAGGCTTCCACATTTCTGTGTATCTGTGGCTCAAAAGCAGTGTGCACCACCCTTGCAAATGTCGAGCCTGCATTCTTCAATTCAAAGGGCATGCGTATGAAGCAATATGTGCCGCATGGAGTAATAAATGCAGTCTTCTCTTCATCTTCCTTGGCCATGAATATCTGGTGGTAACCTGAGTATGCATCAAGGAAGGAAAGCAGCTCACATCCGGCGGTGGAGTCAACAATCTGGTCAATACGCGACAAGGGAAATGGATCTTTGGGACACGCTTTATTCACATCAGTGAAGTCTATACAAAGTCTCCACTTCCCATTGGCCTTGCGTACGACAACTGGATTGGCCAACCACGTAGGATGGATCACGCCTCTAACTAGGCCTGCTGCTTCCAACTTCTTTATCTCTTCGGCGATGAATTCTTGGCGCTCCACGGCTTGCTTTCTGACCTTCTGCTTGACGGGCCGCGCATGAGGACAAACAGCAAGCTTGTGCTCAATTACCTTCCTGGGAACGCCGGGGATGTCAGATGGTTGCCATGCAAACACATCGACATTCGCCCGCAGGAAGGCAACGAGCGCGCTTTCCTATTTGTTGTCGAGTGTAGCACTGATGGTGAAGGTACCACCAGTGCCGTCCTCCTTGGCGGACACCTTCTTGGTTGCCGGTGGAGCTGCCATTCCTTTCTTGCACTTGCCGGTGGAGCTCGATGGTGCGTCCTCGACGGCAGCGCAGCACTCCGAAGAGGTGCGTTTGCCGGAGTGGGCCCCAGAACTCTTGCCGGACTTGGTCTTGGTCTTCCCCTCGGGAGCTTCAACGGCAAGTGTGTTGCTCTCTGCTGCGGCTGCTGCATCCCGGTAGATCTTGTCGGCGCAGATAAGCGCGTCCTTCTTGTCGCCGGGGACAGAGATGACGCTTATCGGCCTCGGCATCTTGAGTATGTTGTAGGCATAGTGGGAAGCTGCCATGAACTTGGCGAGGGCAGGACGTCCAAGTACCCCATTGTATGGTAATGGGATATCGGCAACATCAAACGTGATCCTCTCCGTCCTGAAGTTGAGCTCCCCACCAAAGGTCACTAGCAGAGTAATCTTTCCCTTTGGCTTGCTCCTTCCCGGGTTGATCCCTTGGAATGACCCGGTTTCTTCGAGCTCGCCGTCTGGGATCTGTAGCTTCTTGATCACAGCTGAGGAGATCAAGTTCAGGCCGGCCCCGCCATCAACCAACATCTTGGTGACCTTGAGGTTGCGGATAGTTGGCGAGACCAACATTGGCAAGCACCCGACCGCTGTGGTGCGGTCAGGGTGGTCCTCAAGGTCAAAGATGATGGGCGTGCCGGACCACTTCAGCAGCCTGCGTGACTCGACGGGCGGCTCTGCTGCGTTCACTTCGCGCACCGACTGCTTGAGCTGGCGGTGGGAAGTGTGCAGAGAGGCGCCCCCGTCGACACACAGAACCTCTGTGGCCTTCTGGAACTCCTGCTCGCTGTTGTCTCCTTCCTCCATGTCATCATCGTCGTCTTCATCCTCATCCTTGTCGCGGCCCCGGGGAGGTCTGTCACCTTGCCGCTGCTTGGCCTTGCCGCGGCGTCCTCCCCGGCCGTTGAACGGCCGCTTCTTGCTGGGCTCTCCTCCGCCTCCTTGGGCCTTCTCTTTGTCTCGATGCTCGTATTCAGCCTTCTGCTGCTCTACGAGGTACCCGACTCGTTTGCAGTTCTGAAGATCGTGGCCCTTGGTTCGGTGGATCTTGCAGTACTGCTTGTCGGAGCCGTCCTGCTTGTCGGCTGCCGCTACAGGGGCGGGTTCCTTGCCGGAACCGCCAGCCTGTGCCGTCTTGGCGGGAGCCTCCTTGCCGGACTGCTCGACAACCAGCACCTCCTTGTTCTTCTTCTTTCTGTTATTCCGCCGCCGGTTTTTCCTTGCCGGGGCGGCATCCTCGCTGTCGCTTCCTCCTGCGCCAGTATCCTCTCCGGGGAGTCTCCTCCCCTCTTCGGCGCGCGCGCACTTGTCAGGCAGAGCGTAGAGCTCGCTGACATCCCGGATCTTGGTCATGGCCATCTCCTCCCTCATCCGGCGGTTACGCACGTTCTGGTGGAACGCGCTGATAACCGCGGCAGGGTGGACGTCGGGAATGTTGTGTTGCACGTGGCTAAATCTCTGGATGTACTTGCGCAGGGACTCTCCCTCCTTCTGGGCCAAGATGTGGAGATCGCTCTCCTGGCCGTGGGGTTTGTGGCCGCCCGTGAAGGCGCCAACAAACTGGTGGCACAGATCCGCCCACGAAGAAATGGAGTTCTCCGGCAAGTGCATAAGCCAAGACCGGACGTTTGGCTTAAGCACTAGCGGGAAGTAATTGGCTAGTATCTTCTAGTCGCGTCCCCCAGCAGCCTGCACCGCGATGGTGTAGATGCTGAGGAACTCCGAGGGGTGCGTCTTGCCGTCGTACTTCTCGGGTACGTCGGGCTTGAAATTCTTCATGCTGGGCCACTGGACTTGCCGCAGCTCACGGGTGAACGCGGGGCAGCCTGCCGCGTACGGCAAGTCGCCTGGTTCACCGGGCGCGTGCACGTCGACAGCGGTCCCAGCGCGCTGATCTGACTGTCTTCGGGCTTCTCGTCGACGCTCGATACGAGTCCGAGCGTCCTCTTGCCGCCTGTCGTCTAGGACTTGGCGCTGATCGCGGCGAGCCCGCGGATCCGACGGCGCCGTTGAGTCGTCGTCGACATTGATCCGGCGGGGTGGTGATTTCTGCTTCCGCGGCGGGGAGTGCACGGTAGTTGCACCCCCGGCGGTCTTGTCGCCATCGGCCTTCGCTTGATCGACTTGCCGCGGCCGTGAGGTTGCCGGCTGCTGTGGCGCGCCGTTGTTGGCGAAGGCGATGAGGCTCTAAATCGTCGCCCTCCAGTCTTCGGCCTTGTCTGCCGCTGGAGGGAAATCGAGGAGCAGCTGCGCTCTTGCTAGAGCTTCTGCTGGAGAAGAGGGGAACGGCGGCGAGCGGTGCGAGGAGCGGGACACGCTCGGACTTCTAACCGCGTTAGAAGGAGCATGTTCCTGCCCCGGCGACCGCGCCTTGCTCGTGCCAGCACGCTGGCCTTGAGCATCCCGCGATCCTCCGGCCTGGCTACGCCCCAGCAAACGTATGGTACCTCCAGTACCACGCCGCTGCGGGTCTTGTACCTCCCGAGAGAGACGTGGCGCGTCCACGGACACCGAGGCTTTGGAATTCGCCCGGTCGTCCGTCTTGTCCTTGGACTTGGTGGCGCCGTGAGTTTCCTCGCCGGCGACCACCCTTCCGCCGGCGTCTCCTCCACCAACCGTTGGCTCTGGTGGCGGTGGATTCGACGCAGACGGGCCTCCGACCTCCGAAGCCTTCTTCTTCGGAGGCATGTTGTTGTAGCTGATGAAGTTGATGAAGCTGGAGAGGTTGATGAAGAATGCGCCCGCGTGAGCACCGGATCAGGTTCGCACAACCTCGACGCCCCCTACCTGGCGCGCCAAAGATGTCGGGGGAAACTGTCCTCCCACGAGCACCTATGGGACCGGAGCCCCTTCTACGTTGCGGTAAGGGAGCGGAGGGAGCACGGAGAGCAGATCGAGGAGCGCACGCGGGCAGTTTTACCCAGGTTCGGGCCGCGCGGACGTGTAAGACCCTACTCCTGCCTTAGGTTGTATTGAGTTCTTGAGCTCGGGAGCTTGAAGAGCTACAGTACTAGCTACACCGAGCGAGAGAGTTGCCTAGGTTTCGAACCCTTTCTACGTTGGGCATGGGCCTCCTTTTATAGCTCAAGGGGTCACCGACAGGTGTCAACGTAGAGGAGGGCAAAAGTGTAATTTTGGTGGTAGTTGTAACAGTGCGTGAATAGTGCATGAACAGTGGATGAACAGTGATCTTCACCTAACTTTGACAGTGGGGGACAAGGGCATTAAATGCCCGTCGCCGTCGGCCCCAAAAGCGTCTGTCCATGCTCCTCCGTTTGCCACGACGGTAGCCTCGTCACCGTGGTTTGCCACCGTGCGCCCCAGGCTGCACATCCGTCTGCCACGCGTCCCTGGAAGGGCCCCAGGGCGACGCGTGGGCATACGAGCTGGAGCGCGGGCAGACAGTGAGCTTCCCCCGGCACGCACCTTGCCGGGGCCTCTGTCTTGCCGGGCCCGGAAGCTTGCCGCTTCCCGGGCCCTGCCGGGGCGCATGATGCGCCGAGGCATCTCTTGAGGTATGCGTTCCTTGGTCCTCCTGGCAAGCTCCTCTTGCCAGGGTCTTGTGTTAAAGTGATAACCTTAAGCCTGGTACGGCCTTCCCGGCAAGCTCCACTTGCCGGGGTCTTGATCTTCTGACTTGTATACTTTGTTCTTGAATGGCTTCATAAGGACCGGAAAGGTACTTGGCGAGCACGTGGTAAGCCCTGCCGCGGGAAGCTACTACTGCCCGTGCACAAGTTGGGGTACTAAGGTACCCCTATCTTAGTACACCGACATTGGTGTTAAGGTTTGTGATTCCCCATGCATGCACATAATGTTAATAGTTATGCAATGAAATTATATCCTACTTATGGTGCATTATTTAGTGTTAATTATGTTCAATTCTCTTTTATGACTGTTTTCATTTCTTGGTTGGTTGCTTCTCAATCTATTTGCTAGCCTTCCCTTGTACTAAGCGAGAATACTGCTTGTGCATCCAACTCCTTAAACCCAAAGTTGTGCCAAATGAGTCCACCATACCTACCTACATGCGGTATTTACATGCCGTTGCAAGTAAATTTATATGTGCCAACTCTAATTTTCAAAATGAATTTCAAGTTTGTGCGCCCGTACCGCTCATGAAATGGCAGAGGGTGGCCAATATTTTCCATGCTAGATATTTTATTCTCATGATGAGTGTTTATTCACTTGTCATTGCATAAGAGTGTGGCAGGTAACAGGGATGCCCAGTCCCAAAAAAATACTATGATAATAAATTCCTTGGAAAGTGTTGGTATGGAAGGCACCCGCGGATACGGCTAGCCATGGATTGTGAAACAATGGTGGAAAGGAAATAAACTTTACTTTCTATTTGGGAACCACCTATAATTTGCCTAGCATGTAAGATATTGGGAATTCTTGGTCATTTTCGTTGACTGGAAAAGCATGGCTCTCAAAACAATTTTATCTCTCAATTTAAAGCTATGAGGTTAGCACCTCTACAAATCTCTACTTACCTCTGCGAAGGGACTATCTATTTTATTTTATAATTTTATTGAGTCTCCATCTTCTCTTATAAAGCACCAACTAGGGAACAACTATTGTCATACTTGTGTATTGGATGTAGTTAATATTTGGATGTGTTTCATGAATGGATCAATGATTGAGCATAATGGGCTAGGGATAACTTTCTTTAGCATTGATATTTTGAAGGACATAGTTGCTTGTTGATATGCCTGAGTATTGATGTCTTCATGTCAAATTATAGACTATTGCTTTGAATCATTCAAGCCCAAATGTCCATGCCACAAAGAAAAGAATATATGATGAATAATTTAGGTAGCATTCCGCATCAAAAATTCCCTTTTTATCATTTACCTACTCGAGGACGAGCAGTAATTAAGCTTGGGGATGCTTGATATACGTCTCCCATGTATCTATATTTTTTTATTGTTCCATGCTACTATATTATCAATCTTGGATGTTTTATATAAATTTACAAGCAACTTTATATCATTTTTTGGAACTAATCTATTAACTTAGTGCCCAGTACCAGTTGTTGTTTTTTGCTTTGCATAATATCAATATCAAATGAAGTCCAAATGCCATGAAACTTTTTGGAGTTTTTTTTCTGGTGATAAGAGACCCTGGAAGCTTTTGGACCGCGAGAAGACGCTCGTGGGCCCACTAGGCACGAGGGTGAGCCAAAGGCCCCTAGCATGCCCTGGTGGGTATTAGGGCCCACGGGCACTAGCTTGACGTACCTCTACCTCTATAAATACTCTAAAATCCCCCAAAACCCTAGGGGAGTCAATGAAATACTTTTTCTGCCGCCACAAGTTCCAGAATTACAAGATCCAATCTAGAGGCCTTTTCCGGCACTCTCCCGGAGGGGGTAACGATCACAGAGGGTTCTTCATCATCCTTTCTGCCCTCCGATGATGCGCGAGTAGTTTACCATAGACCTACATGTCCATGGTTAGTAGCTAGATGGATTCTTCTCTCTTTTTGATCTTCAATACAATGTTCTCCTCGATGTTCTTGGAGATGTATTTGATGTAATGACTCTTTGCGGTGTGTTTGTTGTGATCCGATGAATTGTGAGTTTATGATCAGATCTACCCATGAATATTATTTGAGTTTTCTCTGAACTCTTTTATGCATGATTTATATAGCCTTGTATTTCTTCTCCAATTTATTGGTTTATTTTGGTCGACTAGATTGATTTTTCTTGCCATGGAAAGAGGTGCTTTGTGATGGGTTCGATCTTGCAGTGCTCAATCTCAGTGATAGAAAGAGACATGACATGATTGTTGCTATTAAGGATAAAAGGATGTTTTTTCATACATGAGTTTATCTTGTCTATATCATGTCATATTGCATAAGGCATTACTCCGTTCTTTCATGAACTTAATACACTAGATGCATGCTAGATAGCGGTCAATGTGTGGAGTAATAGTAGTACATGCAGGCAGGAGTCGGTCTACTAATCTTGGACATAATGCCTATATACATGATCATTCCCTTGGATATCGTTATAATTATTTGCTTTCTATCAATTGCCCAACACTAATTTGTTTACCCACCGTATGCTATTTTCTCCAGAGAAGCCTCTAGTGAAATCTACGGCCCCCGGATGCATTTTCTATCAAATATTAAAACCCAAAATACCTTGCCGCAATTTTCTTTTATTTATTTTATTTTCTATTTTTTAGACCTATTTATCAAACCCATACAATTTAATCCTGCTCATAACCGTTGAGCGATTGACAATCCCTCTACGCATTGGGTTGTGACAACCCACAAATGTAGGGGATCGGTTGTAGCCTCTTTCGATAAGTAAGAGTGTCGAACCCAACGGGGAGCTAAAGGTAGAACACATATTCCCTCAAGTTCTATCGACCACCGATACAACTCTACACACGCTTGATGTTTACTTTACCTAGAACAAGTATGAAACTAGAAGTACTTTGTAGTTTTTGTGTGATAGTTTCGCAAGAATATAAAGAGCATGTAAATATAAACTAGGGGATCTTAAGATAAATAAACAATAAAGTTAGTGATAGCGAGTGTGGAAAAGTGGTGGTAGGAGTTGTGAAATTGCCTCTAAGAAATTGACTATGTTACTAGTCCGATAGGAAGTTTTATGTGGGAGAGGCCACTGCTAGCATGTCATCCCTGACTTGGAATTCTATGCACTTATGATTGGAACTATTAGCATGCATCCGCAATTACTAACGTTCATTAAGGTAAAACCCAACCATAGCATTAAGATATATTGGTCCCCCTTCAATCCTGTATGCATCAATTTCTACGCCAGGTTGAAGCTTCTGTCACACTTGCCCTCCAATACGTTGTCCTATCAACATACAACTAACCCTATGGTTTGATCCACACACGCGCTCATATGATGGGCACCAAAGGACAACAACATAACTACAAGTAATTTAAACCAATCATAGCAATTCACCAATTGCCAATAGGACAACGAAAATCTACTCAGACATCATAGGATGGCAACACATCATTGGATAATAATATGAAGCATAAAGCACCATGTTCAAGTAGAGGGTACAACGGGTTGCGGGAGAGTGGACTGCGGTAGATAGATGGGGGAAGTTGATGAAGATGTTGGTGAAGATGACAGAGGTGTTGGTGTAGATCGCCGTCGCACGATGATGGCCCCGGTGGCACTCCAACGCCACCGGAAGCGAGGGGGAGAGAGCCCCCTCCTTATCCTTCTTCATTGGTCTTCTCCCTAGGTGGGAGAAGGGTTTCCCTTCTGGTCCATGGCCTCCATGGCATGGGAGGGGCGAGAGCCCCTCCGAGATTAGATCTGTCTCTCTGTCTCCTTCCCCTCTGGTCCATGGCCTCCATGGCATGGGAGGGGCGAGAGCCCCTCCGAGATTGGATCTGTCTCTCTGTCTCTTTGTTTCCGCGTTCCCAGATTCTGGCCCTTCACCGGTTCTTATATTCCCGGGGATCCGTAACTCTGATTGGGCTGAATTTGGGACACGTTTTTATCCGGATATTAGATTTCTTGCGGCGAAAGAAGGGCACCAATCGCCGTACGGGGTGGCCACGAGGGCCCAGGGCGCGCCTGCCCCCCTGGGCGCGCCCCTCACTCTCGTGGGCCACTCGGGCATCGTCTCATGTTGATTCCACTTCCCAAAATACACATATATTCCAAAAAAATCTCCATCCGTTTTAACCCGTTTGGACTCGGTTTGATATGGATATTCTGCGAAACAAAAAACATGCAACAAACAGGAACTGGCACTGGGCACTGGATCAATATGTTAGTCCCAAAAATAGTATAAAACGTTGCCAAAAGTATATGAAAATTGTAGAATATTGGCATGGAACAATCAAAAATTATAGGTATGACGGAGACATATCAGCATCCCCAAGCTTAATTCCTGCTCGTCCTCGAGTAGGTGAATGATAAAAAAGATAATTTTTGATGTGGAATGCTACCTAGCATAATCTTGATCATGTAATCTACTCATGGCATGAATATTAAGACACGAGTGATTCAAAGCAATAGTCTATCATTTGACATAAAGGAATTTAATACTCGGGCATCCCAACAAACAATCAAGTCTTTCAAAATATCAATGATAAAGAACGTTATCCCTACAAAATAATATAGTCTTTTATGCTCCCTTTTCTTAACACAAGGTACCCCTCATGCCCATCCCGGTGTCAGCCAAGCAATTGTTTTCATACTATACTTTTTCGAACCTTTTCAACTGTTCACGCAATACATGAGCATGAGCCATGGACATAGCACTATGGGTGGAATAGAAGGTGGTAGTAGACAAAAGTAGGGAGAAAGTCTCACATCGACTAGGAAAATCAATGAACTATGGAGATGTCCATCAATTGATATCAATGTGAGTGAGTAGGGATTGCCATGTAACGGATGCACTAGAGCTATAAGTGTATGAAAGCTCAAAGGAAAACTAGTGGGTGTGCATCAACTTGCTTGCTCATGAAGACCTAGGGCAATTTGAGGAAGCCCATCGTTGGAATATACAAGCCAACTTCTATAACGAAAAATTCCCACTAGTATATGAAAGTGACAACATAGGAGACTCTCTATATGAAGAACATGGTGCTATGATGAAGCACAAGTGTGGAAAAAGATAGTTGCATTGTCCCTTTTATTTCTTTTTTCTTTTTTTGGGCCTTCCATTTTTTTATTTGGCCTTTCTTCCGTTTTTTATTTGGCCTTTCTTTTTTTTCTTTTTTTCGGGACAATGCTCTAATAATGATGATCATCACACTTTTATTTACTTACAACTCAATATTACAACTTGATGCTAGAACAAAGTATGACTCTATATGAATGGCTCCGGCGGTGTACCGGGATGTGCAATGATCTACCATAGCAATGACATCAAGAAACGGACAAGCCATGAAAACATCATGCTAGCTATCTTACGATCATGCAAGGCAATATGACAATGATGGTGTGTGTCAGAATAAATAGAACGATGGAGTTACATGTCAATATATCTCAGAATGGCTATGGAAATGCCATAATAGGTAGGTATGGTGGTTGTTTTGAGGAAGGGTATAGGGTGGTTTGATGCACCGGCGAAAATTGCGCGGTACTAGAGTGGTTAGCAAGGTGGAAGGGTGAGAGTGCGTATAATCCATGGACTCAACATTAGTCATAAAGAACTCACATACTTATTGCAAAAAATCTATTAGCCCTCGAAGAAAAATACCACGATGCATGCTCCTAGTGGGGAGGTTGGTAGGAGTTAACCATCGCGTGCCCCCGACCTTCAGGCAAAGATAAACAATAAAATACAATGCACGCCAATTTGGTTACATAGTTAGGAGACCATACATGCATGCTTCGGGAATCACAAACCTTAACACCAATATATTTACTAAACCACAATCATTTACTATTTCCTCCCACATATTAGCATCTCTATATCGCAAAACTATTGCAAGGAATCAAACATATCATATTCAGTGATCTACAAGATTATGTAGGATTTTATGACTAACCATGTGAATGACCAATTCCTGTCAACTCTCTAAATAGACATAAGTGAAGCAAGAGAGTTTTAATTCTTTCTACAAAAGATATGCCCACGCTCTAACAAATATAAGTGAAGCAAAAGAGCATTCTACAAATGGCGGTTTTCTATGTGAGGAGAAACAAGCAATCCAAACTTCAAATGATGTAAGTGAAGCACATGAAGCATTCTATAAAGCCATACTCAAAAGATATAAGTGAAGTGCAAAGAGCATTCTATAAATCAACCAAGGACTATCTCATACCAGCATGGTGCATTTATTAAAATAAAAATAAAAAGCACACGACGCTCCAGAGTTTACGCATATCATGTGAACGAAACGAATCTGAAAACATACCGATACTTGTTGAAGAAAGATGGGATGCCTTCTGGGGCATCCCCAAGCTTAGATGCTTGAGTCTCCTTGAATAGTTACTTGGGGTGCCTTGGGCATCCCCGAGCTCTTTCCTCTCCTCCTTCTTCTCACATCGAGACCTCCTCGATCTTCGAACACTTCATCCACACAAAACTTAACCGAACTTTTAGTGACGGGGTTAGTGCATATGATCAATGAAATCCCATCATGTACTGATCTAACATTATTGTATAATTATGAACAAACATTACCCACTGTATGCTATCACAATTCTATGGCCCGAGTCAAGGAGGCTTCAACAAGAATTCAAACATATGCAAATAATGAAGCTATAACAGCAATCTATGAAAACAGGACAGTCTGTAGTAATCTGAACATTAACCATACTTTTGTAACTCTACAAATTCTGGAAAAATTAGGAAAAATAAAAAATTTGTATAGCAAGACTTTGAAAAAAGTTTCAGATCCTTTCGACGTTCCAGTAAAAAATGTAAAATCGTGCACTACAGCCAAAGTTTCTGTTTTTGCACCGCACAAACCAACAAGCAGTTTAATCATCCTAAAGGAAACTCTTGGCACATTATTTTTATAATACAATGGAATTGTACAAGGGGATAATTATTTTTTATGAAAAGTTTCTGTAATTCAAGATTTGCAAAGTTTCCATGGGCATGAACAAAGTTCAAGGAGCTCCCCCATTTCAACGGTGCTCGTCCTTTCTACTTTCACTTTTCTTTTTGAAAAAGTTTTAGATTCCCCTCTTTATTTTTTTTTGTTTTTAAACTTTATGAAAGCACACAACAGAAATAGATGACTTTCTAAAACTTCCGTGTTGTCTCCCTGGCAGCGCTTTGTTTAAAGCCATTAAGCTAGGCATATAGTGCTCAAGTAGTGGACCCACCCGGATCCCAAGGTATATCAGAGCCAATTTTAATTAGGAATGATTTGGCATTTAGTAGTGAGCACAAAGTGATATGTGTCATGAAAAAACAAAGTCTAACTCTCTTCCTATGCATATGCATGTCATACAAGAACAATTCATGCACACCAAGTAAAGGCCAATGCATAGTATAAGCAGTTTCTTGTAATTTTATTTGTGTTGGAACCATAGAGAGGCGGATATGTAGTTCCTCGCTCATAATAATTGCAAGTAGGAGCAGCAAGCACATGCATATTATATTCATCAAAAACATCATGTGCAACGGAAAAAGGCAACCCATCAATATAATCCTTAATAAGCGCAAACTTCTCTGATATAGTGTAGTTTGGAGAATTCAAAAGGATAATAGGACTATCATGTGTGGGTGCAATAGCAACTATCTCATGTTTAACATAAGGAACTATAGCAAGTTCATCTCCATAAGTATAATTCATATTGGCATCTTGGCCACAAGCATAGCAAGCATCAAATTCATCAAAAAGGGATATTTCAAACGAATCAAGGGGATCATAGCAAGCATCATAGCATTCATCCTTCGGTAAGCACGAAGGGAAATTACATAATGTATGAGATAAAGAGTTACTCTCATTAGAAGGTGGGCACGGGTGATCAATCCGGTCTTCCTCCTTTTGTTCTTCGCTCTCCTCCTCATCTTTTTCATCCAATGAGCTCACAATGTCATTAATTTCTTCTTCCGTAGACTCCTACAAAATATTAGTCTCTTCTTGGACAGCGGAGGAGTCCTCAATATACGGTTTAAGATAGGCATTAGAAGCATAATTATCATAACAATATTTAAATATGGAAAATTTTTCAGATTTGTAAAGAGTAGCATCATACTTTTGAATCAAAGAAGCAATTTCATAAGCACCCTTAAAAGCAACAAATTCTTCAATTTGTTGAACATCATAGTAACTATAAACACCCTTAGCATACGAAGATATGATTCCATTATCACTAAACTCACATTGGTAGGGAAGGTGTTTCTTAGGGTCTTCAAAACAACAAGTAAAATCATAAATTTCACATAAATTCCAAGCATAGCATTGCAAATGATGAATTTGATCCAGTAAAAGTTTCCCTTCTTGAGATAAGCGGTGTCGCACATAACAAGCTTGCTCATCTAAAGATTTGACCTCAACTAAGCTAGTTGGGGTTTCAGCACGAGCACATAGGGATCGAAGATGATCTAAGTAAAAAGCTTCAGGAGTGTGATATATTTTGAGTGGTTCTTCAACCATTCTTCAGTAGGTACCACTATTTTTTTTTGATATTTTGCGTTTCCTGCCCATAACTAAAGATAGACAACTACTTAGAACAACAAATAAAATCTACTTAGTGATAAAGCAAACGAGCACACACACGAGAATATTCACCCCACGCTATTGCTCCCCGGCAACGGCGCCAGAAAAAAGGTCTTGATAACCCACAAGTGTAGGGGATGAGTTGTAGCCTCTTTCGATAAGTAAGAGTGTCAAACCCAACGAGGAGCTAAATGTAGAACAAATATTCCCTCAAGTTCTATCGACCACCGATACAACTCTACGCACGCTTGACGTTTACTTTACCTAGAACAAGTATGCAACTAGAAGTACTTTGTAGTTTTTGTGGGATAGTTTTGCAACAATATAAAGAGCACGTAAATATAAACTAGGGGATGTTAAGATAAAGAAACAATAAAGTTAGTGATAGCGAGTGTCAAAAAGTGGTGGTAGGAGTTGCGAAATTGCCCCTAAGCAATTGACTACGTTACTAGACCGATAACAAGTTTTATGTGGGAGATGCCACTGCTAGCATGTCATCCCTGACTTGGAATTCAATGCACTTATGATTGGAACTATTAGCAAGCATCCCCAACTACTAACGTTCGCTAAGATAAAACCCAACCATAGCATTAAGATATATTGGCCCCCCTTCAATCCCGTATGCATCAATTTCTACGCTAGGTTGAATCTTTTGTCACTCTTGCCCTCCAATACGTAGTCCTATCAACATACAACTAACCCTATGGTGTGATTCGCACGTGCGCTCATATGATGGGCACCAAAGCACCATAACTACAAGCAATTTAAACCAATCATAGCAATTCACCAATTACCGATAGGACAACGAAAATCTACTCACACATCATTGGATGGCAACACATCATTGGATAATAATATGAAGCATAAAGCACCATGTTCACATAGAGAGTACAGTGGGTTGTGGGAGAGTGGACCGCTGTAGATAGATGGGGGAAGTTGATGAAGATGTTGGTGAAGATGACGGAGGAGTTGGTGTAGATCGCCGTCGCATGATGATGGCCCCGGTGGCACTCTGGCGCCACCGGAAGCGAGGGGGAGAGAGCCCCCCTCCTTATCCTTCTTCCTTGGCCTTATCCCTAGGTGGGAGAAGGGTTTCCCCTCTGGTCCATGGCCTCCATGGCATGGGAGGAGCGAGAGCCCCTCCGAGATTGGATCTGTCTCTCCGTCTCTCTCTATTTCCGCGTTCCCAGATTCTGGCCCTTCACCATTTCATATATTCCCGGAAATCCGTAACTCCGATTGGGCTAAATTTTGGACACAATTTTTATCCGGATATTAGCTTTCTGGCGGTGAAAGAAGGACACCAACCGCCTTACGGGGTGGCCACGAGGGCCCAGGGCGCGCCAGCCCCCTGGGCGCGCCCCTCACCCTCGTGGGCCACTCGGGCATCGTCTCACGTTGATTCCACTTCCCAAAATTCACATATATTCCAAAAAAAACATGCGTCCGTTTTTATCCCGTTTGGACTCCGTTTGATATGGATATTCTGCGAAACAAAAAAAATGCAACAAACAGGAACTGGCAATGGGCACTGGATCAATATGTTAGTCCCAAAAATAGTATAAAAAGTTGACAAAAGTATATGAAAGTTGTAGAATATTGGCATGGAACAATAAAAAATTATAGATACAACGGAGACGTATGAGGTTGCAAGTATTTGTTGTTTGTGTGTAGGTGCCGTTTACATAGCGTTGCTTGGTTCTCCAACTGGATTGATAACCTTAGTTTCATAACTGAGGGAAATACTTATCTCTACCATACTGCATCATCCCCTCCTCTACGGGGAAATCCCAACGCAGCTCACAAGTAGCAACAACAGCTAGGTATATGATACGTCTCCAACGCATCTATAATTTTTGATTGTTCCATGCTATTATTTATGAAGTCTTAGATGCTTAATGGGCTTTATCATTCACTTTTATATCATTTTTGGGACTAACCTACTAACCCAAAGGCCCAGTCCAGATTGCTGTTTTTTTGCCTATTTCAGGGTTTTGCAGAAAAAAAAATATCAAATAGAGTCCAAACGGAATGAAACCTTCGCAGGAGATATTTTTGGAGGAAATCACGCACAATAGACTTCGGGGCCAAGCCAGGAGACAGAAGGGCCACCCTCGAGGGTGGGGGCGCGCCCCCCTTCCCAGGGCGCGCCCCCTGCCTCGAGGGCAGCCCCTGTGGCCCCTGGTGCCCCTCTTCTTCCTATATATACCTACGTAGAAACTCCGTACGTAGAGAGAAAACCCTAATTCTACTACCGTAGCTGCTGTTCCCGTGGAGATCCCATCTTGGAGCCTATTCCGAGAGGGGGATCCATCACGGAGGCCTTCATCATCATCATCATCGCCCTCACCATGAGTTGTGAGTAGTTTACCACAGACCTTCGGGTCCATAGCTAGTATCTAGATGGCTTCTTCTCTCTCTCTAGATCTCACTACAAAGTTCTCCTCGGTCTTCGAGGAGATCTATTCGATGTAATCTCTTTTTGCGGTGTGTTTGTCGAGATCCGATGTATTGTGAGTTTATGATCAAGGTTATCTATGAAAGATATTTGGTTCATCTCTGAACTTTTTATGTGTGCTCATAATATCCTTGCAAGTCTCTTCGAATTATTGGTTTGGTTTGGCCTACTAGATCTACAATTCTTGCAATGGGAGAAGTGCTTGGCTTTGGGTTCAATCTTGTGGTGTCCTTTCCCAGTGATAGTAGGGGCAGCAAGGCACGTATTGTATTGTTGCCATCGAGGATAAAAAGATGGGGTTTTCATCATATTGCTTGAGTTTATCCCTCTACATCATGTCATCTTGCTTAAGGTGTTATTCTGTTCGTATGAACTCAATACACTAGATGCATGCTGGACAGCGGTCGATGTGTGGAGTACTAGTAGTAGATGCAGGCAGGAGTCGGTCAACTTGTCTCGGACGTGATGCCTATATACAATGATCATGCCTAGATAGTCTCATAATTATTCGCTTTTCTATCAATTGCTCGACAGTAATTTGTTTACTCACCGTAGAATATCGCTATCATGAGAGAAGGCACTAGAGAAAACTATGGCCCCTGGGTCTATCTCTATCATATTACTTTCCCGTTAATTTCTTTTGCCGTTGTTTATTTGTTGTTTTATTAAACTAAAAAATACCAAAAATATAAACTATCATCTCTTTCAGATCTCACTATCGTAAGTGACTGTAAAGGGATTGACAACCCCTTATCGCGTTGGCTGCGAAGTTATTATTTGTTTGTGCAGGTGCAAGGGACTGGCGCGTGGTCTCCTACTGGATTGATACCTTGGTTCTCAAAAACTGAGGGAAATACTTATGCGATTGTGCTGCATCTCCCTTTCCTCTTCGAGGGAATACAACGCAAGCTCAAGAGGTAGCAGTATATATATCCCGTGGGCCTGTATGATTGAAACTTCTCAATATTGACATCTCCCGCACCCCTGTGCTGCCATCGCCCTCGTCTTTGGACTTCGTCATTGCATCCAGCTCGCCCTCGTCGTTGGACTCCACCGTCGTCAACATGTTTCTCTCCCGCCGTTGCCTGATGGAAATATTTCCTAGAGGCAATAATAAAGTTGTTATTATTTTATATTTCCTTATTCATGATAAAGGTTTATTATTCATGCTAGAATTGTATTGATCGGAAACCTAAATATATGTGTGAATACATAAACAAATACCGTGTCCTTGGTAAGCCTCTACTAGACTAGCTCGTTGATCAAAGATGGTTAAGGTTTCGTAACCATATACATTAGTTGTCATTTGATAACGGGATCACATCGTTGGGAGAATGATGTGATGGACAAGACCCATCTGTCAGCTTAGCATATGATCGTTCAGTTTATTGCTATTGCTTTCTTAATGTCAAATACTTATTTCTTCGACTATGAGATCATGCAACTCCCGGATACCGGAGGAATACCTTGTGTTCTATAAAACGTCCCAACATAACTGGGTGACCACAAAGATTCTCTACAAGTATCTCCGAAGGTGTCTATTGAGTTGGCATGGATCGAGACTAGGATTTGTCACTCCGTGTATTGGAGAGGTATGGGCCCTCTCGGTAATACACATCACAAGAAGCTAGCAAGAAAAATGACTAATGAGTTAGTTATGAGATGATGTATTACAGAACAAGTAAAGAGACTTGCCGATAACGATATTGAACTAGGTATAGATATACCGATGATCGAATCTCGGGCAAGTAACATACCGATGGACAAATGAAATTACGTATGTTGTCATAACGGTTCGATCGATAAAGATCTTCATAGCATATGCAGGAACCAATATGGGCATCTAGGTTCCGCTATTGGTTATTGTCCGGAGAGGTGTCTCTATCATGTCTAGATAGTTCTCGAACCTGTAGGGTCCACATGCTTAACGTTCGATGATGATATAGTGTTATATGAGTTATGTGATTTGGTGACCGAATGTTGTTCGGAGTCCCGAATGAGATCATGGACATGACGAGGAGCTCTGGAATGGTCCGGAGGTAAATATTGATATATAGGACGATACTATTTGGACACTGAAAAGGTTTCGGTATATATCGGAGTACCAGAACAGGTTCCGGGAGGCCCCCGGTAGGTTATTGGGCCTTATGGGCCAAAGGGGCTGGTGTGCCCCTCTACCCTTGCCTACGCACCAAAGGAGTGAGGGAAGGAAAGGGGAGGCGCCTTAAGGCAGCCAGCTCCCTTTCCTTTCCCCCTCATGGTCAAATAAGGAGGGGGGGCTAGGCAGGTGCCCTACGGCAACCGCGAGCCACTTGGGGCACCCTAGGGGCAGCCTCTCCTCCCCCACATATATATATGAGGGAGGGGCCTCCACACAACACACAAGATTGTCTTAGCCGTGTGCGGCGCCCCTCTCCACGGTTTTGTCCCTCGGTCATATTTTCGTAGCACTTAGGCAAAGCCCTGTGGAGATAGCATCGCCATCATCACGTCGTCGTGATGCCGAAACTCATCTACTACTTCACTCGTATTTCTGGATCAAGAAGGCGAGGACGTCACCGAGCTAAATGTATGCTGAATGTGGAGGTGCCGTACGTTCGGTACTTGATCTGTTGGATCACGAAGAAGTTCGACTACATCAACCACATTAATAAACACTTCCGCTTACGGTCTACGAGCGTACGTAGACACACTCTCCTCTCACATTGCTATGCATTTCCTTGGATAGATCTTGCATGTGCGTAGATTTTTTTGTTTTCCATGCAACGTTTCCCAACAGTGGCATCATGAGCCAGGTCTATGCGTAGATGATATGCACGAGTAGAACACAAAGAGATGTGGGCAATGACGGTCATACTGCTTACCGCCAACGTCTTATTTTGATTCGGAAGTATTGTAAGATGAAGCGGCCCGGACCAACCTTACATGTCCACGTACATGAGACCGGTTCCACTGATAGACATGCAATTTATTTTCCATAAAGGTGGCTGGCGGGTGTCTGTTTCTCCTACTTTAGTTGAATCGAATTTGACTGCGGACGGTCCTTGAAGAAGGTTAAAACATCAAACTTGATAAATCCCTGTTGTGGTTTTTGCCGTAGGTATGAATAGTTCTTGCTAGAAGCCCGTAGAAGCCACGTAAAACTTGCAACAACAAAGTAGAGGACGTCTAACTTGTTTTTGCAGGGCATGTTGTGATGTGATATGATCAAGATGTTATGAGTTATACATTATTGTATGAGATGATCATGTTTTGTAATATCGACAACCGATAGGAGCCTTATGGTTGTCTCTTAATTATTGTATGAAATGCTAGCTCCATGTAATTGCTTTACTTTATTGCTATGAGTTAGCAATAGTTGTAGAAGCAATAGTTGGCAAGATGACCACGATGCAACGATGGAGATCAAGGTGTCGAGCCGGTGACGATGAAGATCATGACGATGCTTTGAAGAGGATATCAAAAGCACAAGATGATGATGGTCATATCATGTCACATATTATGATTGCATGTGATGTTTATCCTTTATGCATCTTATTTTGCTTGGAATGGCGGTCGCATTATAAGATGATCCCTTCACTAAATTTCAAGATAAATGCGTTCTCCCCGAGTATGCACCGTTGCTAAAGTTCGTTGTTTAGAAGCACCTCATGATGATCGGGTGGGATAGACTCTATGTTCACATACAATGGGTGTAAGACTGTTTTACACCTGCAGAATACTTGTGTGAAACTTGACGAGCCTAGCATGTACAAACATGGTCTTGGAACACTGGAGACCGAAAGGGCGAACATGAGTCATATAGTAGATATGATCAACACAGAGATGTTCACCATTGATGACTACCCCATCTCACATGATGATCGGACATGGGTTAGTTGATTTGGATCATGTATCACTTAGATAACTTGAGGGATCTTAATTTTAGTGGGAGTTCATTAGTAATTTGATCAATTGAACTTAATTTATCATTAACTTAGTCTTATAGTTTTGCATACTTATGTTGTAGATCAATGGCCCATGCTACCATTCCCCTGAATTTTAATGCGTTCCTAGTGAAAGCTAAGTTGAAAGATGATGGTAGCAACTACACAGACTGGGTCCGTAACTTGAGGATTATCCTCATTGATGCTCATAAGAATTATGTCCTTGATGCACCTCTAGGTGACAAACCTGCTACAGGAGCTGATCAAGATGTTATGAACGTCTAGCAAGCTCGATCTGATGACTACTCGATAGTTCAGTGTGCCATGCTTTACGGCTTGGAACCGGGACTTCAAAGATGTTTTGAATGTCATGGAGCATGTGAGATGTTCCAGGAGCTGAAGTTAATATTTAAAGCTAATGCCCGGGTTGAGAGATATGAAGTCTCAAACAACTTCTATAGCTGTAAGATGGAGGAGAATAGTTCTATCAGTGAACACATACTCAAAATGTCTGGGTATCATAACCACTTGACTCAGCTGGGAATTGATCTTCCAGTTGAGAGTGTCATTGACAGAGTTCTTCAGTCATTGCCACCAAGCTACAAAGGCTTCGTGATGAACTATAATATGCATGGGATGGAGAAAACAATTCCCGAGCTCTTCACGATGCTAAAATCAAAGGAGGTAGAAATCAAGAAGGAGCATAAAGTGCTGATGGTTAATAAGACCACTAGTTTCAAGAAAAAGGGTAAAGGACAAAAAGGAACTTCAAGAAGAATGGCAAACAGGTTACCGCTCCCGTGAAGAAACCGAAAGCTGGACCTAAGCCCAAAACTAAGTGCTTCTACTGCAAATAGAGTGGTCACTAGAAGCGAAACTGCCCCAATTATTTGGCAGATAAGAAGGATGGCAAAGTGAACAAAGGAGCTGTAGAATAAGCGAAGATTGGCTAAGGATGAGATGACGATGAGCGTCAGGAATGGTTCCAAAGTCGATGTGATCGCCGTCGGCACGCTACCTCTATATCTACCTTCAGGATTAATTTTAGACCTAAATAATTGTTATTTGGTGCCTGCGTTCAACATGAACATTATATCTGGATCTTGTTTAATGCGAGACGATTATTCATTTAAGTCAGAGAATAATGGTTGTTCTATTTATATGAGTAATATGTTTTATGGTCATGTACCCTTGAGGAATGGTCTATTCTTGTTGAATATAGATCATGGTGATATACATATTTATAATATTGATGCTAAAAGGTGCAAAGTTGATAATGATAGTGCAACATACTTGTGGCACTGCCGTTTAGGTCATATTGGTGTAAAGCGCATGAAGAAACTCCATGCTGATGGACTTTTGGAATCACTTGATTATGAATCATTTGATACTTGTGAACAATGCCTTATGGGCAAGATGACTAAAACTCCGTTCTCTGGAACAATGGAGCGAGCTAATGACTTATTGGAAATAGTACATATCGATGTATGCGATTCGATGAGTATTGAAGCACGCGAGGGGTATCGTTATTTTCTCACTTCCACAGATGATTTAAGTAGATATGGGTATATCTACTTGATGAAACGCAAGTCTGAAACATTTTAAAAGTTCAAAGAATTTCAGAGTGAAGTAGAGAATCATCGTAACAAGAAAATAAAGTTTCTACGATCTGATCACGGAGGCGAATATTTGAGTTACGAGTTTGGCCTTCATTTAAAACAATGTGGAATAGTTTCAGAACTCACGCCACTTGGAGCACCACAATGTAATGGTGTGTCCGAACGTTGTAACATACTCTATTGGATATATGGTGTGTTCTATGATGTCTCTTAGTGATTTGCCTTTGTCGTTTTGCGGTTATGCATTGGAGACAACTGCATTCACGTTAAATAGGGCACCATCTAGATCCGTTGAGACGACACTGTATGAACTGTGGTTTGGCAAGAAACAAAAGTTGTTGTTTCTTAAAGTTTGGGGTCGGGACACTTATGTCAAACGGCTTTAGCCTGATAAGCTCGAACCCAAATCGGAGAAGTGCGTCTTCATAGGATACCTTAAAGAAACAATTGGGTACAACATCTACCACATATCCGAAGGCAAGATATTTGTTGCTAAGAATGGGTCCTTTTTAGAGAAGGAGTTTCTCTCAAAAGAACTGAGTGGGAGGAAAGTAGAACTTGATGAGGTAATTGTACCTTCTCTCGAATTGGAAAGTAGCTCACCAGAGAAAACCATTCCCATGATGCATACACCAATGATACGTCTCCAACGTATCTACTTTTCCTAACACTTTTCCTCTTGTTTTGGACTCTAATTTGCATGATTTGAATGAAACTAACCCCGGACTGACGTTGTTTTCAGTAGAACTACGAGGGTGTTGTTTTTGGGCAGAAACAAAAGTTCTCGGAATAGAATGAAACTTTGCGAGGATTCTTTATATAATAAAAGAAAAATACTGGAGACAAGAACCATCGGAGGGGGGCACCTGGGTGGGCACAACCCACACCACTCCTGGCGCGCCTAGGTGGGTTGTGCCCACCTGGTGGCCCCACAGACATCAACACTGATACTATAAATTCACATTTGCGGAGAAAAAAATCAGGGAGTAAGAATTATGGTGATCTACGAGACAGAGCAGCCGCCACCTGCTGTTCTTCATCGGGAGGCCAGATCTGGAGTCCGTTTGGAGCTCCGGAGAGGGAGATCTTCATCCTTCGTCATCACCAACCCTTATCCATCGCCAACTCCATGATGCTCCCCACCGGGATGAGTAATTCCTTCGTAGGCTCGCTGGTCAGTGAGGAGTCGGATGAGATTCATCATGTAATCTAGTTAGTTTTGTTAGGGCCGATCACTAGTAACCACTATGTTATGAGATTGATGTTGCTATGAATTGCCATGCTTAATGCTTGTCACTTTGGGCCCGGGTGCCATGATTTCAGATCTGAACCGTTTATGATATTACCATTATATTCGAGTTTTAGATCCGACGACCTTGCAAGTTATAGTCACCTACTATGTGTTATGACCTGGCAACCCCGAAGTGACAGGAGCCGGAACCACTCCCGGTGATGACCGTAGTTTGAGGAGTTCATGTATTCACCGTGTGTTAATGCTTTGTTCGGGTTCTCTGTTAAAAGGAGGCCTTAATATCTCTTAGTTTCCAATATGGACCACGCTGCCACGGGAAAGTAGGACAAAAGATGTCATGCAAGTTCTTTACATAACCACGTATGACTATTTACAGAATACATGCCTATATTATATTAATGAATTGGAGCTAGTGCCGTATTGCCCTAGGTTATGACTATCACATGATGAATATCATCCAACAAATCAGCGATCCAATGCCTACGAATTTATCCTATATTGATCTTGCTAAGTTACTATTGCTATCGTTACTGCTGCACTTGCTACAAAACTATTGCTATCACTGTTACTTTTACTATTGCTGCTACCACTACCATCAAAACTATCATATTATAGTGCTACTTATCACTTTGCTGCAGCTAATTAATCTCTAGGTGTGGTTGAATTGACAACTCAGCTGCTAATACTTACAAATATCCATTTGCTCCCCTTGTGTCGAATCTATAAATTTGGTTGAATACTCTACCCTCGAAAACTGTTGCGATCCCCTATACTTGTGGGTTATCAAGTCTTTTTTCTGGCGCCGTTGCCGGGGAGCATAACTATATTTGTCGAGTCACTTGGAATTATTATCAATATATCACTATGAAGATTCCGAAGGATGCTAAGACTAAGATTTTTCCCTCTAAGACGAGGGGAGGTAAGGATCTACCATCCAGTTCTGCTTTAGATTCACCTTCTGTTATAAGTAAACTTGCAACACCGCCACATGCTATTAATCCTGATATGTCGCAAGTTATTGAGGATGCTACTTCTGCTATGCATGATACTTATGATGATGCTAGTACCTAGCATGATGATGATGTGCCACTTGGTGACTTTCTTGATGAACAAATTATTAGAGTAAGACAACATGATGTTGTTGAATCTGATGATGAGCTCGAAACTAAAAATTTTGAAACGCCTGCTAGAACTAGCCTTCTTAGATATGAATTGCCTAAGGTACCTGAAGGTTATGTTATGAGTGAGGAAACAACTAGAGATATTCTTGCTTGTAATGATAGAGATGATCTAGAGAAATTATTATGCAAGTATAAAGAAAAGTCTCTGAATGCTAGAATGAAATATGATCCTAAGTTTGCTACCCCACCTATCTTTATTGATGATAAGAATTATGAATTCTCTGTCGACCCAGAATTAATCACTTTGGTTGAATCGGATCCTTTCCATGGTTATGAAACTAAAACAGTTGTGGCACATCTCACTAAGTTAAATGACATAGCCACCCTTTTTACTCATGATTAGAAAACCCGTTACTACTATATTCTCAACTTATTTCCGTTCTCATTTAAGGGTGATGCTAAAGCTTGGTACAATACTCTTACTCCTAGTTGTGTGCTTAGTCCCCAGGATATGATTTATTACTTCTCTGAAAAATATTTTCCTGCTCATAAGAAACAAGCTGCCTTACAGGAAATATTTAACTTTGTGCAAATTAAAAAAGAGAGTCTCCCACAAGCTTGGGGGAGGCTTTGCCAGTTACTTAATGCTTTGCCTGGTCATCCTCTTAAGAAAAATGTAATACTCGATATCTTCTATAATGGACTAACTGATGCTTCTAGGGACTTCCTAGATAGTTGTGATGGTTGTGTTTTCAGGGAACAAACTATTGGAGTTGCTGAAGAACTATTGAAAAATCATGATGATTGTACTCTTCCTGAACCACCGCCTAAGCCTACTCCGAAGAAGAGGGGTATATTATATCTAAGTCCTGAAGATATGCAAGAGGCAAAGATATCTATGAAGGAAAAATGTATTAAAGCTGAGGATGTAAAAATTTTACCTCCTATTGAAGAAATACATGGGCTTGGTACACCACATCTGCCTAAGGTGGTAGAGGTAAATTCTCTAATGAAATCCAATGAGAATGATATTCCTCACAATATGCGCCCTAGCCAATGCTTTCATGAGTTTGAAAATTATGTTAGGAAACAAGATCACTTCAATGCAAATGTTATGAAACAATTGCAATACTATTCTGATATGATTGCTCGCTTGAGTGACTTGTTATTTAGAATTTCAAATGATGTTAGAGGTGTAGGAAAACATGCTTCTATGGTACAAACCCAGCTAGAACAAGTTGCTAAATCTCAAAGAGAATTACTTGATGAGATGAATATCAACGTACATGACTTTGCTGTTAGAGTTGCAACTAGAGGAGGAAAAATGACTCAGGAACCACTTTATCCTGAGGGACACAAAAAATGAATTGAACAGGATTCACAAAGAAATAACACCACTGCACCTAGTCCCTCTAAAAATAAAAATAAAAAGAAAACTGATAGGAATTTGCAAGCTACTAGTGAAAATGAGGTAGAAACATCCTCCTGACAATGATAATGATGTTTCTATCTCTGATGCTGAAACTCAATCGAGTAATGAACATCCACCCGTTGTAATAAAAAACAATGCGGATGTTCATGAAGATATTCAATTAAATAACGAAAGAGAACCAGATAATGATTTTGAGATAGAACCACGAGTTGATATTGAGAACCCACAACCTAAGAATAAAAGATATGATAAACAAGACTTTGTTGCTAGGAAACACGGTAAAGAAAGAGAACCATGGGTTCAAAAACCTATGCCCTTTACACCCAAATCAACTAAAAAGAAATATGATGAAGAATTTGAACGCTTTGCTGAAATGCCGAGCCCAGTCTTTTTGCCTACTCGCTAGACTGATATCTGGAAAATGCTTCCTTATGCAAAGTACATGAAAGACATCATCACCAATAAGAGAAAAATACTAGAGGCTGAAATCTCCACCATGCTTGCTAATTATACTTTTAAGGATGGAGTACCTAAAAAACTTGGAGACCCAGGAATAACAACTATACCTTGCTCCATCAAAAAGAATTATGTGAAAACTGCTTTATGTGATTTAGGAGCTGGTGTTAGTGTTATGCCTTTCTCCTTATATAAAAGACTTGATTTTAATAAACTCACACCTACTAAAATATCTTTGCAAATGGCTGATAAATCAACTGCCATCCCTATCGGTATCTGTGAGGATGTGCCCGTTGTTGTTTGTAATGTTATTATTTTGACTGACTTTGTTATACTTGAGATGACCGAGGAAGACAACATGTCAATTATCCTGGGTAGACCCTTCTTGAATACTACATGCGCTGTTATTGATTGCAATAAAAGCAAGGTCACTTTTCATATCAATGGTAATGAGCATACGGTGCACTTTCCGAAGAAACAATTCCAAGTGAATGGTGTTCATGTTATTAAAAAATCTCCGACAATCACTATTGGAAGTTTTCAAATACCTCTACCTACTGTTAAAAAGAAATATGAAATGCTTATTACTAGGGACTTTCATATCACCATTGAGGTAACTTAGTGATTTACAAAAGTTCTTCAGTTTCATGCTAATCGAAAGTGGTTGTTAATAAGACGTGAACAACCTTATTAATGGATCATTTTTGAGCGGTATGAAGTTGATGAATTTAGTAAGCACTAGCTTTCGTCCCCATCTTTTGTTTTCTGTTTTTATTAGTTAAATAAAATTAAATGCCATGTTTTGTCTCTTTTCTGAATTTCCCGTGCAATAAAAAAATGGCCCAAAAATAAAAGTTCTCAGAATGCCCTGAAAATTTAACATGATTTTTTTCTCCAAATATTTAAGAATTTCTGGTGCAAATAATATCAAAGGGAGGTGCACCATGTGGGCACAACCCACCTGGGCGCGCCCGAACCCCCAGGCGCGCCCTGGTGGGTTGTGGTCCCCATGTGGGCCCCTCCCTTATCTCTTTATACCACTTCATCACTTACCTCCAGAAAAAAAATTCTCCATTGCTCTCTCTCTCTCTCTCTCTCTCTCTCTCGTGTTCTTGCCCTCAATCCCGTAGATTTTGATCTCTTTGCTCGAAGCTCCGTTTCTAAAACTATTTCGGGGGATTTTTGCTTGGTATGTGACTCCTCCGTTTGTCCAATTAGTTTTTGTTTTAGTAGTTTATATTTTGAATAATTAGCTACTCTTGGTGCTGCTGTAGATGAGCTTGCATGTTGAATTCTTAGAGTTCTAAGTGTTTTGAATGCTTGCTATGGCTTCTATGTATCCCTATGAGTAGTTGCTAACAATTTTGTAGAGTTTTGTTGATAAATTTTTGTCACACAAAATTTTTCGCAAAATTATACGCGAACATGATGAGCCTCTTTGGAAGGAGTTATTCGAGGAGGAGATCCTCAGGAGCATCTTCTAGTGACAGCTTCGCTCGTCTTTCGTATACTGAACCAAGTGAAAGTTCCATACGAGATGCCACCACTAAAACATGCTTATGGCCTTGTGATGATTATATGGTCACGTGGGTATTAAGGAGGAATTTGAGCAATTGGTTCACAATGCGGGTCTCGGTCCCTATATTTCAGATAAATGCGATCAACACCTCACTCTCACTGAATCATTTGTTAAAGGATTTAAATTCATCCCCGTGAGTCTAGGGTGTCTTATAAACTATATACAAATCCTTTTACCATATCACTAGAGAGTTTTGCCCATCACTGCAAAATTCCATTATGGGGTTCGCTTGACGAACCACCAAGGGCTGAGTACCAATCATTTTTAACTAGTCTTTGCTACGGTGAAACCAGGGGGGTGACGCAAGGTAGAATAAAGAGCATTCATTTTCCTGCAATTTAGTACTTTGCTTTATTTAATGGGAAATGCATTGTAGGCAAACAAGATTGTAGTACACTTTGCGCTCCAGACTTGAGCCTTATACGCACCGCCCTCACCAATGATAGGAGTTATAATCTTGGGGGCGATTATTGCACGCAGGTTACAACACAATGCTACTAGTGGCTGGTTCTATGGCAGAATCTATGCCACGCATTTAGCAAGAGAGCTGGGTGTTTCACCCTTACCCTTTCACCCTATACTACCCACGTAGTACTTAGACTTTGATGCCATGAAAAACCATAAGATCCTCAAAGGAGACATTCATAACTTCACATACAAATTTTTATTTAACCAATCGACTGTTGTGTACACATATTTGCCTGCGCTTGCTCTTTTTGATTATCACAACAAGGGAAGATATTTCATTCTTGAGAGCGAGCCCCGAGCCCACAACACTGTGGTCAAGGCAGCACGGGTGATGACACAACATAAAAGCGGTTCCCTATGCATTGTGTGTAGTGAATGTTGGGTGTTAGCATGACTAGATATTTTCTACCATGAATTACAATGTTTAGTCGCTGCTCGGACTTTGGAGGTGCTCTGCATTTATGTTTTGCGGTCTCATAAAGGGCTAGCAAGATACCACTATTCTCATATTATATCATGGTTGTTCTGATAACATGTTGCTGTTTGAGATATCTTATTATTGCTCGCTAGCTGATTATGTCATTGATATGAGTAATTATATTTTTTAAGAGTTATTGTCGACATGGTTGGTTATAACGCTGGCTGAAAACCTGGGCGCTGTTTAAGCTTATTTTTGCAAACAAGAGTAAAACAGTTCATAAATGTTCTTCTTTTTCACTTTCAGTTTATCAACTGAATTGCTTGAAGATAAGAAAATGTTTAAGCTTGGGGGAGTTGATACGTCCCCAACGTATCTACTTTTCCTAACGCTTTTCTTCTTGTTGTGGACTCTAATTTGCATGATTGGAATGAAATTAACCCCGGACTCACGCTGTTTTCAGTAGAACCACCATGGTGTTGTTTTTGCGCAGACATAAAAGTTCTCGGAATGGAACGAAACTTTGCGAGGATTTTTTATACAATAAAAGAAAAATACTGGAGCCAAGAACCACAGGAGAGGGGCACCTGGGTGGGCACAACCCACCAGGGTGCGCCCCACTCCTAGCGCGCCCAGGTGGGTTGTCCCCACCTGGTGGCCCAGCAGACGTCAACCCTCATACTATAAATTCACATTTGCATAGAAAAAAATCAGGGAGGAAGAATTATGGTGATCTACGAGACGGAGCAGCCACCACCTGCTGTTCTTCATCGGGAGGCCAGATCTGGAGTCCATTTGGGGATCCGGAGAGGGGGATCTTCGTCCTTCGTCATCACCAATCCTTCTCCATCTCCAATTCCATGATGATCCCCACTGGGAGTGAGTAATTCCTTCGTAGGCTCGCTGGTCAGTGAGGAGTTGGATGAGATTCATCATGTAATCTAGTTAGTTTTGTTAGGGCCGATCACTAGTATCCACTATGTTCTGAGATTGATGTTGCTATGACTTTGCCATGCTTAATGCTTGTCACTTTGGGACCGGGTGCCATGATTTCAGATCTGAACCGTTTATGATATTACCATTATATTCAATTTTTAGATTGATCTTGCAAGTTATATTCACCTACTACGTGTTATGACCCGGCAACCCCAGAGTGACAGTAGCCGGAACCACTCCCGGTGATGACCGTAGTTTGAGGAGTTTATGTATTCGTCGTGTGATAATGCTTTGTTCCGGTTCTCTATTAAAAGGAGGCCTTAATATCCCTTAGTTTCCAATATGGACCCGGCTGCTATGGGAGGGTAGGACAAAATATGTCATGCAAGTTCTTTACATAAGTATATATGGCTATTTAAGGAATACATGCCTACGTTATATTTATTATCCGGAGCTAGTGCCGTATGGCCCTAGGTTATGACTGTCACATGATGAATATCATCCAACAAGTTGCCGATCCAATGCCTACGAATTTATCTTATATTGATCTTGCCAAGTTATTACTGCTATCATTACTGCTGCACTTGCTACAAAACTATTGCTATCACTATTACCGTTACCATTGCTGCTACCACTACCATCAAAACTACCATATTACTATGCTACTGATCACTTTGCTGGAGATAATTAATCTCTAGGTGTGGTTGTATTGACAACTCAGCTGCTAATACTTACAAATATCCTTTGGCTCCCCTTGTGTTGAATCTATAAATTTGGGTTGAATACTCTAGCCTCGAAAACTTTTGCGATCCCTTATACTTGTGGGTTATCAACCAACTAGAGAAAAAGCTAATGATAAGGATCATGAAACTTCGGATCAAGTTACTACTGAACCTCGAAGGTCGACCAGAACACGTACCGCACCAGAGTGGTATGGTAACCTTGTCCTGGAAGTCATGTTGTTAGACAACGGAGAACCTTCGAACTATGAAGAAGCTATGATGAGCCCATATTTCATAAAATGGCTTGTGGCCATGAAATCCGAGATATGATCCATGTATGAAAACATATTGTGGACTTTGTTGGACTTGCCCATTGATCGACAAGCCATAGAGAATAAATAGATCTTCAAGAAGAAGACTGGCACTGATGGTAATGTTACTGTGTAGAAATTTGGACTTGTCGCAAAAGATTTTCGACAAGTTCATGGAGTTCACTACGATGAGATTTTCTCACCCGTAGTGATGCTTAAGTCTGTCTGAATCATGTTAGCAATTGCTGCATTTTATGATTATGAAATCTGGCAAATGGATGTCAAAACTGCATTCCTTAATGGATTTCTGAAAGAAGAGTTGTATATGATACAACCAGAAGGTTTTGTCGATCCTAAAGGTGCTAGCAAAGTGTGCAAGCTTCAACGATCCAATTATGGACTGGTGCAAGCATCTCGGAGTTGGAATATACGCTTTGATGAAGTGATCAAAGCATATGGTTTTATACAGACTTACGATGAAGCCTGTATTTACAAGAAAGTGAGGAGGAGCTCTGTAGCATTTCTGATATTATATGTGGATGACATATTAATTGTTGATTGGAAATGATATATAATTTCTAGATAGCATAAAAAGATACTTGAATAAGAACTTTTCAATGAAAGACCTCGGTGAAGCTGCTTATATATTGGGCATCAAGATCTATAGAGATAGATCAAGACGCTTAATAGGACTTTCACGAAGGACATACCTTGACAAAGTTTTGAAGAAGTTCAAAATGGATCAGTCAAAGAAAGGGTTCTTGCCTGTGTTACAAGGTGTGAAATTGAGTCAGACTCAAAGCCGGACCACTACAGAAGATAGAGAGAAAATGAAAGTCATTCCATTTTCCTCAGCCTTAGGTTCTATCATGTATGCTATGTTGTGTACCAGACCTGATGTGTGCCTTGCCATAAGCTTGGAGGGAGGTACCTAAGTAATCCAGGAGTGGATCACTGGACATCGGTCAAGAACACCATGAAGTACTTGAAAATGACAAAGGATATGTTTCTCGTTTATGGAGGTGATGAAGAGCTTGTCGTAAAGGGTTACCTCGATGCTACCTTCGACACAAACCCGGATGACTCTAAGTCTCAGACCGGATACATTTTTATATTGAATGGTGGAGTTGTCAGTTGGTGCAGTTCCAAGCAGAGCGTCGTGGCGGGATCTAAGTGTGAAGCAGAGTACATAGCTGCTTCGGAAGCAACACATGAAGGAGTCTGGATGAAGGAGTTCATATTCGATCTAGGTGTAATACCTAGTGCATTGGTTCCAAAGAAAATATTTTGTGACAACACTGGAGCAATTGCCTCGGCAATGGAATCCAGGTTTCAGAAGAGAACAAAACACATCAAGAGACGCTTCAACTCCATTCATGAAAAGGTCAAGGATGGAGACAATGAAATTTGCAAAATACATACGGATCTAAATGTGGCAGGCCCATTGACTAAGCCTCTTCCGCGGGCAAAACATGATCAGCAGCAAGACTCCATGGGTGTTAGATACATTACAATGTAATCTAGATTATTGACTCTAGTGCAAGTGGGAGACTAATGGAAATATGCCCTAGAGGCAATAATAAAGTTGTTATTATTTTATATTTCCTTATTCATGATAAATGTTTATTATTCATGCTAGAATTATATTGACCGGAAACCTAAATACATGTGTGAATACATAAACATATGCCATGTCCCTATTAAGCCTCTACTAGACTAGCTCGTTGATCAAAGATGGTTAAGGTTTCCTAACCACAGACATGAGTTGTCATTTGATAACATGATCACAACATTGGGAGAATGATGTGATTGACAAGACCCATCCGTCAGCTTAGCATATGATCGTTCAGTTTATTGCTATTGCTTTCTTAATGTGAAATACATATTCCTTCGACTATGAGATCATGCAACTCCTAGATACCGGAGGAATACCTTCTGTGCTAGCAAAGTCACAACATAATTGGGTGATCATAAAGATGCTCTATAGGTATCTCCGAAGGTGTCTGTTGAGTTGGCATGGATCGAGACTAGGATTTATCACTCCGAGTATCGTAGAGGTATCTCTGGGCCCTCTCGGTAATACACATCACAAGAAGCTTGCAAGCAAAATGACTAACAAGTTATTTATGAGATGATGTATTATGGAATGAGTAAAGAGACTTGCCGGTAACGAGATTGAACTAGGTATAGAGATACCAAGGACCGAATCTCGGGCAAGTAACATACCGATGGACAAAGGGAATTACGTATGTTGTCATAACGGTTCGACCGATAAAGATCTTTGTAGAATATGTAGGAACCAATATGGGCATCCAGGTTCCGCTATTGGTTATTGACCGGAGAGTTGTCTCGGTCATGTCTACATAGTTCTCGAACCTGTAGGGTCCGCACGCTTAATGTTCGATAATGATATAGTGTTATATGAGTTATGTGATTTGGTGACCGAATGTTGTTCGGATTCCTGGATGAGATCACGGAAATGACGAGGAGCTCCGGAATGGTCCGGAGGTAAAGATTGATATATCGCACAATACTATTTGGACACCGGAAAAGTTTTGGGATATACCGGAGTACCAGAAGGGGTTCAGGGAGGCCCGAGGTAGGTTATTGGGCCTTATGGGCCAAAGGGGAAGAGCACACCCGCCCACAAGAGGCTGGTGCGCCCCTCTACCCCCTGCCCACGCACCAAAGGAGGGAGGGAAGGAAAGGGGAGGCGCCCTAAGGCAGCCAGCTCCCTTCCTTTCCCCCTCAAGTTCAAATAAGCAAAAAAGGGGTCGCGGCTAGGCAGGTGCCCTAGGGCAGCCACCGGCCACTTGGGGTGCCCTAGGGGCTGCCTCTCCTCCTCCACCTATATATATGAGGGAGGGGCACCACACAACACACAAGACTGTCTTAGCCGTGTGCGGTGCCCCTCTCGACAATTTTGTCCCTCGGTCATATTTTCGTAGTGCTTAGGCGATGCCCTGCGGAGGTATCATCACCATCACCGTCACCACTCCGTCATGCTGCCAGAACTCATCTACTACTTCCCCCGTCTTGCTGGATCAAGAAGGCAAGGACATCACAGAGCTGAACGTGTGTTGAACACGGAGGTGCCGCACGTTTGATACTTGATCGTTTGGATCATGAAGAAGCTTGACTACATCAACCGCGTTAATAAACGCTTCCGCTTATGGTCTACGAGGGTACGTAGACACACTCTCCCCTCTCATGGCTATGCATCTCCTTAGATAGATCTTGTGTGTGCGTAGAATTTTTTTTGTTTTCCATGCACGTTTCCCAACATTGCCGCCATAGGGGATTTGCGCCGAGTTAGGGTAAAAATCCCACCCCCCTCGTGCTTCAAATTTTCTGACTGAACGCACTAGGATTCGCCATTATTTATGGTACGTATGAACTACTTCAATCCACCAGATCGATTCCATAGATTAGTTTCGAGTAAAATTTTAGGCTTAAGTTTTTGCTAAAAGCATCTCAGACCGACTGAATTGGAATTTTTGGAGTCATCGATTTGGCCCTGGCCAATGCACTAGTACGTCTCGGTACCACTGAGAAGTACAAATCGGTGAGACCAAAAGTAACATTTCAGTGAAACCCTAGCATCTCGGAGACACCAAAACATATCTCAGTCTGACGGAACTGATTTGCCTTGGTTCGGTTGAGTGCTTTCGTATCACCGAGATTATCAATTCGGTGGATCCGAAATGCATTCTGTGAAAACTTGAAACTAAGATTTGAACTCAATTTTCATGAAAAATATCCGCGTTTTGTGATAACTCATGTACTCTGCCCATACATATCTATTCACAGGGTCTGTTAGCAAAGATGTCTGATGCAACTGACAACATGCCATCTTAGTGAGGGTTCAAGTCCAGAAGGAAGTTTTTATGAGGGGGAAAGAAGCTCTTCAGATCTCGCAAAAGTTGCCACAAAAAATAGAAAGAAGAGAACCTCAGATGACGAGGATGAAGACTTTGTGGCTGGAGAAGCCACTTCAAAGAAGAAGAAAGTGCTTGTAAAAGAACATGGCACATATGCTAGCAATAAACCTTCTGCCTCTGCCAAGGACAAGCTAGCTATGAGAAAAGTCAGAAAGAATAGCATGACTTGATGAAGAGACAACAACTATAGGGAACAAGAAGAGGGTAAGCAAAACTATTGCTCATGTTGTTGGCAGACCCTCCATGATGATTGATGAGGAGGAAGAGGAGGAACTAGAAGTTGATGCGCCTCCAGCCAAGACTTAGAAACTCATGTCTGATGCCATGAGGAGTTGTGGACTGCTACCCCTTATAAGTCCAAGCCCAAGGCCTCTGCATCCAAGCCCAAGAGATCAACACGAAATATACCCGCTTCACAGAAGAACAAGGCCCTAGTGCCTGATACTGATATTGAGCCACTAGTGCTCAGGAAGTTGAAGCCAAAGATACCAGGCCATAACAACACACATCCAGTTGCACATAACATGATGCTGATGAATGACAAAGGCCTGCGAGAGTGGAGGATGTCTCATCCATATTCTGCCAGGAGGAGGACTGCTTGTGATTATTATTTTCACACCATAGAGCAACATGATTTCTATGAAACTGTGCTGCTTGACAAGAAGCCAATTGTTAATGATATGAAGTGGGTGGACTGGAATTATATTTATGCCAATGAAGACTAATTCCCCCATGTTCATGAGAGCTTCAGGTTTACATGAGTTGATGCCTTTGTTGGGAAGAAGCTCACAAAGTGGAATGATGAGATGATCATGCAATTCCACTCCACTCCACACTTCTATCCAGATGGCAGAATTGTGTGGATGACTAAGGAATCTAGATACCAGTCAACTATTTCTGAATAGGTTGGACTTCTTGGCACTCCAAAAGAAGATGATGATATTGATGTCTATGGCAAGCCCATGATGGATCACAAATCTATGGCTAACATGTACAAGCCCATTCTCGAGAAAGATCTTGACATGCACACGCTTGGTTCTGTGAAGCAGCTGCTAGTTGGTTTGGCCACCACCAACACTATCTTGAGGCACACTCTTTTGCCCAAGTCTAGAGATGACAAGATGATCTGTGGCCACTCCATCAACTTGCTGCATTCGTTTGATAGTCTGCAGAAATTCAAAGTGATGAGCCTTATCATTGAGACTATCAAGAGAGCCGCAGCTGACGAGAAGAGATCATGTGGATTTGCTCCGCACATTCAGTTGCTCATCAACTCCACGGTTGGAACAATCATATACCTACTTGATCGTGAGCATCTTCCATTACAACATGAGTTCGAGGACAATGTAATGGTGGTGGATCCTTCACATCCTACATCTGCTCAAGCTCAAAAGGAGATTCAGGCAGCTGCAATAGCAAAGCAAAGAAGGCCTCTGACCCCAATGCTCCCATTGCCAACCTCAAGTCCAAGAACGACCAGATGACTTATCTGCTGGAAGCTACCCTTAGGATTGAGCAAGGTCTAGCCAACCTCGCCAAGAACCAGGAAATCTTAGAGCGGGTAGTCGAGGATAGGGTATATAATCTTAATGTCAAGATTACTCAGGTACAATCTATAGTGGAGAAGCTCATAGATGATGTTGACAAAGCCAAGCTGTTTCCGATGACAGTGGATATGAGAGACAAATGACTTAGAGATATCAGACAGTACCCAGGGCACCCAGATTTGCTGTTGTGCCTGTTGCAGACACGAGGACCACTCACTCTGCACCAGCTGCTACTTATACAGTGCCACCAGCCCAACAAACGTCAGCTGTTGTGCCTGTCTTTACCCCACCAGCCCAGCAGACGTCAGCTGAATCTTTCGCGGACGGACTCATCTCAACGCCATCTACACACACTGGAGCTTCCAGCCAGAGATCACCTTCAGGAGCTGCCGATGATCGTGCCTAGAGAGACAGATATCTCTCTACCTATTCGAACTTTTTTCTACTTGTTGCCAAAGGGGGAGAATTTTTATAGAACATTAGGCTTTGAGAGAGAGTGTGTCTCGCTTTTGCTCGTCGTTTTTCTTGAGTTTTTGCTACTATATCCATTTGATCCATGCTACTTTGCTTGTTATGCATGTGAGATACTACTATGGTTATGTGTGATTGATCGTATGTAATACCCTGGTAGTTAAGCTAAAGTAACCACACACTAATGGTGCCATGTCATCACAATTAATTTTCTAAACCTCACCTCCGAATTCAAATTCAGATTCAAAATACAATCAACTTATTATTTCTTCGAGCGGTAAAAAAATGTTTGCTAGGTTGCAAAAATTCACTAACTAATTGTCATGAATAAACCAACATTCTTTGAAATATTAAAATTCCTCTAACCTTTTTAAGTCAGTAGCAAAACATCCCCAAATTAAATCATTTATATTTAAACAAATTTCAAATGGATTCAAATAATCCTCAAGCTTTTTGTGGCAGTGTAGTCTATGGAATAGTATTTATGTAGCTAAGTTTCACATTTAACAAAAGTCACTTGATGCTAAAAGGAGTTACAAAACAGAGGCTAGAAAACAGAATAAAAGAAAAGGAAAGGAAACTAGCAAACCTCTACTTCGCACATGGGCCTACACCGTACAGTAGCCGCCCAACATGACTACAGTGCGGCTGGGCCCATGCCACCAGGCCTTTTCTCCCACCTCTCGCCAGGAGAAACAGAGCCATGGTGTGGCCGCCATCGCGCGGCTGCGTAGCTCGATCTTTGACGCATGGCGCTACATGACGTCATGGAAAGGATAAGGGCATCGCCCGCATCCGTCCCGCGAAAACCTAACCACTTTCCCCTCTCCCCTCGCCCTCTCCAATCGGCCGAGCGTCGTCGTCGTCGTCGTCGCCGTCTGCCACCACCGCGGCGACCGCCAGCCCCATTCTTCTCAGTTATGTCTGGAGGCATCGCCACGCCATGTCTCCTGCGACAAGCCGCTAGAGCTGGAGAGCCCTACAGTCCCGGGTTCGAGGGCGCCGCAGCTTCTCCGACGACCCCGTCGCTTTCTGCTGCTACAAAGCCGTCAACGGCCTCTCGTGAGCCACATGGTGAGCAGCCACACAAAACCCCTCTCTTCCCCGACTGAATCCATCCCCGTTGCTTCCTTCATCTTGGCCATGTTGTTGCTGCCGCGGGGCCTTGCCGTTCGCTGATTTCGTCCGCCCCCGCCGCAGCCTGGCCACTCCTGCTCCCCCACGCGCTCTGGCCGTCCTGATGCCCATCTTCTGGTATAAGGTGTCTTCTGCCCTGGAAAAAATCATATGGAGGTTTTTGGGACGAAGAGCCGCCGTCTTGAGGCGGAACCAATCTAGGGCTCCGGCGGAGTTGTTCTGCCGGGGAAACTTCCCTCCGAGAGGGGGAGATAGTCACCATCGTCATCACCATCGATCCTCTCATCGGGAGGGGTTCCATCTCCATCTCCATCAACATCTTCACCATCACCATCTCCTCTCAAACCCTAGTTCATCTCTTGTATCCAATCTTTGTATCAAAACCTTAGATTGGTACCTGTGGGTTGCTAGTAGTGTTGATTACTCCTTGTAGTTGATGCTAGTTGGTTTATCTAGTGGAAGATCATATGTTCATCTCCATTATGCATATTAATATCCATCTGATCATCAACATGAATATGATTTGTGAGTAGTTACGTTTGTTCCTGAGGACATGGGAGAAGTCTTGCTATAAGTAGTCATGTGAATTTGCTATTCGTTCGATATTTTGATGAGATGTATGTTGTCTTTCCTCTAGTGGTGTTATGTGAACGTCGACTACATGACACTTCACCATTGTATGAGCCTAGATGAAGGCATTGGAAAGTAATAAGTAGATGATGGGTTGCTAGAGTGATAGAATATTAAACCCTAGTTTATGCGTTGCTTCGTAAGGGGCTGATTTGGATCCATATGTTTCATGCTATGGTTTGGTTTACCTTAATACTTATTTTGTAGTTGTGGATGCTTGCAATAGAGGTTAATCATAAGTGGGATGCTTGTCCAAGTAAGATAAGCACCCAAGCACCGGTCCACCCACATACCAAATTATCAAAGTAACGAACGCGAATCATATGAGCTTGATGCAAACTAGCTTGACGACAATTCCCATGTGTCCTCGGGAGCGCTTTACTTTATATAAGAGTTTGTCCAGGCTTGTCCTTTGCTAAAAAAAATGACTGGGCCATCTTGCTGCACCTTATTTACTTTTACCACTTGTTTCTCCTTACAAATTACTTTATCACAAAACTATCTCTTTCCGTTAATTGCAGTGCATGCAGAGAACACCTTACTGAAAACTGCCTATCATTTCCTTCTGCTCCTCATTCGGTTCGATACTCTTACTTATCGAAAGGACTACGATAGATCCTCTACACTTGTGGGTCATCAAGACTCTTTTCTGGCCCCGTTTCCGGGAGTGAAGCGCCTTTGGTAAGTGGAATTTGGTAAGGAAAATTTATATAGTGTGCTGAAATTTACTATCACTTGTTACTGTGGAACATAATCCTTTGAGGGGCTTGTTCGGGTATGATAGAGAAACTGCTAGCTAATCCCTTTACAGGAGATGGAACATTGCATCCCTATTTGCACCTAATCTATGTGGATGAAGTTTGTGGATTATTTAAGCTTGCAGGTATGCCCGAGGATGTTATCAAGAAGAAGGTCTTCAATTTATCTTTGAAGGTAAAAGCATTGACATGGTTTAGGCTATGTGATGATATTGGATCCTGGAACTAAAACCGATTGAAATTGGAATTTCATCAGAAGTTCTATCCTATGCATCAAGTTCATCGTGATCGTAATGATATATATAAATTTTGGCTCAAGCTTGGGGTTGGCTTATGTCAATGTTACATTCATGCCCCAATAATGATCTTTCAAGAGAAATTATTATTCAAAAAATTTATGCTCGGCTTACTCTCGATAATCGCTCCATGCTCGATACTTCTTGCACTAGTTCTTTCATGATGAAGACTATTGAATTCAAATGGGATTTATTGAAAATAATTAAATGCAACTCTAAAGATTTGGATCTCGACGAAGGTAAGGAGACAGGTATAACACCTAAGTTTGATTGTGTTAAATCTTTTGTGGATACCGATGTTTTCCGTGATTTTAGCACTAAATATGGACTTGACTCTGAGATAGTAGCTTCTTTATGTGAATCATTTTCTACTCATGTTGATCTCCCTAAGGAGAAGTGGTTTAAATATCATCCGACCATTGCAGTAAAAGTAGTTGAACCTGTTAGAGTTGAAGAAAATACTATCACTTATAATGTTGATCCTATTGTTCCTACTGCTTATATTGGGAAACCACCCTTTCCTGTTAGAATAAAGGATCATGCTAAAGCTTTAACTGTGGTTCGTAAGAGTAATACTAGAACACCTACACCCTATGAGCAAATTAAAGTTGAACCTAGTGTTGCTATGGTTAAGGATCTCTTGGTCAATAATATTGATGGGCATGTTATTTACTTCTATGATGAAGCTGCTAGAATTGCTAGACCCGATACTAAAAATAAACATAGACCTGTTGTAGGCATGCCTGTTATTTCTGTTAAAATAGGAAATCATTGCTATCATGGCTTATGTGACATGGGTGCTAGTGCTAGTGCAATACCTCATTCCTTATATGAAGAAATTATGCACGATATTGCACCTGCTGAGCTAGAAGGTATTGATCTTACAATTAAGCTTGCCAATAGAGACACCATTGCACCAGTTGGGATTGTCAGATATGTTGAAGTCTTGTGTGGGAAATTTAAATACCCTACTGATTTTCTTGTTCTTGGTTCCCCACAAGATGAGTTTTGCCCCATTATATTTGGTAGACCCTGCTTGAATACTGTTAATGCTAAGATAGACTGCAAAAAGGATGTTGTTACTATTTGTTTAGTGGATATGTCTCATGATTTTAACTTTGCAAAATTTCGTAGACAACCCCATGATAAATAATTGCCTAGTAAGGATGAAATTATTGGTCTTGCTTCTATTCTTGTGCCTCCTAACGACCCTTTAGAACAATATCTACTAGACCATGAAAATGATATGTATATGAATGAGAGAAGGGAAATAGATGAAATATTCTTTAAATAGGGACCTTTATTGAAACACAACTTGCGTGTTGAAATTCTAGGGAATCCTCCTCCACCCAAGGGAGATCCCGTGTTTGAGCTCAAACCATTACCTGATACTCTTAAGTATGCTTATCTCGATGAAAAGAAGATATACCCTATTATTATTAGTGCTAACCTTTCAGAGCAGGAAGAAAAGAAATTATTGAGAACTCTGAAGAAGCACCGTGCTGCCATTGGATATACTCTTGATGATCTTAAGGGCATTAGTCCCACTCTGTGCCAGCATAAAATAAAATTGGAGAAAGACGCTAAACCGGTTGTTGATCATCAACAACGGTTAAATCCTAGGATGAAAGAAGTGGTAAGAAAGAAATACTAAAGCTTCTAGAGGCAGGTATAATTTATTCAGTTGCTGATAGTCAGTGGGTAAGTCCTGTCCATTGTGTCCCTAAGAAGGGAGGTATTATTGTTGTTCCTAATGATAAAGATTAATTGATGCCACAGAGAATTTTTTACAGGCTATAGAATGGTAATTGATTTCCGCAAATTAAATAAAGCTACTAAGAAGGATCATTATCCTCGACCTTTTATTGATCAAATGCTAGAAAGATTATCAAAACATACTCATTTTTGCTTTCTAGATGGCTATTATGGTTTCTCTCAAATACATGTGTCAAAAGAGGATCAAGAAAAGACCACTTTTACTTGCCCTTTCGGTACCTTTGCTTATAGACGTATGCCTTTTGGTTTATGTAATGCACCTGCTACCTTTCAAAGATGCATGATGGCTATATTATCTGATTTTTGTGAAAAGATTGTTGAGGTTTTCATGCATGATTTTTCCGTTTATGGAACTTCTTTTGATGATTGCTTGAGCAACCTTGATTGAGTTTTGCAGAGATGTGAAGAAACTAATCTTGTCTTGAATTCGGAAAAGTGTCACTTTATGGTTAATGAAGGTATTGTCTTGGGGCATAAAATTTCTGAAAGAGGTATTGAAGTTGATAAAGCTAAAGTTGATGCTATTGAAAAGATGCCGTGTCCCAAGGACATCAAAGGTATAAGAAGTTTCCTTGGTCATGCCGGGTTTTATAGGAGGTTCATTAAGGACTTCTCCAAAATCTCTAGGCCTCTGACTAACCTCTTACAAAAAGATGTTCCTTTTGTTTTTGATGATGATTGTGTAGAAGCATTTGAAATACCTAAGAAAGCATTGATTTTTGCACCTATTGTCCAGCCTCCTGACTGGAATTTACCCTTTGAAATTATGTGCGATGCTAGTGATTATGCTGTATGTGCTATTCTAGGACAAAGAGTTGATAAGAAATTAAATGTTATCCGATATGCTAGTAAAATTCTAGACAGTGCCCAAAGAAATTATGCTACTACTGAAAATGAATTCTTAGGAGTTGTATTTTCTTGTGATAAGATCAGACCTTATATTGTTGATTCTAAAGTAACTGTTCAAACTAATCATGCTGCTATTAAATATCTTATGGAAAAGAAAGATGCTAAACCTAGACTTGTTAGATGGGTTCTCTTGCTACAAGAATTTGATTTGCATATAACTGATAGAAAGGGAGTTGAGAACCCCGTTGCAGACAACTTATCTAGGTTAGAGAATGTTCTTGATGACCCACTACATATTGATGATAGCTTTCCTGATGAACAATTGGCTATCATAAATACTTCTCGAACTGCTCCATGGTATGCTGATTATGCTAATTATATTGTAGCTAAATTTATACCACCTAGTTTCACATACCAGCAAAATAAAAAGTTTTTCTATGATTTAAGACATTACTTCTGGGATGACCCACACCCTTACAAAGAAGGAGTAGATGGAATTATTAGACGTTGTGTACCTAAGCATGAACAAGAACAAATCCTACGCAAGTGTCATGATAGGCCCATTTTGCATCATACTTTTATGTTGATATTTATTGCACTATGGGTTGTTATTACACGTTATGTCACAATACTTATGACTTTTCGCTCTTTATATTACAAGGTTTACATGAAGAGGGAAAATGCCGGCAGCTGGAAATCAGGGTTGGAAAAGGAGCAAACATTGGAAACCTATTCTGCACAACTCAAAAAGCTCCGAAACACCGTTTCAGAAAATATAAAAAATATCTGGCGAAAGAGATTCACCAGGGGGGCCACCACCTGTCCACAAGGGTGGGGGCGCGCCCCTCCCCCCCTCTGGGCGCGCCCCCTGCCTCGTGGGCCTCCCGGTGACCCCCCCGATGCCCATCTTCTGCTATGTGGGGTGTTTTGACCTGGAAAAAATTGGAGGGTCCAGATGCCACCGTCTCGAGGCGGAACCTTGGCGGAACTAATCTAGGGCTCCGGCGGAGCTGTTCTGCCGGGGATACTTCCTCCGGGAGGGGGAAATTGTCACCGCCGTCATCACCAACAACTCTCCCATCTTGGGGAGGGTTATCTTCATCAACGTCTTTGTAATGCCCCGGATGTAATACTTTCAATTTTGGGCAATATATATATATCTCTGGCTTCATCAGTTCCATTCCGGGTTCTTCGTCTTTCGGGTTTTCGTCGTTTTGTCGTGTTGCGTGTGTGCATTCATCCATATCATGTAGTCATGTCCATTGCATTGCATTTGTGTTGTCGTTTGCATCCGGTCCCACTCGTTTCTTTCTGTTGTCCGCTTCCAGTTCTGGAGCTCTCTCACGTGTCCGTGGCATCCCCGAGGCCTACTTTGGTGTTTGGCCGTGTAACGTTCCCGTTTTGGTGTCAGACTTGTCATGCGATGTTGTTTTGGTGTGTGTAACCCGCCTGTCAAATCTCGTCGCGTTTGGAGTTCGTTTGATGCTCCAACAGTTATTCTCGTGGGCTGAAAGTACCCCCTCTTTGAGGCCCAAGACACCCCTCCAACAGCCCACCAAACCAACCCAAACCCCTCCCTTCATCTAGGCCATCCAATTGTGATCGTGTGGCCGAAAACCTCACCTCATTTGGACAACCCTAGCTCCTTGTGCCTATATAAACGTCCATCTCCCCCAATTTTCGCGTCCAGAAACCCTAATGCTTCCATAGTTCACCGCCGGTGCTTCCACCGTTGATCCGCAGTGCTTCCACCGTTGAAAATCCGTGCTTCCGACGTCCCAGGAGATCGTGCTTCCGAAGTTGTCACCGTTCTTCCGAAGGCCGCCGCCCTTGCTTCCGTCCGACGCGCGGGTCCCGCTACGTCATCTTCTTCAACCTCTCCGCCGCCGCCGTGCTTCTTCTCCGCCGCCGGCCGGAGCTCCTCCACGCCGCCTTCGCCACCGGCCGGGCCTACCCCGCCGCCGGCCTCGCCGCTCCTCCGCCGCCTCGGCCCCCCAGGCTCGCCGCCGCGCCGGCCGGCCCCCCTCCGCCGCGCCCCCGCCGGGCCAGGACGCCTGCCGGGCACCGCCGGCCTCGTCGCACCTCCGGCCGCCCCTCCGGCCAGGGCGCCGCCGGACCACCGCCGCCGATCGGGGGAGTCCCGATCTCCCCGACCCCCCGATCCAGATCGATCCCGCTGGGCCTATCGGGCGGATCCGGCGCCCGGGCCCGTTAGCCCAACCCCCGCTGGGCCGCGCCCGTTGACTCGCGCCGATCCGCCAGCCCGGTATTCGGTTGACCGCCGCCGTTGACCCATTGACCACCCTTAGGTTGCTCTCTTTTTCCACTAAGTCCCTGGTTATTTTTAGTGTCTGATGCAAACTTTGCTTAGTGATAACTTTTCGTGTGATGGTCCGATTTGAGCAAATGACATGTCAAAATGATCGTGGAGACTTGTACTACGTTTTGTTACATTGTGCCATGCATGTTTGAGGTCATCTAGATGCTTAAATATCGGTTGCAAGAGTGCTACTTGTTATAAACTGCTGTTAGTAGTTATTTTCATGCCATCTTTGCAATGTGATATCTTGGTGCATGTTTATCCAAATGAAGCAAATGATATGTCCACGTGTTCATCATGTTATGCTCTACATGTTGGTTGCTTTAGCTTGCATGATAGATTTCATCTTGCCATGTTTATCTCCTTTGCAAAGTGCTATGTGGCTGTTATGTTGTTAAACTTGTTACGAGGTGCCTCGTTGAGGAGCTCGTTGCAATTGATGTGTTTGTCCCCTTGATGCATGCTTAGATGTTTTGGATTCACCATCATGTGTACTTTGCTGTGGTGCTTACCACTTGCTATGCTTTGCTTTGAGGTGACTTAAACTTGCTCACAAAGATGCCATGATGTTACTACTGTTTTAACACTTGGTGAAATTTCACTAAGTCTGGAATCTGTAATTTCCAGATGCCATGTTTGCTTGTTGTTCTAGGCAAATCCATGCTAGTTTTGGGGTGACTCTTGATGATTCCTTGTTGTATAAGTTGTTGGCTATCCATTCATGCTCTCACATGCTTATTTGGGTGGCTGTAGCATATTTAACTCTTGCTCCCAAGTTGCAAGAAATTACTGCTGTCAGGTTTTTGTTGTCAAGTTCAATATGTCATAGCTTGTTGCTATTGATTCATGGCTCCTTTGGAGATGCTCCAATGGATTTGTTTGCTGTAGGGGATGTCTACTTTATGTCCATGCTCCTTGCCATGATGTTTGAGTGTTGTAGGCCATTTATCTCTTGCTCCGAAGTTGCTATGTGGCTGTTAATTTCAGCTTGTGCATGTTTATTGTTTCGGGTGTAACTTTTAGCCCGTTGCTCCGTTTTGGGCAAGTCCTAAATGAAACTTGTGTGATTTTGCATGTAGATTCATAATATCATATTGTTAGTGTTTTGAAGTATTTTGCTTGATGCATATTGTTGTGCTGTAACACTGTGCTTCCTAAGTAGACTTTATGTGCTTCCATAGTGCATCTGTTTTGCTTCCATAGTGCATCAGTCATGCATCCAGTAATTTTTCTGTGCATTGCATCTTGTTTGATTTCGTGCCTTGTGTGTTTGTGTTGAGTAGAGCCGGAAGCTGAGACCGAGTACGAGTACGAGCACGAGGTTACTACCGAGGTTGAGAACGAGGAGCTCTCTTACGATCCCATCGACAACTCTTCAGGCAAGATGACCGAACCCCGATAACATTACTATTTTTGCCTATTGCTAGAAGTCTCGCTCTATAGTATTTGCCTCGATGCCCATGTTTTCCTGTCAGCCTCCTATTGTAACCATGAACCTGTTTAACCACCCTACCTATGCAAACCATTGATTGGCTATACGTAGGCTTCGCTCAGCCCCTCTTATAGCATTGTTAGTTGAAGGAGAAGATTGAAGATTCTTGCTTCTTGTTGAAGCTTGTTGGGATATCACACTAAATTATTTATTAAATGAAATCATCTATATATTGGTAATGGGTGGAAGGCTAAGCCTTTTGCTTGGTGTTTTGTTCCACTCATGCCACCTTAGGAACCGTATAAACCGGTGTTATGTTCCTTGATTATGCGTTCCTCACACGGTTGGGGTTATGGGACCCCCTCGATAAACCGCTAGGTGCTAAGTCTTTTCCAGCAAGTCCCAACATTGGTACTATTCACCTAAACAACTAAAACTTGCCGAGGGAGTAATTAACCCGAGGATTAATTAATCAACCCCCCTGGGCCAGTGCTCGATTTGAGTGTTGGTCCAAACTTGAGTCGTGTGCGGTACCCCCCTTGGCAACTTGGGTTTTTGGTCACTGTACGCTATGCTCATCCGATCATGGCCTGCGACTAGATACGCACGGCTACTATCAGGGTGTCGGCACGCCGGGAGGATTTGCTGGATTAGCCTTACCTTAGTCGGAGTATCTTGAGCACGGGATTCCGAGGATACTCGGGCCTTCCCACCTTGGAGTTGCGACTCCGCGGGTCGTGGGCTTGTCATGGGCCAAGTTGGAACACCCCTGCAGGGTTTTGAACTTTCGAAAGCCGTGCCCGCGATTATGTGGCAGATGGGAATTTTTTAATATCCGGTTGTAGAAAACTTGACACCATGTTCCAATACACTACCAGCGTGAGTACCGTGACGGTCATTTTCCGAAAAGGGATTCGGGAGATGAACACGGTGGGGTTATGTTTGACTTGCTAGTTTAGGATCACTTCGTGATCAACTCTCGACCGAGGCACCTTCTCTTCTCGCTCTCTTTTACATAAGCTAGGCTAGTGCTGCTGCAGACTCTTGTTCTTTCTTCAGCCTTGTTCCACACCCAAGGCTTGGATAGTCGTGTTACCCGGGAACGGGATTGCTGAGTCCTCTGTGGCTCACAGTTACTTCACCACACCAGATGCAGGTACGATGGTGAGCTACACAGGCGATGGTACCGAGCTAGACTGGGAGTACGACGAGGAGCGTAGCCGTTACTATGTGAACTATCCGATTGATCAGTAGAGCTTCTACTAGGATTCGATCTAGACCTGTGGTTTAAGTTATGTTTGGTATCTTGTCATTTGGATCTTTACCCTTAGATGGGCTGTGATGTTTATTTGAATGATGATTGGACATGTAATGTATTTGTGTGACGTGGCGAGTGTAAGCCAACTATCTTTTTAGCTTTCATCCCTATTTTTACATGAGATGTGCAAACTTGCGATCATTCCAGAATGGGCTTATATCTTTAAGTCGTGCCTCGACACGTAGGAGATATAGTCCCATCCTGGGCATTACAAGTTGGTATTCAGAGCCTTCTCCGACCTAGAAGCCCTCACTGTTTGATCGAATCGTTGACGGTCGAGTCTAGGCACACACTAAAATATTTTGAGTCCTATATTTATATCAGAGAGTAGGATTTCTTTGCTCCTCATCTCTTTTCACTCTGGTGAGGACTCCTGACGACTACTCTTGCCTCTTCTACTTTCAAAAATTGCACCAAATTTTTTTTAGGAATCTCGCGAGTATTGTGGGATTGTTTCAATGTCTTTGTGACGAGAATATTGTTCTCGATGCCTCCTGACATTAGGGGTTGTGGCAGTGTCCCGGGGAGTTGAGCTTCGGGGTATTGTCGTCACAAACATATCGCGACAGTACTAGAATACTTAAGAAGGCCGACATCGAAAACTCTCCTATACGGTTATGTGGCAAGATAACCCCGACATCACCCAGTACTGGGGAGGTAGTTCGGGAGTATTGCCATAGCTTTGTATAGTGGATGCTTTTCGAAGGTCCGAGGTAGACGGTTTCCGAGAACAGCTGGTTATGTGTTGAAGGATGGATACAGCTGGATGTAGGATTAGAGTTGATTGCGCGATGCTTCCCCTGTATCCCCAACACTTGATTGCATAACTGGAAACTTTCGGAAATTAATAGGTGGGTTTTTCCAGTAGATCGTAGGCATTCTTCCAACGAATGCAGGTTACGGAGTTCGGGGTTCTACACTGAGTGAAGGGGTTTGATGGCCGATGTTCCGATCGGGAGTTGCATCTTAAAGGATCCTTGGCTATGCTGATCCGGGGATTGCAAAACCCTTTCATAACATGTTCCATAAGCTTTCAGCACAAAGATGTCGAACGAAGCTCGTATCTTGTGTTTGTCCCATCTGTACCTTGTTTTTTTTTCTTATTTACCTTTTGTCTCCCAGTGGCTTCTCGTGAAGATTGTTGTTATCATTTAACTGAAAATTTCATTCGTTCCTCTTGTTCGAATGATTCTTGTGAAGACTATGTTGCATTTCTATCCGTTGTTTCAGCTTATATCTTCTTTCAATCAAATTGCTGATTGGTGGTCATCTCTTTCAGGATGGCTCCGAAACGGGTTCCCAACGCTAACTCAGAGGGTGAAGAGGTTCTAGATCGTCCTCCTTCCCCTCCTCCTCCGTCTGAGGCCTGGAGAGCAATTATGCAGACTACAAACCAGAACACCCAGATGTTGATGCAGATGATGTAGCAGATGCAAGCAAATCAAGCAAATCAGGGTGCTCCAGGGAACCAAGGCAATTTCTTCAACCAACAGCACCATGCTACGCTCAACCAGTTCTTGGCCAATCAACCAAAGGCTTTCAGTTACTGTGTCGACCCTGTCGATGCTGAAGATTGGATAACCGATATCAAGAAGCATTTTGAGTGCAACAACGTAAGGCCTGAGGACTATGTGAAGTTTGCAGCCTTCCAACTCAAGGACCAAGCAGCTGACTGGTGGCAGCAGTACAAAGACTCCAGAGAAGGGCGTGTGATCTCTTGGGATGATTTCTGCAAGGACTTTCGCTCTCACCACATTCCAACAAGTGTCATCGAGGGTATGCGTGAGCAATTCCGCAACCTGAAGCAAGGCTCTATGACTGTCTACCAGTATAATGTCAAGTTCCAGAATCTTGCCCGCTATGCCAAGCAAGACATCCCAGATGCCAACAACAAGATCTATCAGTTCCGTGGAGGTCTGAAGGATGAACTTAAACTTGCTCTCACCTTGTTCGAGCCTGATGAGTTTGACAAATTCTATAACATGGCGCTTAAGCAAGAGGCAGCCCAGCTCAAGATGGAAGCTTACAAAAAGAGGATTCGAGATGCTGTTCACTCCTCCTCATCTTCTCAAGTCGTCGCGAAGCAACAGAAGTTTTGGCTTCCACCTCCTCCTGTGATCCGAGCTCCCTACAACAACAACAACAAGAACTCTAGTGGCCGTGGTTTCTCCCACCCACCCAACCCAAGCAACCAGTCAAAGCATCAGTCTCAAGGTTCCAAGTCAAGTGCTACTCATTACCGTCCTCTCTCAGAAGTGCTCTGCAACAAGTGCACTCAGAAAGGTCACTATGCTAACAAGTGCCCCAACCCAAGGCGCCTTCCGCCTCCTCCACCTGTCAGCACAGCTATTGTCAAGCATAATCCAAAGTCTTCAAGGGTGAATATGATGAATGCAGCGCAAGCGGAGAATTCCTCTGATGTGATTTTGGGTAACCTCTCAGTTAATTCTTTTCCTACAAAAGTCTTGTTCGATTCAGGTGCTTCACATTCTTTCATGTCAAGACCTTTTGCATTGTCACATGATATGCCATTGCAAGCTTTGCCTAGACCGATGTCTGTGCTTTCTCCGGGTTTGCTTATGAACTCCAACAACTTTGCTCCAAATGTATCTATTCGCATGGGTGATTATCGCTTTCTGGCTAATCCGGTTATTCTTGGCAACTTCGACATTGACCTCATCCTCGGAATGGATTGGCTTTCTCAGCATGGTGCTCAAATTGATTGTGCAAATAAGGAAGCCAAGATTACTCATTCCGATGAAGATGTGATTATCTTCGCCTCCGAGGATAACACAATCAGGCTTTTCTCTCTCAATGACAAGGGCGAGATTAATGCCATATCTCAAATTCCGGTGGTTAACAAATACGAAGACGTTTTTCCTGAAGAACTTTCAGGCATGCCTCCACACCGTCAAGTGGAATTCGTCATTGAACTCGAGCCTGGTACTGAGCCAGCATGCCGGCGTCCATACAAGCTCTCTCCTAAAGAGTTGAAGGAGTTGAAGAAACAATTTGATGAACAGGAGCGTATGGGTCTGATCAGGCCTAGTACGTCTCCTTGGGGCTGTGGTGTCTTATTTGTCAAGAAGAAGGATGGCACGGAGCGCCTTTGCGTAGATTACCGGCCATTGAACAAGAAGACAATAAAGAACAAGTATCCGCTCCCCAACATCAATGACTTGTTCGAGCAGCTCAAAGGAGCTAAAGTGTTCTCAAAGCTCGATCTCCGAATGGGTTATCACCAAATTCGCATTCGCGAGGAAGATATCCCCAAGACTGCCTTCAGAACGAGCTACGGCTCATATGAGTATACAGTCATGTCCTTTGGTCTCGCTAATGCTCCTCCTACCTTTTCGAGAATGATACACTACATTTTCAAACCCTACACCGGCGAGTTTGTGCTTGTGTATCTGGATGACATTTTGGTATTTTCCAAGAATGAAGAGGATCACGAAAAGCACCTCCGTCTGGTTCTCGACAGACACTGTGAACATAAGTTCTATGCCAAGTTCTCCAAGTGCGAATTTTGGCTCGATAAGGTCTTGTATCTGGGCCATATCATCACTGCTGACGGTATTGCGGTAAACCCCAAGAAAGTTGAAGCAATTGTCAACTGGGAACCTCCTCAGAACGTCAAGCAACTCCGAAGCTTTCTTGGTCTTGTCAGCTATTGCAGAAGGTTCGTTGAGAACTTCTCCAAGATTGCCAAGCCTCTCTCCAACTTGCTGCAGAAGAATGTCAAGTACTACTGGTCTCCAGATTGTGAAGTGGCATTCAAAACTCTCAAAGAAAAGCTTGTCTCTGCTCCAGTTCTTACTCCTCCAGATGAGTCCAAGCCCTATGAAGTATTCTGTGATGCTTCTCTTCAAGGACTTGGTGGTGTGCTTATGCAGGACAAGAGAATTGTGGCATACACTTCTCGTCAACTGAAGCCAAGTGAGAAGAACTACCCCACACATGATCTCGAACTAGCAGCTGTGGTACATGCTTTGATTACGTGGAGACACCTTCTGTTGGGCAGAAAAGTCGACATCTTCGATCACAAGAGCTTGAAGTACATCTTCACACAGCCGAATCTGAACCTCCGCCAGACTCGTTGGGTCGAAATGATGCAAGAGTATGATCCAAGCATCGAATACACTCCTGGCAAGGCGAATGTGATTGCAGATGCTTTGAGCAGAAAGGCATATTGCAACAGCCTCCTTATCAAGCCGTTCCAGCCTGAGCTTTGTGAAGCATTCAGGAAGCTCAACCTCCAAGTTGTTCCGCAAGGTTTTCTTGCAAGTCGCTCCTACCTTGGAAGATCAGATCCGTGAGGCCCAACTCAGTGATGCTATGGTGCAGAAAGTGAAACATGGTATTGCAAAGGGTACTCCTAAATACAAGTGCTATCGCGTTGATGAGAGAGATACCTTGTTCTTTGAGGACAGACTCGTGGTTCCCAAAGGTGATCTCAGGAAGCTCATAATGGACGAAGCACATGATTCCCTCCTTTCGTTTCATCCTGGCAGTTCCAAGATGTACCAAGACCTCAAGCAATCTTACTGGTGGACTCGCATGAAAAGGGAGATCGCCCAATTCGTGAATGAATGTGATGTCTGCAGAAGAGTGAAGGCAGAGCATCAACATCCAGCCGGTCTTCTCCAACCTCTTCCTATTCCCGAGTGGAAATTCGACCACATTGAAATGGATTTCGTCACTGGCTTTCCTAAGTCCAAGAGAGGGAATGATTTTATCTTCGTGGTGATTGACAAGCTTACCAAAGTCGCTCACTTCCTTCCAGTCAAAGAATCAATCAATGCAGCTCAATTGGCAGAGTTGTACACTTCCAGAATTGTGTCCTTACATGGCATTCCTCAAGTTATCTCCTCAGACCGTGGAAGTTTGTTCACTTCTAAGTTCTGGGACTCCTTTCAGTCTGCCATGGGCACTAAGATTCGTTTCAGCACTGCATTTCACCCTCAGACTAGTGGTCAAGTCGAGCGAGTGAATCAGATTCTAGAAGACATGCTCAGAGCCTGTGTCATATCTTTTGGCATGAAATGGGAAGATTGCCTTCCGTTTGCCGAGTTCTCTTACAACAACAGCTTCCAAGCAAGTGCCGGCAAAGCTCCATTTGAAATCCTCTATGGCAGAAAGTGCCGTACCCCTCTCAACTGGTCCGAGACTGGTGAACGTCAATTTCTTGGCAATGACTTGATCTCAGAAGCCGAAGAAATGTGCAAAGTCATAAGTGAGAATCTCAAGGCCGCTCAGTCGCGTCAGAAGAGCTACTATGATGGCAAGCATCGTGATTTGGCCTTCAACATTGGGGATCATGTCTAACTCCGTGTTTCTCCGATAAAAGGAACCCAAAGATTTGGTATCAAAGGACAGCTTGCTCCTAGATACGTCGGGCCTTTCAAGATCATTGGCAAAAGAGGCGATTTAGCCTATCAACTTGAGCTCCATTCCAACTTCGCCAATGTTCATGATGTGTTTCATGTGTCTCAACTCCGTAAGCGCTTCAAGACTCCTGAACGCACCATTCCGTTTGAGGAGATTGATCTTCAACAAGACTTGTCTTACCGAGAGCATCCCGTTGCTATTCTCGAAGAAACCGAGCGCAAGACCCGCAACAAGTCCATCAAATTCTTGAAAGTCAAGTGGTCACACCATACCGACCAAGAAGCTACGTGGGAACGAGAAGATCACCTTCGTTCCGAGTACCCTTCCTTCTTCCAGTCCTAGATCTCGGGACGAGATCTTTTTGTAGTAGAGGAGAGTTTGTAATGCCCCGAATGTAATACTTTCCCTTTTGGGCAATATATATATCTCTGGCTTCATCAGTTCCATTCCAGGTTCTTCGTCTTTCAGGTTTTCGTCGTTTTGTCGTGTTGCGTGTGTGCATTCATCTATATCATGTAGTCATGTGCATTGCATTGCATTTGTGTTGTCGTTTGCATCCGGTCCCACTCGTTTCTTTCCGTTGTCCGTTTCGAGTTCCGGAGCTCTCTCACGTGTCCGTGGTATCCCCGAGGCCTACTTTGGTGTTTGGCCGTGTAACGTTCCCGTTTTGGTGTGAAACTTGTCGTGCGATGTTGTTTTGGTGTGTGTAACCCGCCTGTCAAATCTCGTCGCGTTTGGAGTTCGTTTGATGCTCCAACAGTTATTCTCGTGGGCTGAAAGTACCCCCTCTTTGAGGCCCAAGACACCCCTCCAACAGCCCACCAAACCAACACAAACCCCTCCCTTCATCTAGGCCATCCAATTGTGATCGTGTGGCCGACAACCTCACCTCATTTGGACAACCCTAGCTCCTTGTGCCTATATAAACGTCCATCTCCCCCAATTTTCGCGTCCAGAAACCATAATGCTTCCACAGTTCACCGCCGGTGCTTCCACCATTGATCCGCGGTGCTTCCACCGTTGAAAATCCGTGCTTCCGATGTCCCAGGAGATCGTGCTTCCGAAGTTGTCGCCGTGCTTCCGAAGGCCGCCGCCCGTGCTTCCGTCCGACGCGCGGGTCCCACTACGTCATCTTCTTCAACCTATCCGCCGCCGCCGTGCTTCTTCTCCGCCGCCTGCCGGAGCTCCTCCGCGCCGCCCTCGCCACCGGCCGGGCCTACCCCGCCGCCGGCCTCGCCGCTCCTCCGCCGCCCCGGCCTCCTAGGCTCGCCGCCGCGCCGGCCGGCCCCCCTCCACCGCGCCGCCGCCGGGCCAGGCCGCCGGCCGGGCACCGCCGGCCTCGTTGCACCTCCGGCCGCCCCTCTGGCCAGGGCGCCGCCGGACCACCGCCGCTGATCGGGGGAGTCCCGATCTCCCCGACCCCCCGATCCAGATCGATCCCGCTGGGCCTATCGGGCGGATCCGGCGCCCGGGCCCGTTAGCCCAACCGCCACTGGGCCGCGCCCGTTGACTCGCGCCGATCCGCCAGCCCGGTATCCGGTTGACCGCTGCCGTTGACCCGTTGACCACCCTGAGGTTGCTCTCTTTTTCCACTAAGTCCCTGGTTATTTTTAGTGTCTGATGCAAACTTTGCTTAGTGATAACTTTTCGTGTGATGGTCCGATTTGAGCAAATAATATGTCAAAATGATCGTGGAGACTTGTACTACGTTTTGTTCCATTGTGCCATGCATGTTTGAGGTCATCTAGATGCTTAAATATCTGTTGCAAGAGTGCTACTTGTTATAAACTGCTGTTAGTAGTTGTTTTCATGCCATCTTTGCAATGTGATATCTTGGTGCATGTTTATCCAAATGAAGCAAATGATATGTCCACGTGTTCATAATGTTATGCTCTACATGTTGGTTGATTTAGCTTGCATGATTGATTTCATCTTGCCATGTTTATCTCCTTTGCAAAGTGCTATGTGGCTGTTATGTTGTTAAACTTGTTACGAGGTGCCTCGTTGAGGAGCTCATTGCTATTGATGTGTTTGTCCCCTTGATGCATGCTTAGATGTTTTGGATTCACCATCATGTGTACTTTGCTGTGGTGCTTACCACTTGCCATGCTTTGCTTTGAGGTGACTTAAACTTGCTCACAAAGATGCCATGATGTTACTACTATTTTAACACTTAGTGAAATTTCACTAAGTCTGGAATCTGTAATTTCCAGATGCCATGTTTGCTTGTTGTTCTAGGCAAATCCATGCTAGTTTTGGGGTGACTCTTGATGATTCCTTGTTGTATAAGTTGTTGGCTATCCATTCATGCTCTCACATGCTTATTTGGGTGGCTGTAGCATATTTAACTCTTGCTCCCAAGTTGTAAGAAATTACTGCTGTCAGGTTTTTGTTGTCAAGTTCAATATGTCATAGCTTGTTGCTATTGATTCATGGCTCCTTTGGAGATGCTCCAATGGATTTGTTTGCTGTAGGGGATGTCTACTTTATGTCCATGCTCCTTGCCATGATGTTTGAGTGCTGTAGGCCATTTATCTCTTGCTCCGAAGTTGCTATGTGGCTGTTAATTTCAGCTTGTGCATGTTTATTGTTTCGGGTGTAACTTTTAGCCCGTTGCTCCGTTTTGGGCAAGTCCTAAATGAAACTTGTGTGATTTTGCATGTAGATTCATAATATCCTATTGTTAGCATGTTTTGAAGTATTTTGCTTGATGCATATTGTTGTGCTGTAACAATGTGTTTCCTAAGTAGACTTTCTGTGCTTCCATAGTGCATCTGTTTTGCTTCCATAGTGCATCAGTCATACATCCAGTAATTTTTCTGCGCATTGCATCTTGTTTGATTTCGTGCCTTGTGTGTTTGTGTTGAGTAGAGCCGGAAGCTGAGACCGAGTACGAGTACGAGCACGAGGTTACTACCGAGGTTGAGAACGAGGAGCTCTCTTACGATCCCATCGACAACTCTTCAGGTAAGATGACCGAACCTTGATAACACTACTATTTTTGCCTATTGCTAGAAGTCTCGCTCTATAGTATTTGCCTCGATGCCCATGTTTTCCTGTCAGCCTCCTATTGTAACCATGAACCTGTTTAACCACCCTACCTATGCAAACCATTGATTGGCTATACGTAGGCTTCGCTCAACCCCTCTTATAGCATTGTTAGTTGCAGGAGAAGATTGAAGATTCTTGCTTCTTGTTGAAGCTTGTTGGGATATCACACTAAATTAATTATTAAATGAAATCATCTATATATTGGTAATGGGTGGAAGGCTAAGCCTTTTGCTTGGTGTTTTGTTCCACTCATGCCACCTTAGGAACCGTATAAACCGGTGTTATGTTCCTTGATTATGCGTTCCTCACACGGTTGGGGTTATGGGACCCCCTCGATAAACCGCTAGGTGCTAAGTCTTTTCCAGCAAGTCCCAACATTGGTACTATTCGCCTAAACAACTAAAACTTGCCGAGGGAGTAATTAACCCGAGGATTAATTAATCAACCCCCCTGGGCCAGTGCTCGATTTGAGTGTTGGTCCAAACTTGAGTCGTGTGCGGTACCCCCTTGGCAACTTGGGTTTTTGGTCACTGTACGCTGTGCTCATCCGGTCGTGGCCTGAGACTAGATACGCGCGGCTACTATCAGGGTGTCGGCACGCTGGGAGGATTTGCTGGATTAGCCTTACCTTAGTCGGAGTATCTTGAGCACGGGATTCCGAAGGTACTCGGGCCTTCCCACCTTGGAGTTGCGACTCCGCGGATCGTGGGCTTGTCATGGGCCAAGTTGGAACACCCCTGCAGGGTTTTGAACTTTCGAAAGCCGTGCCCGCGGTTATGTGGCAGATGGGAATTTGTTAATATCCGGTTGTAGAAAACTTGACACCATGTTCCAATACACTACCAGCGTGAGTACCGTGACGGTCATTTTCCGAAAAGGGATTCGGGAGATGAACACGGTGGGGTTATGTTTGACTTGCTAGTTTAGGATCACTTCGTGATCAACTCTCGACCGAGGCACCTTCTCTTCTCGCTCTCTTTTACGTAAGCTAGGCTAGTGCTGCTGCAGACTCTTGTTCATTCTTCAGCCTTGTTCCACACCCAAGGCTTGGATAGTCGTGTTACCCGGGAACGGGATTGCTGAGTCCTCTGTGGCTCACAGTTACTTCACCACACCAAATGCAGGTACGATGGTGAGCTACACAGGCGATGGTACCGAGCTAGACTGTTAGTACGACGAGGAGCGTAGCCGTTACTATGTGAACTATCCGGTTGATTAGTAGAGCTTCTACTAGGATTTGATCTAGACCTCTGGTTTAAGTTATGTTTGGTATCTTGTCATTTGGATCTTTACCCTTAGATGGGCTGTGATGTTTATTTGAATGATGATTGGACATGTAATGTATTTGTGTGACGTGGCGAGTGTAAGCCAACTATCTTTTCAGCTTTCATCCCTATTTTTACATGAGATGTGCAAAGGTACCAAACTTGCGATCATTCCAGAATGGGCTTATATCTTTAAGTCGTGCCTCGACACGTAGGAGATATAGTCCCATCCTGGGCATTACAGTCTTCACCAACACCATCTCCTCTCAAACCCTAGTTCATCTCTTGCATCCAATCTTTATACCCAAACCTCAGATTGGTACTTGTGGGTTGCTAGTAGTGTTGATTACTCCTCGTAGTTGATGCTAGTTGGTTTACTTGGTGGAAGATCATATGTTCAGATCTATTATGCATATTAATACCCCTCTGATCATGAAAAGTATTATGTCTTGTGAGTAGTTACTTTTGTTCCTGAGGACATGGGAGAAGTCTTGCTATAAGCAGTAAGCAGTCATGTGAATTTGGTATTCGTTTGATATTTTGATGAGATGTATGTTGTCTCTCCTCTAGTGGTGTCATGTGAACGTCGACTACATGACACTTCACCATTATTTGGGCCTAGAGAAGGCATTGGGAAGTAATAAGTAGATGATGGGATGATGGGTTGCTAGAGTGACAGAAGCTTAAACCCTGGTTTATGTGTTGCTTCGTAAGGGGCTGATTTGGATTCACTTGTTTCATGCTATGGTTAGGTTTACCTTAATACTTCTTTTGTAGTTGCGGATGCTTGCAATAGAGGTTAATCGTATGTGGGAGGCTAGTCCAAGTAATGACAGCACCCAAGCACAGGTCCACCCACATACCAAATTATCAAAGTACCGAACACGAATCAGATGAACGTGATGAAAACTAGCTTGACGATAATTCGCATGTGTCCCCGGGAGCACTTTCCTTCATATAAAACTTTGTCCAGGCTTGTCCTTTGTTACAAAAAGGATTGGGCCATCTTGCTGCACCTTATTTACTTTTACTATTTGTCACTTGCTACCAATTACCTTATCACAAAACTATCTGTTACCGATAATTTCAGTGCTTGCAGAAAATACCTTACTGAAAACTGCCTATCATTTCATTCTGCTCCTCGTTGGGTTCGACACTCTTACTTATCGAAAGGACTACGATAGATCCCCTACACTTGTGTATCATCAACACTCTTTTCTGGCGCCGTTGCCGGGGAGTGAAGCGCCTTTGGTAAGTGGAATTTGGTAAGGAAAAATTTATATAGTGTGCTGAAATTTATTGTCACTTGTTACTATGGCTCATAATCCTTTGAGGGGCTTGTTCGAGGTATCTTCACCCCGACCAGAAGAGCAAAGAGCTGCTCCTAAACCTACTGAACCTACTGAATTTTTTTGCTTTGAAATTCCTTTGGGTATGATAGAGAAACTGCTAGATAATCCCTTTACAGGAGACGGAACACTGCATCCCGATTTACACCTAATCTATGTGGGTGAAGTTTGTGGATTATTTATGCTTGCAGGTATGCTCGAGGATGTTATCAAGAAGAAGGTCTTCCCTTTATCTTTGAAGGGAGATGCATTGACGTGGTTTAGGCTATGCGATGATATTGGATCATGGAACTATAATCAACTGAACTTGGAATTTCATCAGAAGTTCTACCCTATGCATCAGGTTCATTGTGATCGTAATTATATATATAGTTTTTGGCCTCGCGAAGGAGAAAGCATCGCTCAAGCTTGGGGGAGGCTTAAGTCAATGTTATATTCATGCCCCAATCATGAGATCTCAAGAAAAATGATCATTCAAAATTTTTATGCTCGGCTTTCTCTCAATAATCGCACCATGCTCGATAATTCTTGTGTTGGTTCTTTTATGATGAAGACTATTGAATTCAATTGGGATTTATTGGAAATAATTAAAGGCAACTCTGAAGATTGGGATCTCGACGAAGGTAAGGAGTCAGGTATGACCCCTAACTTTGATTGTGTTAAAGCTTTTCTAGATACCGGTGTTTTCCGTGAATTTTGCACTAAATATGGACTTGACTCTGAGATAGTAGCTTCTTTTTGTGAATCATTTTCTAGTCATGTTGACCTTCCTAAGGAGAAGTGGTTTAAATACCATCCTCCCATTGAAGTAAAAGTAGTTGAACCTGTTGAAGTTGAAGAAAAGACAATTACTTATAATGTTGATCCTATTGTTCCTACTACTTATATTGAGAAACCACCTTTCCCTGTTAGAATAAAGGATCATGCTAAAGCTTCAACGGTGGTTCATAAGAGTAATACTAGAACATCTACACCCTCTGAGCAAATTAAAGTTGAACCTAGTGTTGCTATGGTTAAAGATCTATTGGTTGAAAATTTATATGGACATGTTATTTACCTCCAAGAGGAAGCTGCTAGAATAGCCAAACCCGATACTAGGAATAAACATAGACCAGTTGTAGGCTTGCATGTTATTTCTGTTAAAATAGGAGATCATTGCTATCATGGTTTATGTGACGTAGGTGCTAGTGCAAGTGTAATAACTATATCCTTTTATGATGAAATTATGCATGATATTGCACCCGTTGAGCTAGAAGGTATTGATGTCACTATTAAGCTTGCTAATCGAGACACTATTTCACCAATTGGGATTGTTAGAGATGTTGAAGTCTTGTGTGGGAAAGTTAAATACCCTGTTGATTTTCTTGTTCTTGGTTCCGCACAAGATGATTTTTGTTCCATTATATTTGGTAGACCCTTCTTGTATACTGTTAATGCTAAGATAGACTGCGTAAAAGATATTGTCACCATTGGTTTAGGGGATATGTCTCATGATTTTAACTTTGCTAAATTTCGTAGACAACCCCATTATAAAGAATTATCTAGTAAGGATGAAACTATTGGTCTTGCTTCTATTGCTGTGCCTCCAAACGATCCTTTAGAACAATATCTGCTAGACCATGAAAATGATATGTATATGAATGAGAGAAGGGAATTAGATGAAATAATCTTTAAGCAGGGACCCGTATTGAAAAACAACTTGCCTGTTGAAATCCTAGGGCATCCTCCTCCACCCAAGGGTGATCCCGTGTTTGAACTTAAACCATTACCTGATAATCTTAAGTATGTTTATTTTGATGAAAAGAAGATATATCCTGTTATTATCAGTGCTCACCTTTCAGAGCAGGAAGAAGAAAAAATATTGAAAACTCTGAAGAAGCACCGTGCTGCTATTGGATATACTCTGGATGATCTTAAGGGAATTAGTCCCACTTTATGCCAACACAAGATAAAATTGGAAGAGGACGCTAAACCAGTTATTGATCATCAACGACGGTTAAATCCTAAGATGAAAGAAGTGGTAAGGAAATAAATACTAAAGCTTCTAGAGGCAGGTATAATCTATCCAGTTGCTGATAGCCAGTGGGTAAGTCCTGTCCATTGTGTCCCTAAGAAGGGACTGTTGTTCCTAATGATAAAGATGAATTGATCCCAAAAAGAGTTGTTACAGGTTATAGGATGGTAATTGATTTCCGCAAATTATAAAGCTACTAAGAAAGATCATTACCCTTTGCCTTTTATTGATCAAATGCTAGAAAGGTTATCCAAACATACTCATTTTTGCTTTCTAGATGGCTACTCCGGTTTCTCTCAAATACCTGTGTCAAAAGGGGATCAAGAAAAGACCACTTTTACTTGTCCTTTTGGTACCTTTGCTTATAGACGTATGCCTTTTGGTTTATGTAATGCACCTGCTACCTTTCAAAGATGCATGATGTCTATATTCTCTGATTTTTGTGAAAAGATTGTTGAGGTTTTCATGGATGATTTCTCCGTTTACGGAACTTCTTTTGATGATTGCTTGAGCAAACTTGATCGAGTTTTGCTGATATGTGAAGACACTAATCTTGTCTTGAATTGGGAGAAATGCCACTTCATGGTTAATGAAAGCATTGTCTTGGGACATAAAATTTATGAAAGAGGTATTGAAGTTGACAAAGCTAAAGTTTATGCTATTGAAAAGATGTCGTGCCCCAAGGACATCAAAGGTATACGAAGTTTCCTTGGTCATGCCGGGTTTTATAGGAGGTTCATTAAGGACTTCCCCAAAATCTCCAGGCCTCTGACTAATCTCTTACAAAAGGATGTTCCTTTTGTCTTTGATGATGATTGTTTAGAAGCATTTGAAATAATTAAGAAAGCATTAATATCTGCACCTAGTGTCCAGCCTCCTCACTGGAATTTACCCTTTGAGATTATGTGCGATGCTGGTGATTATGCTGTAGGTGCTGTTCTAGGACAAATAGTTGATAAGAAATTGAATGTTATCCAATAAGCTAGTAAAACTCTAGACAGTGCCTAGAGAAATTATCCTACTACTGAGAAGGAATTTTTAAAAAATTGTATCCACGTGTGATAAGTTTAGACCTTATATTTGTAACGCCCGGGTAATCAAGCTACAGTAACCCTATGCTAATGGTGCCACGTCACCTCGGTTATTGTTGCTAACCTCGCGTTAGTTCGAAACCGAATCAAATTCAAATTTAAATCAAAGGCCAACAACAAGTATTTCCAAACTTTAAAACTAAAATGTTCTAAAGGTGCCAGATATTGCATTGGTAATTGTGGTGGAGGAACCAAACTTTGGTAAAATGTTAAAGGCTCTAAAATAAGTAAAACAATTGTGAAAACATTCAAAAAAATGTCTATTGAATTTTATAAATTATAGAACTATTTTTTTTATTTTAGTTACCCAAAACTATTGGGACAATAGCATTTTTGTTAACACTAAATTAGGGACTCGTTTTTGTATTTGATAAAACTATAAAAAATAAAATAAAATGTAACCAGCAAAGAATTAAATTAAATGAAAGAGAAAACAAGAAAGAAAAGGGACCCCCGGGGCCAACCGGCCGAGCTGGCCACTCTAGTTGGCCAAGCCGAACCAGCCCAACCCACACCCACTCATCCCCCTGCTCATGCTACAGGAGGAGGGGAGCCGTGGCGGGCATCCATGGTGCCCCGACCAGATGCCAACCATCCCTCGCCTCCCCCTGTTAGATAAGAGCGCCGCAGCGGCCTCCCTCTACCTCTGGAACCCTAGCTAGCCCCCAATCGCCCTCCCTCTCGCTCGTCCTCTCGATTTGTTCGACGCCGAGCACCGCCGCCGCCATGGCCATCGCCACCGCCGCGGCCAGTGACCTCCCCGCTCCCGGAGAAGATGTCCAGGAGCCTTGTCGTCCTCGTCTACATCGTCCCCGCCTCTGGATCGAGGCAAAACACCGCCGTACGCCCACGTCGAGCCCTCCCCGAGCATGCTTTGCACGCCTACAGGAGCTCGGTGAGCTCGCGCTCCTTTTACCCCTCTCCATTAGCTCGCTCACGTCCCGTAGCGCCGGATCCTTCGAGCCCCAAACGCGCCACCGCTCCGCCTCGCGTTCCCCTGTCTCTGCCTCCGCACCCGCCTGCTAGCGCTCCTGGCCGCCCCGCCTTCTCCAGCCCGCATCGACTGCGCGCACGACGCCGCTCCCGTCTCTGCTCGCCCCTCCTCGCGCCCGTGGCCGTGCCCCTGCTCTCCTGCGAGCCGCTACGCTGCTCTCCCCTTTGCGCCTAGGCCCCGACCCCGCTCACCACCACCGCCGCCTGCCGTCGGCTCCGGCCGCTGTCGCCATGGCCGAACGGCCCGCCGCTGCAGCCCCGCGGCCGCGCCCCGCCAACGGCCGACCACCTTGCCGCATGCCTCCTCCCTCCCTCGCGCTCACTCCACGCGCCCGTGGCCGCGCCCCGGCCGCCTCATGCTGCTGCAGCTCCGTCCGACGCCGCACGCGCTCTCCCGCGGCCTCGCACCCGACGCGGCCGCCCCTGCCACGAGCTCCCACCGCGCCCCCACTCCTCCGGCCGGCCGAGCGCGCCGCTGCCCGTCGCGGCCCGCCGCTGTCCTCCGCTCGCTCGGCCGGGCATGCTCGCGCCCGTGGCCGCACGCCCACCCCAGCACACGGTGCGCCCGCACCTGTTAACCCTCCGGTGGCCTCCTGTGCCACTGGCAGGCGGGACCCACGTCCTAAAAAAAGGTTAAAAATAATAATCATATTAATAATAATTAACTTAATTAATTAATCAATCTTATAGTTAACCTAATTAATTAGATTAGTTTAAAATCTGTTAAACCACCCACTGTCAATGACAGGTGGGTCCCAGGCGTAAGTTTGACCAGTCAACTCACTGTTTGGCTGGTGACGTCAGGATGACGTCATGCTAATGCAGTATTTTCTTTTAGTTAAAATTAATTTTAGAATATTGTTTAATCTTTGAAAATTCATAGAAAATAATCCGTAACTCGGATGAAAATGTTTTATATATGAAAATCGCTCAGAACGACGAGACGAATCCGAATACGCGGTCCGTTCATTCGCCACACATCCCTAGCATAGTGAACCTGCAACTTTCCCCCTCCGTTTCATCTGTCCGAAAACACGAAACACCGGGGATACCTTTCCGAGTGTTATCCCCCTTCGCCGGTACCGTGTACCACCGCGTTAGAGCACCCTAGAGCTGCGTGTTAACTTGCCGTGCTTCTTTATTGCATCTGTATGCTTTGTATTTATTGTTTCTCCCCCCTCTTCTCTCCGATAGACCCTGAGACCGAAGATGCCACGGTGATCGACTACGGTGTTGACGACCCCTCCTTCTTGCCAGAGCAACCAGGCAAGCCAACCCCCTTTGATCATTCCGATATCGCCCATACTCTTCTCTCTTATGCTTGCATTAGAACTGCTACTGCTTTTTGTATGATCCTATTCTGATGCATAGCCTGTTGTTGATACTGCTTTCATACTTTACATGTTTATACTAAACTGCTTAGTATAGGCTGGTTAGAGATCCACCAGTGACCCCCTGCCTTGTCCCGACTGCCCCGCTGGATTATCAGAAGACCCGATCAATGGGATCGAAGACCAGGACTCGGCACCGCACATCACTTTCCCCTTAGTTGCTCGACACTACTGGGTTACTATCGAGTGCCGAGGGTGAGACCTCATCAGCACTTCTGATGTTAACCTTGTAGGTTAGTTCATCGGTAGTGGTCATCGAGGGTGATTCCTCTTTCTCCACTCCCGATAACGACACTGTCATGCAACTCCTCAAGAGTGGACCTCGAGGGTGACTCCTATTTTGTTCACCTTGGCGATAAACATCAGGTGGAATTCCATCGAGGGTGGTTTCCTCAGGTTTTCCTTTGGTGTCAGACACACAGTTACTATGGTTACTATGACTTTACACTGAACCTGGTTACTAAAGACGGGTCGACCCTGAGGGGTACCCGCGCGAGCTTAATTGCGAGTGATGTGTAGTCGGGTTGACCTGGAAGGTGCCCGCGAGATAATACGAGGCGTGGCCGGGCACTCGCCTTTGCGGCAAGCCCTCGAGACGGGGCGATGGGGTCATATTTTCGTGAGTCTCTGCTCGTTACCGCGCGTTCCCAAGACACTAAACGGTTTGGATATTTGATCCAAGGGGCCTTTGGCCTAATAGCACTAACCATCACGTGGGCATAGTATGGGCGTTCTGCGTCGTATGCATCAGCTGAAGCTTAACTGACGTCATTGCGACTGAGCGGCGCGCACCGGGTTGGACTGGTTAGGCTTCTACCTTTTAAAAGGAGGTTGCTAGGTCTGCTCACCGGCCGCGTACGCAACGTGCAGGAGTTCCCGGGGCGATTGGCCCATGACCCCTGGGGGCATAGGGTTTAGTCCGACGTGCATGACCTCTCTATTAAGTCTAGGTCGGGTTGCGGCATATTGTTTGGCCGAGGGCGGGCATGACCTGATGGTGTGTCCGGCCGGAGTTAAGCAAGCGTGTTGGGTAAGTTGGTGCACCCCTGCAGGGAAGAAAACATCTATCGATAGCCTGTCCTACGGTAACGGACACTTGGAGTTGTATCCCGATCGCTACAACTAGAACTGGATGCTGAGGCATTGTTTGGATATGTTGCTTCGGGAGTCGAGAAAGGATCCCGGAGCGCTGGAACAACAACATAAATATGACTTATGTTATACTACTCTACTTCCCCCTCTTGCTGCAAGACGGTGGTTTCCAGAAGATGCTAGTCTTCGATAAGACTAGCTTTTCCCCCTCTTATTCTGGCATTCTGCAGCTTAGTCCACAGATACTACCCCTTTTCATTGATACCGATGCATATGTAGTGTAGATCCTTGCTTGCGAGTACTTTGGATGAGTACTCACGGTTGCTTTGCTCCTCCTTTTCCCCCTTCTTTCTTCTTGCTGGTTGATGCAACCAGATGGTGGAGTCCAGGAGCCAGATGCCACCATTGACGACTGCTACTACCCCGACGGGGCGTACTACTACGTGGAGACAGCTGACGACCAGGAGTAGTTAGGAGGTCCCAGGCAGGAGGCCTTGCCTTTTCGATCATTGATGTTTTGTGCTAGCCTTCTTAAGGCAAACTTGTTTAACTTATGTCTGTACTCAGATATTGTTGCTTCCGCTGACTCTTGTGTATTCGAGCTTATGTATTCGAGCCCTCGAGGCCCCTGGCTTGTAATATAAAGCTTGTATTATTTTAATTTTTGTCTAGAGTTGTGTTGTGATATCTTCCTGTGAGTCCGTGATCTTGGTCGTACACATTTGCGTGCATGATTAGTGTACGGTCAAATCGGGGGCGTCACAAGTTGGTATCAGAGCCGACTGCCTGTAGGAATCCCCCATTACAACTCCTTGGTCGAAGTTGAGTCTGGTCTTTGAAAAACTGTTTTACTAACTTGGCTGTGTGGCTTACGGGCACACGTCGCCAATTGGGTGGTATTAGGATCTTTTATTCCTCGTCTATACTCTAGGATTCTGACATCTCTTCTCTTCGGGCTAAAAGGTTTTCCTGACTCTAACTCTAGGTTCTCGTAAATACTTTCTCCCGAAGAGCCTTCATTCAAGATAGTGGCCTGATGCACCAGAAGCTTCCGAAGATACTTTACGATGTTCTCTCGAGACCTTGTGCCCTTCGCCATTGCAATTCCATATCACCGATAAATCTGTAAGGATAGCTTCATACACTTGTTGTCCATACCTTCATTTCAATTGATCTTGTTATTACAAGATACCCTGAAATACTTCGGATATTCTGAGAATCCTTTGTGCCCCCCGCAACTCCTTTTCTGCATGAATATAGTTATGAATAATTCCTCACACTCACTAGGGATTCGTTCATCCCCAGTTGTTCATGCGTTTCACAAAGGTCTTCGAAACTCTATTCAATCTTCTAAAATCCTCAGCAACCCATTGCTCTGGAAAGTTTTACCTGCTTGCATTATGGATAATTCCATATGTATATCAATATTCATTAAAATCCTCTGTGATTGACTTTCTGCTCTTATTGATTCAATATGTTGCAATTACTCGCAATCATCAGTCAAACTAGAATTTGTTCTTCCAGCTCAGACGTCATTCCGACTATGAGCTGGATCTCGACCAATCAAATTGTCGTCAATTGCACCCCTAAGTCATTTCAACTTACCCATCCTTAATCAGAGCGTTGCTTCTGATCCCTTGATTTGGAAATCATAATTCCTTTTGCATTTGAGATTTGAATTAGTCAGTTGTTTCTATAAACTGATATCCCTGCACTATTTCTTCTTCTGGTTGAGTACCGATGCTCACATCAGATCCCTTGTAGACCACCGGATCCTTTGCTGGATTTTATCCGACATCGTCCTTTATATTCTAATACCTTGTGAGTTCTGCCATGATATATAATGCCTTGGGTAAAATATATCATCTGCTTTCTCAACCATGCTCTGCTTTCGAGCTCGTATAATTTGCTCCTGAAGTTGCGTAGTATGAGTCTAAGATGCCCCGATGGGTTGAACTTATGCCTTCCTTAATCTGTGCGAACCTAAAAGTTTTCCAAGGTTCATACTCCTCTGGTAATTCACCAGGCAAGTCTTCGCAATCAATTCATTTTTAATAGAGCAGTGAATGAAAGTTTATGCATTGAAGAAGCGGGAGTCAACCTTGAACTTTCTGTTCAGGTCCATGGACACAATGTAGATCTTATCATTAAAGCTTCTCTAAATTAATTATCCCCTTGATATAAGTTCATCTTATATCTGGGATCTGGCCTTTTACAATCGTGGTTTCGACCATGCTCTCCTTCAAACACCATTTCTCGGACAAGTTAAACCACTTGTCCTCTGCAAGTCAATGCACCTGCCCAACTTCTATTATGATCTACCTTCGAGTATTACCCCGTGGTATCTCGATAATGTCACAGAACCATATTACTTCTTATGAGTTCTTCTTCAAGTATTACTTCTCACTGATTCCAATTTTCCCTGGGTTCTGAGTTGTTAGACACTCAAGGACACCGATAAGTGAATCAATTCCGCACTCCAATTCAATAACTCTAAGTAATCTCCATTGCTTCTGAGTTTATTAATTCTTCAAGTCATATCTAGCCTGATCGGCTATATCATTATCGTGCATCTTTTTAACTGTGCTACCCAGTCCTTCTTCCCGGAGCACAATTTCAGCAATGAGCTAAGCTTACGCCGATCTTCCTCACCATATCATTTGGCCTTGAACAACTAGCTTGATTTCAAGTTTGTATTGTACTTGTGGTTTCAATAACCTTTCTCTCTATCATTTATTTGACTTGATGTCATCCCTGATCAATTACATCTTAATGAAATCTCTCGACAAATGTGTGGTGATCATCACCAGCATAATTTTCCTTCTTCCAAGTTGTAAATCGAATTCGTGATGGGCAATACCATCCTCTCCCCTCGATGATTTGTATTAACATCGACAACATTCTTGCTTTCCCTCCAACACAAACTTGTTCGTGTTTCGTGTTATACCTTAAGAGCCTTGCTATCTAGCATTCGTTCTTTACCTTGGAGTATTACCATCTGTGAAGCCAAGAAGGTCGTGAGAATTTCACCACCTCTTAAGAGTTGTTGATACACGTGATACTTCTTGCCATACCCGTTCATTCCTTGGTCCCCGTGTTGTTTCTAAACGGTAACCCAACAATTGAAGTATTACGTGCGAATTCAAAACTTCTAGCAAACTGAATGCTTTGAAGTGAATGGTCAATAGTTTCATTCCAACCCTTCAGGTTATTAAACCTCCATGCTAACATCGATCTTGCTACTTGGTACATATTTCCAGGTGCATCTCGTTCGGTACTTAATTGTGGATGTTCTCCACGAACACACTTCATTATATACCCTGGTGTGTCCAATGCTATCGCCTTATTCACTTAATTTTGAAAAATGAAGTCTAAGGAAATCTCGAGGAATTGTTTCTGAGCCCGTCGGCCTCGTCCTCATCTTCCCTTGCCAAAATTGTATGACTTATTTTATAAGTTGTTTCCGATGGATCCTTTGTGTATCCGAAGTCTGGCCTTTACCCAATGACCATGTCGGTGCTATCTCGAAGCATGTCTGTGGTACTCCGAAAATCCATAGGAACATTGTAAGCAAAATGCTAAATATTTCTTGATCAACTATCCAACATCGTTGTGTGGGTACATATCATGATTCTTCTTACCCCTTTTATCTATATGGTCATAACTTTGATCTCCTGACACGTATATCATGCCCTGCTTAATCTTGGGAATGATATACTCCTATTCATTGTGTTTAAACACATTTTCCTTTCCTTTTGTTTGTTTAACATTTCGTTGATCTACATATAATCTAAGCAGTAATAAATTTTCTGCTTATGTAAACACCTTGGTGTACTACTCTGTCAGTAAGACCATGTTACTATTGTTGATTGTTGATAACATTCCAGTAACCACCGATGGACGAGAACTTTGCCAATTGGTCCGCCTTGTTTCAACGAGCAGGAAAATGGTTCTCTTCGTCCCTCGCCCTTGGTACCGATGTTGTTGCCGGCATAACTGACATGCTATCCTCTGACATGCCTTGCTTACATGATCATGCAAGACGTCACCGCCCTCCCTACTTTTAACCCACATGGTAGGCCCATAACCCACAGTTTCTCAAGATAGAAACCTGACTCTCCTATACACCCTTGTGGCCAAAGTTATTCGTCACACTGGCTTCGTATGTAATTCATGAGCCACCTTCCTAGAAATGATCTACTCTGGTATCAGACGTAATAATTATTCTCGTTGCTCTGGACCCCGTTCACACCTTGCTTCAGACATCAAACGTTTGTCTAGCCATTTGAAACTTCTTATTGTACCATATTACTTTGCCCTCGGCGTGTTTTATTCGTTCAACTCGAGAGGTACTCATGTGTTCATTCGTGGGATAACCCCCGATGATTACCCCAGTTAGCCTCCTATCATTGTCAAGCCGCCCCTTTCCTATTCGTAAGTACGATGGAGACCCCGATGAAAGGATGATGACATCATCATGATGACCTGAAGCAGAGGACTGGAGACAACAACTTAATGGATTGACCTCTTCGGGAAGAGCAACCAAGGCTGAGAAGATTCGTCAGAATTTCGTAACCAACTCTTTCCCCTTTCTCCACCTCTTAAATCTCGGGACGAGATTTCTTGTAGTGGAGGAGAATTGTAACGCCCGGGTAATCAAGCTACAGTAACCCTATGCTAATGGTGCCACGTCACCTCAGTTATTGTTGCTAACCTCGCGTTAGTTCGAAACCGAATCAAATTCAAATTTAAATCAAAGGCCAACAACAAGTGTTTCCAAACTTTAAAACTAAAATGTTCTAAAGGTGCCAGATATTGCATGGGAAATTGTGGTGGAGGAACCAAACTTTGGTAAAATGTTAAAGGCTCTAAAATAAGTAAAATAGTTGTGAAAACATTCAAAAAAATGTCTATTGAATTTTATAAATTATAGAACTATTTTTTTATTTTAGTTACCCAAAACTATTGGGACAATAGCATTTTTGTTAACACTAAATTAGGGACTCGTTTTTGTATTTGATAAAACTATAAAAAAATAAAATAAAATGTAACCAGCAAAGAACTAAATTGAATGAAAGAGAAAACAAGAAAGAAAAGGGACCCCCCGGGCCAACCAGCCGAGCTGGCCACTCCAGCTGGCCCAGCCGAACCAGTCCAACCCACACCCACTTATCCCCTGCTCATGCTACAGGAGGAGGGGAGCCGTAGCGGGCATCCATGGTGCCCCGACCAGATGCCAGCCATCCCGCGGCTCCCCCTGTTAGATAAGAGCGCCGCATCGGCCTCCCTCCACCTCTGGAACCCTAGCTAGCCCCCAATCGCCCTCCCTCTCGCTCGTCCTCTCGATTTGTTCGACGCCGAGCACCGCCGCCACCATGGCCATCGTCACCGCCGCGGCCAGTGACCTCCCCGATCCCGGAGAAGACGTCCAGGAGCCTTGTCGTCCTCGTCTACATCGTCCCCGCCTCTGGATCGAGGCAAAACACTGCCGTACGCCCACGTCGAGCCCTCCCCGAGCATGCTTTGCACGCCTACAGGAGCTCGGTGAGCTCGCGCTCCTTTTACCCCTCTCCATTAGTTCGCTCACGTCCCGTAGCGCCAGATCCTTTGAGCCCCAAACGCGCCACCGCTCCGCCTCGCGTTCCCCTGTCTCTGCCTCCGCACCCGCCTGCTAGCGCTCTTGGCCGCCCCGCCTTCGCCAGCCCGCATCGACTACGCGCACGACACCGCTCCCGTCTCTGCTTGCCCCTCCTCGCGCCCGTGGCCGTGCCCCTACTCTCATGCGAGCCGCTATGCTGCTCTCCCCTTTGCGCCTAGGCCCCGACCCCGCTCACCACCACCGCCGCCTGCCGTCGGCTTCGGGCGTTGTCGCCATGGCCGAACGGCCCGCCGCTGCAGCCACGCGGCCGCGCCCCGCCAACGGCCGACCACCTTGCCGCATGCCTCCTCCCTCCCTCGCGCTCACTCCACGCGCCCGTGGCCGCGCCCCAGCCGCCTCATGCTGCTGCGGCCCCGTCCGACGCCGCACGCGCGCTCCCGTGGCCTCGCACCCGACGCGGCCGCCCCTGCCACGAGCTCCCACCGCGCCCCCACTCCTCCGGTCGGCCGAGCGCGCCGCTGCCCGTCGCGGCCCGCCGCTGTCCTCCACTCGCTCGGCAGGGCATGCTCGCGCCCATGGCCGCACGCCCGCCCCAGCACACGGTGCGCCCGCACCTGTTAACCCTCTAGTGGCCTCTTGTGGCACTGGCAGGCGGGACCCACGTCCTAAAAAAAGGTTAAAAATAATAATCATATTAATAATAATTAACTTAATTAATTAATCAATCTTATAGTTAACCTAATTAATTAGATTAGTTTAAAATCTGTCAAACCACCCACTGTCAATGACAGGTGGGTCCCATGCGTAAGTTTGACCAGTCAACTGACTGTTTGGCTGGTGACGTCAGGATGACGTCATGCTAATGCAGTATTTTCTTTTAGTTAAAATTAATTTTAGAATATTGTTAAATCTTTGAAAATTCATAGAAAATAATCTGTAACTCGGATGAAAATGTTTTATATATGAAAATCGCTCAGAACGACGAGACGAATCCAAATACGCGGTCTGTTCGTTCGCCACACGTACCTAGCATAGTGAACCTGCAACTTTCCCCCTCCGTTTCTTTTGTCCGAAAACACAAAACACCGGGGATACCTTTCCGAGTGTTATCCCCCTTCGTCGGTACCGTGTACCACCGCGTTAGAGCACCCTAGAGTTGCTTGTTAACTTGCCGTGCTTCTTTATTGCATCTGTATGCTTTGTATTTACTGTTTCTCCCCCCTCTTCTCTCCGGTAGACCCTGAGACCGAAGATGCCCCGATGATCGACTACGGTGTTGACGACCCCTCCTTCTTGCCAGAGCAACCAGGCAAGCCAACCCCCTTTGATCATTCCGATATTGCCCATACTCTTCTCTCTTATGCTTGCATTAGAACTGCTACTGCTTTTTGTATGATCCTATTCTGATGCATAGCCTGTTGTTGATACTGCTTTCATACCTTACATGTTTATACTAAACTTCTTAGTATAGGCTGGTTAGAGATCCACCAGTGACCCCCTGCCTTGTCCGGACTGCCCCGCTGGATTATCAGAAGACCCGATCAACGGGATCGAAGACCAGGACTCGGCACCGCACATCACTTTCCCCTTCGTTGCTCGACACTACTGGGTTACTATCGAGTGCCGAGGGTGAGACCTCATCAGCACTTCTGATGTTAACCTTGTAGGTTAGTTCATCGGTAGTGGTCATCGAGGGTGATTCCTCTTTCTCCACTCCCGATAACGACACTGTCATGCAACTCCTCAAGAGTGGACCTCGAGGGTGACTCCTCTTTCGTTCACCTTGGCGATAAACATCAGGTGGAATTCCATCGAGGGTGATTTCCTCAGGTTTTCCTTTGGTGTCAGACACACAGTTACTATGGTTACTATGACTTTACACTGAACCTGGTTACTAAAGACGGGTCGACCCTGAGGGGTACCCGCGCGAGCTTAATTGCGAGTGATGTGTAGTCGGGTTGACCTGGAAGGTGCCCGCGAGATAATACGAGGCGTGGCCGGGCACTCACCTTTGCCGCAAGCCCTCGAGACGGGGCGATGGGGTCACATTTTCGTGAGTCTCTGCTCGTTACCGCGCGTTCCCAAGACACTAAACGGTTTGGATATTTGATCCAAGAGGCCTCTGGCCTGATAGCACTAACCATCACGTGGGCATAGTATGGGCGTTCTGCATCGTATGCATCAGCCGAAGCTTAACTGACATCATTGCGACTGAGCGGCACGCGCCGGGTTGGACTGGTTAGGCTCCTACCTTTTTAAAGGAGGTTGCTAGGTCTGCTCACCGGCCGCGTACGCAACGTGCAGGAGTTCCCGGGGCGATTGGCCCATGACCCCTGGGGGCATAGGGTTTAGTCCGGCGTGCATGACCTCTCTATTAAGTCTAGGTCGGGTTGTGGCATATTGTTCGGCCGAGGGCGGGCATGACCTGATGGTGTGTCCGGCCGGAGTTAAGCAAGCGTGTTGGGTAGGTTGGTGCACCCCTGCAGGGAAGAAAACATCTATCGATAGCCTGTCCTACGGTAACGGACACTTGGAGTTGTATCCCGATCGCTACAACTAGAACTGGATGCTGAGGCATTGTTTAGATATGTTGCTTCGGGAGTCGAGAAAGGATCCCGGAGCGTTGGAACAACAACATAAATATGACTTATGTTATACTACTCTACTTCCCCCTCTTGCTGCAAGACGGTGGTTTCCAGAAGATGCTAGTCTTCGATAAGACTAGCTTCTCCCCCGCTTATTCTGGCATTTTGCAGCTTAGTCCACAGATACTACCCCTTTTCATTGATACCGATGCATATGTAGTGTAGATCCTTGCTTGCGAGTACTTTGGATGAGTACTCACGGTTGCTTTGCTCCCCCTTTTCCCCCTTCTTTCTTCTTGCTGGTTGATGCAACCAGATGGTGGAGTCCAGGAGCCAGATGCCACCATTGACGACTGCTACTACCCCGACGGGGCGTACTACTACGTGGAGATAGCTGACGACCAGGAGTAGTTAGGAGGTCCCAGGCAGGAGGCCTTGCCTTTTCGATCGTTGATGTTTTGTGCTAGCCTTCTTAAGGCAAACTTGTTTAACTTATGTCTGTACTCAGATATTGTTGCTTCCGCTGACTCTTGTGTATTCGAGCTTATGTATTCGAGCCCACGAGGCCCCTGGCTTGTAATATAAAGCTTGTATTATTTTAATTTGTGTCTAGAGTTGTGTTGTGATATCTTCCAGTGAGTCCCTGATCTTGGTCGTACACATTTGCGTGCATGATTAGTGTACGGTCAAATCGGGGGCGTCACAATATTGTTGATTCTAAAGTAACTATTCACACTGATCATGCTGCTACCAAATACCTTATGGAAAATAAAGATGCTAAACCTAGACTCATCAGATGGGTTCTCTTACTGCAAGAATTTGATTTGCACATTACTGATAGAAAGGGAGCTGAGAACCCTGTTGCAGACAACTTGTCTAGGCTAGAGAATATTCTTGATGACCCACAACCTATTGATGATATCTTTCCTGATGAACAATTAGCTGTCATAAATACTTCTCGTACTGCTCCATGGTATGCTGATTATGCTAATTACATTGTTCCTAAGTTTATACTACCTAGTTTCACATACCAGCAAAAGAAAAAGTTCTTCTATGATTTGAGGCATTACTTTTGGGATGACCCACATCTTTATAAAGGAGTAGATGGTATTATTAGACGTTATGTACCGGAGTATCAACATGAATAGATCCTACGCAAGTGCCACTCCGAAGCTTATGGAGGACACCATGCTGGAGATAGAACTGCACATAAGGTATTGCAATCTGGTTTTTATTAGCCTGCTCTCTTCAAGGATGCTCGTAAGTTTGTCTTATCTTGTGATGAATGTCAAAGAATTGGTAATATCAGTAGACGTCAAGAAATGCCTATGAATTATTCACTTGTTATTGAACTGTTTGATGTCTGGGGCTTTGATTATATGGGATAGTTTCCTTCCTCTAATGGGTACACACATATTTTAGTTGCTGTTGATTACGTAACTAAGTGGGTAGAAACTATTCCAACTAGTAGTGCTGATCACAACACCTCTATTAAGATGCTTAAAGAAGTTATTTTCCCGAGGATTGGAGTCCCTAGATACTTAATGATTGATGGTAGTTCACACTTTATTCATGGTGCTTTCCATAATTTACATCCCCTTATCACCCACAGACTAGTGGTCAAGTAGAATTAAGTAATAGAGAGCTGAAATTAATTTTGGAAAAGACAGTTAATAGGTCTAGAAAGAATTGGTCCAAGAAACTTGATGATGCATTATGGGCCTATAGAACTGGATAGAAAATCCTATGGGTATGTCTCCATATAAGATGGTTTATGGAAAAGCTTGTCACTTACCTCTTGAGCTAGAACATAAGGCATATTGGGCTATTAAAGAGCTCATTTATGATTTCAAACTTACCGGTGAGAAGAAGTTATTTGACATTAGCTCCCTTGATGAATGGAGAACCCAGGGCTATGAGAATGCCAAGCTGTTTAAGAAAAGGTCAAAAGATGGCATGACAAAAGGATACAAAAGTGTATGTTTAACGTAGGTGATTATGTCTTGCTATACAACTCTCGTTTAAGGTTTTTTGCAGGAAAGCTTCTCTCTAAATGGGAAGGTCCTTACATTATCGAGGAGGTCTATCGTTCTGGTGCCATAAAAATCAACAACTTCGAAGGCACAAATCTGAAGGTGGTGAATGGTCAAAGAATCAAACATTACATCTCAGGTAACCCTAAATGTTGAAACCAATGTTATTGAAACCGTAACCCCGGAGGAATACATAAGGGACACTTTCCAGAATGATTTAGACTCCGAAAAGGAAGAGGTATGTGATACGGTAAGTAAACCGACTCCAAAACAGTTCTTATGGCAATTTTTCAGCGTTTTGGAATATTTATAAAAATAGAAAAATAAGATGCAGTCCGGAAGAGACACGAGCCGTCCACGAGGGTGGAGGGCACGCCCCTTGCCTTGTGGGCACCTCGTGTGCCTTCCGGACTCCGTTTTCTTGTACGCTACTCCTTTTGGTCGGTAAAAATTCATTATATATTCTCCCGAAGGTTTTGATCACCGTATCATGCAAAAATCCTCTGTTCTTGTTTCGAGGTATTTTTTGCTAGGGTTGACAAGGCCAGGCATCATGTCATCTTCCTCTTCCAACAATGAGGGAAACGATGCTCAGCTAATGAAGATAGAGTTGAAGATTGAAGGACCCGAGGAGATCAACAAGGAGAATAGGATCAAGAAGGTTATGGAGGATCAGGCTCCGGCAACAGGAGAAGAAGACATCCTTCAACCCCTTCCAAACCTTTTTACTTCCAATGATATTTAAGCTTTCAAGATGATTGAGTTAGCTCAAATACAAAACAAGTATCTCACAAGTGAAAATATTTTGTTGAAGGAGCATATAGCTGCACTCAAAGGTATTATCCGCAAGTTGGAGGATCTCCTATGCTCGATGTATGATGATCCGGCGTCACTACTTTCAACTCCATCATCACCAACTTCGAAGAAATGGACATAATCATATGGGTATGGGCACTCCCCTAGGCAACTGCCAAGCTTGGGGGAGGTGCCCCGGTATCTTATCACCATCACACTCCTATCTTTATCGTTTTTCTTAGTTCGATCCTTTTGGTAATATCTTGATATAGTGGAATAAAGTTAGCATGATCTAGTTGTGAGATTTTGCTTTATGATCTTTACCTTTGTAATCGAGTCCGTGAGCTATATAATAAATATTAGTGTTGAGTCAAGGGCTTGATTTCCTCACTTTGGTCATGAGAGAATAAAATAAAAATATAAAAAGTATCATAGAGATCATATTGATCTTATGGGAAGTAATAACTTCACATATAAAGAGTATGATGAATAAAAGTTGTTGGAAGTTGACAAACATAGTCTTGGTCATCGTTGCAATTAATATGAAGTAATAAAGAAAGAGAGATTTCACATACAAATATACTATCTTGGACATCTTTTATGATTGTGAGCACTCATTAAAATATGACATGCTAAAGAGTTGATGTTGGACAAGGAAGACAACATAATGGGTTATGTTTTCTTATATTTGAAATAAAGTATATTGTCATGGATCATCGAACATGTTGAGCTTGCCTTTCCCCCTCATGCTAGCCAAAACTCCTTGCACCAAGTAGAGATACTACTTGTGCTTCCATACATCCTTAAACCAAATTTTGCCATGAGAGTCCACCATACCTACCTATGGATTGAGTAAGATCCTTCAAGTAAGTTGTCATGTTCACAAATTCTCTAAAATATGTATGATTTATTAGTGTGGAAGAAATAAGCTTTATATGATCTTGTGATATGGAAGTAATAAAAGTGACGGACTGCATAAAAAAGGTCCCTATCACAAGTGGCAATATAAAGTGACGTTCTTTTTCGCTAAGACTTTGTGCATCCAACCATAAAAGCACATGACAACCTCTGATTCCCTCTGCGAAGGGCCTATCTATTATTCTTGCCTTATAAGAGTCAGGGTGAAAATCACCTTTCCTTTTTACATTTTATCCTTTGGCAAGCACATTGTGTTGGAAAGATCCTGATATATATAACCACTTGGATGTAAGTTATCATGGTCTATTACTGTTGACATTACCCTTGAGGTAAAAGGTTGGGAGGCAATACCATAAGCCCCTATCTTTCTCCGTGTACGATTAAAACTCCATACCCATAAGTATTGCGTGAGTGTGAGAAATTGTGAAAGACTATATGATAGTTGAGTATGTGGACTTGCTGAAAAGCTCTTATAATGACTCTTTCCGATGTTATGATAAATTGCAATTGCTTCAATGACTGAGATCATAGTTTGTTGGTTTTCAATGAAGTTTCTGATTCATACTTGACATTGTGAATGAATTGTTACTTTAGCATAAGAATCATATGACAATATATGTGTGTTGCTGTTATAAGAATGATCGTGATGCCCTCATGTTCGTATTTTATTTTTATCGTCACCTCTATCTCTAAACATGTGGACATATTTTTCGATATCGGCTTTCGCTTGAGGACAAGCAAGGTCTAAGCTTGGGGGAGTTGATACTTCCATTTATCATCATGCTTTTATGTTGATATTTATTGCACTATGGGCTGTTATTACACGTTATGTCACAATACTTATGCCTTTTCTCTATTTATTTTACAAGGTTTACATGAAGAGGGAGAGTGCCGGCAACTGGAATTATGGGCTGGAAAAGGAGCAAACATTGGAAACCTATCCTGCACAACTCAAAAAGCTCTGAAACTCCACGAAACACCATTTCAGAAAATATAAAAAATATCTGGCAAAAGGGATTCACCAGGGGGGCCACCACCTGTTCACGAGGGTGGGGGCGCCCCCCCCTCTGGGCGCGCCCCCTGCCTCCTGGGCCACCCGGTGACTCCTCGATGCCCATCTTCTCATATATGGGGCGTTTTGACCTGAAAAAAATCAGAAGGAGGCTTTCGGGACCATACGCCGCCGTCTCGAGGCGGAACCTTGGCGGAACCAATCTAGGGCTTCGGCGGAGCTGTTTTACCAGGGATACTTCCCTCCGGGAGGGGGAGATCGTCACCGCTATCATCACCAAGAACTCTCCCATCTTGGGGAGGGTTCTCTTCATCAACATCTTCACCAGCACCATCTCCTCTCAAACCCTAGTTCATCTCTTGTATCCAATCTTTGTACCCAAACCTCATATTGGTAGCTGTGGGTTGCTAGTAGTGTTGATTACTCCTTGTAGTTGATGCTAGTTGGTTTACTTGGTGGAAGATCATATGTTCAGATCCATTATGCATATTAATACCCCTTTGATCATGAACAATATTATGTCTTGTGAGTAGTTACTTTTGTTCCTGAGGACATGGGAGAAGTCTTGCTATAAGCATTCATGTGAATTTGGTATTTGTTCGATATTTTGATGAGATGTATGTTGTCTCTCCTCTAGTGGTGTCATGTGAACATCGACTACATGACACTTCACCATTATTTGGGCCTAGGGGAAGGCATTGGGAAGTAATAAGTAGATGATGGGTTGCTAGAGTGACATAAGCTTAAACCCTAGTTTATGAGTTGCTTCGTAAGGGGCTGATTTGGATCCACTTGTTTCATGCTATAGTTAGGTTTACCTTAATACTTCTTTTGTAGTTGTGGATGCTTGCAATAGAGGTTAATCATAAGTGGGAGGCTTGTCGAAGTAAGGACAACACCCAAGCACCGGTCCACCCACATACCAAATTATCAAAGTACAGAACGTGAATCAGATGAACATGATGAAAACTAGCTTGACGATAATTCCCATGTGTCCTCGGGAGCGCTTTCCTTCATATAAGAGTTTGTCCAGGCTTGTCCTTTGTTACAAAAAGGATTGGGCCATCTTGTTGCACCTTATTTACTTTTACTATTTGTCACTTGCTACCAATTACCTTATCACAATACTATATGTTACCAATAATTTCAGTGCTTGCAGAAAATACCTTACTGAAAACTGCATATCATTTCCTTCTGCTCCTCGTTGGGTTAGACACTCTTACTTATCGAAAGGACTACGATAGATCCCCTACACTTGTGGGTCATTATGTCACTCCGATGCTTATGGAGGACACCATGTTGGAGATAGAACTGCACATAAGGTACTGGAATCTGGGTTGTATTGGCCTACTCTCTTCAAGGATGCCCGTAAGTTTGTCTTGTCTTGTGATGAATGTCAAAGAATTGGTAATATTAGTAGACGTCAAGAAATGCCTATGAACTATTAACTTGTTATTGAACCATTTGATGTCTAGGGCTTTGATTATATGGGACCGTTTCCTTCCTCTAATGGGCATACACATATTTTAGTTGTTGTTGATTACACTTACTAAGTGGGTAGAAGCTATTCCAACTAGTAGTGCTGATCACAACACCTCTATTAAGATGCTTAGAGAAGTTATTTTTCTGAGGTTTAGAGTCCCTAGATACTTAGTGACTTATGGTGGTTCACATTTTATTCATGGTTGTTTCCGCAAAATGCTTGCTAAGTATGATGTTAATCATAGAGTTGCATCCCCTTACCACCCCCAGTCTAACAGTCAAGTAGAACTGAGTAACAGAGAGCTGAAATTAATTTTGCAAAAGACTGTTAATAGATCTGGACAAAATTGGTCCAAGAAACTTGATGATGCATTATGGGCTTATAGAACTGCATATAAAAATCATATGAGCATATCTCCGTATAAAATGGTTTATGGAAAAGCATGTCACTTACCTCTCGAACTAGAACATAAGGCATATTGGGCCATTAAAGAGCTCAGTTATGATTTCAAACTTGCCGGTGAAAAGAGGTTATTTGACATTAGCTCGCTTGATGAATGGAGAACCCAGGGTTATGAAAATGCCAAACTGTTTAAAGAAAAAAAATTAAAATATGGCATGACAAAAGAATACAAAAGCGTGAGTTTATTGTAGGTGATTATGTTTTGCTACACAACTCTCCTTTAAGATTTTTTGAAGGAAAACTTTTCTCTAAATGGGAACGTCCTTACGTTATCGAGGAGGTCTATCGTTCCGGTGCCATAAATATCAACAACTTTGAAGGCACAAATCCAAAGGTGGTGAACGGCCAAAGAATCAAACATTATATCTCAGGTAATCCCATAAATGTTGAAACGAATGTTATTGAAACCGTAACCCCGGAGGAATACATAAGGGACACTTTCCAGAACGGTTCAGACTCCGAAAACGAAGAGGTATGTGGTACGGTAAGTAAACCGACTCCAAAGCTATTCTAATGGCATTTTTTCTCTGTTTTGGAATATTTAAGAAAATAGGAAAATAAGAATTAGTCCGAAAGGGACACGAGGCACCCACGAGGGTGGAGGGCGCGGCCTACCCCCTGGGCGCGCCCCCCTATCTTGTGGGCACCTCGTGTGCCCTCCAGACTCTGTTTTCTTGCACATTACTTCTTCTAGTTGGTAAAAATTCATTATATAATCTCCCAAAGGTTTTGAAGATAGAGCTGAAGAGAGAAGAACCCGGGGAGATCAATAAGGATGATAGGATCAAGAAGGCCATGGAGGATCAAGCTTAGGCAGCAGAGGAAGAAGACATCCTTCAACCCATCAAAATCTTTTTACCCAAACTGAGATTCAAGCTTTCAAGATGATTGAATTAGCTCGCATACAAAACAAGTATCTCACACGTGAAAATATTGTGTTGAAGGAGCATATCACCGCACTCAAGGGCATTATCCGCAAATTGGAGGATCTCCTATGCTCGATGTACGACACTCCATCATCACCACCTCCGAAGAAAGAGGCATAATCACATGGGTATGGGCACTCCCCTTGACAACTGCCAAGCTTGGGGGAGGTGCCCCGGTATCGTATCACCATCACACCTCTATCTTTACTATTTTTCTTAGTTCGATCCTTTTGGTAATATCTTGATCTAGTAGAATAAAGTTTAGTATGATCTAGTTGTGAGGTTTTGTTTACGATCCTTATCTATGCAATCGAGTCCGTGAGCTATATATAATAAAGATTAGTTTTTAGTCAAGGGCTCAATTATCTCACCATGATCATGAGAGGATCAAAGAAAATATAAAAAAATCAAAGATATCACATTGATCTTATGGGAGGTAATGAGTTCACATATAAAGAGTATGATAAATAAAAGTTGTTGAGAGTTCACAAACATAGTTTTGGTCATCGTTGCAATTAATAGGAAGTAATAAAGAAAGAGATATTTTCATATACAAATATACTATCTTGGACATCTTTTATGATTGTGAGCACTCATTAAAATATGATATGCTAAAGAGTTGATGTTGGACAAGGAAGACAACATAATGGGTTATGCTTTCTTATATCTGAAATAAAGTATATTGTCATGGATCATCCAACATGTTGAGCTTGCCTTTCCCCCTCATGCTAGCCAAACTCCTTGCACCAAATAGAGATACTACTTGTGCTTCCAAACATCCTTAGACCCAGTTTTGCCATGAGAGTCCACCATATCTACATATGGATTGAGTAAGATCTTTCAATTAAGTTGTCATTGTTGCAACTCTCTAAATATGTATGATCTATTAGTGTGGAAAAAATAAGCTTTATACGATCTTGTGATATGCAAGCAATAAAAGCGATGGACTGCATAGTAAAGGTCCTTATCATAACTGGCAATATAAAGTGATGTTCTTTTGCACTAAGATTTCGTACATCCAACAATAAAAGCACATGACAACCTCTGCTTCCCTCAGCGAAGGGCCTATCTATTGTTCTTACCTTATACAAGAGTCACGGTGATCTTCACCTTTCCTTTTTACATTTTATCCTTTGGCAAGCACATTGTGTTGGAAAGATCCTGACATATATACCCAATTGGATGTAAGCTATCATGAACTATTATTGTTGATATTACTCTTGAAGTAAAAGGTTGGGAGGCAACACTATAAGCCCCTATCTTTCTCTGTGTCCGATTAAAACTCCATACCCATAAGTATTGCGTGAGTGTTAGCAATTGTAAAAGACTAAATGATAGTTGAGTATGTGGACTTTCTTAAAAGCTCTTATATTGACTCTTTCTGATATTATGATAAATTGCAATTGCTTCAATGACTGAGATCATAGTTTGTTAGTTTTCAATGAAGTTTCTGATTCATACTTGACATTGTGAATGGATTGTTACTTTAGCATAAGAAATCATATGGCGATAAATATGTTGTTGTTATAAGAATGATCATGATGCCCTCATGTCCGTATTTTATTTTATCGACACCTCTATCTCTAAACATGTGGACATATTTTTCAATATCGGCTTCCGCTTGAGGACAATCGAGGTCTAAGCTTGGGGGAGTTGATATGTCCAATTTGCATCATGATTTTATATTGATGTTTATTGCATTATGGGCTATTATTACACATTATGTCACAATACTTATGCCTTTTTTCTCTTATTTTGCAAGGTTTACATGAAGAGGGAGAATGCCGGCAGCTGGAATTCTGGGCTGGAAAAGGAGCAAATATTGGAGACCTATTCTGCACAACTCAAAAACCCCTGAAACTCCACGAAAGTCAGTTTTGGAATATATAAAAAGTATCAGGCAAAGAAAGCACCAGAGGGGGGCCACCCACCTGTAGAGACCCGACCCAAATGGATCTAAGTCTCTGTGCTTAAGTGTCATCCCTGGATCGGTATGCTGACACACACAGTACTCGATGAATTATAACAGAGTTCAATCACACACTTTATTACATCGAGGTCCTCAAAAGAGTATTTATTACAATAATATGGCCAAAGGCCATCTGGATAAAATAACTACGGAAGCATCAAAAGTAAAATGAGTCCATCAACTCCACGGCAAACTGAGTGCAGAACAACGACCTATCACACCTTTACTCCTCGTCGGAAAACTCTGCAACATGAGACGTTGCAGCCGTGTAGGTCAGCACATGGAATATGTTGGCAATGTCACACCATAGTAATAATAATAAAGAAAAAAACTATCTCTATATGCAAATTTAGCTGGTGGAGGCTCTAAGTTTAATGTTTGCATAAAGCCAATTTTACCCTACAACAAAGGAATAAATTTTTATTTACTACAAAATTAAAATGCCATTATTGAGAAGGTTCCTCCAACTCAATCCCAAAATTCCCAAGTTATTAGTAACCCAATGATTTCATTAAATAAAGTGATGAGATCAACCAATAATTCACTTCTAGATACTCAAGTTGTCCATAACCGGGGATACGGCTAATCATGATTAGTTTGTACACTCTGCAGAGGTTTGCGCACTTTTCCCCACAAGACCCGACCACCTCCATGATCGTAAGATCGAGACATAGTCTTTCTGAAGTATTTCCTCCAAACCCTGGGTAGACCGGTACACCTACATTCCCCTACATCAGCTAGTCTACCACGGAAAGAGGTCACACAACTTACTCAACTATGCCAGAGCCCATAATGGCTTGTGGCTGCACACAGATGTTTCTAGGCATGAAATATCTTATGATCCCTTTGAGCCTGGGTGGCGGACCTAGGGTAATCACACGGGTACTCCGGGATTCCCCTTGGGCAAGCACTGGTTTCTCCAGGTGCCCCAAACAATCCACCCAGATGTGTATTAAAGTTGCCACCTTATGTTGTCCCAAAATTATTATCTCTCGCAACTTGCATGTATCACACATACCAATCCCCGTCTACGAGCATGGCTAAGCAATATATGACATAACGAATATTCCCGGGGTGATCAAAGGTCATAGGTTCCTACCAAATGAACTACATAGCATAACCACATGTTCCCAATCCTACTCATGCAATCTTTGAGGGTGAAACTAATGCATAGTAAAAAATGGGTATTGAAAATTTATGATCAAAGTGTGAACTTGCCTTGCTGACGTTCGTTGAACTCTAAAGATTCGTAGTAGCAAGCTTCGCACTCCGGATGATCTAGCGTAAGCAAGCAATAACATACATAAGCATACAAGCAAAGAATCAAAAAGAAAACGAATAAAAGATTTCGAAAAACTCCAAAAACACCAAAATAATGTTTCTATACAGAATATAATTTTTACAACAACAAAAATAAATGATTTTGGTTTTAACAGAAAGTACATGTCACAAGCTTCGATTTGCAAAAAGAATCACCCAAAATGGAGATACGAAACTCAAGTTATGGCCTAACGAAGTTTGAATTCAGATCAGCTTGAATTCAAAGTTTAAAGTTTTCAAAAATATATTTCGTTTGGTTCTCTGGATAGAGGATATTTCTATGAAACCGTAGGAAAAAGAATCAACTAAATCAGATCTATAGACTAAAAGATATACTAGAAATAAGATTTGGTATAAAATCTGAATTGGAAAAAATCCCTGAAAAAAAACAATTATCTGCCAGCGACAAGTGGCGCTCGCTGATTGGTTTGCTGCGGGTTTGGAGAGGGCGTTCGCTAACTAAAGGTTTCGGTAGCATCGGCTTATAAAAAAAAACTGACCGTCCGGTTCGAACTAAACCAGAAAAACCGATCTACAGAAAAAAAAACGTATTTTTTTTAACTGAACGAACATGTGTTCGTTCAACTTACAGAGAAGAAACGAGCGTTGGCGGCGGCTCTGGCGTGGTGGTGGCAGCGGCTCCGGCGATCGTGGGTGGAGGCGGAGGTCTCTAGGGGATGCGATGGAGAGTGGCTCGTCCGTTGGTGGAGTTGGTGTTGATCGGAGACGACGAACGGCGACGGAACGAAGCGGCAAAGCTTGGTGCTCCGGGTGCTCTGGTGAAGACAAGGAGGTTGGTGCAGTGGCTGTAGATGGAGAGGGATCACAAAATCTTGTGAAAACGATGATAGGGATCAAGAGAAGTCGGAACCCAAAAGGATAGGGCTCGGGATGGCTCACCGGCGTCGGAAACTGACGATGAACTGGAGCTTCTGCTGCGAGATTGGAACGTCGAGTACGTGTTGTAGGGGTGGACTTGGCGAGGGATTTTCGTCTGAATCGGTCGAGGAGGGTGGTGGCTATTTATGGGACATCTTCCTTGGAAGTGAAACGGACTGGAGAATTGATTTCCATGAATTGGAAACGAAGGGACATAGGAAGTGAAGTACGCACACGTTTCTCTGTTGTCCGTTCGTGGAAGGGGAAGAAGAAGAGATGGGGTGGGGTCCAAGTGTCCGGGAGAGAGAAAAAAAATAATAGAGAGAGAAGAGTTACGTGAGACAGGGATATGTGGCGACGCTGGCCTCGCTGCTCCCTTCGCTGGCTCGGCCGTGGCCTTGCTGCTGGGCTGGGCAGCGCTGGCCCGGCTGGTTTTTTTTTCGAAATAGATAAAGAAGGAAAAAAATAAAAAGAGAAAAATAAAAAATATTTTTATATAGGACATATATATATCAAAAAAATCAGAAAAATAAATCCTAAATGATGAACTATTTTTCAGAGGCTAAATAAGAACTTTATAAAACACATTTTCTTTTCTAAAAATCCAAATGAAACTCAAATTTGAATTCAAAACTTTCGGCATTGTTTTCTTCTGACTTTTTGGAGTGTCATGTTCGCTCCTCTCATAATTTTGAACAAGTATCTCGTCAGGGATTTTTGAAATAAATTTCAATTGCTAAGTAGAATTCAAAGTCAGATAAAATTCAAATGCCTCTGAAATGTCCAAATGACACTAAAAAATGCATAGATGCTTAGCTAATAATTGTAAAACATTCCAAATTGAAAATTTGGGATGTTACAAACCTACCCCCTTAAGATGAATCTCGCCCTCGAGATTCGGGTTGGCTAGCAAAAAGGTGTGGGTGATCCTGTCGAAGATCTTCTTCGCGTTCCCACGTGGCTTCTTCCTCGGTATGATGACTCCACTGAACCTTGCAAAACTTGATGACCTTGCTGCGGGTAACCCTACTTGTTGTTTCGAGAATCTTGACGGGATTCTCATCATAGGTCAGATCACTATCCAACTGTATGGCCTCCAGTGGCACTGTATCTCTCAAAGGAATATCAGCCATCTCTGCATGGCACTTCTTCAACTGGGAAACGTGAAACACATCATGAACTCCTGACAAGGCTTCGGGTAATTCCAACTTGTAGGCAACTTCACCCATGCATTCCAAAATTCTGTATGGCCCCACAAATCGTGGTGCTAGTTTGCCTTTAACTCCAAACCGTTTAACACCTCGAAGTGGAGACACACGAAGATATGCTCTATCTCCGACTTCATAAGTTACTTCCTTGCGTTTAGTATCGGCATAACTCTTCTGTCTGGATTGGGCTATCTTAAGTCTGTCATGGATCAACTTGACTTTCTCCTCCGAATCTTTAATTAAATCTGGTCCGAATAATTTACGGTCTCCAACTTCATCCCACATTAATGGTGTCCTGCACCTCCTTCCCTACAAAGCTTCGAAAGGGGCCATCTTCAAACTAGCTTGATAGCTGTTGTTATATGAGAATTCTGCGTATGATAAATTATCATCCCAACTAGATCCATAATCTAGCGCACAAGCTCTCAACATGTCCTCCAGAATCTGATTGACTCTCTCGGTCTGCCCATCTGTCTGTGGATGAAAGGTTGTACTGAACTCTAGCCTGGTACCCAAAGTTTCGTGTAACTGATGCCAAAACTTTGAGGTAAATTGTGTTCCTCTATCTGATACGATGGTCCTCGGAACTCCGTGCAGACATACGATCCTGGTCATGTATATCTTGGCCAATTTAGCACTTGTATATGTGGTTTTCACGGGGATGAAGTGAGCTACCTTGGTCAAGCGATCAACTACTACCCAAATAGAATCATAGCCTGACCGTGTCCTGGGTAATCCTGTAATAAAGTCCATGCCAAGCTTGTCCCACTTCCAATCCGGTATCGGCAAAGGCTGAAGTAATCCTGCTGGTTTCTGGTGCTCTGCCTTAACCCTTTGACATACATCACATACTGCGACATACTCGGCAATATCCTTTTTCATACCTGTCCACCAGAAACTTTCCTTCAAGTCCAAATACATCTTGGTGTTTCCTGGGTGTATCGAATAAGGCGAATCATGAGCCTCCTGAAGAATCAACTTCCTGATCTCTGTGTCATTTGGCACATAAATACGCTGCTCAAACCATAAGGTTCCGTGTTCATCCTCATGAAATCCTTCTGCCTTTCCTTGGTTCATCCTTTCCTTTATTTATGCAATACCTTTGTCTAACTTCTGGGCTTCTCGGATCTTTCCCAACAAGGTGGATTGAATTTCCATTGCAGTAACAAAACCTCGTGGTACTATCTCCAATCGGAGATCTCTGAGATCATCAATTAACTCTTGAGGTAATCCTCCTGCTGTGAGGGTATTGACATAACTCTTGCGGCTCAATGCATCTGCCACAACATTGGCCTTTCCTGGGTGATAGTGCAATTTCATGTCATAATCTTTTATGAGCTCCAACCATCTTCTCTGCCTGAGGTTCAACTCCTTTTGCGTGAAGATGTATTTCAAACTCTTGTGATCCGTGTAAACATCACAATGATTTCCAATAAGAAAATGCCTCCAGGTCTTGAGCGCATGCACTACGGCTGCTAACTCTAAATCATGCGTGGCATAATTCCGCTCATGAGGTCGAAGCTGACGTGAGGCATATGAAACAACTCTTCCTTTTTGCATAAGAACACCTCCAAGTACCTGACGAGAAGCGTCGCAATATACCTGAAAATCATTGCGTATATTCGGAAGAATTAGTACTGGGGCTGTGACCAAACGTTTCTTCAACTCCTGTAAACTGGCCTCACATTCCTCGGTCCAATTAAACTTGGTGTCTTTCTTCAATAACTCTGTCATAGGCTTTGTGATCTTGGAGAAATTCTCAATAAATCTTCGGTAATATCCTGCAAGTCCAAGGAAACTGCGAATCTCTCCGACTGAGGTGGGTGCCTTCCATTCGGTGATGGCTTCAACTTTCGAAGGATCCACTGCTATTCCTTCCCCTGATATAACATGTCCGAGAAATCCAACTTTCTTCAACCAGAATTCACACTTGCTGAACTTTGCATATAACTGATGTTCCCTGAGCTTCTCAAGAACCAAGCGCAAATGTTCCTTGTGTTCTTCTTCATTCTTTGAGTAAATCAATATATCATCAATGAATACCACAACAAACTTATCCAAGAACTCCATGAATACCTTATTCATCATATTCATAAAATAGGCAGGGGCATTAGTCAAACCAAAAGACATGACTATATACTCATAAAGCCCATATCTCGTGGTAATGGCTGTCTTGGATATATCCTGTTCTCGAATCTTCAGCTGGTGATATCCCGATCGAAGATCAATTTTTGAGAAAACTTTTGCTCCTTGTAGCTGGTCAAACAAATCATTGATCATCGGCAGAGGGTACTTGTTCTTGATCGTCACCTCATTCAACGCACGGTAATCCACAACCATTCTCAAGGATCCATCCTTCTTCTCAACTAGAAGCACTGGGGCTCCCCAAGGTGATGAACTCGGTCGAATATAACCTTTCTCCAATAATTCCTTAATCTGATTCTTAATTTCCTCCAGGTCATTTGCGGGCATCCGGTACGTTCTCTTGGATATTGGTCCAGTGCCTGGTAACAATTCAATCAAAAATTCTATGTCCCGATCCGGTGGCATGCCTGGTAGTTCCTCCGGAAAAACATCGGGATAATCCTTCACAACTGGTACTTCTTCCGGAACAACTCCCGAAAGAGAATTCACTTGAGTCCTCCTTGGTGTATGCCTCGACACATACTTGATCTGTTTCCCCTCTGGGGTGATGAGAAGAATCGACTTACTAGCACAATCAATATTCCCTTCATACTTGGATACACAGTCCATGCCTAGAATTACGTCCAATCCTTGTGATTCTAGGATGATGAGGTCTGTGGGGAAAACGTGTCTCCCTACGGTCATGGGCAACTGAAAACATCCCCGACTAGCCATGTTCTCTGCTCATGGGGAACTCACTAACATTGGTGTTTTAAGGGCTATGGTCGGCAACTTAAACTTATCCACAAACCCCCTTGATATGAATGAATGTGATGCACCAGTGTCAAAAAGAACAAGGGCTGTAAATGAATTAATCAAGAACTTACCAACAACGGCGTCAGGCTGGTCATAAACTTCCTCCACATTGACATGGTTCACTTGTCCTCTGGTAAAAGGATTTGGCTTCTTTCCAGAGCTTCCATTGCCATTCACGTTCTTCGCCTCGGGACATTCGGTGGCGTAGTGTCCGGTCTTCTCGCACTTGAAACAGGTAATGTGGCTCAGATCCTTCTTTGTCGGTGTAGCGGGGTTGGAGTTATACTGATTGTTGTTTCCTCTGTTTCCATTGCCATTCCTATGGCTATGGTTGTGTCCATTCCCTCCATGATGTGAATGTCCTCCATGGTTATGGTGAGTGTGTACACCATACTTGCCAGATCCTGATCCATTATTTCCTGAGTACGGGGTATAGCGGGGCTTCTGCTGAACTCCAGAGTTGTACTTTCCCTGTCCGTACTTCCTCTTGCGGTTTTCCACCTGCTGCTGCTTGCCTTCCAGAATGAGAGCCTTGTCAACCAACTCTTGATAATTGTTAAAGGTAGCCACAGTCAACTGAAGTCCCAGATCATCATTTAGTCCCTCAAGAAATTTCTCCTGCTTAGCGGCATCATCAGCCACGTCTCCGGGAGCATACCTGGATAACTTGCTGAATTCCTCTACATAATCACGAACAGAACGATTACCCTGGCGTAAGTTGCGGAACTCACGCTTCTTCAGACTCATAGCTCTGGCTGAAACATATGCAGTACGAAATGCCTGTTGGAACTGATCCCAAGTCACATTTGCTATGGGGAATGTGGTGGTGTAATTCTCCCACCACGAAGCTGCTGGTCCATCCAGTTGATGTGCGGCAAAGCGCACCTTCTCTGCGTCAGTACATCCTGCGGTGGTCAGCTCCCTTCCGATCTTACGGAGCCAGTCATCTGCGACGATCGGCTCCGTGCTGCTAGAGAACACGGGTGGGTTCAACCTCAGGAAACGGGTAAGGTTGTCGACCGGGGGTGGCGTCGGTGGGTTGTTGTTGTTGTTCTGGTTCTGATTCTGGATCAGTAGCTGCATGAGGGCATTCTGGTTCTGGATCAACTGGGTAAGTTCCGGCGGAAATTCCGGGTCACGTCTCGGAGGCATCTGTTAGGTTTAGAGTGGATGAGAAATTAGAATAGAATAAGGGCCTAATGAGAGAAATCACTACCCATATGCTTATGATAGAAATAAAATTTCAAATCAAGCAATTCACACAAATCACACCACACAAGCAAAACCTACAGGTAAGGTCATATCCACAGGAGATATGATCTCTTCATACTACCGCAATCATTCGTTGGACTACATTTGGTTGTGGTGGTCTGAACTAAATCTTCTCAAATCAAAGTCAGCTCTACTTCTTCTTCTTCGTCAATGATGTCTTCATGTGTCTTGGTCTCATCAGCCGAGCAACTTGGTCATGGGGTTCAACAACTATTGAATTGAAGTAGAGAAGAGATAGAAATGAATAGAGAAGAGTACAGACCAACGGATATATAAGGAAGTGGTAAAATAGAGTTTTCTTCCTATGGTTTTCCATTTCCTAGTGGTCGCGTCCTACAGTCAGCGTGTGCTCTGATACCATCTTGTAGCGACCCGACCCAAATGGATCGAAGTCTCTGTGCTTAAGTGTCATCCCTGGATCGGTATGCTGACACACACAGTACTCGATGAATTATAACAGAGTTCAATCACACACTTTATTACATCGAGGTCCTCAAAAGAGTATTTATTACAATAATATGGCCAAAGGCCATCTGGATAAAATAACTACGGAAGCATCAAAAGTAAAATGAGTCCATCAACTCCACGGCAAACTGAGTGCAGAACAACGACCTATCGCACCTTTACTCCTCGTCTGAAAACTCTGCAACATGAGATGTTGCAGCTGTGTAGGTCAGCACATGGAATATGTTGGCAATGTCACACCATAGAAATAATAATAAAGAAAAAAAACTATCTCTATATGCAAATTTAGCTGGTGGAGGCTCTAAGTTTAATGTTTGCATAAAGCCAATTTTACCCTACAACAAAGGAATAAATTTTTATTTACTACAAAATTAAAATGCCATTATTGAGAAGGTTCCTCCAACTCAATCCCAAAATTCCCAAGTTATTAGTAACCCAATGATTTCATTAAATAAAGTGACGAGATCAACCAATAATTCACTTCTAGATACTCAAGTTGTCCATAACCGGGGACACGGCTAATCATGATTAGTTTGTACACTCTGCAGAGGTTTGCACACTTTTCCCCACAAGACTCGACCACCTCCATGATCGGAAGATCGAGACATAGTCTTTCTGAAGTATTTCCTCCAAACCCTGGGTAGACCGGTACACCTACGTTCCCCTACATCAGCTAGTCTACCACGGAAAGAGGTCACACAACTTACTCAACTATGCCAGAGCCCATAATGGCTTGTGGCTGCACACGGAAGTTTCTAGGCATGAAATATCTTATAATCCCTTTGAGCCTGGGTGGCGGACCTAGGGTAATCACACGGGTACTCCGGGATTCCCCTTGGGCAAGCACTGGTTTCTCCAGGTGCCCCAAACATTCCACCCAGATGTGTATTAAAGTTGCCACCTTATGTTGTCCCAAAATTATTATCTCTCGCAACTTGCATGTATCACACATAACAATCCCCGTCTACGAGCATGGCTAAGCAATATATGACATAACGAATATTCCCAGGGTGATCAAAGGTCATAGGTTCCTACCAAATGAACTACATAGCATAACCACATGTTCCCAATCCTACTCATGCAATCTTTGAGGGTGAAACTAATGCATAGTAAAAACTGGGTATTGAAAATTTATGATCAAAGTGTGAACTTGCCTTGCTGACGTTCGTTGAACTCTAAAGATTCGTAGTAGCAAGCTTCGCACTCCGGATGATCTAGCGTAAGCAAGCAATAACATACATAAGCATACAAGCAAAGAATCAAAAAGAAAACGAATAAAATATTTTGAAAAACTCCAAAAGCACCAAAATAATGTTTCTGTACAGAATATAATTTTTACAACAACAAAAATAAATGATTTTGGTTTTAACAGAAAGTACATGTCACAAGCTTCGCTTTGCAAAAAGAATCACCCAAAACGGAGATACGAAACTCAAGTCATGGCCTAACGAAGTTTGAATTCAGATCTGCTTGAATTCAAAGTTTAAAGTTTCCAAAAATATATTTCGTTTGGTTCTCTGGATAGAGGATATTTCTATGAAACCGTAGGAAAAAGAATCAACTAAATCGGATCTATAGACTAAAAGATATACTAGAAATAAGATTTGGTATAAAATCTGAATTGAAAAAAATCCCTGAAAAAAAAACAATTATCTGCCAGCGACAAGTGGCGCTCTCTGATTGGTTTGCTTCGGGTTTGGAGAGGACGTTCGCTAACTAAAGGTTTTGGTACCATCGGCTTATAAAAAAACTGACCGTCCGGTTCGAACTAAACCAGAAAAACCGATCTACAGAAAAAAAAACGTATTTTTTTTAACTGAACGAACATGTGTTCGTTCAACGTACAGAGAAGAAACGAGCGTTGGCGGCGGCTCTGGCGTGGTGGTGGCAGCGGCTCCGGCGATCGTGGGTGGAGGCGGAGGTGTCTAAGGGATGCGATGGAGAGTGGCTCGTCCGTTGGTGGAGTTGGTGTTGATCGGAGACGACGAACGGCGACGGAACGAAGCGGCAAAGCTTGGTGCTCCGGGTGCTCTGGTGAAGACAAGGAGGTTGGTGCAGTGGCTGTAGATGGAGAGGGATCACAAAATCTTGTCAAAGCGATGATAGGGATCAAGAGAAGTCGGAACCCAAAAGGATAGGGCTCGGGATGGCTCACCGGCGTCAGAAACTGACGATGAACTGGAGCTTCTGCTGCGAGATTGGAACGTCGAGTACGTGTTGTAGGGGTGGACTTGGCGAGGGATTTTCGTCTGAATCGGTCGAGGAGGGTCGTGGCTATTTATAGGACATCTTCCTTGGAAGTGAAACGGACTGCAGAATTGATTTCCATGAATTGGAAACGAAGGGACATAGGAAGTGAAGTACGCATACGTTTCTCTGTTGTCCGTTCGTGGAAGGGGAAGAAGAAGAGATGGGGTGGGGTCCAAGGGTCGGGGAGAAAGAACAAAAATAATAGAGAGAGAGAGGAGTTACGTGAGACAGGGAGATGTGGCGACGCTGGCCTCGCTGCTCCCTTCGCTGGCTCGGCCGTGGCCTTGCTGCTGGGCTGGGCAGCGCTGGCCCGGCTGTTTTTTTTTCGAAATAGACAAAGAAGGAAAAAAATAAAAAGAGAAAAATAAAAAATATTTTTATATAGGACATATATATATCAAAAAAATCAGAAAAATAAATCCTAAATGATGAACTATTTTTCAGAGGCTAAATAAAAACTTTATAAAAAACATTTTTTTTCTAAAAATCCAAATGAAACTAAAATTTGAATTCAAAACTTTCGGCATTGTTTTCTTCTGACTTTTTGGAGTGTCATGTTCGCTCCTCTCATACTTTTGAACAAGTATCACGTCAGGGATTTTTGAAATAAATTTCAATTGCCAAGTAGAATTCAAAGTCAGATAAAATTCAAATGCCTCTGAAATTTCCAAATGACACTAAAAAAATGCATATATGCTTAGCTAATAATTGTAAAACATTCCAAATTGAAAATTTGGGATGTTACACCACCGTCCACGAGGGTGGGGGCACGCCCTACCCCCCTAGGCGCGCCGCCCCTGTCTCGTGGGCCACCTGGCAGCCCCTCGACGCCCATCTTCTTGTATAAGGTGTCTTTTGCCCTGGAAAAAACCATAAGGAGGTTTTCGGGATGAAGCGCCGCCGTTTCGAGGTGGAACCTTGGCGGAACCAATCTAGGGCTCCGGCGGAGCTGTTCTGCCAGGGAAACTTCCCTCCGGGAGGGGGAAATCGTCACCATCGTCATCACCATCGATCCTCTCATTGGGAGGGGCTCCATCTTCATCAACATCTTCACCAGCACCATCTCCTCTCAAACCCTAGTTCATCTCTTGTATCCAATCTTTGTATCAAAACCTCAGATTGGTACCAGTGGGTTGCTAGTAGTGTTGATTACTCCTTGTAGTTGATGCTAGTTGGTTCATCCGGTGGAAGATCATATGTTCAGATCCGTTATGCGTATTAATATCCCTCTGGTCATGAACATGAATATGATTTGTGAGTTGTTATGTTTGTTCTCGAGGACATGGGAGAAGTCTTGATATAAGTAGTCATGTGAATTTGGTATTCGTTCGATATTTTGATGAGATGTATGTTGTCTTCCTCTAGTGGTGTTATGTGAACGTCGACTACATGACACTTCACCGTTGTTTGGGCCTAGAGGAAGGCATTGGGAAGTAATAAGTAGATGATGGGTTGCTAGAGTGGCAGAAGCTTAAACCCTAGTTTATGCGTTGGTTCCTAAGGGGCTGATTTGGATCCATATATTTCATGCTATGGTTAGGTTTACCTTAATACTTCTTTTGTAGTTGCGGATGCTTGCAATAGAGGTTAATCATAAGTGGGATGCTTGTCCAAGTAAGGACAGCACCCAAGCACTGGTCCAACCACATACCAAATTATCAAAGTAACGAACGTGAATCATATGAGCGTGATGAAAACTAGCTTGACGATAATTCCCATGTGTCCTCGAGAGCACTTTCCTTTATATAAGAGTTTGTCCAGGCTTGTCCTTTGCTAAAAAAAGGATTGGGCCATATTGTTGCACCTTATTTACTTTTACCACTTGTTACTCGTTACAAATTACTTTATCATAAAACTATCTGTTACCGATAATTTAAGTGCTTGCAGAGAACACATTACTGAAAATTGCCTGTCATTTCCTTCTGCTCCTCATTGGGTTCGACACTCTTACTTATCAAAAGTACTACGATAGATCCCCTAAACTTGTGGGTCGTCAGACATCAAGCCAATTTCTGTCGCCGTTGCCGGTGAGGCTATGTAAGCGGCATTCACATCACGTCAACGAAGCTCTTTTCGGGGAGGTGAGTGCTTGAAGGTATATCTTTAGATCTTGCAATCGAATCTTTTAGTTTCATGTTTTATCACTAATTTAGTTTATAAAAGAAAACTACAAAAAAAATTACAATTGAGGTTGCCTCATATGCTTCATCTTTTTAATATCTTTCATGAAAATGATGGAAAGGAAAATTGTGCCCAAGTATGAGAAGAAGAATGCATTAAAATGTTTGGCACTAAATATTTGAATGACGAGCATGATTGCAATGTTGTTAGTACGAACTCTTTGAATATCCATAGTACAAATGATGATTGCACTAGTCATGATGAAAATATCTCATATAAGCATGTCAATTTTTGTGGAGTACATAGAGTTTGCAAGTACACACCAAATAGGGAAGATAGATTTTGCAAGAGGCATAAGAATTTATAAACTAGATGGTTGCAAGAAAGGCTAGATTTTTGTGCTGAAAATTTAAAATTTCTTTGCCATCCTTGTGAACTTTGCAATGAACGTGATGCTTTAAATCTCCAATGCAAATTGTTTCATGATCGAGTCGTGTCCAAAAAATTTGATGACTTGATTTCCCTTGCACATCATAATGAACTTAGTTTGCTTGTGGGTTATGAAGAAATCAAACGTATAACTAAGAATCTTCCATAATTTTTCCTTGATAAAGTTCTTGATTTTGATCTAGAGGAAATTTATATGTATTGTGCGGTGAATTGCATTGAAAATCCTTATATTGCCAATTACATAAAGATAAGAAAACAAATAGAAGATGAAGAGAATACTAATGAAAGGGAAGAGACTTCCCAATATCTTCCTATTATTTCTTATGATGAATCAGGTAACGAGGAGGAGCCTTCTAGTCAACCAATCTCATTAATAAGGAGCTCCAAGAAGAGGATTAAACCCACACATAATGTGAAGAAGAAAAAGAAAAGACGGAGAAGCAAAGGTAAAAAGGTATCCCTCCCAAATTATGTTGCTCCTATTATTCATTGTGATGATGATAATTGCTATAGTATTGGTGCTATCCATACTATTAATGATGAGAGTGATTATGCTTATGGTATGCAAAGGCCCAAGCTTGGGGATGCTATGTTTGATGAGAATGACATGTTTGAGAATTTATTTGCTGCAATTAATGTTTGTCCCAAGCTTGGGGATGCTATGTTTTATGAATATGATATTTTTGGTCCCCAAGTTTTGATGAGCAAACTTATTTTGATGATATCATGCCTCCTATTTATGATGATTATATTGATGATAGTGGATTTGGAGAGGTCATGACTTTATTTAGTGATGAATCCACTATTTCGGAAAAGGTTCCAATTGATTATGAGAACAAAGTTGCTATCTGTGATGATTATTGTGCTGACTTGTATGCTATTAAGAATAATGATAACCATGAAACTTGTCATCGTGATTTTAGTTTTCAATTGGATTATGCCTCACATGATAATTATTTTGTTGAGTTTGCTCCCACTATTATTCATGAGAAGAAATTCGCTTATGTGGAGAGTAATAAAATTTATATGCTTGGGGATCATGAAAATAATGCTTTATGTGATGGTTATATTGTTGAATTCATTCATGATGCTACTGAAAATTATTATGAAGGAGGAACATATGCTTGTAGGAATTGCAATAATATCAAGTTTCCTCTCTATGTGTTGAAAATCTTTAAGCTATGCTTGTTTTGCTTTCCTATGCTAGTTGATTCTTGTTCCCATAAGTTATTTGCTTACAAAATCCCTATGCATAGTAAGTGGGTTAGGCTTAAATGTGCTAGTCATGTTCTTCATAATGCTCCCGTTATGTTTCAATTCTTATCTTTTATGCGAGCATCATTGAAATCATCATGCCTAGCTAAAAGGCATTAAAGAAAAGCGCTTGTTGGGAGACAACCCAATATTTGCCCTTACTGTTTTTGTGTGTTCACATGATTATGATACTGTAGTAATCATGTTTTATAGCTTTTGTTTCAATAAAGTGCCAAGTAGAACCTTTGAGAAGACTTAGGTGAAAGTTAATGTGATCTTGCTGTAAAAAACAGAAACTTTTGCGCTCACGAGATTAGCTGCAACTTTTTACAGAAGAGTGCTTTTGAGTTGATTCTTTTTGCAGAAGATTAATAGGAAAATTCCTCAGGTCTACCAATTTATTTCAGAATTTTTTGAGTTATGGAAGTATTCGAAAGTTACAGATTGCTACATACTATTCTGTTTTTGACAGATTCTGTTTCCATTGTGTTGTTTGCTTATTTTGATGAATTTATGAGTAGTATCGGAGGGTATGAACCATAGAGAAGTTGGAATACAGTAGATATTACACCAATATGAATTTATAATGAGTTCATAATAGTACCTAAGTGGTGGTTTTATTTTATTATACTAACGGAGTTTACGAGTTTTTTGTTGAGTTTTGTGTTGTGAAGTTTTCAAGTTTTGGGTAAAGATTCGATGGACTATGGAATAAGGAGTAGCAAGAGCCTAATCTTAGGGATTCCCAAGCAACCCCAAGGTAACATTCAAGGACAACCAAAATCCTAAGCTTGGGGATGCCCCAGGAAGGCATCCCCTCTTTCGTCTTCGTCTATCGGTAACTTTACTTAAGGCTTTATTTTTATTCACCACATGATATGTGTTTTTCTTGGAGCGTCAATTTATTTTATTTTGTTTTGCTTGGTTTTTGAATAATATCCCAAGATTTGAAATTCTTTAATGTTAGAGAGTCTTTACATAGTTACATAATTATTTGACTACTCATTGATCTTCACTTATATCTTTCGGGGTAGTTTGTTGTTTGCTCTAGTGCTTCACTTATATATTTTTAGAGCACGGCGGTGGTTTTATTTTGAAGAAATAGATGATCTCTCGTGATTCACTTATATTATTTTGAGAGTCTTTTAGAACAGCATGGTAATTTGCTTTGGCTAAAAAATTAGTACAAATATGATAGGCATCCAAGATGGGTATAATAAAAACTTCCATATAGAGTGCATTGAATACTATGAGAAGTTTGATACTTGATGATTGTTTCGCGATATGAAGATTTTGATATTAGAGTTGTGCTAGTTGAGTAATTGTGGATTTGAGAAATACTTGTGTTGAGGTTTGCATGTCCCGTAGCATGCTGATACGTCTCCAACGTATCTATAATTTTTTATTGTTCCATGCTATTATATATTCTGTTTTGGATGTTTAATGGGCTTTATTATACACTTTTATATTATTTTTGGGACTAACCTACTAACCCAAGGCCCAGTGCAAATTGCTGTTTTTTTGCCTATTTCAGTGTTTCGCAGAAAAGGAATATCAAACAGAGTCCAAACGGAATGAAACCTTCAGGAGAGTTATTTTTGGAACCGTATCTACCCAGAAGACTTGGAGTACACGCGAGGGAACGAGAGAGGCAGCCACGAGGGTCCAGAGCACGCCCAAGGGGGGCAGGCGCGCCCCCACCCTCATGGGCCCCCTCTGGCTCCCCCGATGCTCTCCTTCCTCCTATATATATCCCCATTTCCTGAAAACATCGAGGCAACAGAGAAAACCCTAATTCCACTGCGGCAACCTTCTGTTCCCATGAGATCCCATCTTGGGGCCTGTTCCAGAGCTCCACCGAAGGGGGGATCCATCATGGAGTGCTTCTACATCAACACCATAGCCTCACCAATGAGTTGTGAGTGGTTTACCATAGACCTTCGGGTCCATAGTTATTAGCTAGATGGCTTCTTCTCTCTTTTTGGATCTCAATACAAAGTTCTCCTCGATCTTCGAGAAGATCTATTCGATGTAATCTTTTTGCGGTGTGTTCGTCGAGATCCGATGAATTGTGGGTTTATGATCAAGATTATCTATGAACAATATTTGATTCTTTTCTGAAATCTTTTATGTATGATTATAAAATCCTTGCAAGTCTCTTTGAATTATTGGTTTGGGTTGGCCTACTAGATCTATAGTTCTTGCAATGAGAGAAGTGCTTGGCTTTGGGTTCAATCTTGTGGTGTCCTTTCCTAGTGACACCAGGGGCAGCAAGGCACATATTGTATTGTTGCCATCGAGGATAAAAATATGGGGTTTATATCATATTCCTTGAGTTTATCCCTCTACATCATGTCATCTTGCTTAAAGCATTACTCTGTTCTTATGAACTTAATACTCTAGATGCATGCTGGATAGCGGTCGATGTGTGGAGTAATAGTAGTAGATGCAGAATCATTTTGGTCTACTTGTCACAGACGTGATGCCTATATATAATGATCATGCCTAGATATTCTCATAACTATGCGCTTTTCTATCAATAGCTCGACAGTAATTTGTTCACCCACCATAGAATTCTGCTATCATTAGAGAAGCCACTAGTGAAACCTATGGCCCCCGGGATCTATTCTCAACGTATTAATCTTCCATCTACTTTACTTTGCTTTATTTACTTTCTGTTCTTATACCAAAAATACCAAAAATATTATACTATCATATCTATCAGATCACACTTTCGTAAGTGACCGTGAAGGGATTGACAACCCCTTATCGCGTTGGCTGTGAAGTTCTTATTTGTTTGTGCACGTGCGAGGGACTCATGAGTGGTCTCCTACTGGATTGATACCTTGGTTCTAAAAAACTGAGGGAAATACTTATGCTACTGTGCTGCATCACCCTTTCCTCTTCGAGGGAATACAACGCAAGCTCGAGAAGTAGCAAGAAGAACTTCTGGCGCCGTTGCCGGGGGG
>LR738712.1:184071246-184087259 GCA_902687465.1 Secale cereale | reverse complement strand
AAAAGTCATATACCAAGTACCTATCACAAACCCTTATCCTTCGCACAACATTATTTGCCTCTCGTTTTCCTCTCCCCCACTTCACCCTTGCCGTTTTATTCGCCCTTCTTTTTCTTTGTGTTTATTGTTCGCTTGCTTTCATGTCTGAGATGGAGTAAGATATCATTGAAAAGGGTAGTAATGTTGAGGGCAACGTCTATGTTGGTCCTCTGGATGAAACTACCACTTTACATACTAAGAAGTTCCGGGTTGGTAGTGGTAATATTATTGGAAAAGGAGTTCTTCAAGACTTCTTTACTTGTGCCGGTGCTTTACCCACTATGCGTGGATCTATTCTTCAAAGAACTAGTAGCCTTGCGGATGCCATATCTATGCTTGTAGTTGAAACTGAAAGGCAATTTATCCATATGCATCCCTGCATTCAGAGAATCTTTTTGGAATGTTCTAATATTGAGCATTCTTCTGTTAAGCGCGCAGCTACTATCTTTTTGCCTCATGAGTTCAGATTCATCATGAAAGAGGCCAAAGAAATCTTTAATCATTATGGAGTGGATGCTGGTCGTCCTCCCATAGAAGCTATCTTATTCAATCAAGAGGACATAATGCGTCTGCAATCTTTAGATCATGTTGCTTTTAATGAAAACCTTAGAAAAAAGGTTCATACCGATATCTTGGTTGATAGAATTTATGAATTGAATGATGATTTTGCTATTCAAAATAATGGGTTAGGCTTTTCCCTTGAGCGAAGGCTCATGACCTTTTGCCAAAAGAATGCTTATAATGATGAATTGGTTGTGCAATATGAAGGGCCACAGGAGGAACCAATACCTCCTGAGCTTGATATGGGGGACTTTTGTCCTATTAAATTTAGCCCTTTTGATTACTTTTGCTTGCAACAAAGAAAACTTGCTGCTGAACGTAGGGAATATGAGATGAGTTTTCGTGATCTATCTTATCATTATGGCAATACCTAGATATTCTTGTATTGTGCCTAGCTAGGGGCGTTAAACGATAGCGCTTGTTGGGAGGCAACCCAATTTTATTTTCTTTGTTTTTGCTTCTATTTAGGAACAAATATTGCATGTAGCTTCTGTTTATATGTGGTTTTGTGTTTTAGTTAGTGTTTGTGCCAAGTAGAATCTTTGGGAAGACTTGGGTGAAGTTTATGCGATCATGCTGTAGAAAACAGAAACTTTAGCGCTCACGAGATTAGCTACCATTTTTTTACTGGAGAGTGCTTTTTAGTTGATTCTTTTTGCAGATGATTAATAGACAAATTCCTCACGTCCACCAATTTATTTCAATTTTTTTAGAGTTACAGAAGTATTCGAAAGGTACGGATTTATACAGACTGTTCTGTTTTTGACAAATTCTGTTTTTCTTATCTTGATTGCTTATTTTGATGAATCTATGAGTAGTATCGGGGGGGGGGGTATGAATCATAGAGAAGTTGGAATACAATAGGTTTAACACCATTATAAACAAATAATCAGTTCATTACAGTACCTTTGAGTGGTGGTTTGTTTTCTTATACTAACGGAGCTCACGAGATTTTTGGCTAAGTTTTGTGTTGTGAAGTGTCGGGGAAACTGATCCACGAGCACCTATGGGGACCGGCGGACCGAGCCCCTTTCGGTTCGGCGGGGGCGGAGATCGCACGAAGAGCAGATCGAGGCGAAGCACACGAGCAGTTTACCCAGGTTCAGGCCGCACGGATGCGTAAAACCCTACTCCTACATTGTGGTTTGTATTGAGTTCTTGCTCAGGAGCGCTGAGTGCTACAGTACACACCAGCAGCTAACGAGACCGAGCGTGAGAGTTCTTCTGCTTCGAACCCCCCTCTACGTTGCGCATGGGCCTCCTTTTATATGCTCAAAGGGGTCACCGACAGGTGGCAACGTAGACAAGGGTAAAAATGGAAAGGTGTTGTGGTTGGTACAACTACCTGTACAATGTATCATACCTAACCCTGATGGCAGGGACAAGGGCATTAAATGCCCATCGGCGACGCCCAAACAGTGCAAAAAGGGACCGTCAGGGATGCCACCGCTCGCCATGGCGACAATCTTGTCAGCGCCGCTTGCCACCGCGTACCGCTGGCTGCACAGCCTCCCGCCACGTACGCCTGGGAGGGTCCCAGAGCGACACGTTGGTGGATGCGCTGGAGCGCGGGTACAGAGTGGTAGCTTGTCGCGGCAAGCGCCTTGCCGCAGTCGTTGTCTTGTCGCGTCCGGGAGCTTGCCGCTCACCGGGCCTTGCCGGGACGCGTGGCGCGTCGCGGCAAGTTCCTTGCGATGCCTTGGTTGGCCTTCCCGGCAAGTTCCTCTCGCCGGGGTCTTGTGCCTTGAGTGGCCTTCCCGGCAAGCTCCTCTTGCCGGGGCCTTGTCTCCTTGGCTTGAATACTTTGTTCTTGAATGGCTCAAAAGGAACCACGGAGGACCTTGGCGGTCACCCGGCAAGCCTTGCTACGGGATGCTGCGACTGCCCGTGCCCAAGTTCGGGATACTAGGGTACCCCTACTCTAGTACACCGACAGGAGCCCCCGGGCCTAGGCCATACACGGTGCCGAGCGCTGTTGGGCCAGGCCCAAAACAGGGCACGGGCACGCGCGGCGTGGGTTACGCCGTATCTCACTCCATATCCACCGCACCCTCCCCGAACGGCACGCGTTGATTGCGGCGTCGTGGGAGAGATCGTGGGTGGTTTCTTTATTCGGAAAGGCGGAACGTCCGCCCCCTCCCTCCTTATAAGCAGGGGAAACAGGGGCAGTTCGCTCATTCGCCGGTTGCTACTCCAACCTCGAAAACCTCCGCCGCTCCCCTTCTTCCCAAAGCTGAAAGAGAGCAGCGCTCTGCCCCCATCGCCATCAGCACCACCAACGCCGTCGACCTCCCCCACCACTTCCGCCATGGCTCCAAAAACCGACAAGGGGAAGGGCGCGAAGTCGGCCGAGGCGCTGCGGCTCGCGGCGCTGCGGAAAGAGCGGGCAATCTTCCCCTCCAGGCTCTCCGCGAGGGAGCTGAGGGAGACCTTCTACCTCTTCTGGTCGACGGAGACACGGGCGCATCCGCGCACGAGGGTACTTCCAGCCGTTGCTTCGGGAATGGCTCCAAATGGGTACCCCTTCTCCGCCTTGTTCTTCTACTGCGGGCTCTGCCCGCCTTTCTCTGAGTTCTTCTGTGATATCATGAACACCTACGGATTCTGCCTCCTTGACTTCACCCCCAATGTCGTTCTGACCATGGCAGTTTTCGCACATCTCTGCGAAAACTTTGTCGGAGTCTATCCAAATGTAGCCCTTTTTCGCCACTTCTTCATGCCCCGAGTTGAGAGAGGAGAGCCTTTGTCCGGCGGAATCGCCTGGATCTCGAGAGCCGTCAAGAAGAATGCTTATCTGGAAGGAGAGTTCCACGGCAAGTGGGAGGAATGGAGAGCAAACTGGTGTTGGATTGTCGAGGAGAATCCGCAGCCGTTTACCGCCCGGCGCCGAGCCCCAGTAGTGCGCGGCAGCGATCGGAGCGACGTGGCCCCGGAAGATGATAGGCTGAAGATTGCCGTCACCCGGATCCAATGCCTCAGGCTTGCCGGGCTCACTGTAGGCGCAGTTGGCGCAGACTTTCTTCGCCGCCGCATCGCCCCTCTGCAGGAGAGGAGGAGGCCCGCTTGGGAGTTCAAGAATGCGGCGGACATCATGAGGCTGCGCCTGGGCCTCAACTTCAACTTCACCGTTATGGAACTTGACGCAATGCTCCGGGAGTTGTTCAAGTACGACCCAAAACATCCCAAAGTGTTCAGGTTGCCGCAAGGTGTCGTTCCGCTGTGCAACAACTCCGTGCTCGACCGCATCCGTGCAATGATGCCGCTGTGCGACTCGCATGGAATCATCCCAACTTGGCAAGAGCCTGAAGACGTCGTCGTGCAGGAGTTCTTCGACGGCTTGGTAGAAAAGTCGGTCCGCTCCGACGAAAAGAAAGGCCTCACTCACGCCACCACCGATGTGGATATGGACCTCATCGCCGCTAGGCTGGAAGAGGCGGCGGCAGCCGCAGCCGCGGGCGAGTTTGGATTCACCTTGGAGGAGGCGGAGGCGGCGGAGGCGGCAAGCCTTGCCGAGCGAGAGGAGTTTGCCGGCGAGGAAGAGCTTGCCGGGCATGATGTTGAGTCGAGCGAGCCCGCCCAGGATACGAGTGGCTCGTTGGAGATCGACTCCTCTTCCTCCTCAGCTTCAGGCAGCTCGCCGCAAGCCGAGCCCCCAGCTCCACCAAGAAGGCGTCTCCGAAAGGCCGGGGACATAGCGGAGTGGCAGACGAGTCAACAGCCGCCGCACCGCGCGACACGCTCCACCGTGGCAAGTACTGCGGCCGCGGGAGCACCTCACGCTGCTGCGGCAACTGGAGCGGGGTCCTCCCGGACCACCGCTTCCGCTTTTGCCGCTTCTCACGCCGCGGCGGCAGCCGGAGCGGGGTCGTCTCGGACCACCGCCACTGCTCCCGCCAAGCGGCCAAGGGAGCCTACTCCTCCGCCTCCTCGCGCCGGACGTGAGCCGGACTTCGACTTCTCCGCGCTCAGCTCCGACGAGGAAGAAGAAGAGTAAGATTCTTGTTGTACTTGTATTTCTTCAATTCTTGCTGTTTTGGCTTGTATCTCATTTGCTTTACTCTGAACTTGTTCCTTTTCAGGACTCTGGCCCAGAGAGCGGCGAAGAGAGCCAAGGTCCCAGCGAGGAGGGCGGTGATTATCATCGAGGACGAACCCACCGCGACAGCAGAGGATGCGCCCGAGACCACCTTGCCGGACCCGGCAACTATTCTCCACAGCAGCCCCCAGCGCAGCCCCCAGCGTAAGTATATGGTTTACTTTCCGCTGTTAGGCGTGCATGGATGCTCTTTCCTTGCTGACATCTGTTTGTTGGTTTGTGTAGGAGCAGTGCAGCCCCACCAGGAGCGCCCGGAGACCGCCCCCGACATGCCATCTGCTTCGACTACGCCGCCAAGGGGGAGTTCTCCGGCAAGGGAGAGTCCTCCAGCGAGGGGGAGCTCTCCGGCAAGGGACATCACCAGCGGCCCTCCGCCGGCAGAGACCATGACTATGCCGCCAAGGGAGAGTTCTCCGCCAAGGGAGAGTTCTCCGACAAGGGGGAGTTCTCCGGCAAGGGACAGCGCCAGCGGCCCCCCGGTGGCGGAGACTACGACTGCAGAACCCAGTACAGGTAATCTTCTCGCTTCAAAGCTTCCCTTGGGTTCTTCTTCTTTTGATCTTCTTTTTGGATATTTGCTTGACTGTTTTTCCCTTTTCCGGCCGCCAGACCCATCTGCTGCGGAGCCGATGGAGACGGAGGTCGCTGGCGAGGAGAATACGCGCGGCAACACCAGCGACGCCGCTGCCACCGAAGAAGCAGCCGGCGCTGATGATCCCGCCGGCGACGAGGCCGCCAAAGCTGCCGCCGCAGCAGCTGGCGAGGGGTCTGGCGATCGCACTAACGGCCCTGAGGCCGCAGGAGCGCCAGGCGCTACGCCGACCGCCGATCCCTCCGCCGCTGCCGTAGCGCCAGGATCCGAAGAGCCCCAGCCAGGCGTCTACTTGAAGGCCGGCGATGGCGTCTTCATCAACCTCCCCTGGGCGTCAAGCTCCAGGGCGCTGGTCGAGGGAGAAATCTTCGACGGAGAGGTGCTCGCCTCCGCTGGGTTGACGCTGGTCGATGCGCCGAGCAGCAGCAGCAGCGAGCCTGAGGAGGAGCGGCTGCTGCGGAAGATGTTGTCGCTCTACCGCGCTCGGCATGCCAAGCTGGAGTCCAGAGAGGCGCTTGCCGCGAAGGCGGGAGCTGACATTGAGAAGCGCGCGGAGGAGCTCCGGGGTCTTCACCAGGAAGCTCTCCGGTCCTTGGCAGAGGAGCGGGAGCAGCTCGCCGAGGAGCAGAAGGCCTTCTTCCTCGAGAAGGCTGACGTCGAAGAGCAACAGCGGCTTGCCGCTGAGAAGCTGTCTGTGCAGGAGGGCGAGCTGGCGCAGCGGAAGATCAACCTCGACAGCCATGAGGAGGAGCTTGCCGCGTACGAGAAATCATTCGGCGGAGCTCTCAAGCAAGCAGAGGACGTTGCCGCAGCTGCTGAGGCCGCCAAGAAGGAGTTGGAGACGAAGGTGGCACAGCTGGAGGCCGATCTCAAGGTGAGAGGTTAAGAGCTTGCCGCGTTCAAGCATGAGCGGGAGAAGGACGCCCATAGCAACTCAGAGCTGCAGGTTCGTCTCGCCGAGAAGGGCAAGGAGATCAGCGCCGCCAAGGACTCCAACGCAGATCTTGAGTTGAAGCTGACCACTTTGACCAAGACGCTGGACGGCGCCAGGGAGCAGGAGGCGGCCTTGAAGGAAGAGATCAAGGCCGAGAAGGCGCTGCTGGCGAGTGCTGCTGCCGTCCAGAACACTTTTAGGGAGACCGTGGAGCACTGGACGGAGGGGCTCGTGAACGCTGCCGCAGATATTGACAAGGAGCTGGCGCAGCTGGGGATGGAGGATCTCGGGTATCCCTCCGATGAGAACCTCCAACCCAGCGCCAAGCTCACCTTGTTCTTCAAAGGCGTGGCGACGGACATCCAGCGTCTCCGAAGAGGATCCCAAAGCAGCTGGCCGACGAGTCGCGCAAGATCTGCGCGGGAGCTCTTCAAAAGGTGTTGGTGAAGGTGGCCTTCCGCAACCTGGGCCTCAACCTCACCAACGTCCTCAAGTCCCTGCCGCCGAATGCTGATCTGGAAGCGCTCAAGGCCCTTGTCGCACCCATTGTGGACAAGGTGAGCGGGATCAAGAGGGTTGAGGACGATCGCGTAGACTAGGCTCGCCCGTTTTCTTCTTTTCTTGTCGCTGCTAGCCATGTTATGAAAACAGTCTATTAGAGCCGTGACAAGCTATCTTGTAATATAACTCTATTTTGGGTAATGATCGCAATGTTATTTCCTTTACTTGATTCCTTCCTTTGTATGTTTTTGCCCTACGCTTTTAGGGAACTTGCCGGCGCAGGCACCTTAGCCGCGAGCGCTGAGTGCGGGACTTCAGCAGCCTGCTGGCGGTGCCGTTGCCGACAAGAAACCTTGTCGCAACTAGTCGCAGCACACTTAAGTTGTTGAGTGGACTCGAAAACAAAGTAAGGGCGCGACACTAGTCGCAGCACACTTAAGTCGTTGAGCAGACTCGAAACAAAGTAAGGGCGCAACTAGCTACGAGTTGGTTCCTCCGCGCACAGGTTTTCCATACAAAGCACGGTCGTTCAAGGAAGATAACTTAAAAATTTAAAAAATCTGATTGCTCAAACTTTGGCAACTTAGCTTTTCTGTTGTTTGCTTCCCGGCAAGGCGGAACTTTCTTGAACGACGCCTGGTCCATACCATTATCTTATCCTCCCCCCGGCAAACTTGTGGGTGAGGGAACCTCCCTTTCCTTGAGAAAAAGAAAGAAGAGAAAACAAGGATATGGAGCCTTATGGCTCGTTATTGCTTACCGGGGGTAGGTGCTGCACAAAGTGTCAGATAACACATGCAAAAATAGAAAGCATGAAATAGACAAGATGTGCGGAGCACATGAGCTTTACTTATGCACGGGGTCTGCGCCCGGCTTTGTACAAAGGATTACATGCAACAGCGGCAAGACTTGTACAAAAGGTGGTTGCCAGAACGGGTTCCGGCAACCGCGCCTTACGGGTAAAACTTACGAAGATGCTCAATGTTCTAGGAGTTGCTCACCGGAATGCCATCTTCGGTCTCAAGGCGGACAGCGCCAGGCCTAGTGACTCATTTCACCCGGTAAGGGCCTTCCCACTTCGGCGTCAACTTGTTGGAATTCTTGGCGGACTGAATGCGCCGAAGAACAAGGTCGCCTTCCTCGAGACTTCTGGCGTTAACTTTGCGGCTATGGTAGCGGCGCAAAGCTTGCTGGTAGCGAGCAGCTCGTACAACAGCCTGAAGACGGTCTTCCTCAAGGAGCAGCGCGTCATCTTGTCGCAGCTGCTCTTGCTCAAGCTCATCATAAGCGAGCACTTGAGGTGACCCGTATACGAGTTCCGTGGGGAGAACTGCCTCTGCTCCATAGACTAGAGCAAAAGGTGTCTGGCTAGTGGCTCGATTTGGCGTCGTCCTGATCGACCAACGAACCACCGGCAGCTCCTCAATCCAGTTTCTTCCGCACTTGCGCAGCCTGTCGAAAGTTCTGGTCTTGAGTCCACGCAGCACTTCAGCATTTGCCCTCTCCTCTTGACCGTTGCTTCTCGGGTGAGCAACAGAAGCGAAGCAGACCTTGGCGCCAAGATCTTGGACGTACTGCATGAAGGTGCGGCTCGTGAATTGCGTACCGTTGTCGGTGATGATCCTGTTAGGGATCCCGAAGCGGCAAACGATCGACCTGAAAAACTTGACTGCTGACTGTGCTATCACCTTCCTCACTGCTTCCACTTCCGGCCACTTTGTGAACTTGTCGATTGCAACGTACAAGTACTCAAAGCCCCCGATTGCTCGGGGGAAGGGGCCGAGGATGTCGAGCCCCCAGACCGAAAATGGCCAGGATAAAGGGATCGTCTGGAGAGCTTGAGCTGGCTGGTGTATCTGCTTGGAATGGAACTAACACGCTTCACACTTGGTTACTTGTGCAGTTGCATCCTGGAGGGCTGTCGGCCAAAAGAAACCTTGCCGGAATGCTTTGCCGGCAAGTGCTCTTGCGCCAATGTGGTGACCACATATGCCTCCATGTATCTCTGCCAACAGCTTTTGTCCGTCTTCCCGGAGAATACACTTCAATTTCACACCGTTGAGTCTCCTTCTGTACAGTGTGTTGTTGACAAACTGGTACATACTTGACTGCCGGGCTACTCTTTCCGCTTCTTCTTGCTCTTCCGGAAGTTCTCCTGTCTGAAGGAAACGGACAATCTGTTGTGCCCATGCTGGAGCTTGTGGCTCGACAACAAGGACTAAAGGCACATCTGCTGCTGCGGGAACATCCGCTTCTCCAGCGAGAACCTGCGGCTCAGCCGGAGCTTGATGTTCCCCGGCAAGCTTGCCGGAGCAAAAGTTGTCAGGAGCCTCTGCTTCAACGAAACAAACCCTGGGGCTTGCCGGAGCAGACTGCTCCTCAGCACTCTTGGTGTTGATCTTGGGGACCTTCTTGGCGGCGGCTTCGGGAAGCTCTGCCGGAAAATAGTCACCAGAAATCAACTTCCTCTTCTTGCGCTGTCCAGTTGATGGTGTTATAGACGGTTGAGTCAGCTTGAGCACAAAGATCCCTGGTTCCACAGGTAACTTAAGTGCGGCGCACTTTGACAGACCATCGGCAATGTCGTTCTGAGCTCTTGGGACATGCTCCATCTGTAGGCCGTCAAAATGCTCTTCTAGCTTTCTCACTTCATCAACGTAGGCTTCCATCAACGGACTCTGATAACTCTTGTTCACTTGGCGGACGACAAGCTGCGAGTCACCCCTGACAATGAGCTTCTTGATCCCAAGGTCTGCCACGATCCTGAGGCCGGCAAGCAAACCCTCATACTCTGCGGTATTGTTTGTTGCTTGCTCCTTGGGAAAGTGCATCTGGACTACGTACTTGAGGTGCTCTCCGGTGGGTGCGACAAGCAGCACGCCAGCACCGGTGCCTTGCAGCGAGAAGGCACCATCAAAGTACATCAGCCACTCTTTGCTTGCTTCCTTGACGGGGATGCTCGTTTATGGAATTTCTTCATCTGGTGTTGGCGTCCATTCTGCTCTGAATTCTGTCAATGCTCTGCTTTGGATAGTTGAAGAGCTCTCAAACTTGAGGCCAAAGCTTGACAGTTCCAGTGCCCACTCAACAATCCTGCCTGTTGCTTCTGGATTCTGCAGTATCCTCTTCAGCGGAAAGCGAGTGACAACCGTGATCTCATGTGCTTGGAAGTAGTGGCGCAGCTTTCTCGAGGCCATGAGAAGGCCGAAAAGTAATTTTTGCACACCAGAGTACCTTGATCTAGCCCCCTGAAGAAGGGAACTGACAAAGTAAACTGGGCGCTGTACCATCTTCTTCTGTAGCTCCTCGCACGCCTGCGCAGATTCATCTTTGTCGGGACCAGAGCTTGTCGGGGGAAGCCCCCTGCTTGTCGCTGGATGCGCCTGCCGTGGTTGCTGGCTCATCATCTGCCTCCCTCTCCGCAACTAACGCAGCACTAACCACTTGATTGGTTGCCGCTATATACAGCAGCAACTTCTCTTGTGGCTTAGGTGCGACAAGTGTTGGAGTGGAGGACAGGTATCTCTTCAAGTCTTGCAGCGCAGCCTCCGCTTCCGGAGTCCATTTCATTGGACCTGCCTTTTTCAATATTTTGAAAAACGGCAGGGCACCCTCAGCAGACTTAGAGATAAACCTGCTGAGAGCAGCCATGCAACCGGCAAGTCTTCGTACATCCTTGACGCGCTTTGGTGCTTCAATCTGCTCAATGGCCTTGATCTTGTCGGGATTGGCTTCAATTCCCCTCTGAGACACGAAGAACCCGAGAAGCTTGCCGGAAGGGACTCCAAACACACACTTCTCGGGGTTGAGCTTGAGCTTGATCTTGCGCAGTTTGCGAAGGTCTCGTCTAAATCTTGAATCAGAGTTGCCTTGTCCTTGCTCTTGACCACTATGTCATACATGTACGCTTCCACATTTCTGTGTATTTGTGGCTCAAGAGCGACATGGACTACCCTTGCAAATGTTGAACCAGCATTCTTCAAACCGAAAGGCATCCATATGAAATAGTACGTTCCACATGGGGTGATGAATGCGGTCTTTTCCTCATCCTCTTCTGCCATGAAGATCTGATGGTATCCTGAGTATGCGTCAAGAAATGAAAGCAAGTCACATCCGGACGTGGAGTCGACGATCTGTTCAATGCGCGACAAGGGAAATGGGTCTTTGGGACAAGCTTTATTGACATCGGTAAAGTATATACAAAGCCTCCATTTCCCGTTTTCCTTGCGCACGACTACAGGGTTGGCCAGCCATGTAGGATGGAGTACTCCTGTGACAAGGCCTGCTGCTTCCAACTTCTTGATCTCTTCTGCAATAAATTCTTGGCGCTCCACTGCTTGTTTCCTGACTTTCTGCTTGACGGGCCGCGCATGAGGACATACGGCAAGATGGTGCTCAATTACTTTCCTGGGAACACCGGGGATGTCAGACGGTTGCCACGCAAACACGTCGACATTCGCCCGCAGGAAAGCAATGAGCGCGCTTTCCTATTTAGGGTCAAGAGTGGCACTGATGGTGAAGGTACCACCAGTGTCGTCCTCGTTGGTGGACACCTTCTTGGTCTCTGGCGGAGCTGCCATTGTCTTCTTACACTTGCCGGTGGAGCTCGATGGTGCATCCTCGACGGTAGCGCATCACTCCGAAGAGGTGTGCTTGCCGGAGTGGGCATCAGAACTCTTCCGGACTTGGTCTTCTTCTCCCCCCCCGGGAGCTTCAACGGCAAGTCACTTGCGATCAGTTGCGGTTGCTGCTTCCCGGTAGATCTTGTCGGCGCAGATAAGAGCATCCTTCTTGTCGCCAGGGACAGAGATGACACTTATCGGGCCTGGCATCTTCAGCATGCTGTGTGCGTAGTGAGAGGCTGCCATGAACTTGGCGAGTGCTGGACGGCCGAGTATCCCATTGTAAGGCAATGGAAAATCGGCAACGTCAAAGGTGACCCTCTCAGTCCTGAAGTACAACTCGCCGCCAAATGTCACTGGCAACGTGATCTTCCTCTTCGGCTTGCTCCTTCCCGGGTTGATTCCTTGGAATGTGCCGGTCTCTTCGAGCTCGCTGTCAGGGATATGGAGTTTCTGGAGTACAGCGGAGGAGATCAGGTTCAAGCCGACCCCGCCGTCAACTAGCATCTTAGTGACCTTGAGGTTGCTGATAGTTGGTGAAACCAACATCGGCAAGCACCCGACCGCAGTTGTGCGATCAGGGTGGTCCTCAATATCAAAGATGATAGGCGTGCTGGACCATTTTAGAAGCTTGCGTGACTCGACAGGTGGTTCTGCCGCATTGACTTCTCGCACCCACTGCTTGAGTTGGCGGTGTGAAGTATGCAGAGAAGCACCGCCGTCAATGCACAAGACCTCTGTGGCTTTCTGGAACTCCTGCTCACTGGTCTCGACATCATCCATGTCTTCATCATCGTCGTCATCCTCATCCTTGTCGCGGCCGCGGGGAGGTCTGTCTCCTTGCCGCTGCTTGGCCTTGCCGCGGCGTCCTCCCCGGCCGGGGCGCTTCTGGCCGGATCCTCCAGCACCTCCTTAGGCCTTCTCCTTGTCGCGTCGCTCGTACTCAGCCTTTTGCTGCTCGACAAGCTGCTCGACCTTCTTGCAGCTCTGGAGGTCATGGCCCTTGGTGCGGTGGATCTTGCAGTACTGCTTGCCGGTGCCGTCCTGCTTGTCGGCGACCACCACAGCCTGGCAGTTGGTGCATGCGGCAATCTCCATGCCGGAGCTACCAACTTTGGCTTTCTTGGCGCCACCTTCGTTGCCGGACTGCTCAACGACTAGCACATCTTTGCCTTTCTTCTTCTTGTTGTTCCGCCGCCGGTTTTTCTTTGCCGGGGCAGCATCCTTGCTGTCAGATCCTCCTGCTCCTGCATTCTCTCCGGGGAGTTTCCTCCCCTCCTCAGCACGTGCACACTTGTCGGCCAGGGCATACAACTCGCTGACATCTCTGATCTTGCACATCGCCATCTCCTCCCGCATCCTGCGGTTACGCACGTTCTGATGGAACGTGCTGATGACCATGACAGGGTGGACATCTGGGATGTTGTGCTGTACACGGCTGAATCTCTGAATGTACTTGCGCAGGGGCTCTCCTTCCTTCTGGGCGAGCAGATGAAGGTCGCTCTCTTGGCCATGAGGTTTGTGGCCGCCTGTACAGGCGCCAACAAACTGATGGCATAGGTCTTCCCAGGAGGATATGGAGTTGTCCAACAATTGCATGAGCCAGGACCTGACGTTGGGCTTGAGCACCAGCGGGAAGTAGTTGGCAAGGATCTTGTCGTCCCGCCCCCCGGCAGCTTGCACCGCGATGGTGTAGATGCTGAGGAACTCCGACGGATGCGACTTGCCGTCGTACTTCTCCGGTACGTCTGGCTTGAAATTCTTCGTGCTGGGACACTGGACTTGCCGCAGCTCACGAGTAAACGCAGGGCAACCTACCGCGTACGGCAAGTCGCCTGGTTCCCCTGGCGCATGCATGTCGACAGCGGGCCCAGCGCGCTGGTCGGATTGACGCCGCGCTTCTCTTCGGCGCTCGATGCGAGTGCGAGCGTCTTCTTGCTATCGTTCGTGAAGAACTTGGCGCTGATCGCGACGAGCTCGTGGATCTGATGACGCGGTGGAGTCGCTGTCAAGGTGGATCCGGCGAGTCGGCGATCTTGGCCTTCGGGGCGGAGAGTGCACGGTGGTTGCACCCCCACCGGTCTTGTCGCCACCGGCTTGCGCCTGGCTGACTTGCCGCGGCTGCGATGTACTTGGCTGCCGCGGAGTGTCGCCGTTGGCGAAGCCGATGAGACTCTGAATGGTGGCCCTCCAGTCGTCGATCTTGTCTGCCGTTGGAGGGTAGTCTAGGAGCAGTTGAGCCCGCACCAAAGCTTCCGCTAGAGTGGCGGGTAGCGGTGGCGAACAGTGCGAGGAGCGGGATATGCTCGGACTTCCAACTATGTTAGAAGGAGCAGTATCCCGTCCAAGCGACCGTGCCTCGCTCGTGCCAGCATGTTGGCGTGCATGCTGGTCTTGAGGATCCCGAGATCCACCAGCTCGATTCTGGTCCAGCAAACGTATGGTGCCGTGAGCACCATGACGCTGCCGGTCCCGCGCCTCCTGAGATGGGCGCGGTGCATGTACGGACGCCGAGGTCTTGGAGTGCGCCCGGTCATTGTGGGAGCCGGCTACGCCACCGATGGGCAGCGCAGCCTTGTCCTTGGACCTGGCAGCACCGTGAGCTCCCTCGTCGACGCCCGTTCTTCCGCCAGCGTCTACCCCACCAGCCGTTTGCTCCTGCGGTGGTGGGTTCGGCGCAGACGGAGCAGCTGCCTCCGAAGCCTTCTTCTTCGGTGGCATGTCGATGAAGATGATGAGGACCTAGCTCGTGTGGACGCCGGATCAGGTTCACACAACCTCGACGCCCCCTACCTGGCGCGCCAAAGATGTCGGGGAAACTGATCCACGAGCGCCTATGGGGACCGGCGGACCGAGCCCCTTTCGGTTCGGCGGGGGCGGTAATCGCACGAAGAGCAGATCGAGGCGAAGCACACGAGTAGTTTACCCAGGTTCGGGCCGCACGGATGCGTAAAACCCTACTCCTGCTTTGTGGTTTGTATTGAGTTCTTGCTCAGGAGCGCTGAGTGCTACAGTACACACCAGCAGCTAACGAGACCGAGAGTGAAAGTTCTTCTGCTTCGAACCCCCCTCTACGTTGCGCATGGGCCTCCTTTTATATGCTCAAAGGGGTCACCGACAGGTGGCAACGTAGACAAGGGTAAAAATGGAAAGGTGTTGTGGTTGGTACAACTACCTGTACAGTGTATCATACCTAACCTTGACGGCAGGGGACAAGGGCATTAAATGCCCATCGGCGTCGCGCAAACAGTGCAAAAAGGGACCGTCAGGGACGCCACCGCTCGCCACGGCGGCAATCCTGTCAGCGCCGCTTGCCACCGCGTACCGCTGGCTGAACAGCCTCCCGCCACGTACGCCTGGGAGGGTCCCAGAGCGACACGTTGGTGGATGCGCTGGAGCGCGGGTACAGAGTGGTAGCTTGTCGCGGCAAGCGCCTTGCCGCAGTCATTGTCTTGTCGCGTCCGGGAGCTTGCCGCTCACCGGGCCTTGCCGGGACGCGTGGCGCGTCGCGGCAAGTTCCTTGAGATGCCTTGGTTGGCCTTCCCGGCAAGTTCCTCTCACCGGGGTCTTGTGCCTTGAGTGGCCTTCCCGGCAAGCTCCTCTTGCCGGGGCCTTGTCTCCTTGGCTTGAATACTTTGTTCTTGAATGGCTCAAAAGGAACCACGGAGGACCTTGGCGGTCACCCGGCAAGCCTTGCCGCGGGATGCTGCGACTGCCCGTGCACAAGTTCGGGATACTAGGGTACCCCTACTCTAGTACACCGACATGAAGTTTTCGAGTTTTGAGTAAGGATTTATGGACTATGGAACAAAGAGTGGCAAGAGCCTAAGCTTGGGAGATTCCCAAGGCACCCCAAGGTAAAATTCAAGGACAACCAAAAGCATAAGCTTGGGGCATCCCCTCTTTCGTCTTCATCTATCGGTAACTTTACTTGAGACTATATTTTTATTCACCACATGATATGTGTTTTGCTTGGAGCGTCATGTATGATTTGAGTCTTTGCTTTTTAATTTACCACAATCATCCTTGCTGGACAAACCTTTTGAGAGAGATACACAAGATTATGGAATTTGTTAGAATACTCTATGTGCTTCCCTTATATCTTTTGAGCTAGATAGTTTTTCTCTAGTGCTTCACTTATATCTTTTAGAGCACGGTGGTGGTTTTTTTTTTGTAGAAATTATTGATCTCTCATGCTTCACTATATCTTTTTGAGAGTCTCTTAGAACAGCCTGCTAATGTGCTTTGGTTATAAAACTAGTCCTAATATGATAGGCATCCAATATGGGAATAGTAAAAACATTCATATAAAAGTGCATTGAATATTATGTGAAGTTTGATGCTTGATGATTGTTTTGAGATATTGATACGTCCAAAACGTATCTATAATTTCTGCTTGCTCCATGCCACTTTTGGGTGATATTGCTATGATATTCATACACTTCCATACACTTTTGGTCATATTTGGACTAACTTACTAATCCAGTGCACCCCAGTGCCAGTTTCTGTTTTCGGATGTTTTTGTATTTCAGGTTTTCACGTTTCGAGAACTGCCCAGAAAAATACAGAAAAAATATATAAAAAATCAGCGTTCCGGGAACGACACTGCTTCCGAAGGGGAGCCTGGGGGGCCACAGGGGCCCCAGGCGCCCTGTGGGCGCCCCCCCC
>LR738712.1:184051864-184071203 GCA_902687465.1 Secale cereale | reverse complement strand
CTCAGCCCCCCGAGAGCCCCCCGATGCCCTACTTTGGCAGATATTTAAAGGGTCCCCCATAACCCTTGAAACATGACTTCTTTTCGCGATCCCATCTCTGTTCCGCCGCCGTCGCCGCTTCCAAGATCGGGAGCACCAGGAGAACTCTTCCCGGCACCCTGCCGGAGGGGAGGATCACCACCGGGAGCTTCTCCACCACCATGGACGCCTCCCGGATGAGTCGTGAGTAGTCTCCCTTGGACCATGAGTCCATGACCAGTAGCTATGTGATGTTCTCCTCCCATTCTTGTGCTTCACTAATTAGTCCTCGTGAGCTGCCCTACATGATCGAGGCACCTATGTAATCCTTATGCTGTTGCTATGTTGAGTTTGCTGGGATCCGATGGATTATGAGATTATGTTCAGATTGATCTTGAGTATAATATTTGATTCACCTCTTTTATATTTTAATTCATAAGTAATTCTTGCATGTTCTCCGTTGTTATTTATTGCTTTGGCCAAGTAGTAGGTAGTGACTCCAAGAGGGAACGTTATGCTCGATTGTGGGTTCATGCCCCTCGATGACTAGCTTGAGTGACAGAAACATGAGTCTAGGGGATGTGATGTTGCCACAAGGGGGAAAACAACGGTGCTTGTGCCCGCGGGTGCAAGGATTGTTTACTTTACGCAAAGTTCTTTTAATGCAGTTTTCTGTTGCATTGAGTTTACACTATGGGTGGGACTCGCAACTTAATACCAGCGATATGTTCTGGATAGATATCTCAAGGTGGATGATTAGTAGTAGATATTGATGGATTTCGGTCTACTTACTTTGGCGTACCGCCCATGCTTTGAACCTCAACCTTTCTTGCAATGTAATCAGCATTGGTTTGCGTTCGTGGTCCTGTCAATTGCCCAGCTGTAATTTGTTACCTCACATAGCCGTTTTATCATATTTTGGGAGAGAGACATCACTAGTGAACATCATGTGACTCCGGTCCTTATTACCATCATTGATCACATACAATATTTTACTTTTCGCTTTTTTATTTACTATTGCAAAACACTATCTATCACTACTATCATATTACTTTTAACCCTTTGTGAACTGCAAGGCCGGAGAGATTAACAACCTGTCTGTACTCGTTGGGAGCAAAGTTATTTGTATCTGTGTGCAGGTCCACGTTGATTGCTAATTGCGCCGTTAGCAGTTGACACCTACCTGTTGAACCTAGGAGTCTCTGGGGATTCGATCCTTGGCATCTTTGCTAGGGGAAAACACTTCTACTTACTGCATCTTACACCTTTCACTTGGGGTAATCCAACGAGGGGTTCGAGGCCCATCAAGGAGTATTTTCTGGCGCCGTTGTCGGGGACTCCACTCTTCAGGATAGGGGAGTTGCATGCTATCTTTTACCTTTGCCTTTTAGTCTTGTTAGTTTACCTTTTATTTTTGCTTCAGTTCTTTTTATCGAAAATCACAAAAATAGTTATCTTGCTTGCTTGCTACTATGGGTTCCACCGAGAACACCAAGTTGTGTGACTTCACTAGTCACAACAACGATGACTTTATCAGCACACCTATCACTACACCTGCCACTTCAGCACCTTCATATGAAATTAAACCTGCTTTACTGAACTTAGTCATGAGAGAACAATTCTCCGGTGCTGGAGATGATGCTGCTTTACACTTGAACAACTTTGTAGAACTTTGTGATATGCAAAAGTACCAAGAAATAGATGGTAATATTGTTAAGCTTAAGCTTTTTCCTTTCTCTTTGAGAGGAGGAGCAAAAATCTGGTTTCAGTCTTTGCCTAGAAATAGCATAGATTCATGGGACAAGTGCAAAGATGCTTTAATTGGAAAATACTATCCACCTGCTAAAATTATCCAACTTAGAAGTAACATCATGAATTTTAAACAATTGGATAATGAACATGTTGCCCAAGCTTGGGAACGTATGAAGTCTCTTATCAAAAACTGCCCTACTCACGGTTTGACTACTTGGATGGTTATCCAAACTTTTTATGCAGGCTTGAACTTTACCTCGCGGAACTTGTTAGATTCGGCCGCGGGAGGAACTTTTATGTCAACTACACTTGGTGCTGCCACAAAGCTTCTCGATGAGATGATGACCAACTATTCCCAATGGCACACCGAACGCGCTCCAACAGGTAGGAAGGTAAACTCTGTCGAGGAGATTTCCTCCCTTAATGAAAAAGTTGACTTGATCATGTCTCTACTTTCGAAGCAATCTCATATTGATCCTCATGATGTTCCTTTAAATTCTTTGATTGCTCAAGAACAAGTAGATGTTAACTTTATCTCTAGAAACAATTTCAACAACAATGCTTATAGGAGTAACTTTGGTAACAATTCTAGACCGTTCCCCTCTAACTCTTATGGGAACAACAATGCTTATCCTAGTACCAAGAACTCCAACACTGAACTAGAGAACATGCTTAGAGATTTCATCACTACCCAAAAAACCTTTAATAAGAATGTAGAAGAGAGACTACATAAACTAGATGATCTTTCTTTTAAGGTAGACCACTTAGCCAATGAGTTAAAATTGCTAAAAATTGAAACTTCTTCTCTTAAGGAGAAGGAAGTCATCCCTATTAATGCTACTCAAGTGCAAATCAATGAAAATATTAGGATGATGGCTAAGCTTAAAGAGAGATGGGCTAGAGAAAGGGAGGAAGAGGAAAGAATTAAGAGCCTTCCTACCCACCACACTGTTGCTACTATCCAAGTTATTGAGAATGTTCACACTCTTAGCACCCAATGTACTCCTGGTCCCAATGGACCTATTAATGGTGATGCTATAGAAACTACCAAACAGGTGAGCCTTAAGGACACCTCTACCACTTTACTTGATGCTCGTGACCTTGATTTTGATAATTGTACTCTTACAGAAGTTATTGATTTCCTTCACAAAATGTCTAGAGACCCCCGCACTAGCACGCTTAACCTTGCCTTCACAGAGCATATCACTAATGCTCTCATCAAAGCTAGGGAGGAGAAACTTAGAGTAGAGGCCTCCATACCTAGAAAACTAGAGGATGGTTGGGATCCTATGATAAAAGTTTATTTGAATGACTTCTCTTGTTATGCATTATGTGATGTTGGTGCTAGTACCTCTGTTATGCCTAAATGGATATATGATATGCTTAAATTGAAACCTTATGATTCTTGTTCTTTTGGTGTTCGTCTCGTTGATTCTTCCATAAAGAAACCTTTGGGGAGGATCGACGATGTTCTTATTGTTGTCAATGATAATTATGTGCCCGTTGATTTCACTATTATGGATATTGAATGTGATCCTTCATGTCCAATTATTTTGGGACGTCCCTTTTTGCGCACCGTTGGTGCTGTCATTGACATGAAAGAGGGTAATATAAAATTTCAGTTTCCTCTCAAGAAAGGGATGGAACACTTCCCTCGTAAGAAGGTCAAGTTACCTTTTGAGTCCGTTGTACGGGCTAGTTATTCTTTTACTCTTGATAAAACTTGATCTTTGCATTATGCCTAGCTTAAAGGCATAAAAGAAAGCGCTTTTGGGAGGCAGCCCACATGAATAATTTTTTTGCTTTTGTTGTGTCTTGATGTTGTTTACTTCTGTAGCATCATCATTGTATCTTTGCTTTTCATATTTGTGCCAAGTATAGCCTCTGATTGCTAGAAAGTTCAAAAGTTGTGAGGTGCTGTCGAGGAAACAGATTCTGTCCTTGGATAGAAAAATTCGTATAAAATCACCAGATCATCTTTTTGGTCTGAAGTTTTTCGACAGCGTTCTCTATATAATTGTCTTTCGTGCGTCAGTTCTGAATTTTTTGATTTGAGTTGCAGAAGTATCCCGAACAGGTCAATTACTGCCTGCTGTTCTGTTTTTCACAGATTCTGTCCTGTTTTGCCTTACCTTCACTTTGCAAATTAAGAACTTGTTTTTTCTTTGCAAAAACCTTTTGGCAATCTTGAGAAACAGTAGAACTTCAAGAATATCCTTATTTCCAGCAAGTTCTAATTATTTTATTAAGGGTACTAACCTCGCTAATCAGATTATGAATGAGTTGTGTATGAAGGGAGTTTTCAAGTGTGCGAGGGAAGATGATAAAAAGATTCAGGAGTGTCAAGCGCTCAAGCTTGGGGATGCGCCCGTGCACCACCAAGAAATATTCAAGGAGACTCAAGCGTCTAAGCTTGGGGATGCCCCCCGTGCATCCCCTTCTCCATCAACATTATCAGTTCGTCTTTCGTTCCGCTATATTTTTATCACATGTGTTATGTGTTATGCTTGGAGCGTCTTGCTTTAAGTTTTCCTTTTAGTTTTTTTTCATAATGAGTCGGAACCCATCATTCCTTTATGTGGGAGAGAAACACGCTCCACCTCTACCTAGAACATTACATAGAATTTTCATGTCTATCTATGCTGTGTGTGTTCTTTATCTTTTAATAGCTACTATCGTGCTCTGCTCTTAGTATTCATGCTTATCTTTTCAAGAGCTTTTATTTTTTTGGTTGCTTGAACTCTCTTTATTTACCATGCTCACCTTATTAAGAGAGTTTGCTTCCGTTGCATGGGTTAATGTGTCTATGATAAATATGCTACTTTCATGATGGTGCTTAGTAGTTCAGGTTTTCTTATGGTTAATCTTAGATAGCTGGGGTTTCCCAATGTGTCATTGGAGTACCAACTTGGTTTGTTTGCCTATGATGTGGTATGGTTTAGTAATATCTTCCTTCGAGAATTTATTTTGATTGACTTGGCGTATGCTCAGGCATATTCAAGACTGTAAAGAAAGTCTGTCAAGCCTTGATGATCTTTTGTTTCTAAGTAGCGATATAACTACCATGCCTGATTCAATATTGCTTTGTCGCTCTGCATGATTATGACAGTCATTGCTCTCTTAGTTGGTCGCTCCCAGTCTTTTGCTAACCTCCACCTGCACTAAGCAAATTAATCATGCAATACATAGCTCATGGGAAAGTAGCCTAAAAAACTATTGTGGTAAAGAATATGTTGCTTATGTATCTTATTTCTTATGAGTTGCTTGCTGAGCGGTAACCATGTTTCTGGGGACGCCATCAACTGTCACACTTTTGTTGAATATCATGTGAGTTGCTATGCATGTTCGTCTTGTCTGAAGTAAGGGTGATTTACCGTGGGTTGAATTAATATGCATATTGTTAGAGAAGAACATTGGGCCGCCAACCAAAGCCATGCATCATGGTGGAAGTTTTAGCTTGGACCTTAATCCTCAATCTCTCATGAGAATATGCTTATGCATTAAAGAGGAGTCCATCATCTATTTTCTATGTTGTCCCGGTATGGATGTCCTCAAGTTGAGATCTATCAAAAACGAGAAATCAAATGCGATCTATCTCCTTGGACCTTTGTACAGGTGGCATAGAGGTACCCCTTTGTGACACTTGGTAAAAACATATGCAATGCAATGATAACCCATGGGGATCCGAGCTAATTAGGACAAGGAGCGAGCACTATTGGTATTCGATGCATGAGGCTTGCAACTTATAAGATGTTTTATACATGACACATATGAAGTACTACTACCGTTGACACAATTGCTACCATGTTTCATAATAAAAAGCTCTAGAACTTCAAGCACCAACTACTGAGAGCATGATTGTCATTCTGAGTTTAATGTGCATTGTCCCAAAGTAGCATTGTCTTTTGCATGATTGTGATATCGTTTATTCTGAAATGATTGTATCTAGTCATCACTTAAACCTTGAAGGTGCCCTTGTATTTATGTTTTGCATCACTAAAGGGGGCAAGCTAGATATCACTTGATCATATTTGCACATCATGTTCATTGCAAATCTTTTTGATGTTTCAGTTTCATGTTGTAAAACTTTCAGTCATTTGAGATTTTCTCTTGAGACAACTTAGTTACTTTAGAATCATTGTCTCAGTAAGCTTTTGTCATATGACTATGAGAAAGTCCAGTATGGTTAATAGCATGTCACCACAGAAATTATTCTTGTTATCATTTACCTACTCGAGGACGAGCAGGAATTAAGCTTGGGGATGGTGATACGTCCAAAACGTATCTATAATTTCTGCTTGCTCCATGCCACTTTTGGGTGATATTGCTATGATATTCATACACTTCCATACACTTTTGATCATATTTGGACTAACTTACTAATCCAGTGCACCCCAGTGCCAGTTTCTGTTTTCGGCTGTTTTTGTATTTCAGGTTTTCACGTTTCGAAAACTACCCAGAAAAATACAGAAAATATATATAAAAAATCAGCGTTCCGGGAACGACACTGCTTCCGAAGGGGAGCCTGGGGGGCCACAGGGGCCCCAGGCGCCCTGTGGGCACGCCCCCCTGGGCCGCGCCAGGGGGGGGGCGCCTCGGCCCCCCGAGAGCCCCCCGATGCCCTACTTTGGCAGATATTTAAAGGGTCCCCCGTAACCCTTGAAACAGGACTTCTTTTCGCGATCCCATCTCTGTTCCGCCGCCGCCGCTTCCAAGATCGGGAGCACCAGGAGAACTCTTCTCGGCACCCTGTCGGAGGGGAGGATCACCACCGAGAGCTTCTCCACCACCATGGACGCCTCCCAGATGACTCGTGAGTAGTCTCCCTTGGACCATGAGTCCATGACCAGTATCTATGTGATGTTCTCCTCTCGTTCTTGTGCTTCACTAATTAGTCCTCGTGAGCTACCCTACATGATCGAGGCACCTATGTAATCCTTATGCTGTTGCTATGTTGAGTTTGCTGGGATCCGATGGATTATGAGATTATGTTCAGATTGATCTTGAGTAATATATTTGATTCACCTCTTTTATATTTTAGTTCATAAGTAATTCTTGCATGTTCTCCGTTGTTATTTATTGCTTTGGCCAAGTAGTAGGTAGTGACTCCAAGAGGGAACGTTATGCTCGATTGTGGGTTCATGCCCCTCGATGACTAGCTTGAGTGACAGAAACATGAGTCTAGGGGATGTGTTGTTGCCACAAGGGGGAAAACAACGGTGCTTGTGCCCGCGGGTGCAAGGATTGTTTACTTTACGCAAAGTTCTTTTAATGCAGTTGTCTGTTGCATTGAGTTTACAATGGGTGGGACTCGCAACTTAATACCAGCGAGATGTTCTGGATAGATATCTCAAGGTGGATGATTAGTAGTAGATATTGATGGATTTCGGTCTACTTACTTTGGCGTACCGCCCATGCTTTGAACCTCAACCTTTCTTGCAGTGTAATCAGCATTGGTTTGCGTTCGTGGTCCTGTCAATTGCCCAACTGTAATTTGTTACCTCACATAGCCGTTTTATCGTCTTTTGGGAGAGAGACATCACTAGTGAACATCATGTGACTCCGGTCCTTATTACCATCAATGATCACATACACTATTTTACTTTTCGCTATTTTATTTACTATTGCAAAACACTATCTATCACTACTATCATATTGCTTTTAACCCTTTGTGAACTGCAAGGCCGGAGAGATTGACAACCTCTCTGTACTCGTTGGGAGCAAAGTTATTTGTATCTGTGTGCAGGTCCACGTTGATTGCTAATTGCGCCGTTAGCAGTTGACACCTACCTGTTGAACCTAGGAGTCTCTGGGGATTCGATCCTTGGCATCTTTGCTAGGGGAAAACACTTCTACTTACTGCATCTTACACCTTCCACTTGGGGTAATCCAACGAGGGGTTCGAGGCCCATCAGATATGCGGATGGTAATATAAGAGTCATGCTAGTAGAGTAATTGTGAATTTTAGAAATACTTGTGTTAAGGATTGCATGTCCCGTAGCATGCATGTATGGTAACCGCCGTGTGACAAATTTGAAGCATGAGGTATTTCATTGAGTGTCATCCTTTGTGTGGAGGTCGGGATCGTGCAATGGTCAACTCCTACCAACCCTTCCCCTAGGAGCATGCGTGTAGTAATTTGTTTTGATGACTTATAGATTTTTGCAATAAGTATGTGAGTTCTTTATGACTAACGTTGAGTCCATGGGTTATACACACTCTCACCCTTCCACCATTGCTGGCCTATCTTGTACCGCGCAACTTTCGCCCGTATCATACACCCACCATATACCTTCCTCAAAACAACCACCATACCTACCTATCATGGCATTTCCATAGCCATTCAGAGATATATTGCCATGCAACTTTCCACCGTTCTGTTTGCTATGACACACTTCATCATTGTCATAATGACATGCATGATCATGTAGTTGACATCGTATTTGTGGCTAGGCCACCATAGCCCATTGATATGCCTAGTTGATGTGAGACCATCTTCCTCTTTTGTATTCTCCACAACCACCACTCTATTCCACATAGTGCTATGTCCATGGCTCACCCTCATATATTGCGTGAAAGTTGAAAGAGTTTGAAAAACTTGAAGTATGAAACAAGTGCTTGGCTGAAACCGGGGTTGTGCATGATTGGAATATTTTGTGACGAAGATGGAGCATAGCCTAAGTATATGATTTTGTAGGGATGAACTTTCTCTGGCCATGTTATTTTTGATTGTTCCATGCTATTATATATTTTGTTTTGGATGTTTAATGGGCTTTATTATACACTTTTATATTATTCTTGGGACTAACCTACTAACACGAGGCCCAGTTCAAATTGTTGTTTTTTTTCCTATTTCAGTGTTTCGCTGAAAAGGAATATCAAACGGAGTCCAAATGGAATGAAACCTTCGGGTGAGTTATTTTGGAACCGTATCTATCGAGAAGACTTGGAGTACACGTGAGGGAACGAGAGAGGCGGCACGAGGGTCCAGGGCGCGCCCAAGGGGGGTAGGCGCGCCCCCACCCTCGTGGGCCCCCTCTGGCTCCCCGAATGCCCTCCTTCCTCCTATATATATCCACGTACCCTAAAAACATTGAGGCAACATAGAAAACCCTAATTCCATCGCCGCAACCTTCTGTTACCATGAGATCCCATCTTGGGGCCTATTCCGGAGCCCCGCCGGAGTGGGGATCCATCACAGAGTGCTTCTACATCAACACCATAGCCTCACCAATGAGTTGTGAGTAGTTTACCACGGACCTTCGGGTCCATAGTTATTAGCTAGATGGCTTCTTCTCTCTTTTTGGATCTCAATAAAAAGTTCTCCTCGATCTTCGAGGAGATCTATTCGATGTAATCTTTTTGTGGTGTGTTTGTCGAGGTCCGATGAATTGTGGGTTTATGATCAAGATTATCTATGAACGATATTTGATTCTTTTCTGAAATCTTTTATGTATATCCTTGCAAGTCTCTTCGAATTATTTGTTTGGTTTGGCCTACTAGATCTATAGTTCTTGCAATGAGAGAAGTGCTTGGCTTTGGGTTCAATCTTGCGATGTCCTTTCCCAATTACAGCAGGGGCAGCAAGGCACGTATTGTATTGTTGCCATCGAGGATAAAAAGATGGGGTTTATATCATATTGCTTGAGTTTATCCCTCTACATCATGTCATCTTGCTTAAAGCATTACTTTGTTCTTATGAACTTAATACTCTAGATGCATGCTGGATAGTGGTCGATGTGTGTAGTAATAGTAGTAGATGTAGAATCGTTTTGGTCTACTTGTCACGGACGTGATGCTTATATATAATGATCATGCCTAGATATTCTCATAACTATGCGCTTTTCTATCAATTGCTCGACAGTAATTTGTTCACCCACCGTAGAATTTTGCTATCATGAGAGAAGCCACTAGTGAAACCTATGGCCCCCGGGTCTATTCTGAACATATTAATTTTCCATCTACTTTACTTTTCTTTATTTACTTTCTGTTCTTATACCAAAAATATTATACTATCATATCTATCAAATTTCACTTTTGTAAGTGACCGTGAAGGGATTGATAACCCCTTATCGTGTTGGCTGCGAAGTTCTTATTTGTTTGTGCAGGTGCGAGGGACTCGCACGTGGTCTCCTACTGGATTGATACCTTGGTTCTCAAAAACTAAGGGAAATACTTACGCTACTATGCTGCATCACCCTTTCCTCTTTGTGGGAATACAACGCAACCTCGAGAAGTAGCACATGCACGTGTGGTAACCGTTGTGCAACATATTTGAAGCATGAGGTATTTCTTTGATTGTTTTCCTTTGCGTGGAGGTCGAGATTGCGCGATGGTTAACTCCTACCAACCCTTCCCCTAGGAGCATGCGTGTAGTGCTTGGTTTTGATGACTTGTAGATTTTTGCAATAAGTATGTGAGTTCTTTATGACTAATGTTGTGTCCATGGATTATACGCACTCTCACCCTTCCACCATTTCTAGCCTCTCTAGTACCGCGCAACTTCCGCTGGTACCATACACCCACCGTATACCTTCCTCAAAACAGCCACCATACCTACCTATTATGGCATTCCCATAGCCATTCCGAGATATATTGCCATGCAACTTTCCGCCGCTCCATTTATTATGACACGCTCCACCATTGTCATATTGCCTTGCATGATCATGTACTTGACATTGTATTTGTGGCAAAGCAACCATTCATAATTTTTTCATACATGTCACTCTTGATTCATTGCACATCCTGGTACATCGCCAGAGGCATTCATGTAGAGTCATATTTTGTTCTAGTATCAAGTTGTAATCCTTGAGTTGTAAATAAATAGAAGTGTGGTGATCTTGATTATTAGAGCATTGTCCCGTGTAAGAAAATAAAAAATAAAAAAACAGAAAGGCCAAAAAAAGATAAAGGCCAAATAGAAAAAAAGAGACTCCAAAAAAAAGGAGTCTCCAAAAAAATGAGAGAAAAAGAGAGAAGGGACAATGCTACTATCCTTTTTCCACACTTGTGCTTCAAAGTAGCACCATGATCTTCATGATAGAGAGTCTCTTATTTATCACTTTCATATACTAGTGGGAATTTTCATTATAGAACTTGGCTTGTATATTCCAACGATGGGCTTCCTCAAATGCCCCACGTCTTCGTGAGCAAGCAAGTTGGATGCACACCCACTTAGTTTCTTTTGTTTTGCTTTCATACATTTATAGCTCTAGTGCATCCGTTGCATGGCAATCCCTACTCACTCACATTAATATCTATTGATGGGCATCTCCATAGCCCAATAATATGCCTAGTTGATGTGAGACCATCTTACTCCTTTTTTGTCTTCTCCACAAGCACCACTCTATTCCACCTATAGTGTTATATCCATGGCTCACGCTCATGTATTGCGTGAAAACTAAAAAAGTTTGAGAATACTAAAGTACAAAAAAATTGCTTGGCTGAAACCGGGGTTGTGCATGATTTGAATATTTTGTGTGGCGAAGATGGAGCATAGCCAAACTATATGATTTTGTAGGGATGAACTTTCTTTGGCCATGTTATTTTGAGAAGACATAATTGCTTAGTTAGTATGCTTGAAGTATTATTATTTTATGTCAATATTAAACCTTTGTCTTGAATCTTTCGGATCTGAACAATCATGCCACAATAAATAAAATTACATTGAAAATTAAGTTAGGTAGCATTCCACATCAAAAATTCTGTTTTTATCATTTACCTACTCGAGGATGAGCAGGAATTAAGCTTGGGGATGCTTGATACGTCTCCAACGTATCTATAATTTTTGATTATTCCATGCTATTATATTATCCATCTTGGATGTTATATATGCATTTATATGCTATTTTATATGATTTTTGGGACTAACTTATTATCCTAGAGCCCACTGCCAGTTTCTGTTTTTTCTTTGTTTTTGAGTTTTACAGAAAAGGAATACCAAACAGAGTCCAATTGACGTGCCATTATGGACCAAAAGAAGCTCTCGGAGTAAAAGAGTTGGGCCAGAAGAGTCCCGAGCCATCCACGAGGGTGGAGGGCATGCCCTACCCCCTGGGTGTGTCCCCCTATCTCGTGGACGACTCGGAGACCCCCCTGACGTGAGACCGACGCCAAAAATTCCTATAAATACAGAAACCCCCGAAAAGAAACCTAGATCGGGAGTTCCGCCGCCGCAAGCTTCTGTAGCCACCAAAAACCAATCTAGACCCGTTCCGGCACCCTGTCTGAGGGGGAATCCCTCTCCGGTGGCCATCTTCATCATCCCCGCGCTCTCCATGACGAGGAGGGAGTAGTTCACCCTCAGGGCTGAGGGTATGTACCAGTAGCTATGTGTTTGATCTCTCTCTCTCTCTCTCTCTCTCTCTCTCTCTCGTGTTCTTGATATGGCACGATCTTGATGTATCACGAGCTTTGCTACTATAGTTGGATTTTATGGTGTTTCTCCCCCTCTACCTTCTTGTAATGGATTGAGTTTTCCCTTTGAAGTTATCTTATCGGATTGAGTCTTTAAGGATTTGAGGACACTTGATGTATGTCTTGCATGTGCTTATTTGTGGTGACAATGGGATATTCACATGATCTATTTGATGTATGTTGTCGGTGTACTAGAGTAGGGGTACCCTAGTATCCCGAACTCGTGCAAGGGCAGTCGTAGCATCCCGCCGCAAGGCTTGCCGGGTGACCGCCAAGGTCCTCCGTGGTTCCTTTGGAGCCATTCAAGAACAAAGTATTCAAGCCAAGGAGACAAGGCCCCGGCAAGAGGAGCTTACCGGGAAGGCCACTCAAGGCACAAGACCCCGGCAAGAGGAGCTTGCCGGGAAGGCCAACCAAGGCCCGGTGAGCGACAAGCTCCCGGGCGCGACAAGACAACGACCGCGGCAAGGAGCTTGCGCGGCAAGCTGCCACTCTGTACCCGCGCTCCAGCACATCCACCAACGTGTCGCTCTAGGACCCTTCCAGGCGTACGTGGCGGGAGGCTGTGCAGCCAGTGATACGTCCAAAACGTATCTATAATTTCTGCTTGCTCCATGCCTCTTTTGGGTGATATTGCTATGATATTTATACACTTCCATACACTTTTGATCATATTTGGACTAACATATTAACTCAGTGCACCCCAGTGCCAGTTTCTGTTTTTGGCTGTTTTTGTATTTCAGGTTTTCCCATTACGAGACTGTCAGAAAATACCTGAAAAATTATATAAAAAATCAGCGTTCCAGAAGGTTCCCGGTAGCCAAAGTACAGCCGGGGGGGGGGCACCAGGGCTCCAGGCGCCCTGGTGGCGCGCCCCCCCTGGCCGCGCCGGGGGGGCGCCTGGGTCCCCCGAGCCTCGTCTGATGCCCCCCTTTGGCATATATTTATACCATCTCCCGAAACCCTCGAGAGGAAAACTCTTTTTCGCGATCTCATCTCTGTTCCGCCACTGCCGCCGCTTCCAAGATCGGGAGCACCAGGAGAACTCTTCCCGGCACCCTGCCGGAGGGGAGGATCACCACCGGGAGCTTTTCCACCACCATGGACGCCTCCCGGATGAGTTGTGAGTAGTCTCCCTTGGACCATGGGTCCATGACCAGTAGCTATGTGATGTTCTCCTCCCATTCTTGTGCTTCACTAATTAGTCCTCGTGAGCTGCCCTACATGATCGAGGCACATATGTAATCCTTACGCTGTTGCTATGATGAGTTTGCTGGGATCCGATGGATTATGAGATTATGTTCAGATTGTGTTTGAGTAATATATTTGATTCACCTCTTTTATATTTATGTTCGTAAATAATTCTTGCATGTTCTCCGTTGTTATTTATTGCTTTGGCCAAGTAGTAGGTAGTGACTCCAAGAGGGAACGTTATGCTTGATTGTGGGTTCATGCCCCTCGATGACTAGCTTGAGTGACAGAAACATGAGTCTAGGGGATGTGTTGTTGCCACAAGGGGGAAAACAACGGTGCTTGTGCCCGCGGGTGCAAGGATTGTTTACTTTACGCAAAGTTCTTTTAATGCAGTTGTCTGTTGCTTTGAGTTTACACTATGGGTGGGACTCGCAACTTAATACCAGCGAGATGTTCTGGATAGATATCTCAAGGTGGATGATTAGTAGTAGATGCAGATGGATTTCGGTCTACTTACCTCGGCGTACCGCCCATGCTTTGAACCTCTACCTTTCTCGCAACTTAGTCAGCATTGGTTTGCGCACATGGTCCTGTCAATTGCCCAGCTGTAATTCGTTTACCTCACATAGCTGTTTTATCGTCTTTTGGGAGAGAGACATCACTAGTGAACATCATGAGACTCCGGTCCATATTACCATCATTCATCACATCCGCTATTTACTTTCCGCTTTTTATTTACTATTGCAATTATATCTATCACTACTATCACTTGCGTTTGATCCTTTGTAAAGTACAAGGCCAGAGGGATTGACAACCTCTCTGTACTCGTTGGGAGCAAAGTTATTTGTATCTGTGTGCAGGTCCACGTTGATTGCTAATATCTGGCGCCGTTAGCAGTTGCCACCTTCTTGTTGAAACTGGGAGTCTCAGGGAAATCGATCCTTGGTATTGCCAAGGGAAAACTTCCGCTACACTGCATGTCAAACCTTCCACTTGGGGTAACCAACGAGGGGCGAGAAGCCATCAAGCAAAGTTTTCTGGCGCCGTTGCCGGGGACTCCACTCTTCAGGATAGGGGAGTTGCACGCTATCTTTTACCTTTGCTTTTAGTCTTGTTAGTTTACCTTTCAGTTTTTGCTTTAGTATCTTTTATCGAAAATCACAAAAATAGTTATCTTGCTTGCTTGCTACTATGGGTTCCACCGAGAACACCAAGTTGTGTGACTTCACTAGTCACAACAACGATGACTTTATCTGCACACCTATCACTACACCTGCCACTTCAGCACCTTCGTATGAAATTAAACCTGCTTTACTGAACTTAGTCATGAAAGATCAATTCTCCGGTGCTGGAGATGATGCTGCTTTACACTTAAAAATTTTTGTTGAACTTTGTGATATGCAAAAGTACCAAGAAATAGATGGTAATATTGTTAAGCTTAAGCTTTTTCCTTTCTCCTTGAGAGGAGGAGCTAAAATTTGGTTTCGGTCTTTGCCTAGAAACAGCATAGATTCATGGGACAAGTGCAAAGATGCTTTTATTGGAAAGTACTATACACCTGCTAAAATTATCCAACTAAGAAGTAACATAATGAATTTTAAACAATTGGATAATGAACACGTTGCCCAAGCTTGGGAACGTATGAAATTTCTTATCAAGAACTGCCCTACTCATGGTTTGACTACTTGGATGGTTCTCCAAACTTTTTATGCAGGCTTGAACTTTACCTCGCGGAACTTGTTAGATTCGGCCGCGGGAGGAACTTTTATGTCAACTACACTTGGTGCTGCCACGAAGCTTCTCGATGAGATGATGACCAACTATTCCCAATGGCACACCGAACGCGCTCCAACAGGTAGGAAGGTAAACTCTGTCGAGGAGATTTCCTCCCTAAATGAAAAAATTGACTTGATCATGTCTCTACTTTCAAAGCAATCTTCTGTTGATCCTCGTGATGTTCCTTTAAATTCTTTGATTGCTCAAGAACAAGTAGATGTGAACTTTATCTCTAGAAACAATTTTAATAACAATGCTTATAGGAGTAATTTTGGTAGCAATCCTAGACCGTTCCCCTCTAATTCTTATGGGAACAACAATGCTTATCCTAGCACAAAGAACTCCACTACTGAACTAGAGATTATGCTTAAAGATTTCATCACTACCCAAAAAGCTTTTAATAATAGTGTAGAAGAAAAACTAAACAAACTAGGTGATCTCTCTTCAAAGGTAGACAATTTAGCCAATGACGTAGAATTGCTTAAAATTAGAACTTCTCCTCTTGAGGAGAGGAAGGTCACTCCTATGAATGCTATTCAAGCGCAAATTAATGAAAACATTAGGATGATGGCTAAACTTAAAGAGAGATGGGCTAGAGAAAGGGAGGAAGAAGATAGGATTAAGATCCTTCCTACCCATCACACTGTTGCTACTATCCAAGTTGTTGAGGATATCCAAACTCTTAGCACCCAATGCACTCCTGGTCCCAATGGACCTATTAATGGTGATGCTATGACTATAGAAACTACCAAACAAGTGAACCTAAAGGACACCACTACCACCTTACTTGATGGTAGTGACCTTGATTTTGACAATTGCACTCTTACCGAAGTTATTGATTTCCTTCACAAGATGTCTAGAGATCCCCGCACTAGCACGCTTAACCTTGCCTTCAGAGAGCATATCACTAATGCTCTGATCAAAGCTAGGGAGGAGAAACTTAGAGTAGAAGCCTCCATACCTAGAAAGCTAGAAGATGGTTGGGATCCTATGATAAAAATTAAGTTGAATAACTTCTCTTGCTATGCTTTATGTGATGTTGGTGCTAGTACCTCTGTTATGCCCAGAAGAATATATGATATGCTTAAATTGAAACCTTTTGATTCTTGTTCTTTTGGTGTTCGTCTCGTTGATTCTTCCATAAAGAAACTTTTGGGGAGGATCGACGATGTTCTTATCATTGTCAATGACAACTATGTTCCCGTTGATTTTACTATTATGGACATTGAATGTGAACCTTCTTGTCCAATTATTTTGGGACGTCCTTTTCTACGCACCGTTGGTGCTATCATTGACATGAAAGAGGGGAATATAAAATTCCAGTTTTCTCTCAAGAAAGGGATGGAACACTTCCCTCGAAAGAAGATTAAGTTATCTTTTGAGTCCGTTACACGGGCTAGCTATTCTTTTACTCTTGATAAAACTTGATCTCTATGCATTATGCCTAGCTTAAAGGCATAAAAGAAAGCACTTTTGGGAGGCAACCCACATGAATAAAATTTTATTTTGCTTTTGTTGTGTCTTGATGTTGTTACTACAGTAGCATCATCATTGTATCTTTGCTTTTCAACTTTGTGCCAAGTGTAGCCTCTGATTGCAAGAAAGTTCAAAAGTTGTGACGTGCTGTCCAGGAAACAGATTCTGTCCTTGAATAGAAAAATTCGTATAAAATCACCAGATCATCTTTTTGGTCTGAATTTTTTTGACAGCGTGCTCTATATAATTGTCTTTCGTGCATCTGTTTTGAGTTTTTTTATTAGAGTTGCAGAAGTGCCCCAGAAAAATCATTTACTACCTGCTGTTCTGTTTTCCACAGATTCTGTCCTGTTTTGCCTTTCCTTCATTTTGCAAACCTAGAGCTTGCTTTTTCTTTGCAAAAACCTTTTGGCAATCTTGAGAAACAGTAGAACTTCAAGAATATCTTTATTTCCAGCAAGGAACAATTATTTTATTATGGGTACTAACCTCGCTAATCAGATTATGATGAGTTATGTATGAAGGGAGTTTTCAAGTGTGCGAGGGAAGATGATAAAAAGATCCAGGAGTGTCAAACGCTCAAGCTTGGGGATGCCCCCATGCACCCCCAAGAAATATTCAAGGAGACTCAAGCTTCTAAGCTTGGGGATGCCCCCGTGCATCCCCTTCTCCATCAACATTATCAGTTCGTCTTTCGTTCCACTATATTTTAATCACTTCATGTGTTATGTGCTATGCTTGGAGCGTCTTGCTTTTAGTTTTCCTTTTTAGTTTTCCTTAGCTTTTCATAACGAACTCAGCTTTCTTTATGTGGGAGAGAAACACGCTCCACTTCTACCTAGAACATAACATAGAATTTTCATGTCTATCCTTGCTGTGTGTGTTCTTTGTCTTTTAATAGCTACTATCATGCTTAGCTCTTAACTTTCATGCTTATCTTTTTAAAGAGCTTTTGTTTAGTTGGTTGCTTGAACTCTCTTTAATTATCATGATTATCTTATTAAGAGAGTTTGCTTCCGTTGCATTGGTTGGTATGTCTATGATAAAGATGCTACGTGCATAATGGTGCTTAGTAGTTCATGTTTTCTTATGGTTAGTCTCAAATAGCTGGGGGGTTCCCAATGTGTTATTGGAGTACCAACATGATTTGTTTGCCTATGATGTGGTATGGTTTAGTAATATCTTCCTTCAGAGAATTTACTTTGATTGACTTGGCGTATGCTCACGCATATTTAAGACTGTAAAGAAAGTCTGTCAAGCCTTGATGATCTTTTGTTTCTGAGTAGCGATATAACTCCCATGCCTGATTCAATGTTGCTTTGTCACTCTGCATGATTATGACCGTCATTGCTCTCTTAGTTGGTCGCTCCCAGTCTTTTGCTAACATCCACCTGTACTAAGCGGACTGACTGCTTGTGCATCCACATTCTTTTAAACCAGTTATGCCATATGAGTCCACCATACCTTCCTACATGGTATTTACCTGCCATTCCTAACGGAGACTTGCATGTACCATCTCGAAATCATTCAAGGAAAAGCATTCCTATTTTGTGCCTCTGTTGTAAGTCCATGAGGAAGTAGTAGTTAATTCATAATCTTTTTAAGTTGGACAAGCTTCACCCCGGGATTGCATGTATAATGTGCAAACCCATAATACGAGAAGGAAGTGGCATTGAGTGCGCCTGGCTCAAAATTAATATAACAAACAAACCCTCCTTCATGCTTTGTTCATGAGAAATTAGAAAACTTTGGCAGTGATAAACAAAGGAGATTAAGAGGATGTGATCATCCTCATTCGGGAGCCGTTCCTCGAAACTTGTCCATCTCAAGAAGTGATTGAGTTGTCTGCTAGCATTCGTTGACGAAACATGCATGATCTAAAAAAAATTATTACCTCTGTTTTAAAACCAAGAGCTCTGGTACATGTTTTGTCTTTGTTTTCGACTACGGGTTTTCAACCTTGCCAACAAAAGCCACGGTTCGAGAGTCTCCACCTTCTTTTAAAGCACCAACTACTGAGAGCATGATTTTCATTCTGAGTGTAATGTGCATTGTCCCAAAGTAGCATTGTCTTTTGCATCATTGTGATATCGTTTATTTTGAAATCATTGTATCTAGTCATCACTTAAAACTTGGAGGTGCCCCTGCATTTATGTTTTGCTCCACTAAAGGGGGCAAGCGAGATATCACTTTATCATATTTGCACACCATGTTCATTACGAATCTATTTGATGTTTCAGTATCATATTGTAAAACTTTCAGTTCTTTGTGATTTTCTCATGAGGCAACTTAATTACTATAGATTCATTGTCTCAGTAAGCTTTTGTCATGTGACTATGAAAAAGTCCTATATGGTTAACAGCATGTCACCACAGAAATTATTCTTGTTATCATTTACCTACTCGAGGACGAGCAGGAATTAAGCTTGGGGATGTTGATACGTCCAAAACGTATATATAATTTCTGCTTGCTCCATGCCTCTTTTGGGTGATATTGCTATGATATTTATACACTTCCATACACTTTTGATCATATTTGCACTAACCTATTAACTCAGTGCACCCCAGTGCTAGTTTCTGTTTTATGCTGTTTTTATATTTCAGGTTTTCCCATCACGAGAACTGTCAGAAAAATACCGGAAAAATTATATAAAAAATCAGCGTTCCAGAAGGTTCCCAGTAGCCAAAGTACAGTCGGGGGGGGGGGG
>LR738712.1:183932051-184051752 GCA_902687465.1 Secale cereale | reverse complement strand
GCGCCCTGGTGGCGCGGCTCCCCCTGGCCGCGCCGGGAGGCGCCTGGGCCCCCCGAGCCTCGTCTGATGCCCCCCTTTGGCATATATTTATATCGTCTGCCGAAACCATCGAGAGGAAAACTCTTTTTCGCGATCTCATCTCTGTTCCGCCGCCGCCGCCGCTTCCAAGATCGGGAGCACCAGGAGAACTCTTCCCGGCACCCTGCCGGAGGGGAGGATCACCACCGGGAGCTTCTCCACCACCATGGACGCCTCCCGGATGAGTTGTGAGTAGTCTCCCTTGGACCATGGGTCCATGACCAGTAGCTATGTGATGTTCTCCTCCCATTCTTGTGCTTCACTAATTAGTCCTCGTGAGCTGCCCTACATGATCGAGGCACATATGTAATCCTTATGTTGTTGCTATGATGAGTTTGCTGGGATCCGATGGATTATGAGATTATGTTCAGATTGTGTTTGAGTAATATATTTGATTCACCTCTTTTATATTTATGTTCGTAAGTAATTCTTGCATGTTCTCCGTTGTTATTTATTGCTTTGGCCAAGTAGTAGGTAGTGACTCCAAGAGGGAACGTTATGCTTGATTGTGGGTTCATGCCCCTCGATGACTAGCTTGAGTGACAGAAACATGAGTCTAGGGGATGTGCTGTTGCCACAAGGGGGAAAACAACGGTGCTTGTGCCCGCGGGTGCAAGGATTGTTTACTTTACGCAAAGTTCTTTTAATGCAGTTGTCTGTTGCTTTGAGTTTACACTATGGGTGGGACTCGCAACTTAATACCAGCGAGATGTTCTGGATAGATATCTCAAGGTGGATGATTAGTAGTAGATGCAGATGGATTTCGGTCTACTTACCTCGGCGTACCGCCCATGCTTTGAACCTCTACCTTTCTTGCAACTTAGTCAGCATTGGTTTGCACACATGGTCCTGTCAATTGCCCAGCTGTAATTCATTTACCTCACATAGCTGTTTTATCGTCTTTTGGGAGAGAGACATCACTAGTGAACATCATGAGACTCCGGTCCATATTACCATCATTGATCACATCTGCTATTTACTTTCCGCTTTTTATTTACTATTGCAATTATATCTATCACTACTATCACTTGCGTTTGATCCTTTGTAAACTACAAGGCCGGAGGGATTGACAACCTCTCTGTACTCGTTGGGAGCAAAGTTATTTGTATCTGTGTGCAGGTCCACGTTGATTGCTAATATCTGGCGCCGTTAGCAGTTGACACCTTCTTGTTGAAACTAGGAGTCTCAGGGAAATCGATCCTTGGTATTGCTAAGGGAAAACTTCCGCTACACTGCATCTCAAACCTTCCACTTGGGGTAACCAACGAGGGGCGAGAAGCCATCAGCCAGCGGTGCGCGGTGGCAAGCGGCGCTGACAAGATTGCCATCGTGGCGAGTGGTGGCGTCCCTGACGGTCCCTTTTGCACTATTTGGGCGACGCAGACGGGCATTTAATGCCCTTGTCCCATGCCGTCAGGATTAGGTATGATACACTGTACAGGTAGTTGTACCAACCGCAACACCTTTCCATTTTTACCCTTGTCTACGTTGCCACCTGTCGGTGACCCCTTGAGCATATAAAAGGAGGCCCATGCGTAATGTAGAGGGGGACAGAACGGAGGAAGGGGAAAACTCACGCTCGGTCTCGCTAGCTGCTGGTGTGTACTGTAGCACTTAGCGCTCCCGAGCAAGAACTCAATACAAACCACAAAGCAGGAGTAGGGTTTTACGCATCCGTGCGACCCGAACCTGGGAAAACTGCTCGTGTGTTTCGCCTTGATCTGCTCTTCGTGCGATCTTCGCCCCCGCCGAACCGAAAGGGACTCGGTCCGCCGGTCCCATAGGTGCTCGTGGATCAGTTCCCCGACATCTTTGGCGCGCCAGGTAGGGGGCGTCGAGGTTGTGTGAACCTGATCCGGCGTTCACACGAGCTAGATCTTCATCGTCTTCATCGACATGCCGCCGAAGAAGAAGGCTTCCGAGGCGGCTGCTCTGTCCGCGCCGAACCCACCACCGCCGGAGAAAACGGCTGGTGGGGTAGACTCCGGCGGAAGTACGGGCGTCGACGAGGGAGCTCACAGTGCTTCCAGGTCCAAGGACAAGGCTGCGCTACCCATCGGCGGCGTAGTCGGCTCCCACAACGACCGGGCGCACTCCAAGACCTCGGCGTCCGTACATGCACCGCGCCCATCTCAGGAGGCGCGGGACCGGCAGCGTCATGGTACTCACGGTACCGTACGTTTGCTGGACCAAGATCGAGCTGGTGGATCTCGAAGTGCTCAAGACCAGCATGCACGCCAACATGCTGGCACGAGCGAGGCATGGTCGCTTGAACGGGATACTGCTCCTTCTAACATAGTTAGAAGTCCGAGCATATCCCGCTCCTCACACCGTTCGCCACCGCCACCAGCCACTTCAGCAGAAGCTTTGGCACAAGCTCAACTGCACCTGGACTACCCTCCAACGGCAGACAAGATCGACGACTGGAGGGCCACCATTCAAAGTCTCATCGGCTTCGCCAATGGCGACACTCCACGGCAGCCGAGTACATCGCAGCTGCGGCAAGTCAGCCAGGCACGAGCCGGTGGCGATAAGACCGGTGGGGGTGCAACCACCGTGCACTCCCCGCCCCGAAGGCCAAGATCGCCAACTCGCCGGATCCACCTCGATAGAGACTCCACCGCGTCATCAGATCCACGGGCTCGTCGCGATCAGCGCCAAGTTCTTCACGAACGACAACAAGAAGACGCTCGTGCTCGCATCGAGCGCCGAAGAGAAGCGCGGCGTCAATCGGACCAGCGCGCTGGGCCCTCTGTCGACATGCATGCACCAGGGGAACCAGGCGACTTGCCGTACGCGGTAGGTTGCCCTGCGTTTACTCGTGAGCTGCGGCAAGTCCAGTGGCCCAGCACGAAGAATTTCAAGCCAGACGTACCAGAGAAGTACGACGGCAAGTCGCATCCGTTGGAGTTCCTCAACATCTACACCATCGCGGTGCAAGCTGCCGGGAGGCGGGGTGACAAGATCCTTGCCAACTACTTCCCGCTGGTGCTCAAGCCCAACGTCAGGTCCTGGTTCATGCACTTGCCGGACAACTCCATATCCTCCTGGGCAGACCTATGCCATCAGTTTGTTGGCGCCTTTACAGGGGGCCACAAACCTCATGGCCAAGAGAGTGACCTTCATCTACTCGCCCAGAAGGAAGGAGAGCCCCTGCGCAAGTACATTCAGAGATTCAGCCGTGTACAGCACAACATCCCAGATGTCCACCCTGCCGCGGTCATCAGCGCGTTCCATCAGAACGTGCGTAACCGCAGGATGCGGGAGGAGATGGCGATGTGCAAGATCAGAGACGTTAGTGAGCTGTATGCCCTAGCCGACAAGTGTGCATGTCCTGAGGAAGGGAGGAAACTCCGTGGAGAGAATACAGGAGCAGGAGGATCTGACAGCGAGGATGCTGCCCCGGCAAAGAAAAACCGGCGGCGGAACAACAGGAAGAAGAAAGGCAAAGATGTGCTAGTCATTGAGCAGTCCGGCAACGAAGGTGGCGGCAAGAAATCCAAGGCTGGTAGCTCCGGCAAGGAGATTGCCGCATGCACCAACTGCCAGGCTGTGGCGGTCGCCGACAAGCAGGACGGCACCAACATGCAGTACTGCAAGATCCACCGCACCAAGGGACATGACCTCCAGAGCTACAAGAAGGTCGGGCAGCTTGTCGAGCAGCAAAAGGCTGAATACGAGCGACGCGACAAGGAGAAGGCCCAAGGAGGTGCTGAAAGATCCGGCCAGAAGCGCACCGGCCGGGGAGGACGCCGTGGCAAGGCCAAGCGACGGCAAGGAGACAGGCCTCCCCGCGGCCGCGACAAGGATGAAGATGACGATGACGATGAAGACATGGATGATGTCGAGACCAGTGAGCAGGAGTTCCCGAAAGCCACAGAGGTCTTGTGCGTTGACGGCGGTGCTTCTCTGCATACTTCACACCGCCAACTCAAGTAGTGGGTGCGGGAAGTCAATGCTGCAGAACCACCTGTCGAGTCACGCAAGCTTCTGAAATGGTCCAGCACGCCTATCATCTTTGATATTGAGGACCACCCTGATCGCACAACTGCGGTCGGGTGCTTGCCGATGTTGGTTTCACCAACTATTCGCAACCTCAAGGTCACTAAGATGCTAGTGGACGGCGGGGCCGGCTTGAACCTGATCTCCTCCGCTGTACTCCAGAAACTCCAGATCCCTGACAGCGAGCTCGAAGAGACCGGCACATTCCAAGGAATCAACCCAGGAAGGAGCATGCCAAAGGGGAAGATCACGTTGCCAGTGACATTTGGCAGCGAGTTGAACTTCAGGACTGAGAGGGTCACTTTTGACGTTGCAGATTTTCCATTGCCTTACAATGGGATACTCGGCCGTCCAGCACTCACCAGGTTCATGGCAGCCTCTCACTACGCATACAACATGCTGAAGATGCCAGGCCCGATAAGTGTCTCTGTCTCTGGCGACAAGAAGGATGCTCTTATCTGCGCCGACAAGATCTACCGGGAAGCGGCAGCCGCAACGGATCGCAAGTCACCGGCCGTTGAAGCTCCCGGGGGGAAGAAGAAGACCAAATCCGGCAAGAGTTCTGATGCCCACTCCGGCAAGCGCACCTCTTCGGAGTGGTGCGCTACCGCCGAGGACACACCATCGAGCTCCACCGGCAAGTGTAAGAAGACAATGGCAGCTCCGCCAGAGACCAAGAAGGTGTCCGCCAAGGAGGACGGCACTGGTGGTACCTTCACCATCAGTGCCACTCTTGACCCTAAATAGGAAAGCGCGCTCATTGCTTTCCTGCGGGCGAACGTCGACGTGTTTGCGTGGCAACCGTATGACATCCCCGGTGTTCCCAGGAAAGTAATTGAGCACCATCTTGCCGTCTGTCCTCATGCGCGACCCGTCAAGCAGAAGGTCAGGAAACAAGCAGTGGAGCGCCAAGAATTCATCGCAGAAGAGATCAAGAAGTTGGAAGCAGCAGGCCTTGTCAGAGGAGTGCTCCATCCTACGTGGTTGGCCAATCCTGTAGTTGTGCGTAAGGTAAACGGGAAATGGAGGCTTTGCATCGACTTTACCGATGTTAACAAAGCTTGTCCCAAAGACCCATTTCCCTTGCCGCGCATTGACCATATTGTTGACTCCACGGCCGGATGTGACTTGCTTTCATTTCTTGACGCATACTCAGGATACCATCAGATCTTCATGGCAGAAGAGGATGAGGAGAAGACCGCATTCATCACTACTCCATGTGGCACGTACTGTTTCATACGGATGCCTTTCGGTTTAAAGAATGCTGGTTCAACATTTGCAAGGGTAGTCCATGTCGCTTTTGAGCCACAAATACACAGAAATGTGGAAGCCTACATGGATGACATAGTGGTCAAGAGCAAGGACAAGGCAACTCTGATTCAAGATTTAGACGAGACCTTTGCAAATCTGCGCAAGATCAGCCTCAAGCTCAACCCCGAGAAGTGTGTGTTTGGAGCCCCTTCCGGCAAGCTTCTCGGGTTCTTCGTGTCTCAGCGGGAAATTGAAGCCAATCCTGACAAGATCAGGGCCATTGAGCAGATTGAAACACCAAAGCGCGTCAAGGATGTACGAAGACTTGCCGGTTGCGTGGCTGCTCTCAGCAGGTTTATCTCTAAGTCTGCTGAGCGTGCCCTGCCATTTTTCAAAATATTGAAAAAGGTAGGTCCAATGAAATGGACTCCGGAAGCGGAGGCTGCGCTACAAGAATTAAAGAGATACCTGTCCTCCACTCCAATACTTGTCGCACCTAAGCCACAAGAGAAGTTGCTGCTGTATATAGCGACAACCAATCAAGTGGTTAGTGCTGCGTTAGTAGCGGAGAGGGAGGCAGATGATGAGCCAGCAACCACGGCAAGCGCATCCAGCGACAAGCAGGGGGCTTCCTCGACAAGCTCTGGTCCCGACAAAGATAGATCTGCGCAGGCGCGCGAGGAGATATAGAAGAGAATGGTGCAGCGCCCAGTTTAGTTTGTCAGTTCCCTTCTGCAGGGGGCTAGGTCAAGGTACTCTGGTGTGCAGAAATTGCTTTTCGGCCTTCTCATGGCCTCGGGAAAGCTGCGCCATTACTTCCAAGCACATGAGATCACAGTTGTCACTCGTTTTCCGCTGAAGAGGATACTGCAGAATCCAGAAGCAACAGGCAGGATTGTTGAGTGGGCACTGGAACTGTCAAGCTTTGGCCTCAAGTTTGAGAGCACTTCAACTATCCAAAGCAGAGCATTGGCAGAATTCATAGCAGAGTGGACGCCAACACCAGATGAAGAAATTCCAGAAACGAGCATCCCCGTCAAGGAAGCAAGCAAAGAGTGGCTGATGTACTTTGATGGTGCCTTCTCGCTGCAAGGCGCCGGTGCTGGCGTGCTGCTTGTTGCACCCACCGGAGAGCACCTCAAGTACGTAGTCCAGATGCACTTTCCCAAGGAGCAAGCAACAAACAATACCACAGAGTATGAAGGTTTGCTTGCCGGTCTCAGGATCGCGGCAGACCTTGGGATCAAGAAGCTCATTGTCAGGGGTGACTCGCAGCTTGTTGTCCGCCCAGAGAATAAGAGTTATCAGAGTCCGTTGATGGAAGCCTACGTTGATGAAGTGAGAAAGCTAGAAGAGCACTTTGACGGCCTACAGATGGAGCATGTTCCAAGATCTCAGAAAGACATTGCCGATGGCCTATCGAAGTGCGCCGCACTTAAGTTACCTGTGGAACCAGGGATCTTTGTGCTCAAGCTGACTCAACCGTCTGTAACGCCATCAACTGGACAGAGCAAGAAGAGGAAGTTGATTTCTGGTGACTATTTTCCGGCAGAGCTTCCCGAAGCCACCGCCAAGAAGGTCCCCAAGATCAACACCAACAGTGCTGAGGAGCAGTCTGCTCCGGCAAGCCCTAGGGTTTGTTCCGTTGAAGCAGAGGCTCCCGACAAGTTTTGCTCCGGCAAGTTTGCCGGGGAACGTCAAGCTCCGGCTGAGCCGCGGGTTCTCGCCGTAGAAGCGGACGTTCCCGCAGCAGCAGATGTGCCTTTAGTCCTTGTTGTCGAGCCACAAGCTCCAGCATGGGCACAACAGATTGTCCGTTTCCTTCAGACAGGAGAACTTCCCGAAGAGCAAGAAGAAGCGGAAAGAGTAGCCCGGCAGTCAAGTATGTACCAGTTTGTCGACAACACACTGTACAGAAGAAGGCTCAACGGTGTGAAATTGAAGTGTATTCACCAGGAAGACGGACAAAAGCTGTTGGCAGAGATACATGGAGGCATATGTGGTCACCACTTTGGCGCAAGAGCACTTGCCGGCAAAGCATTCCGGCAAGGTTTCTTTTGGCCGACAGCCCTCCAGGATGCAACTACACAAGTAACCAAGTGTGAAGCGTGCCAGTTCCATTCCAAGCATATACACCAGCCAGCTCAAGCTCTCCAGACGATCCCTTTATCCTGGCCATTTTTGGACTGGGGGCTCGACATCCTCGGCCCCTTCCCCCGAGCAGTCGGGGGCTTTGAGTACTTGTACGTTGCAATCGACAAGTTCACAAAGTGGCCGGAAGTGGAAGCAGTGAGGAAGGTGACAGCACAGTCAGCATTCAAGTTCTTCAGGTCGATTGTTTGCCGCTTCGGGATCCCTAACAGGATCATCACCAACAACGCTACGCAATTCACGAGCCGCACCTTCATGCAGTACGTCCAAGATCTTGGCGCCAAGGTCTACTTCACTTCTGTTGCTCACCCGAGGAGCAACGGTCAAGCGGAGTGGGCAAATGCTGAAGTGCTGCGTGGGCTCAAGACCAGAACTTTCGACAGGCTGCGCAAGTGCGGAAGAAACTGGATTGAGGAGCTGCCGGTGGTTCTTTGGTCGATCAGGACGACGCCAAATCGAGCCACTTGCCAGACACCTTTCGCTCTAGTCTATGGAGCAGAGGCAGTTGTCCCCACAGAACTCGTATATGGGTCACCTTGAGTGCTCGCTTATGATAAGCTTGAGCAAGAGCAGCTGCAACAAGATGACGCGCTGCTCCTTGAGGAAGACCGTCTTCAGGCTACTGTACGAGTTGCTCGCTACCAGCAAGCTTTGCGCCGCTACCATAGCCGCAAAGTTAACTCCAGAAGTCTCGAGGAAGGCGACCTTGTTCTTCGGCGCGTTCAGTCCGCCAAGAATTCCAACAAGTTGACGCCGAAGTGGGAAGGCCCTTACCGGGTGAAACGAGTCACTAGGCCTGGCGCTGTCCGCCTTGAGACCGAAGATGGCATTCCGGTGAGCAACTCCTGGAACATTGAGCATCTTCGTAAGTTTTAACCGTAAGGCGCGGTTGCCGGAACCTGTTCCGGCAACCACCTTTTGTACAAGTCTTGCCGTTGTTGCATGTAATCCTTCGTACAAAGCCGGGCGCAGACCCCGTGCATAAGTAAAGCTCATGTGCTCCGCACATCTTGTCAGTTTCATCCTTTTTATTTTTTGCATGAGTTATCTGACACTTTGTGCAGCACCTACCCCCGGTAAGCAATAACGAGCCGTAAGGCTCCATATCTTTATTTTCCCTTCTTTCTTTTTCTCAAGGAAAGGAAGGTTCCCTCGCCCACAAGTTTGCCGGGGGGAAGGGGAAGATAATGGTATGGACCAGGCGTCGTTCAAGAAAGTTTCGCCTTACCCGGAAGCAAACAACAGAAAGGCTAAGTTGCCAAAGCTTGAGCAATCAATTTTTTTTAAATTTTTAAGTTATCTTCCTTGAACGACCGTGCTTTGTATGGAAAACCTGTGCGAGGAGGAACCAACTCGTAGCTAGTTGCGTCCTTACATTGTTTCGAGTCCGCTCAACAACTTAAGTGTGCTGCAACTCGTAGCTAGTTGCGCCCTTACTTTGTTTCGAGTTCGCTCAACAACTTAAGTGTGCTGCGACTAGTCGCGACAAGGTTTCTTGTCGGTAACGGCAGCGCCAGCAGGCTGCTGACGTCCCGCACTCAGCGCTCGCGGCTAAGGTGCCTGCGCCGGCAAGTTCCCTAAAAGCGTAGGGCAAAAACATACAAAGGAAGGAATCAAGTAAAGGAAATAACATTGCAATCACTACCCAAAATAGAGTTATATTACAAGGTAGCTTGTCGCAGCTCTAACAGATTGTTCTCATAACATGACCAGCAGCGACAAGAAAAGAAGAAAACGGGCAGCCTAGTCCACGCGATCGCCCTCAATCCTCTTGATCCCGCTCACCTTGTCCACAATGGGTGCGACAAGGGTCTTGAGCGCTTCCAGATCAGCATTCGGCGGCAGGGTCTTGAGGGCGTTGGTGAGGTTGAGGCCCGGGTTGCGGAAGGCCACCTTCACCAACACCTTTTGAAGAGCTCCCGCGCAGATGTTGCGCGACTCGTCGGCCAGCTGCTTTGGGATCTTCTCCCGGAGTCACTGGAGGGCCGTCGCCATGCCTTTGAAGAACAAGGTGAGCTTGGCGCTGGGTTGGAGGTTCTCGCCGGAGGGATACCCGAGATCCTCCATCCCTAGCTGCGCGAGCTCCCTGTCAATGTCTGCGGCAGCATTCACGAGACCCTCCATCCAGTGCTCCACATTCTCCCTAAAGGTGTTCTGGGCGGCAGCAGCGCTCGCCAGCAGCGCCTTGTCGGCCTTGATCTCCTCCTTCAATGCCACCTCCTGCTCCCTGGCGCCGTCCAGCATCTTGGTCAAAGTAGTCAGCTTCAACTCAAGATCTGCGTTGGAGTCCTTGGCGGCGACAAGTTCCTTGCCCTTCTCGGCGAGACGAACCTGCAGCTCTGAGTTGCTGTAGGCGTCCTTCTCCCGCTCACGCTTGAGCTCGGCAAGCTCTTCACCGCTCGCCTTGAGATCGGCCTCCAGTCGCGCCACCTTCGTCTCCAGCTCCTTCTTGGCTGCCTCGACAGCTGCGGCAGCATCCTCTGCTTGCTTGAGGGCTCCGCCAAATGATTGCTCGCGTGTAGTAAGCTCCTCTTCATGGCTGTCAAGGTTGACCTTCCGCTGCGCCAACTCGCCCTCCTGCGCACACAGCTTCTCAGCGGCAAGCCGCTGTTGTTCTTCGACTTCAGCCTTCTCGAGGAAGAAGGCCTTCTGCTCCTCTGCGAGTTGCTCCCGCTCCTCTGCCAGGGACCGGAGAGCTTCCTGGTTGAGACCCCGGAGCTCCTCCGCGCGCTTCTCGATGTCCGCTCCCGCCTTCGCGACAAGCGCCTCTCAGGATTCCAGCTTGGCCTGCCGAGCACGGTAGAGCGACACCAGCTTCCGCAGCAGCTGCTCCTCCTCAGGCTCGCCGCTGCTGCTGCTCGGCGCGTCAACCAGCGTCAGCCCAGCGGAGGCGAGCACCTATCCATCGAAGCTTTCTCCCTCGACCGGTGCCCTGGAGCTTGACGCCCACGGGAGGTTGATGAAGACATTTTCGCCAGCCTTCAAGTAGACGCCTGACTGGGGCTCTTCGGAGCCTGGCGCTGCGGCAGCGGCGGAGGGATCGGCGGACGGCGTATCACCTGGTGCTCCTGCGTCCTCACGGCAGTCAGTACGATCGCCAGACCCCTCGCCAGCTTTTGCGGCGGCAGCTTTGGCGGCCTCTTCGCCGGCAGGATCATCAGCGCCGGCTGCTTCTTCGGCGGCAGCGGCGTCGTCGGCAGCAACCTCGGTCTCCATCGGCTCCCAGCAGATGGGTCTGACGGCCGAAAAAGGGAGAAAAGTCAAGCAAATTTCCAAAAAGAAGATCAAAAGAAGAAGAACCCAAGGGAAGTTATGAAGCGAGAGGATTACCGGGTTCTGCAGTCGTAGTCTCTGCCGCCGAAGGGCCGCTGGTGCTGCCGCTTGCCGCCGCAGCACTGGCCGGCACCTTTCCTGCGCGAGCCCGCTCCTCGGCAGAGTCCCTTGCCGGAGAACTCTCCCTTGTCGGCGTAGTCGAAGCAGATGGCATGTCGGGGGCGGCCTCTGGGCGCTCCTGGTGGGGCTGCTCTGCTCCTACTCAAACCAACAATCAGATGTCAGCAAAGAAAGAGCATCCATGCGCGCCTAACAGCGGAAAGCGAACCATATACTTACGCTGGGGGCTGCTCTGGAGAACAGTTGCCGGGTCCGGCAAGGTGGTCTCGGGCGCATCCTCCGCTGTCGCGGTGGGTTCGTCCTCGACGATAATCACCTCCTTTGGACGCGCCGGGACCTTGGCTCTCTGCGCCGCTCTCTGGGCCAGAGTCCTGAAAAGGAATGAGTTCGGAGTAAAGCAAGTGAGATAAAAGACAAAACATCAAGAATTGAAGAACTACAAGTACAGCAAAGGATCTTACTCTTCTTCTTCCTCGTCGGAGCTGAACGCGGAGAAGTCGAAGTCCGGCTCTCCTCCGGCGCGAGGAGGCGGAGGAGTAGGTTCCCTTGGCCGCTTGGCGGGAGCAGTGGCGGTGGTCCGAGACGACCCCGCTCCGGCTGCCGCCGCGGCGTGAGAAGCGGCAGGAGCAGAAGCGGTGGTCCGGGAAGACCCCGCTCCAGTTGCCGCAGCAGCGTGAGGTGCTCCCGCGGCAACAGTGCTTGCCGCGGTGGAGCGTGTCACGCGGCGCGGCGACTGTCGACTCGCCCGCCACTCCGCTACGTCCCCATCCTTGCGGAGACGCCTTCTTGGTGGAGCTGAGGGCTCTGCTTGCGGCGAGCTGTCCGAAGATGAGGAGGAAGAGGAGTTGATCTCCAACGAGCCGCTCGTATCCTCGGCGGGCTCGCTCGACTCGACGTCATGCCCGGCAAGCTCTTCCTCGCCGACAAGCTCCTCTCGCTCGGCAAGGCTTGCTGCCTCCGCTGCCTCTGCCTCCTCCACGGTGAATCCAAACTCGCCCGCGGCTGCGGCTGCCGCCGCCTCTTCCAGCCTAGTGGCGATGCGTTTCATCTCCGCATCGGTGGTAGCGCGAGTGAGGCTCTTCTGTTCGTCGGAATGGACCGGCACTTCTACCAAGCCGTCAAAGAACTCCTGCACGACGTCATCTGCAGGCTCTTGCCAAGTTGGGACAATTCCACGCGAGTCGCACAACGGCATCTTTGCACGGATGTGGTCGAGCGCTGAGTTGTTGCACAGCGGAACGACACCCTTCGGCAACCTGAACACTTCGGGATGTTGAGGGTCGTACTTGAACAGCTCCTAGAGCATCGCGTTAAGTTCCAGAATAGTAAAGTTGAAGTTGAGGCCCGGGCGCAGCCTCATGATGTCCGCTGCATTCTTGAAGTCCCAAGCGGGTCTCCTCCTCTCCTGCAGGGGGGCGATGCGGCGGCGAAGAAAATCTGCGCCAACCGCACCTATAGTGAGCCCGGCAAGCCTAAGGCGTTGGATCCGGGTGACGGCAATCTTCAGCCTATCGTCTTCCGGGGCCACGTTGCTCCAATCGCTGCCGCGCGCTACTGGGGCTTGGCGCCGGGCGGTAAACGGCTACGGGTCCTCCTCGACAATCCAGCACATGTCTGCTCTCCATTCTTCCCACTTGCCGCGGAACTCTCCCTCCAGATAAGCTTCCTTCTTGCCGGCTCTCGAGATCCAAGCGATTCCGCCGGATAAAGGCTCTCCTCTCTCAACTCGGGGCATAAAGAAGTGGCGAAAAAGGGCTATGTTTGGATAGACTCCGACAAAGTTTTCGCAGAGATGTGCGAAAACTGCCATGGTCATAACAGCATTGGGGGTGAAGTCAAGGAGGCGGAACCCGTAGGTGTTCATGAGATCGCAGAAAAACTCAGAGAAAGGCGGGCAGAGCCCGCAGTAGAAGAACAAAGCGAAGAAGGGATATCCATTTGGAGCCATTCCCGAAGCGACGGCTGGAAGTACCTTCGTGCGTGGATGCGCCCGCGTCTCCGTCGACCAGAAGAGGTAGTAATACTCCCTCAGCTCCCTCGCGGCGAGCTTGGGGGGGAAGATTGCTCGCTCCTTTCGCAGTGCCACGAGCCGCTGCGCCTCGGTCGACTTCACGACCTTCCCCTTGTTGGCTTTCAGAGCCATGGCGGAAGTGGTGGAGGTCGACGGCGTAGGTGGTGCTGGTGGCGATGGGGGGCAGAGTGCTGCTCTCTTTCAGCTTTGGGAAGAAGGGGGAGGGGCGGAGGTTTCCGAGATTGGAATAAGCAATCGGCGAATGGGCGAACCGCCCCTGTTTCCCCTGCTTATAAGGAGGGAGGGGGCGGACGTTCCGTCTTTCCGAATAAAGAAACCACCCACGATCTCTCCCACGACGCCGCATTCAACGCGCGTCGTTCGGGGAGGGCGCGGTGGATACGGAGAGAGATACGGCGTAACCCAGGCCGCGCGTGCCCATGCCCTGTTTTGGGCCTGGCCCAACAGCGCTCGGCACCGTGTATGTCCCAGGCCCAGGGGCTCCTGTCGGTATACTAGAGTAGGGGTACCCTAGTATCCCGAACTCGTGCACGGGCAGTCGCAGCATCCCGCGGCAAGGCTTGCCGGGTGACCGCCAAGGTCCTCCGTGGTTCCTTTGGAGACATTCAAGAACAAAGTATTCAAGCCAAGGAGACAAGGCCCCGGCAAGAGGAGCTTACCGGGAAGGCCACTCAAGGCACAAGACCCCGACAAGAGGAGCTTGCCGGGAAGGCCAACCAAGACCCGGTGAGCGACAAGCTCCCGGACGCGACAAGACAACGACCGCGGCAAGGCGCCTACCGCGGCAAGCTGCCACTCTATACCCGCGCTCCAGCACATCCACCAACGTGTCGCTCTAGGACCCTTCCAGGCGTACGTGGCGGGAGGCTGTGCAGCCAGCGGTGCGCGGTGGCAAGCGGCGCTGACAAGATTGCCATCGTGGCGAGCGGTGGCGTCCCTGATTGTCCCTTTTGCACTATTTGGGTGACGCAGACGGGCATTTAATGCCCTTGTCCCCTGCCGTCAGGGTTAGGTATGATACACTGTACAGGTAGTTGTACCAACCGCAACACCTTTCCATTTTTACCCTTGTCTACGTTGCCACCTGTCGGTGACCCCTTGAGCATATAAAAGGAGGCCCATGCGCAACGTAGAGGGGGATGGAACGGAGGAAGGGGAACACTCACGCTCGGTCTCGATAGCTGCTGGTGTGTACTGTAGCAATCAGAGCTCCCGAGCAAGAACTCAATACAAACCACAAAGCAGGAGTAGGGTTTTACGCATCCGTGCGGCCCGAACCTGGGTAAACTGCTCGTGTGTTTCGCCTCGATCTCCTCTTCGTGCGATCTTCGCCCCCGCCGAACCGAAAGGGACTCGGTCCGCCGGTCCCATAGGTGCTCGTGGATCAGTTCCCCGACATATGTTTTGGTGATCAACTTGCGGGTTCCGGGACCTTGGGAATCTATGCATAGGGGTTGGCACACGTTTTCGTCTTGACTCTCATGTAGAAACTTTGGGGCACTCTTTGAAGTTCTTTGTGTTGGTTGAATAGATGAATCTAAGATTGTGTGATGCATATCGTATAATCATGCCCACGGATACTTGAGGTGACAATGGAGTATCTAGGTGACATTAGGGTTTTGGTTGATGTGTGTCTTAATGTGTTATTCCAGTACGAACTCTAGGATAGATCGAACGAAAAGAATAGCTTCGTGTTATTTTACTACGGACTCTTGAATAGATCGATCAGAAAGATTAACTTTGAGGTGGTTTTGTACCCTACAATAATCTCTTCGTTTGTTCTCTACTATTAGTGACTTTGGAGTGACTCTTTGTTGCATGTTGAGGGATAGTTATATGATCCAGTTATGTTATTATTGTTGAGAGAACTTGCACTAGTGAAAGTATGAACCCTATGCCTTGTTTCTAAGCATTGCAATACCGTTTGTGCTCAGTTTTATCATTAGTTACCTTGCTGTTTTTATATTTTCATATTACAAAAACCTATATCTACCATACATATTGCACTTGTATCACCATCTCTTCGCTGAACTAGTGCACCTATACAATTTACCATTGTATTGAGTGTGTTGGGGACACAAGAGACTCTTTGTTATTTGGTTGCAGGGTTGTTTGAGAGAGACCGTCTTCATCATACGCCTCCCACGGATTGATAAACCTTAGGTCATCCACTTGAGGGAAATATTTTACTATCCTACAAACCTCTGCACTTGGAGGCCCAACAACGTCTACAAGAAGAAGGTTGCGTAGTAGACATCACGTATCAACATCCCCAAGCTTAATATTTGCTTGTCCTTGTGTAGGTTAATCATAAAAACACAATGTTATATGTGGAATGATGCCTAACATGTTCATCACATATTCTTTTTTTGTAGCATGGACATTTGGACTTTTATATGGTTCAAATCATAGTCTAGTTTTGACATGAAGACTTTAATACTCAAGCATATCAACAAGCAACCATGTCTTTCAAAATATCAATACTAAAGCAAGTTATCCCTAGCCCATCATGGTCAATCATTGATCCATTCATGAAACACACTTGCATATTAGCTACACCCAATGCTCAAGTACGACCATAGTGTCCCTTAGTTAGTGCTTTATAAGAGAAGATGGAGACTCAAATAGAAATAAAAATTGCATAAAGTAAATAGAAAGGCCCTTCGCAGATGGAAGTGGGGATTTGTAGAGGTGCCAGATCTCAAAGCTTAAATTAAGAGATTAAAAAAATTGAGAGGCATACTTTTCCCGTCAACGAAAACGACTAAGAGTTTCCAATACTTTCCGTGCTAGATACATCATAGGCAGTTCCCAAATAGAAAATAAAGTTTATTCCTTTTTCCATCATTCTTTCACAATCCACGGCTAACCGTATCCACGGGTGCCCTACGTACCAACACTTTCAAAGGAATTTATTATTTGAAAACTGATACGTCCATTTTGCATCATGTTTTCCTTCTATTATTTATAGCGTTTTCATGCATAATAATGCCTTTTGGAGTAATTCTAATGTCTTTTCTCTCATAATATGCAAGGTTAGTATCAAGAGGGACAATACCAGCAGCTAGAAATCTGAACCTGAAAAAGTAATGTTAGGCTACCTATTCTGCACAACTCCAAATGGCTGAAACTTCATGTGGATTTTTTATTTAATTAATAATAAATGCTGGAGCTAATAACTACTAGAGGGGGCCCACCAGGTGGGCACAACCCACCTGGGCGCGCCAGGGTCCCCCAGGCACACCCTGGTGGGTTGTGCCCTCCTCGGCCCACCTCCGATGCCCCTCTTCTGCTATATAAGTCATTTTGACATAAAAAAAATAAAGGGAGAACTTTTGGGACGAAGCGCCACTGTCTCGAGGTGGAACTTTGGCAGGAGCACTTTTTCCCATCATCACCAACAACTCTCCCATCTTGGGGAGGGCAATCTCCATCGACATCTTCAACAACATCATCTCCTCTCAACCCTAGTTCATCTCTTGTGTTCAATCTTTGTACCGGAACATAAGATTGGTGCTTGTGGGTAACTAGTAGTGATGATTACATCTTGTAGTTGATCACTATATGGTTTATTTGGTGGAAGATTATATGTTCCGATTTATTATGCCATTCAATATCCCTCTAATCATGAACATGTTTGTCACTTGTGAGTAGTTACATTTGTTCTTGAGGTCACCGGAGAAATCATGTTGCAAGTAATCATGTGAACTTGATATGTGTTCGATATTTTGGTAATATGTATGTTGTGATTCCCTTGGTGGTATCATGTGAACGTTGACTACATGAAAAGTCACCATATTTGGATCTAAGGGAATGCATTGTGGAGTAGTTATTAGATGATGGGTTGCTAGAGTGACAGAATCTTAAACCCTAGTTTATGAGCTACTTCGTAAGGGACCGATTTGGATCCAAAAGTTTAATGCTATGGTTAGATTTTATCTTAATACTTTTCTCATAGTTGCGGATGCTTTCGAGGGGGTTAATCATAAGTAGGAGGTTTGTTCAAGTAATAACAGCACCTAAGCACTGATCCACCCACATATCAAATTATCAAAGTAGCGAACACGAATCAAGCCAACATGGTGAAAGTGACTAGATGAAATTCCCGTGTGCCCTCAAGAACACTTTGCTCATTATAAGAAACCATTTTGGAATGTCCTTTGCCACAAAAGTATTGGGCTATATTTTTTTCACATTATTTTCCATTACCGTTACACACTCGTTACAAGTTATCTTGGTATCAAACTATCTGCTACTTACAATTTCAGTGCTTGCAGACATTACCTTGCTGAAAACCACTTGTCATTTCCTTCTGCTCCTCGTTGGGTTCAACACTCTTACTTATTGAAAGGACTATGATTGATCCCCTATACCTGTGGGTCATCAAGACTCTTTTCTGGTGCCATTGCCTGGCAGTGAAGCGCTCTTGGTAAGTGGAAATTGGTAAGGAAAAATTATTACTACGTGCTGAAATTTATTGTCACTTGTTACTATGGAGAACAATCCTTTCAGGGGTTTGTTCGGGGTCTCTTCACCTCGAACAGAACCACAATTTGTTGCCCCTCAACCTACTGCACCTACTGAAAATACTGAATATGAAATTCCTTCAGGTATGATATAACAACTGCTAGCTAATCCTTATACGGGAGATGGAACCGCACATCCTGATATGTATTTGATATTTGTGGATTATTTAAGCTTGTAGGTTTACCCGGAGATGAAGCTAAGAATAAGGTCTTACCTTTATCTTTGAAGGGAAAAGCATTGAAATGGTATAGGCTATGTGATGATATTGGATCCTGGAATTGGAATCGTTTGAAAATGGAATTCCATCAAAAAAATATCCTATGCATCTAGTTCATCGTGATCGGAATTATATATATAATTTTTGGCCTCGTGAAGGAGAAAGTATCGCTCTAGCTTGGGGAGGCTCAAGTCAATGTTATATTCATGCCCCAATCAAGAGCTCTCGAGAGAAATTACCATTCAGAACTTCTATGCTCGGCTTTCTCTTAATGATCAATCCATGCTTGATACTTCTTGTGCCGGTTCTTTTATGAAGAAGACTATTGAATTTAGGTGGGATCTCTTAAACGCAAATCTTAAGATTGGGCACTTGACGAAGGTAAAGAGTCAGGTATTAAGCTTAATTTTGATTGTGTTAAATCATTTATGAATACATATGCTTTTCAAAAGTTTAGCACTAAATATGGACTTGATTCTGAGATAGTAGCCTATTTTTGTGAATCCTTTGCTACTCATGTCGATATCCCTGAAGAGAAGTGGTTTAAATATCACCCCCTATTAAAGAAGAAATTAAAGAACCAGTAGTTTCTAAAGAAGAAACTATTGTCTACAATGTTGATCCACTTGTTCCTACTCTTACATTGAGAAACCACCTTTTCCTGTTAAGATAAAGGATCATGCTAATGTTTCAACTGTGGTCCGTAGAAGTAATATTAAAGCACCTAAACCCCCTGAGCAAATCAAAGTAGAACCTAGTGTTGCTATGGTTAAAGATCTCTTGGCCGATAACATCGATGCGCATGTTATTTATTTAGTTGGTGAAGCCGCCAGAATAGCCAAAACTGATGGGAAAGATAAAGATAGACCCGTTGTTGACATGCTCGTCGTCTTAGTTAAAATAGGAGATCATCGTTATCATGTTTTATGTGACATAGGTGCTAGCATAAGTGCTATTCCTTTTACTTTGTACCAAGAAATTATGAATGAAATAACACCAGATGAAATAGAAGACATAGATGTTACTATTAAACTTGCTAATAGAGACACCATCGCACCACTTGGGATTGTTAGAGATGTTTAAGTCTTGTGTGGGAAAAAATACCCTACTGATTTTCTAGTCCTTGGTTCCCTACAAGATGACTTTTGCCCCATAATTTTTGGTAGACCTTTCTTCAGCACCGTCAATGCTAGTATAGATTGTGCTAAACAAACTGTCGGTGTTAGCTTTCGTGATGAGTCTCATGAGTTCAATTTTTCCAAGTTTAGTATAAAAACTCACAAAAAAGATTTACCTAGTAAGGATGAAATTATTGGTCTTGCTTCTATTGATGTGCCTCCTACTGATCCTTTAGAGCAATATCTGCTAGACCATAGAAATGATTTGCATATGCATGAAAGAAATGAAATAGATAGAATCTTGTTTGAACAACAACATCTGCTTACACCTGACATTTTGGAGTATGCTTATATCGATGTGAAAAAGATATATCTTGTTGTTAGCAGTGCTAACCTTTCAGAACATGAAAAAGAAAGATTGTTGAAATATCTGAGGAAGCAACGAGCTGCTATTGGATATACTCTTGATGATCTTAAGGGCATTAGTCCCACTCTATGTCAGCACAAGATTAATATGGAACCTGATGCTAAACCCGTTGTTGATCACCAACGTCGGTTAAATCCTAAGATGAAAGAAGTGGTAAGAACGGAAAATTTAAAACTTCTGGAAGCATGTATAATCTATCCTATAGCTGATAGTAGATGGGTAAGTCATGTTCATTGTGTCCCTAAGAAAGGAGGTATTACTGTTATTCCTAATGATAAGAATGAACTTATTCCACAAAGAATTGTTATAGGCTATAGAATGGTAATTGCTTTTAGAAAATTAAACATAGCAACTAGAAAAGATCATTACCATCTACCTTTTATTGATCAAATGCTAGAAAGATTATCCAAGAACACACACTTTTGTTTCCTTGATGCATATTCTGGTTTTTCACTAATACCTGTTTCGCAACCTGATCAAGAAAAGACCACTTTCACTTGTCCATTTGGAACTTATGCTTATAGGCGTATGCCTTTTGGCTTATGCAATGCACCTGCTACCTTTCAAAGATGTATGACTGCTATATTCTCTTATTTTTGTGAAAAGATTGTTGAGGTTTTCACGGATGACATTTCTGTTTATGGGAAGTATTTTGATGATTGTTTAAGCAATCTTGATCGAGTTTTGCGGAGATGTGAGCAAACTAATCTTGTCTTGAATTGGGATAAGTGACACTTTATGGTCAATGAAGGTATTGTTTTGGGCCATAAAAATTTTGAAAGAGGTATTGAGGTGGAAAAAGCTAAGGTTGATGGAATGGAGAAAATGCCATGTGATGGGCCTCGAACCCCTCATTGGTTACCCCAAGTGGAAGGTGTAAGATGCAGTAAGTAGAAGTGTTTTCCCCTAGCAAAGATGCCAAGGATCGAATCCCCAGAGACTCCTAGGTTCAACAAGTAGGTGTCAATTGCTAACGGCGCAATTAGCAATCAACGTGGACCTACACACAGATACAAATAACTTTGCTCCCAACGAGTACAGAGAGGTTGTCAATCTCTCCGGCCTTATAGCTCACAAAGGGTTAAAAGCAATATGATAGTAGTGATAGATAGTGTTTTGCAATAGTAAGTAAATAGCGAAAAATAAATAGTGGATGTGATAAATAATGGTAATATGGACCGGAGTCTCATGATGTTCACTAGTGATGTCTCTCTCCCAAAAGACGATAAAACAACTATGTGAGGTAAACAAATTACAGCTGGGCAATTGACAGGACCACGAACGCAAACCAATGCTGATTACATTGCAAGAAAGGTTGAGGTTCAAAGCATGGGCGGTACGCCAAAGTAAGTAGACCGAAATCCATCAATATCTACTACTAATCATCCACCTTGAGATATCTATCCAGAACATCTCGCTGGTATTAAGTTGCGAGTCCCACCCATAGTGTAAACTCAATGCAACAGACAACTGCATTAAAAGAACTTTGCGTAAAGTAAACAATCCTTGCACCCGCGGGCACAAGCACCGTTGTTTTCCCCCTTGTGGCAACAGCACATCCCCTAGACTCATGTTTCTGTCACTCAAGCTAGTCATCGAGGGGCATGAACCCACAATCGAGCATAACGTTCCCTCTTGGAGTCACTACTTACTACTCGGCCAAAGCAATAAATAACAACGGAGAACATGCAAGAATTAGTTATGAACTAAAATATAAAAGAGGTGAATCAAATATATTACTCAAGATCAATCTGAACATAATCTCATAATCCATCGGATCCCAGCAAACTCAACATAGCAACAGCGATAAGGATTACATAGGTGCCTCGATCATGTAGGGCAGCTCACGAGGACTAATTAGTGAAGCACAAGAACGGGAGGAGAACATCACATAGCTACTGGTCATAGACTCATGGTCCAAGGGAGACTACTCACGAGTCATCCGGGAGGCGTCCATGGTGGTGGAGAAGCTCCCGGTGGTGATCCTCCCCTCCGGCAGGGTGCCGGGAAGAGTTCTCCTGGTGCTCCCGATCTTGGAAGTGGCGGCGGCGGCGGAACAGAGATGGGATCGCGAAAAGAAGTCCTGTTCTGAGGGTTACGGAGGACCCTTTAAATATATGCCAAAGTAGGGCACCGGGGGAGCCTCGGGGGGCCCAGGCGCCCCCCCGTCGCGGCCCAGGGGGGGGGCGCCCACAGGGCGCCTGGAGCCCCTGTGCCCCCCCAGGCTGCCCTTCGGACGCAGGGTTGTTTCCGGATCGCTGATTTTTTATATAATTTTTCTGGATTTTTCTGGGCAGTTCTCGAAACGTGAAAACCTGAAATACAAAAACAGCCGAAAACAGAAACTGGCACTGGGGTGCACTGGATTAGTAAGTTAGTCCAAATATGATCAAAATTGTATGGAAGTGTATGAATATCATAGCAATATCACCCAAAAGTGGCATGGAGCAAGCAGAAATTATAGATACGTTTTGGACGTATCAACATCCCCAAGCTTAATTCCTGCTCGTCCTCGAGTAGGTAAATGATAACAAGAATAATTTCTGTGGTGACATGCTATTAACCATATAGGACATTCTCATAGTCATATGACAAAAGCTTACTGAGACAATGATTCTGTAGTAATTAAGTTGTCTCAAGAGAAAATCACAAATGACTGAAAGTTTTACAATATGAAACTGAAACATCAAAAAGGTTTGCAATGAACATGACGTGCAAATATGATAAAGTGATATCTAGCTTGCCCCCTTTAGTGATGCAAAACATAAATGCAAGGGCACCTTCAAGGTTTAAGTGATGACTAGATACAATCATTTCAGAATAAACGATATCACAATCATGCAAAAGACAATGCTACTTTGGGACAATGCACATTACACTCAGAATGACAATCATGCTCTCAGTAGTTGGTGCTTCAACATAAAGGTAAAAGAAAGGTTAAGTGCTAGAGCTTTTTATTTTGAAAACATGGAAGCAATTGTGTCAATGGTAGTAGTACTTCATATGTGTCATGTATAAACATCTTATAAGTTGCAAGCCTCATGCATCGAATACCAATAGTGCTCGCTCCTTGTCCTAATTAGCTCGGATCCCCATGGGTTATCATTGCATTGCATATGTTTTAACCAAGTGTCACAAAGGGGTACCTCTATGCCACCTGTACAAAGGTCCAAGGAGATAGATCGCATTTGATTTCTCGTTTTTGATAAATCTCAACTTGAGGACATCCATACCGGGACAACATAGAAAATAGATGATGGACTCCTCTTTAATGCATAAGCATATTCTCATAAGAGATTGAGGATTAAGGTCCAAGCTAAAACTTCCACCATGATGCATGGCTTTGGTTGGCGGCCCAATGTTCTTCTCTAACAATATGCATATTAATTCAACCCACGGTAAATCACCCTTACTTCAGACAAGACGAACATGCATAGCAACTCACATGATATTCAACAAAAGTGTGACAGTTGATGGCGTCCCCAGAAACATGGTTACCGCTCAGCAAGCAACTTATAAGAAATAAGATACATAAGCAACATATTCTTTACCACAATAGTTTTTAGGCTACTTTCCCATGAGCTATGTATTGCATGGTTAGTTTGCTTAGTGCAGGTGGAGGTTAGCAAAAGACTGGGAGCGACCAACTAAGAGAGCAATGCCGGTCATAATCATGCAGAGCGACAAAGCAATATTGAATCAGGCATGGTAGTTATATCGCTACTTAGAAACAAAAGATCATGAAGGCTTGACAGACTTTCTTTACAGTCTTGAATATGCGTGAGCATACGCCAAGCCAATCAAATAAAATTCTCGAAGGAAGATATTACTAAACCATACCACATCATAGGCAAACAAACCAAGTTGGTACTCCAATAACACATTGGGAACCCCCCAACTATTTGAGATTAACCATAAGAAAACCTGAACTACTAAGCACCATCATGAAAGTAGCATCTTTATCATAGACACATTAACCCATGCAACGGAAGCAAACTCTCTTAGTAAGGTGAGCATGGTAATTAAAGAGAGTTCGAGCAACCAACTAAATAAAATCTCTTAAAAAGATAAGCATGAATACTAAGAGCAGAGTATGATAGTAGCTATTAAAAGATAAAGAACACACACAACATAGATAGACATGAAAATTCTATGTAATGTTCTAGGTAGAGGTGGAGCGTGTTTCTCTCCCACATAAAGGAATGCTGGGTTCCGACTCGTTATGAAAAACTAAAAAGAAAACTGAAAGCAAGACGCTCCAAGCATAGCACATGACATATGAAGTGATAAAAATATAGCGGAACGAAAGACGAACTGATAATGTTGATGGAGAAGGGGATGCACGGGGGCATCCCCAAGCTTAGACGCTTGAGTCTCCTTGAATATTTCTTGGGGGTGCACGGGGGCATCCCCAAGCTTGAGCGCTTGACACTCCTGAATCTTTTTATCATCTTCCCTCGCACACTTGAAAACTCCCTTCATACACAACTCATCATAATCTGATTAGCGAGGTTAGTACCCTTAATAAAATAATTATACCTTGCTGGAAATAAGGATATTATTGAAGTTCTACTGTTTCTCAAGATTGCCAAAAGGTTTTTGCAAAGAAAAAGCAAGTTCTCAATTTGCAAAGTGAAGGTAAGGCAAAACAGGACAGAATCTGTGAAAAACAGAACAGCAGGCAGTAATTGACCTGTTCGGGATACTTCTGCAACTCAAATCAAAAAACTCAGAACTGACGCACGAAATACAATTATATAGAGAACGCTGTCGAAAAAATTCAGACCAAAAAGATGATCTGGTGATTTTATACGAAGTTTTCTATCCAAGGACATAATCTGTTTCCTGGACAGCACCTCATAACTTTTGAGCTTTCTAGCAATCAGAGGCTATACTTGGCACAAATATGAAAAGCAAAGATACAATGATGATGCTACAGCAGTAGACAACATCAAGACACAACAAAAGCAAAAAATTTATTCATGTGGGCTGCCTCCCAAAAGAGCTTTCTTTTATGCCTTTAAGCTAGGCATAATGCATAGATCAAGTTTTATCAAGAGTAAAAGAATAACTAGCCCGTACAACGGACTCAAAAGGTAACTTGACCTTCTTACGAGGGAAGTGTTCCATCCCTTTCTTGAGAGTAAACTGAAATTTTATATTACCCTCTTTCATGTCAATGACAGCACCAACGGTGCGCAAAAAGGGACGTCCCAAAATAATTGGACATGAAGGATCACATTCAATATCCATAATAGTGAAATCAACGGGCACATAATTATCATTGACAATAATAAGAACATCGTCGATCCTCCCCAAAGGTTTCTTTATGGAAGAATCAACGCGACGAACACCAAAAGAACAAGAATCATAAGGTTTCAATTTAAGCATATCATATATCCTTTTGGGCATAACAGAGGTACTAGCACCAACATCACATAATGCATAACAAGAGAAGTCATTCAAATAAATTTTTATCATAGGATCCCAACCATCTTCTAGCTTTCTAGGTATGGAGGCTTCTACTCTAAGTTTCTCCTCCCTAGCTTTGATGAGAGCATTAGTGATATGCTCCGTGAAGGCAAGGTTAAGCGTGCTAGTGCGGGGATCTCTAGACATCTTGTGAAGGAAATCAATAACTTCTGTAAGAGTGCAATTATCAAAATCAAGGTCACGAGCATCAAGTAAAGTAGTAGTGGTGTCCTTAAGGTTCACCTGTTTGGTAGTTTCTATAGCATCACCATTAATAGGTCCATTGGAACCAGGAGTACATTGGGTGCTAAGAGTGTGAACATTCTCAATAACTTGGATAGTAGCAACAGTATGGTGGGTAGGAAGGCTCTTAATTCTTTCTTCTTCCTCCCTTTCTCTAGCCCATCTTTCTTTTAGCTTAGCCATTATCCTAATATTTTCATTAATTTGTACTTGAGTAGCATTAATAGGGATGACTTCCCTCTCTTTAAGAGGAGAAGCTTCAATTTTTAGCAATTTTACCTCATTGGCTAAGTGGTCTACCTTAAAAGAAAGATCATCTAGTTTATGTAGTTTCTCTTCTACATTCTTATTAAAGGCTTTTTGGGTGGTGATGAAATCTCTAAGCATGGTCTCTAGTTTTGCGGAGATGTGAGCAAACTAATCTTGTCTTGAATTGGGATAAGTGACACTTTATGGTCAATGAAGGTATTGTTTTGGGCCATAAAATTTTTGAAAGAGGTATTGAGGTGGAAAAAGCTAAGGTTGATGGAATGGATAAAATGCCATGTGATGGGCCTCGAACCCCTCGTTGGTTACCCCAAGAGGAAGGTGTAAGATGCAGTAAGTAGAAGTGTTTTCCCCTAGCAAAGATGCCAAGGATCGAATCCCCAGAGACTCCTAGGTTCAACAAGTAGGTGTCAATTGCTAACGGCGCAATTAGCAATCAACGTGGACCTGCACACAGATACAAATAACTTTGCTCCCAACGAGTACAGAGAGGTTGTCAATCTCTCCAGCCTTGTAGTTCACAAAGGGTTAAAAGCAATATGATAGTAGTGATAGATAGTGTTTTGCAATAGTAAGTAAATAGCGAAAAGTAAATAGTGGATGTGATCAGTAATGGTAATATGGACCGGAGTCTCATGATGTTCACTAGTGATGTCTCTCTCCCAAAAGACGATAAAACAGCTATGTGAGGTAAACAAATTACAGCTGGGCAATTGACAGGACCACGAACGCAAACCAATGCTGATTACATTGCAAGAAAGGTTGAGGTTCAAAGCATGGGCGGTACGCCAAAGTAAGTAGACCGAAATCCATCAATATCTACTACTAATCATCCACCTTGAGATATCTATCCAGAACATCTCGCTGGTATTAAGTTGTGAGTCCCACCCATAGTGTAAACTCAATGCAACAGACAACTGCATTAAAAGAACTTTGCGTAAAGTAAACAATCCTTGCACCCGCGGGCACAAGCACCGTTGTTTTCCCCCTTGTGGCAACAGCACATCCCCTAGACTCATGTTTCTGTCACTCAAGCTAGTCATCGAGGGGCATGAACCCACAATCGAGCATAACGTTCCCTCTTGGAGTCATTACTTACTACTCGGCCAAAGCAATAAATAACAATGAAGAACATGCAAGAATTACTTATGAACTAAAATATAAAAGAGGTGAATCAAATATATTACTCAAGATCAATCTGAACATAATCTCATAATCCGTCGGATCCCAGCAAACTCAACATAGCAACAGCGATAAGGATTACATAGGTGCCTCGATCATGTAGGGCAGCTCACGAGGACTAATTAGTGAAGCACAAGAACGGGAGGAGAACATCACATAGCTACTGGTCATGGACTCATGGTCCAAGGGAGACTACTCAAGAGTCATCCGGGAGGCGTCCATGGTGGTGGAGAAGCTCCCGGTGGTGATCCTCCCCTCCGGCAGGGTGCCGGGAAGAGTTCTCCTGGTGCTCCCGATCTTGGAAGCGGCGGCGGCGGCGGAACAGAGATGAGATCACAAAAAGAAGTCCTGTTCTGAGGGTTACGGAGGACCCTTTAAATATATGCCAAAGTAGGGCACCGGGGGAGCCTCGGGGGGCCTAGGCGCCCCCCGGCGCGGCCCAGGGGGGGGGGGCGCCCATAGGGCGCCTGGAGCCCCTATGCCCCCCCAGGCTGCCCTTCGGACGCAGTGTTGTTTTCGGATCGCTGATTTTTTATATAATTTTTCTGGATTTTTCTGGGCAGTTCTCGAAACGTGAAAACCTGAAATACAAAAACAGCCGAAAACAGAAACTGGCACTGGGGTGCACTGGATTAGTAAGTTAGTCCAAATATGATCAAAAGTGTATGGAAGTGTATGAATGTCATAGCAATATCACCCAAAAGTGGCATGGAGCAAGCAGAAATTATAGATACGTTTTGGACGTATCACCATGTCCTAAGGATATCAAAGGTATTCGTAGTTTCCTTGGTCATGTTGGTTTCTATAGGAGACTTATCAAAGACTTCTGTAAAATTTCTAGGCCTCTTACAAATCTATTGCAAAAGGATATTCCTTTTGTTTTGATGATGATTGTGTAGAAGCCTTCGAAACACTCAAGAAAGCCTTAATTTCTGCACCTATTGTTCAACCACTTGATTGGAACTTGACTTTTGAAATTATGTGTGATGTTAGTGATTATGCTATTGGTGTTTTTCTAGGGAAAAGAGTTGATAAGAAATTGAATGTTATTCACTATGCAAGTAAAACTCTAGATAGTGCACAAAGAAATTATGCTACTACTGAAAAAGAATTTCTAGCAGTTGTGTTTGCTTGTGACAAATTTAGATCCTATATTGTGGAGTCAAAAGTAATTGTCCACACTGATCATGCTGCAATAAAATATCTTATGGAAAAGAAAGATGCCAAATCTAGGATTATTAGATGGGTTCTTTTGCTACAAGAATTTGATTTGCATATCATTGTTAGGAAGGGAGCTGAGAACCCCGTAGCTGATAACTATTCTAGGTTGGAGAATGTTCTTGATGACCCACTACCTATTTATGATAGTTTTCCTAATGAGAAATTAGCTGCAATAAATGTTTCTAACAACACACCTTGGTATGCTGACTATGCTAATTATATTGTTGCTAAATACATACCCCCTAGCTTTACTTACCAACAAAAGAAAATTTCTTCTATGACTTAAGACACTACTTTTGGGATGACCCGCATATTTATAAAGAAGGATTAGATGGTATTATTAGACATTGTGTACCTGAGCATGAACAGGAACAAATCCTATGGAAATGTCACTCTGAGGCTTATGGAGGACATCATGCGGGTGACAGAAAATGCTCACAAGGTATTGCAATCTGGTTTTTATTGGCCTACAATCTTCAAGGATGCTCGTAAGTTTGTCTTATCTTGTGATGAATGTCAAAGAATGGGTAATATCGGTAAGCGCCAAGAAATGCCTATGAATTATTCACTTGTTGTTGAACCATTTGATGTTTGGGGATTTGATTACATGTGACCTTTTCCTTCCTCTAAGGGGTATACTCATATTTTGGTTGTTGTTGATTATGTTACTAAGTGGGTAGACGCTATTCCAACTAGTAGTGCTGATCACAACACCTCTATTAAAATGCTTAAGGAAGTTATTTTCCCGAGGTATGGAGTCCCTAGATATTTAATGACTGATGGTGGTTCACACTTTATTCATGGTGCTTTCCGTAAAATGTTTGCCAAGTATGATGTTAACCGTAGAATTGCATCACCCTATCATCCTCAGTCTAGTGGTCAAGAACTTTGTAATAGAGAAAAAAATTAATATTGCAAAAGACTGTCAATAGGCCTCGAAAGAATTTGTCCAAGAAATTGGATGATGCACTTTGGGCCCATAGAATAGCCTACAATAATCCTATGGGTATGTCTCCTTACAAAATGGTTTTTGGAGAATCTTGTCATTTGCCTCTTGAGTTAAACCATAAAGCTTTTTGGGCAATTAAAGAACTCATCTATGATTTCAAACTTGCTGGTGAAAAGAGGTTATTTGATATTAGCTCACTAGATGAATGGAGAACCCAAACTTATGAAAATGTCGATCTATTCAAAGAAAAGGTTAAAAGATGGCATGATAAAAGAATCCAAAAGCGGGAATTCAAAGTTGGTGAATATGGTTTGTTATACAACTCTCGTTTTAGATTCTTTGTAGGAAAACTTCTCTCTAAATGGGAAGGGCCTTATGTTATCGAATAAGTTTATCGTTCTGGAGCCATCAAAATAAATAATGTCGAAGGTACAAACCCGAAGGTGGTCAATGATCAAAGAATCAAACATTACATCTCAGGTATGCCTATTAATGTTGAAAGCGATATTATCCAAACCATGACACCAGAAGAACACATAAAAGAAACCTTCCAGAACACTCCAGAATTGTCAAAAAAGGGAGGTATGTGATACAATAAGTAAACGGAGTTCGAAAAATCCGCAAAAATATTTTTTTCTCTTTTGGAATATTACAAAAATTAGGAAATAAGTAACCCACGAAGGCAACCTTGGTGGGCACGATACACCAGGGCACGCAGGCGCGCCCCAGTGGGTTGTGCCCACTACGGGTACATTCCGGACTCTGTTTTTCTCTCGTTTGCTTGTTTCCCAAGATAAAAAATATTTATATACCCCCCGAACCTATTGACCTCCGTATCACGGAGAAATCTTCTGGTCTTCTTTCTTGTTATTTTTTGGCAGATTTGTCAAGCTAGGCATCATGTCTTCTTCCTCCTCCGACAACGTAGAAGATGATGCTTGGCTGATGAAGATAGAATTTAAGAGGGATGAACCAAAGGAAACCGACAAGGGTGACAAGAGCAAGGAAACTGTTGGAGACCAAGTTCCAGCAGTAGATCAAGCTCTGCCCGCGGAAGAAGAATAAGATATCCTCAAACCATATTATAAACATCTCACCCCCACTGAAATTGAAGCTTTCAGGGTCACTGAAACGGTTTGTGTTCAAAACAAATATCTCACTCGTGAAAATATTATATTGCAAAAGCACATCATTATCCTCCGGAGCATCATCCGTCGATTGGAGAATCTCTTGATCCTGAAGGACAAACTCGCTACCTCACCACCACCTACACCTTCTTCACCACCAAAGGAGAATTGAGTATCGGGTATGGGCATTCCCCTTGGCTTGAGCCAATCTTGGGGAGGTGCCCCGGTATCGTATTACATCACTGACCTTACCTTTATCTACCTTAGTTCAATCTATAGTTATCTTTTGCTCTAGTTGAATGAAAATTTAGTTAGATCTTTCTTTGAGGTGTTTTATTAGTGATCTATATATCTTTCTATGTAATCGTGTGTGAGATATATAATAAAGTTTAGTTTTAGTTTTGCTTTTTTTACTTCCTTTTTGCAATAAAAAGAAGAGAAATAAATGAAAAGGATAAAATGTTAATCTTATGGTAAGTAATGACATCACATAAGGAAAAGTATGAGTAGTAAAATTTATTGGAGATTGACAAACATAACATTGGTCAATGATGCAATTCATGAAAGAAATAATAAGGGAAGAGAAGATTCACATGCAAATATATTATCTTAGACACCTTTTGTGATTGTGAGCCCCCATCAAAATATTATATGCCAAAACGGTTGATGCTGGACAAGGAAGAAAACGTTATGACTTATATTTGTTCATATCCACATAGAAGTTATATTGTCATAGATCCTTTAACATGTGGTGCTTGCTCAATACCTTTTCTAGCCAAAAATTCCACACTAAGTAGAGATACTACTTGTGCATCCAAAAACCTTTAACCCAAATCAAGTTCAGGAGTCAACCATACCTACCTATGGATTGAGTAAGATCCTTCAAGTCAGTTTTCATCAGTGCAAAAAGGCAATAAAAATTGCTTCCAAATGTGTAAGATCATTTAGTGTAAGAGAAAATTGAGCGTTGTACTAACTTGTGATGGCAAAGAAAAAATGCGATAGACTGCATACTAAAGGTTGTCATCATAAGGGGCAATATAACATGACGTTCTTTTGCACTAAGGGGTTGAGCATACAAACGAAAAAGCGCATGACAACCTTTGCTTCCCTATGTGAAGGGCCTATCTTTTACTTTTATGTTGAGTCAAAGTTTACCTCTCTATTCCTTTTTACTTTATCTTTAGGCGACCATCATGTGGTGAGGAAAGATGTAGGCACATATGTCTAGTTGGATATGGGTGAGCATGAGTAATTATTGTTGACATCACCCTTGAGATGAGTATGGTGGCGAAACTATAAGGCCCTATCTTTCTCTGTGTCCGGTTGAAACTTTTTGCTCATGTGTATGAGGTGAATGTTAGCAATCATAGAATATTATATGATGGTTGAGTATGTGGAGTTGCCTAACGGCTCTGATACGTGACCCTTCCTGAAAAGATGATGAATTGCAATTGCAAAGTTGACTGAGAACATAGTTTGTTGGTTTTCAATAGAGTTTATGCTTTATATACTTCAATAGTGTGATGAATTGTTACTTGCTCATGAGAAGTTATATGATAAAGTTATGTCTATTAAGTTTTAATAAAGTTTGTTGTTGTTATAATAATATACATGATGCTTCTATGTCCCTATATTTTTATCGACACCTCTCTCTCTAAGCATGTGGACATGTTTTTCGATTTCGGTTTTTCACTTGAGGACAAGCGAGGTCTAAGCTTGAGGGAGTTGATACATTTGATACGTCTCCGTCATATCTATAACTTTTGGTTGTTTCATGCCAATATTATACAACTTTCACATATTTTTGGAAACTATTTATATGATTTATTGTACTAACTTACTGATCCAGTGCCAAGTGCCAGTTCCTGTTTTTTGCATGTTTTTTCTATCGCAGAAAATCTATATCAAATGAAGTCCAAATGCGATAAAAATCGGCGGAGAATTATTTTGGAATATATGTGATTCTTAGGAGCTGGAATCAATGCAAACGGGGGCCCACGGTGCCCACAACCCACCAGGGTGCGCCACCAGGCCCAGGCGCGCCCTGGTGTCTTGTGCACTCGAACGTAAGTTGGGGCCCTTCTTCTAGCGCAAGAAAGTTAATTTATGGATAAAAATCGTGTCAAAAATTGAGCGGAGTTACGGATATCCAAGAATTTAAGCAAAGGTGAAGGGCCAGATCTAGGGGGCGCGAAACAGAAGAGGACAGAGAGACAGATCCAATCTCAGAGGGGCTCTCACCCCTCCCATGCCATGGAAGCCAAGGACCAGAGGGGAAACCCTCCTCCCACCTAGGGAGGAGACCAAGGAAGAAGAATAAGGAGGGGGGCTCTCTCCCCTCGCTTCTGGTGGCGTCGGAGTGCCACCGGGGCAATGATCGGGATGGCGATCTACATTAACAATCTTGTTTCCGTCAATACCAACTCTCCCCCCTCATTGCAGCGGTGTAACACCTCTTTCCCCTGCTGCAATCTCTACTTAAACATGGTGCTCAACTACATATGTTATTTCCCAATGATCTATGGTTATCCTATGATGTTTGAGTAGATCCGTTTTGTCCTGTGGGTTAATCATGATCTTGGTTGGTATGATTGTATATTTTATTTATGGTGTTGTCCTACGGTACCCTCCGTTATCGCGCAAATGTGAGGGGCCCGCATTGTAGGGTGTAGCAATATGTTTATGGTTCGCTTATGGTGGGTTGCGAGAATGACAGAAACTTAAACCCAAGTAAGTGGGGTATGACGTATGGGAGTAAAGAGGACTTGATACTTAATTCTATGGTTTGGTTTCACGACCTTAATGATCTTTAGTAGTCGCGGATGCTTGCTAGGGGTCCAATAATAAGTGCATATGATCCAAGTAGAGAAAGTATGTTAGCTCATGCCTCTCCCTCATATAAAATTGCAAGAATGATTACCGGTACTTGTTATCGATTACCTAGGAACAAATTACCTTCTTGTTAACAAAAGCTATCCACTTTTATTATCTTGCAAAGTACTTCTAGTTTTATTCTTGCAAAGTAATTCTAGCATCACACCTACAAAATAGTTTCCTACTTGTTTTCGGTAAAGCAAACATCAAGTGTGCGTAGAGTTGTATCGGTGGTCGATAGAACTTGAGGGAATATTTGCTCTGCCTTTAGCTCCTCGTTGGGTTTGACACTCTTATTTATTGAAGAAGGCTACAAAGGATCCCGTATACTTGTGAGTTATCAAGACCTTTTTCTGGTGCCATTGCCGGGGAGTTATAGCGTGGGGTGAATATTCTTGTGTGTGCTTGTTTGCTTTATCACTAAGTAGTTTTTATATTCTGTTCTAAGTTGTTCTCTATCTTTAGTCATGGATATGGAACATGAAAGACCAAAAAAATTAGTGGTACCTGCTGCTCATGGAGATGGGGAACCTCCAAAAACCCACGATGCAGGTTATGTTAAAGATAGTATGCACTACTTTGATAATCCTAAGAAAACCCAATTCAACTATATAATGGCAGTAACGTTGGATCAACGTGAATACTTTAGGGATTATCGCTTGACTCATAAAGGGAAATTGTTATGGGATAAAATTCATATGTTGCATTGGTATGCTTATCATTTATGCTTGAGATATGATTATACTTGTTGCTCTAGGATGAATGCTCTACATCTTCCATTTTCATGTGAATTCAATGATAATAAAACCTTGGATTCTTATGCTAATGGTATATATGATTATTATGATGTGGAACAAATAGAAGAATTTGTTTCTTTTAAGGGTGCTTGTGAAATTAAATGTTTGTTTGAAGAGTATGAAAATTATGATGATGCTGTTTATAGATCTGAAAATCTTGATATACTTAAATATTGCTATTTGAATTATAAATACAATGCCCATATTGATGCGTTTATTGAGAAGGTCTCCGATGTCCAAGAAGAGACAAATATTTTGTAGGAGTCTATGGAAGAAGAAATTAATGACATTGTGAGCTCATTGGATGAAAAAGATGAGGAGGAGAGCGAAGAACAAAACGAGGAAGAGAGGATTGATCACCCGTTCCCACCTTCTAATGAGAGTAACTCTTTATCCCATACATTGTTTAATTTCCCTTTGAATTTACCGAAGGATGAATGCTATGATGATTGCTATGATCTCGTTGATTCATTTGAAACATCCCTTTTTGATGAACTTAATGCTTGCAATGCTTGTGGCCATGATGCCAATACGAATTATGCTTAGGGAGATGAACTTGCTATAGTTCCTTATGTCAAGAATGAAATTGTTGCTATTGCACCCACACATGATAGTCTTATTATCTTTTTGAATTCTCCCGACTACACTATATCGGAGAAGTTTGCACTTATTAAGGATTACATTGCTGGGTTGCCTTTTACCGTTGCACATGATGATTTGGATGAATATAATATGCATGTGCTTGCTGCTCCTACTTGCAATTATTATGAGACAGGGACTACATCTCCGCCTCTCTATGTTTCCAACATGATAGAACTGCAAGAAACTATTTATACTATGCATTGGGCTTTATTGATGTGCATGAATTGTTCTTGTATAACATGCCTATGCATAGGAAGAGAGTTAGACTTCATCATTGCTTGACACATGTCACTTTGTTCTCACTACTGAATGCCAAATCATTGCTAGTTAAAATTGGCTTTGACATACCTTGGGATCCGGGTGGATTCATTACTTGAGCACTTTATGCCTAGCTTAATGGCTTTAAAGACAGCGCTGTCAGGGAGACAACCCGGAAGTTAAAAAAATAGTCATTTATTTCTGTTGAGTGCTTTTATAAAGTTTAAAAACAAAAAATATAGAGGGGAACCTAAAACTTTTTCAAAACGAGAAGCGATTGAAAGGTGATGCATTGCGGAAATGGGGGTTGACCTTGAACACTTGTGTTCATGCTTATGAAAACAATGTAGAATTTTTCATGAAAGATCTCGAAAAAATAATTATCCCCTTGTACAATTCGATTGTATTATAAAAATAATGTGCCAAGATTTGCCTTTAGGATGATTAAATTGCTTGTCGGTTTGTGCGGTGCAAAAACGGAATCTTTGGCTGTGGTACGCGATTTTACATTTTCTACTGGAATGGCAAACGGTTCTAAAACTTTTTGCACAGTCTTGCTATACAAAATGTTTATCTTTTCCTAATTTTTTTAGAATGTTTAGAGTTACAAAAGTATGGTGGATGTTCAAATCTTTACAAACTGTCCTGTTTTCACAGATTGCTGTTATATCTTCGTTATTTGCATATGTTTGAATTCTTGTTGAAGCCTCCTTGACCTTGGGCCATAGAATTGTGATAGCATATAGTGGGTAATGTTTGTTTATAATTATACAATAATGTTAGAGCAGTACATGATGGGATTTCATTGACCATATGCACTAACCCCGCCACCAAAAGTTCGGTTAAGTTTTGTGTGGATGAAGTGTTCGAAGATCGAGGAGGTCTCGATGTGAGGAGAAGGAGGAGAGGCAAGAGCTCAAGCTTCGGGATACCCAAGGCACCCCAAGTATATATTCAAGGAGACTCAAGCTTCTAAGCTTGGGGATGCCCCGAAAGGCATCCCATCTTTCTTTAACAAGTATCGATATGTTTTCGGATTCGTTTCGTTCACATGATATGCGTAAATTCTTGGAGCGTCATGTGCTTTTTATTTTTTATTTTAATAATGCACCATGCTAGTATGAGATAGTACTTGGCCAATTTGTAAAATGCTCTTTGCACTTCACTTATATCTTTTGAGTATTGCTTTATACAATGCTTCATATGCTTCACTTATATCATTTGAAGTTTGGACTGCCTGTTTCTCTTCCCATAGAAAACCGATGTTCGTAGAATGCTCTCGTGCTTCACCTTTATTTATTAGAGCATGATCTTTTGTTGAAATGTAGCGACCAGACCTCAAACAGTCTGATCTTTGTGCATCAGTGTCATCCCTGGATCAGTAATGCTGACACGCACAGTACTGAAGGATTTATAACAGAGTAGCAATCACACACTTATTACATCGATAGTTCCAACGATGAACTTATTACAATAAAAATGGCTGAAGGCCATCTAACACGATAACAGCGGAAGGCTTGGAAGATAAGTGAGTCCATCAACTCCAACGGCATCACTAAGTATAGAACCACGACCTAAAAGGCACCTTACACGTCGTCTGAAAAGTCTGCAACATGAACGTTGCAGCGCGAAAACGGGTCAGCACATGGAAGTTGCTGGCAAAGTAACATAAGAGAGCAACAAAGTAAAGCTATACTATATGCAATATGGCTGGTGGAAAGCTCTATGGTTACAGTTTTGTGTAAAGCCAATTTTTTCCTACTTCAAAGGAATAGATTTTAATTAACTATCATGGTAGTTGAAACATCGTTGAGAAGATAGACATCCTCTCAACCCCAATTAAAAATCATCATTAAAACCCAACAATATTAATTAGAGTAACATGATGAGATTCACATGATAATCCAAGTACTAGATACTCAAGACGTCCGTAACCAGGGACACAGCTAATCATGATCAGTTTGTACACTCTGCAGAGGTTTGTGCACTTTTCCCCACAAGACTCGATCTCCTCCGTTTGGTTTCTCGCACTGCATGGTGTTTGAGAAACGGATGACCGAGACACAGTCTTTCCGAAGAGGTCCCCTTAACCAGATAGATAGGCCGGTACACCTACAATCCCTCTACATCTGCTAGCCCATCATGGAAAGGTTTGCCACAACTTACTCAACTATGCCAGAGCCCATATTGGCATGTGGCTGCACACGGAAGTTTCTAGTATGAATAATCTCATGATCCCTTTGAGCCTGGGTGGAGGTCCAAAACAAAAACAGGCAATCACTGGAATACCCAGATGCCTCAATCCACCCAGATGTGTGTCAAAGTTGCCACCTTAAGTTGAACCATTAATTAACAAACTCACATCTGTCATGGATTTCACTCAAACCCAAACCACGTCTACGAGCATAGCATGTCCTAACAGCAAACGTAGAAGTAACTCCCAAAGGTTTGAATGTAATGCAGGTAATAGGTACTACCTCAATCTACTTCCTAGTCGAACAAGTTAATTGATCCTACTCATGCAATGTGTGAGGGTTTGACTAATGCAATGAAAACTGGTAATTGGAAAGTATGATCAAAGTGTTACTTGCCTTGCTGATGATCCGCACAACCTAGAGATTCAAAGTAACAAGCGGCGCGCTCCGGGTACTCTATCGCAATCAAACAAACACACAATAAGTACTTAACTAGTGCACAGGTAAAACTCAAATAAGAGATCTGACCAGAAAGTTCAACTTAAGAACTCTGGTTTGCAAAAGAACGGCAAAAGAAAAAGCAACGAAAGACAAACGGCGAAAGAGAAACAACTACCGAACCCATCTGGACCTAAGTCCAAATTTAGCAGAGACAAACGCTTGAGTGACTTGGTTAAACGGAAAGAGAATTTCGAGATGAAACTCCAGGCGCTTGAATCACCTGATTCCGATAAACGAGCGAAAAGTTAAACTAAAACGAAGATCGGATCAGAGATCGTGATCAGAAAAATTAACTAGAAAAAGAAAACTAAAACAGCTTAACAAATGGACGTTCGTCAGCTGAGACTAAACGGCGAATTCGTTCGTTAGAACGAACGAACGGGTGAACGTTTACTAATTAACTAAACCAAAAAAATAGAAAAACTGATCTAATAAAATCGATCTAATAAAAAAATGACTAGGGTTCTAAAAAATCAACGGTCTTCTAAAGAAATCCGGGCGGCGGCTACCTCGTCAGAAACAGCCAGCGGCGGCTGCTTGCGGCGACAGCGGGCGGTGGGGCTGCTGCGGTGGTGGCGGTGGGCAATGGCGGCGGCGACTTGTGGCGGCGGCGGCGGGCGGCGGTGTCGCGGGCTCGTGGCGGCGGCGACTTGCGGGCTCGCGGCGGCGGGGTGCGGCGGCTGCAGCGGGGTGGAGGAAGAGGGGGGGTGCGGCTATATATATAGGAGGGGGGCAGAAGCTTGGGAAGGGGCAAGCTACGGCGGCTGCGGTCGGAGTCCTGCTCGGCTTCGGTCGTCGCTGGGGAAGGCGGTGCGGGCGAGGCGGCTTGGGCCTGGCTCGGCTGGGCTTCGGCCCAGTCGGGTCGGGTCCCCCTATATATATATATATATTATTTTTTTATACGCCGGCGCTAAAATAACTCTAGAAAATAAAATAAAATCTAGAAATTGCCAAAACAAATTTTGACCGTCTAAAAAGAATATTTAGAACAAGATGAACATTTTCTTGGCACTAAAATGCATTTTTGAAAACATGCAATTTTTTTCCTAATTCAAATAAAATCCAAATAAAACTTGTTTGATTTTTCTTATTAAACCCTGTGTATTTCTTATTTTTGGGAGAGTCATTTTACTCCCTCTCTCATATATTTATGATAGAAATACTTGAAGATGAAATATATAAAATCAAATGATCCTAGTTTCAAAATTTGAGAAATCTCATATATGAAAATATTAAAATCCCCAACTCTCTCCGAGGGTCCTTGAGTTGCTTAGGATTTTCTTGGATCACCAAAAGCAAGAAAATATGATGTGCATGATGATCTAATGTATAACATTCCAAATTGAAAATTTGGGATGTTACAAACCTACCCCCCTTAAGATGAATCTCGCCCTCGAGATTGGGGTTGGCTCGAAAATAGGTGAGGGTGGTCCTTGCGTAGATCATCTTCTCGTTCCCAGGTGGCTTCTTCCTCGGTGTGGTGACTCCACTGAACTTTGCAAAACTTTATAACCTTGTTGCGGGTGACTCTGCTGGATAACTCGAGGACCTTAACAGGCTTCTCCTCGTAGGTCAGATCACTGTCCAACTGAATTGCTTCTAGGGGTACTGTGTCTCTAAGCGGGATTTCGGCCATCTCCGCATGGCACATCTTAAGCCGCGAAACGTGAAACACGTCGTGCACTCCTGACAATCCTTCAGGCAATTCCAACTTATAGGCAAACTCTCCCATGCGTTCCAAAACACGGTAAGGTCCCACAAATCTCGGGGCTAGCTTTCCTTTAAGTCCGAAATGTTTGACTCCTCACAGAGGCGATACTCTCAAGTATGCTCAGTCTCCGATCTCATAGGTTATCTCCTTGCGCTTCGAGTCTGCATAACTCTTCTTCCTGGACTGGGCTACCCTCAGTCTGTCTCGAATCAACTTCACCTTCTCCTCAGACTCTTTGATTAAATCTGGTCCAAACAACTGTCGGTCTCCAACTTCGTCCCACGACAACGGAGTCCTACATCTCCTTCCGTATAATTCTTCGAAAGGGGCCATCTTCAAACTGGATTGATAACTGTTGTTGTAAGAAAATTCGGCATACGGCAAATTGTCGTCCCAACTAGATCCATAATCTAGCGCACATGCTCTCAGCATATCCTCCAAAATCTGATTGACTCTTTCAGTCTGTCCATCTGTCTGCGGGTGAAAAGCTATGCTAAACTCTAGTCTGATACCCAAGGTTTCATGTAACTGATTCCAGAACTTTGAGGTAAACTGGGTTCCTCTATCTGATACGATGCTCCTCGGAACTCCATGCAGACATACAATTCGGGTCATGTATATCTTTGCCAACTTTGCACTGGTATAAGTAGTCTTTACGAGGATGAAATGAGCTACCTTTGTTAAACGATCCACTACGACCCAAATCGAGTCATAGCCAGAACGAGTTCAGGGTAGTCCCGTAATAAAATCCATACCTAGCTTATCTCACTTCCATTTGGGTATTGGCAATGGTTGTAACAATCCTGCCGGTTTCTGATGTTCTGCCTTCAGTCTCTGACATACATCACAAACTGCTACATACTCCGCAATATCTTTCTTCATACCGGTCCACCAGAAAATATCCTTCAAATCCAAATACATCTTAGTATTTCCTAGATGAATTGAGTATGGTGAATCATGGGCCTCCTATAGAATCAACTTCCTGATCTCCGGGTCATTAGGCACATAAATGCGGTCCTCAAACCATAAGGTGTCGTGTCCATCCTCACGAAATCATTTTGCTTTTCCTTCGCTCATCCTCTCCTTAATGGAGGCAACCTCCTCGTCAGTTTTCCGAGCTTCTCTGATTTTATCCGTCAGGGTAGACTGGATCTCCAGTGTTGCTACATAGCCTCTCGGAACTATCTCCAAACGTAGTTCTCGTAAATCCTCGGCTAACTCCTTCGGAAATTCCTCCGTAAATAGGGTATTGACATGGCTCTTACGGCTTAGAGCATTGGCTACTACGTTAGCCTTTCCGGGATGATAATGCAATCTCATGTCATAGTCCTTAATGAGTTCCAGCCATCTCCTTTGCCTGAGATTCAGCTCCTTCTGAGTGAATATATACTTCAAACTCTTGTGATCCGTATATACTTCGCAATGCTTTCTAATAAGAAAATGTCTCCACGTCTTCAATGCATGCACTATGGCTGCTAACTCCAAATCGTGGGTGGCATAGTTCAGCTCATGAGGTTTCAGTTGTCGTGAAGCATACGAAACAACTCTTCTTTCCTGCATAAGAACTGCTCCAAGTCCTCGACGTGAAGCGTCGCAGTACACCTCAGAATCCTTATGTTGATCTGGCAGAATCAACAAACGGGATGAGACCAACCTTTTCTTTAATTCCTGGAAACTGGCCTCACATTCTTCTGTCCAACTGAACTTGGTGTCCTTCTTTAGCAACTTCGTCATTGGCTTTGCAATCCTCGAGAAATTCTCAATAAATCTCCGGTAGTATCCTGCAAGTCCAAGAAAACTCCGGATCTCTCCAACTGTTGTTGGTGCTTCCCAATGGGTCACAGTGTCCACCTTAGCGGGATCTACTGCTATTCCTTCTCCAGATATAACGTGTGTGAGAAATCCGACTTCCTTCAACCAAAACTCGCATTTGCTAAACTTGGCATATAACTGATGTTCTCAAAGCTCCTCTTCATCCTACGAGAAGATCAATATATCATCTATGAACACTACGATGAACTTATCCAAATACTCCATAAACACTTTGTTCATCAGGTTCATAAAGTATGCCAGTGCGTTAGTCAGACCAAAAGACATAACGGTGTACTCGTACAACCCATACCTAGTGGTAAAGGCCGTCTTAGGTATATCCTGCTCTCGGATCTTCAATTGGTGGTACCCCGATCGCAGATCAATCTTGGAAAATACTTTAGCTCCTCGCAATCTATCAAACAGATCATTGATCATGGGTAGTGGGTACTTGTTCTTGATTGTTACTTCATTCAGTCCTCGGTAATCAACAACCATTCTTAACGATCCATCCTTCTTCTCCACTAGAAGTACTGGCGAACCCCAAGGCGAAGAACTTGGGCGTATGAATCCTTTATCCAGTAACTCCTTAATCTGTTTCTTTATCTCCTCCAAATCCTTTGCGGGCATCCTATATGGTCTCTTAGAAATTGGTCCGGTGCCTGGCAAAAGTTCAATCAAAAACTCTATATCTCTATCCGGTGGCATGCCAGGTAACTCCTCTGGAAACACATCCGGATAATCCTTCACTACTGGTACTTCCTCCTGAACAACTCCCGTGAGAGAATGTACTTGAGTCCTTGTAGGCGAATGCCTAGACACATACTTAATCCTTCTTCCCTCCGGGGTGGTGAGCAAAATTGACTTACTAGCACAGTCAATGTTACCTCCATACTTCGATAGCCAATCCATACCTAATATCACATCCAAACCTTGTGACTCCAATACTATTAGGGCGGAGGGGAAAGTATGGCGGCCTATGATCAATGGCGTCTGAAAACATCCTTGGTGTGCCATATACTCTGCTCCTGGTGAACTTACTAACATGGGGGTCTTAAGAACTCGGGTGGACATCCTATGTCTATTTACGAATCCCCTTGAAATATATGAATGTGTTGCACCAGTATCGAAAAGAACTATTGCGGTAAATGTCTTAACCAAAAACTTACCGACAACAGCATCTGGTTGCTCTTCTACCTCCTCCACAGTCACGTTGTTCACTTGTCCTTTGGTGAACGGGTTGGGCTTCTTCGCGGTGCTTCCATTGCCGTTCCCATTCTTAGCTTCTGGGCATTCATTGGCATAATGACCATTCTTCCCGCACTTGTAACAGGTGACATGGCTGAAGTCCTTCTTGGTGGGTGTGGACGGTGTAGGGCGGTTCTGGTTACCATTTGCTCCATTTCCATTTCCACTCTTGGTGCCATTGTGATTGTGCGAGCTACCTCGTCCATGGGTAATTTGAAACTCTCCTACCGTTTTAGGTGTAAAACGAGACTTCTGTTGTGCTCCAGAATTATACTTTCCTTGCCCATACTTCCTCTTGCGACTTTCAATCTGTTGATGCTTCCTTTCAATCATTAGGGCGCGATCAACCAGCTCCTGGTAGTTATTGAAAGTTGCCACCATCAACTGTACACTCATCTCATCATTCAGCCCTTCCATGAATCTCTCCTGCTTAGCGGCATCTGTGGCCACATCATCTGGGGCATAACGAGATAGGGTACTAAACTCATCCACGTACTGGGCCACAGTATGGTTGCCTTGGCGCAAATTACGAAACTCCTGCTTCTTCATACTCATAGCTCCAGTTGAGACATGGGCAGTACGAAAAGCTTGCTGAAACTGATCCCAAGTCACATTGGCTATGGGATAAGTGGCTGTGTAATTCTCCCACCATGCTGCGGCTGGTCCAGACAACTGGTGTGCGGCTAATCGCACCTTCTCAGCGCCAGAGCAATTGGCGGTGGTCATATCCCTTCCAATCTTGCGTAGCCAGTCATCAGGCACTATTGGTTCGATGCTGCTAGAAAACACGGGTGGTTGCAACCTTAAGAAACGTGTCAGGTTGTCCACGGGTGGTGGTGGTGGAGGGTTGTTGTTGTTGTTCTGGTTGTTCTGAGTGTCCTGGACAAGAAGTTGCATCAAGGTGTTCTGCTGCTGGATCAACTGGGTGAGCTCAGGGGGAAACTCAAATCCGGGCTCACGTCTTGGAGGCATCTGATGGGTGTTGAGGGAAGAGATTAGAATATAAATAAGGTCTAAGGGAAAATCACTACCCATATGCACATGATACAAACACAATCATATCACACCAATCAATTTCAAACAAGGGCTTACACAGATCTAATCGTTACAAAAGTGTTTCTAAGTCTACTAAATGGAAAAACTACTGTTCATGGGAAGTCTTCTAGAAATTTTGATCGGCAGAGGATTCCATGATATCTGCTCCAGCTTCATCTTCATAGTCTTCGTCTTTGCTATCATCAGGTTCCGAATCCGTGTCGTCAATGATGATGTAGTCTTCCGGCGGAATATCCTTGGGTTCTTCTTCCTCTTCTTCTTCTCCCATGAGTATCCCTAATTTCCGTGTCAAGTCGTCATTCTTCTCCACAAGTATTAACATCTCCTCCTCATATCCGTCGCGAGTAGACTTGAGTTCCTCTTCTAACTCCAAATTCCTGTTTAGTGCTTTCTTCAAGTCTATCATTCCTGCACACATCTGGTGCTCCTGGCGACGAATGTGATGGTTCAACTCCTGGATGAAGGCTGCAATGGATCTATCCTTCCGGGTGCTAATCATATCCCAATTCTCATCTCGGCGTCCACAAATCTGGTAGATAGTGTCCTTTAGCTCCTGCTTGTAGACTTCTCCAATCCTTCCCATAGCGATGTGGGCTGCCATGCTCCTGCCTAGGCTCCATGTGGGCGCATTGAAAGAAAATGCTATGAGTGCGATGACGGGCTTGAACGTCCTTCCTGGAACTTGAGCTTGAATCAACCAACACTCCTCTTCAGGTAGAGTGGCATTGTAGGTTCCGGTGAAACTTGGTAGTCCGATGTTTAGATATCTGGTGACTTCCTTCAGGTGTCGTCCAAATGGTGTATCATCATCCGGTTGCGTGAACTTGTTCTTTGCATCCACCATCAGAAAAGAGTAGAAAAGATGAGGAGTCAGAAAAGAGAAGAGTGAATAGTGCTCTAGGGCTTAACTAAATGGTCGTGTCCTACAGTCAGCGTGTGCTCTGATACCATCTTGTAGCGACCAGACCTCAAACAGTCTGATCTCTGTGGATCAGTGTTATCCCTGGATCAGTAATGCTGACACGCATAGTACTGAAGGATTTATAACAGAGTAGCAATCACACACTTATTACATCGATAGTTCCAACGAAGAACTTATTACAATAAAAATGGCTGAAGGCCATCTAACACGATAACAGCGGAAGGCTTGGAAGATAAGTGAGTCCATCAACTCCAGCGGCATCACTGAGTATAGAACCACGACCTAAAAGGCACCTTACAAGTCGTCTGAAAGTCTGCAACATGAACGTTGCAGCCCGAAAACGGGTCAGCACATGGAATATGCTGGCAAAGTAACACAAGAGAGCAACAAAGTAAAGCTATACTATATGCAATATGGCTGGTGGAAAGCTCTATGGTTACAGTTTTGCGTAAAGCCAATTTTTCCCTACTACAAAGGAATAGATTTTAATTAACTATCATGGTAGTTGAAACATCGTTGAGAAGATAGACATCCTCTCAACCCCAATTAAAAATCATCATTAAAACCCAACAATATTAATTAGAGTAACATGATGAGATTCACATGATAATCCAAGTAATAGATACTCAAGACATCCGTAACCAGGGACACGGCTAATCATGATCAGTTTCTACACTTTGCAGAGGTTTGTGCACTTTTCCCCACAAGACTCGATCGCCTCCGTTTGGTTTCTCGCACTGCATGGTGTTTGAGAAACGGATGACCGAGACACAGTCTTTCCGAAGAGGTCCCCTTAACCAGATAGATAGGCCGGTACACCTACAATCCCTCTACATCTGCTAGCCCATCATGGAAAGGTTTCCCACAACTTACTGGCATGTGGCTGCACACGGAAGTTTCTAGTATGAATAATCTCATGATCCCTTTAAGCCTGGGTGGCGGTCCAAAAGAAAAACAGGCAATCACTGGAATACCCAGATGCCTCAATCCACCCAGATGTGTGTTAAAGTTGCCACCTTAAGTTGAACCATTAATTAACAAACTCACATCTGTCATGGATTTCACTCAAACCCAAACCACGTCTACGAGCATAGCATGTCCTAACAGCAAACGTAGAAGTAACCCCCAAAGGTTTGAATGTAATGCAGGTAATAGGTACTACCTCGATCTACTTCCCAGTCCCACAAGTTAATTGATCCTACTCATGCAATGTGTGAGGGTTTGACTAATGCAATGAAAACCGGGTAATTGGAAAGTATGATCAAAGTGTTACTTGCCTTGCTGATGATCCGCACAACCTAGAGATTCAAAGTAGCAAGCGGCGCACTCCGGGTACTCTATCGCAATCAAACAAACACACAATAAGTACTTAACTAATGCACGGGTAAAACTCAAATAAGAGATCTGCCCAGAAAGTTCAACTTAAGAACTCCGGTTTGCAAAAGAACGGCAAAAAAAGGCAACGAAAGACAAACGGCGAAAGAGAAACAACTACTGAACCATCTGGACCTAAGTCCAAATTTAGCAGAGGCAAATGCTTGAGTGACTAGGTTAAACGGAAAGAGAATTTCGAGATGAAACTCCAGGCACTTGAATCACCTGATTCCGATAAACGAGCGAAAAGTTAAACTAAAACGAAGATCGGATCAGAGATCACGATCAGAAAAATAAACTAGAAAAAGAAAACTAAAACAGCTTAACGAACGGACGTTCGTCAGCTGAGACTAAACGGAGAATTCGTTGTTTTGAACGAACGAACGGGTCAACATTTACTAATTAACTAAACCAAAAAAAAAACAAAAAAACCGATCTAATAAAAAAACGACTAGGGTTCTAAACAAACAGTCTTCTGAAGAAAACCTGGCGGCGGCTACCTCGTCAGAAACAGCCGCCAGCAGCGGCTTGCGGCGACGGCGGGCGGCGGGGCTGCGCGTGTGATAGTGTTGCTAGCATCCATATGACAGAGAACCCGGGCCGACATGACCAGTTATAAACCAAAAGTGGCACTAAATTACAGAGACAGGCATACATGACCCAGCAACGAACGTGTCGGTCATCAACGTATGAACCCAAGTCGTAGCAAGCTACAAGGACTTAAAGGAACAACGCGTGACATTTCCCCTAAGGGACAGACACAGGAACGAAGAAGGACACATGCCGGCCAGCCTAAGTGTTCCGGAGCAGTAGCAAGCTACCAAGGCTCAGTGGAATCACTAGGAGACATTTCCCTGTAAGATAGGCTACCAAAGGTAAACAACTAGGTGTCGGATCCCACACATAGCAATACACATTACACGTACGCATAACATGCAAGTATGTGTTGTACAACATGGCATCACAACATAACTCAACAACTCACATAGATAAAGGCCCAGAAGAGCCATCATAGCATTTATTACAATCAGAGGTCACATGACCCAACATACAGAGCATACAGGCAACAGAAGCATAACATGTCTGAGTACAGACAACTACAAATGAAAAAGGCTGAGAAGCCTGACTATCTACAAGACCCTCCTAAGGGCACAAGACCGTAGCTGAGGTAACAAGCTAAACGTCGAAGTCGACGCGGAACCACTAGCGAGACTGAAGTCTCTCTGCAAAACATAAATTAAGCAAACGTGAGTACAAAGGTACTCAGCAAGACTTACATCAGAACTAACTACATATGCAACAGTATCAACAAGGGGGTAGTGGAGTTTGACTGCAGCAAGCCAGCTTTGACTCGTGGCTATCCTGAACTACGACATGCAAGTAACTCTTTTGAGGTGGCGCACACGAGTCCACATATTCACCAATCAATACACCACTATGGATCCGCTCCCGTCTCCCTACGAGAAGGCCATCCATAGCACTCACACTTATCTTGAGTATTTTAGAGTATCCACTTTCGATTGTCTATGTACCACGTAAGCATCCAAGAAGTCCATATCCGCGGACCCGGCTATTCGAATAGATCATGTTAACCCTGCAGGGGTGTACTTCTTCACACACGCTCTCGCCACTTACCGCCATGTAGACGTCATGTATCTCGGCAACCTTCAAGCGGAAGCCTGGCGAGGGTGTCGGCCACGACCTGACTAACCACACAAGTCTCTCGTCCAGGTTTATCGCCTATTCGGGTTCCATCCGTGGGGAGATCCTGCCGGGGTGTCGCTCACGGCCCCAAAAGATGTGCGTAGGGTTCCCAAGCCCACCTCGTCGGATGGATCTACGCTTGGTACACCGTGCCACGGTGCCTAGTCTGACCCAAGCCCACATGTACCGTGTGCCACTTGGTAGACTACTAACAATACCTACAAACACCAGAAACTAGTTGCAACTCCTGGACAGAGATCTAGTTGATTAATAAGTCGAGAGGGGTCGAGTTACCGGAACCCAATGTTTGGTAGTAACTATGTCATTGGACAACTTACACAGAACTCAGTTCTTAAGGACGGCTCCAGTGAGACAACCCACCATGTACTCCTACATGGCCTCTCACCGCTACCTTTACCAAAACGTGTTCACACACTTAGCTTTCAACAGTAGGGCATGTTCACCACATTCCAATTCATCCCCGATGAATCAGACCTGACACAACTCTAAGCAATAGCAGGCATAACCAGAAAGCATGAATGAGTAGGCACAACATGGCTCAAACAACTCCTACTCATGCTAGTGGGTTTCAACTATTTACTATGGCAATGACAGGTCATGTAGAGGAAAGGGGTTCAACTACCGCAGCAAAAGCAGTTCAATCGTTGTTGTCCTAATGCAGTAAAAGAGAGCAGGAGCGAGAGAGTGGGATTGTATCGGGATGCTCAATGGGGGTTTGCTTGCCTGGCACTTCTGAAGATAGTAATAGTTCTTCATCGGTGTCATCGAACTCATCGTCGGAACGTCGTCTACTGAGAGGGGACAAAACCGACAAACAGAGAAAGATAACAATCAATGCAATGCACAATATGATGCATGAATGTGACATGGCAATATGCTGTTGGTTGAGCTAATGCAACTAGCCACAAGTTAAATGAAGTTGGTTTGAACTAAGGGTTCAAATTCAAACTCCATATGTGATTATTCAAATGCCATTTATACAAGTTGCCCTAAACAGTGGCTGTAAGTTATTCAAACATGCATCAAAATGCCATAAACAGATTCCTTGGATTTTTCTGATCAATTTTCATATACAAATTATTTTCATCTGAGTTAGGGATTATTTTCTGTGATTTTTAGAAGTTTTGGCTATTTTCTGAAATAAATAAATCATTTCTGATTTATTTAAAATTCCAGAAAAGCATTTATGACATCATAGTGACATCATCACTACGTCAGCAGGTCAAAGGCGCCAGCCCAGGTCAAACCTGACGGCTGGGACCCACACGTCAGTGGCTCTGCTAATTAACAGAGTTGATTAGCACTAACTAAATTATAAACTAATTTTAGACAAGATGGGGCCCACACGTCAGTGACTAACTAACTAACCAAATGATTAGTATTAACCTAAGTTAATTAGCAGGGCGGGCCCCAATTGTCAGCGAGTCAGGGGTGGACTAAGGGCGTGGGGCCCATGCGTCAGTGACCCGGGGTGGTCAACCCACCGGTCAAAGGGGTCAGAAACGCCGGCGGCTCGTCGCCGGCGAGACCGAACGCGGCGGAGGCTGCGGAAACGGGCTGTGGTGCCCCGTTCGGAGCGTGGCTGGGCTCATTCGAGAGCCCAGACCAGCGCGCATCGAGTGAGGGTGCCAGCCGGGCCTGGGGTGACCGGAGGCGAGAGCGACGAGCTCGGCCGCGGCGGCCAGAGTTCGGGTGTTGAACGAAACGATGCTACGGTGCACTAGGGGAGGGGCTAGTGGGTGCGTTCGGCTCCTGGGAGCACGGTGAGCACGAAGGTGTGCTTGGACGCGTGCGGCAGCAGCTGTGACCACGGCGGCGACAAGGCCGGCGGATCACAGCTCCGGCCGGAGGTGGGGCCGTAGCTAGAGAGCGCGGGGAGGTCGGGGGAGAGGGGGAAACGGCTCGGGGGCTCACGGTGAGTCTGTTGGGAGGGTCGCTGCGCTCGGGGACGCGTCGGAGGCGGCGAATCGACGAGCGGCGTCCGGTGGCCGTGGCGAGGAAAACGGCGACGATGGTGACGGTGTGCTGCTTCCCGACGTGCGTAGCTCGACGTAGACGAAGAGGGCGATGAGGCGCTTCTGCTGGACACACCGGGGAGGCACGGGGTGGACGGTGGCCGCGGCGTCGGCCGGCGGTGCACTCTGCTCTCACGGGCGAGCTTGGATAAGGGAGCTGGAGGAGAGGGAGAGAGCTCCAGAGTGAGGGGAGAGACAGAGGGAGGGTCGAGGCGTTCCAACGGCGCGCTGGAAGGGTCGGGGAAGGCTGGGACACGTCGAAGCAGGAGGTGGCCGCCGTTCGGCCGTGCGCGCGCCACGCACAGCGCCAGTGGGCGCGGGGAAGACGACAGAGGGGTACTGCGGTGGTGGGCTGGGCCGCCAGCTGGGCCATTCCGGCTGGGCCATTAGGTAGAAGGCCCAGGTACTTCCACTCTCTCTCTCTTTTCTAATAAAAGTTTCTGTTTTCTATTTTTTTTTATTTTTTTTGATTTAGTTTATAGCCCAAATCATTTTAGTAAATCCTAAAAATAATTGTGGGCATTAAATAAATTATTACAGAGACCCTCAACTATTTTCAGAATTGTTGGAGCATTTAAAGATATTAAAAATATTTATATGCCCCAATTTAAATACTTATTGATTTAATCCAAAGCCCAAAATATTCCACAAAAATGCTCACTATTTTTTGTTTGGTCTCAATGCCTTGCCAAAATTATCAAACATTGATGAAGGAATTTTGGGTCATTGGAAATGATTTTATTCTTGACCCTAGTTGAATTCACTTAATGCTAGGGTTTGAACAATCCCCATTTCAAGTTAACAAGATTTTAAACATGATGGCATGGAGAGCAAGCAAAGACACCAGGGGAAGCTAGGGCTGTGACAACTCACCCCCACTAAAACAAGAATCTCGTCCCGAGATTCAAGCGTAGGGTAAGAAATCAAAGGGGACACAAGCTAGCACAGTCTTCACGATCCAATTTTCCTTCTCGGAGATGTTGATTTATTGCATCATATTGTTCTTGTCATCCTTGCTTTGAGATCTTCATCCAACCAGATGATAATGGAGTCATACTCTGTAGAAATCGATCTTCCCGGAGATCGAGGAACTCAAGATCAACTTATGGTGTGAGACATTGAAGCATCTCTTGAGCTGAGACACGGAACACACATCCAAAGGAATGGAGTGAACAAATGATGAAGGTTCACTTGGTAGGCAATAATTCCACACCTAAGAAGATGGTGATCGATGTCACCAAACGGGGCACCTTAGAGAAGGTGACTCGTAGAGTTATTCCCTTAAGTGGCAAAAAGAATTACTTTTGATATAGAGATCATTGAAATTCCCTATACCAGCCTGAGGCAAACAAAATAGATAGTTTGAAGGAGTTTGAGAGAACGACATACTCCATCTATAAAAGATGAGGGGGGGACTACCTTGTTGAAGACAACACAACGGATGATTTAGGTTATCATCGGAAATGGATGGGATCCATGGCAAGTTGGCACATTGGCGGTGCAAGCTGGGAACAAAATGCAAATGCTGGGAATGATTCTGGTAACTGGGAGAAACCCAACAGTAGAGAGTGAATCTACTCTTTGAGAGGTTATAGCATAATCAGAAACACTGGGAGCAATCCCGGTTAGTGCCGGTGACAACACCTAGTGCTTGTGCGTGCTCTCAAGAACTTGAGCATTCCCATATTCATCAAGGTTTTACCGATATCCGTGTCAAGGATCCCGGCAACACCACATACTACCATGATGAACGGTAATGGAGGATGCAGATGCAAAGGAAGATAACACTTTCTCAGATTTCACCTTAGCGGAGTCAAAGGGCAAAATCTGGATGATCGACCGAGAGACATTTAGCACTCCGCTTCTAATGTTCTCCTTGATATGCTAGCGTAAGCCATTCATAGATATGTTTGGTATCTTGAACATCAAGTAAAGGTCGGACTTCAGGAGCACAAAATTCCATAAGGAACAACTAGGGAGTAATGCCTACGTAGTCCTTATGGGGAGGTGGTCAACTTCTTCAACCAGGAAACTACAATAATAGGCCTTCCGGCTGGGTGTGTTGGCCACGACATCCACTTTACCGGTTATCGAGAGACCAATATTATAGTTCTTGGGAAAAGCTCCAACCATCATATCTGCCTGAGATTCAGATCTGGGTGGTGTTAGGATATTCCAGACTCATCGAGTCTAGGAAAAATGAATGTTTGCAACCAAAAATCGACGAGACGACGTTGCGAGATTCTCGGGAAATGGACTGCGGTAGTAAGCTCCAAAACATGAGCTGGTTCTGCTACACACACATGAACATGTTGTCCAAGACAAGCATGACCACGTAGAAGTCTTACGATAAAACACTACCGAGTTCAGGTGGGGAACCATCATTGCGGATAACGAAGTCCTTACATAAAGTCCGGATTAGCTCTTAAGAAGGAACTGCTTCTCCTTGAACAAGTCAACCAGTGGCTTAGTTGCTAGGGAATACATATGGAATGGAGGTAGCGAGCCTATCAAACCATATAATACTTCGCACATGCGTGACTGACTTGGGATGATTCCGGAGGAGGTAAAAACATGCTTTCCCGAATTCACGGCGGCAACTTGCATCAAATGCACATGAATTGGAGGAAGTCACTTCTTCCATCCAAGCATAAGCTTCATGACGAAACACGAAGGCATTGCTTACAAGTTTCCAACACTAGCTTAATGTCAAACAAATCACGGAGAGGATAAGGACGTTGTCGATGGGCTCAACAATAACTCATCCAGATTTCCAAATAGGTGGAATTCCACAATTAAGTGAAAACGGTGATAGCATTGGTCAGACCAAAAGATGTAATGGTATATGCTCAAGGGAACAACCATGAGTAAGACAACATTACGAATATCGTTGGTTCTGATTTGACTTGACGATAGCCCACACTCAAATCAAAATCTAGATAAGACAATAGGTCCACAAATGATCACGGAGATCAATTGAAGAAGATATCATCTATCTTCAATACACACACAAGATATCCCTTTGGAGTGAGCTATGTGGATTAAGCTTTTATCTTCCAACTCTCCAAGTTGTTGCTTAGCTTAACCAACTAGTTCAGGGGTATCCAACACAGATTCTTGGAGAAGGGATGGTTTATAAAAAAACCAACTTGATCACGGACTCAACATAGCGGTCAGGTGACAACCTGGTGATACTTCCGAGAAGATATTCGGAAAATCATGAACCACCAATATGTTACTAAGCTCGGGAACAATCTTGTTTTTCAAGGCAAGACGATATGATCAAATGAGCAAGGGCTTGGCAAAATCCTAACTCATCAATCAAGGAGTGCACCATGAAAATGGACTAGGTAGCACGATCAATCTTAGGATGGTGATTCGGTAACCATCATGCTAAGAATGAGATTGTTGTCCTTTAACCACCAAGCAACAAGATTGCTAGGGGTATTGATTTCACACATCACAATTTACTTGCCAGTATTCCGGTTACAACAACACGGAGACCGAGGAATGAACGATGATGGCGAGAAGCATTATTGTATCAGGAGTTCATAGGATGATGTGCAATTCCCATAACATTCTTGATATAAAGATGGTAATACTCCAAGGTAGAACAGATTAGAAGATGGTTTAACATTCTTCATCTCTGAGGTACAACTTCTTTGACCCAATCCTGGATATGGATAAGGTACTGGAGTTTGTTTCTCCTAGTCATTCTGGAATAGAATGGCTTGACGGACCTCAAGAGTAAAAGGCACCGATGAACACAAGTGCACGACTACTCCTGACTATCAACTGATAGACGAGGGTCATAATACAACGAAAAAGGAGACAACTCAAGGAACATATAACTTCTGAGTTGTGGAAGCATAGATTAACATGTCGAACGAGTTCAACATATTTCTTCAGGATAACCCATGCAGAAAGGTAAGATTGGCAGAGTCACAATATGAACGGAGTACTACTCAAGAGCACTCAGGTTGTGATCTTTTGGTTCAGAAGAACTTCTGCCATGATGGTTCATGGTATTGGAAGAACGATATACCACGGACCTCGAGGACTATCACAAGGTTACTAATATCCTAAAGGGACGAGCAAATACTATCCACATGAAGTAAGTAGGGTGAAGCTCGGGTTCAAGAACCCAGGAATAGAATACCTACCAATTAAATAGCATCACGGGATGCTTTCGATGATGATGGCCAGAATCATCACACTGGAATATAAAACATTGCTGGAATACTGGGTGATCTTCTAAGATACTTAGGGTCATAATAATAAGTCCAGCATATGTGTCGAGGTAACAGAGTGCCTCAACACACCGACTAGTGTGGTTAATCTGGCCTAAAAGGACATTAGGAATAGATAGGAATGATTTGCAAATGCATCAGACTATTTAGAAACCTGGGATGACTCGGACAGCATAACGACTGTAATTGCTCGAAAATACTTTGAGATCCAAGCAAAAGGGTATCATATCCACTTAACATCATCATGTCAAGGTTCTGAGATCAATAATTGAACAAACAGAAGTAGTAGCAACTGAACTGAGGGTTGAATCCACATTAACGTGATCCTAGTAAATAGAATGAGAGTCCTAGTCTTAATCCCCGTAGAAAGAAGAAGGTGACTCAGATCAGAAGGTCATGGGGTAAAGGAGTAAAAAGAGCCTTACGTTCCCTTCCACAATCAATTCCCTTATATAACTAAAGAGTTTCTAGACACGACTTCGACCAGTTTGGCTTGCTAATCCTACAGGCAGTCAGGCTCTGATACCAAAGCTGTCGGCACCCCGATCCTAAGTCACACAGGTCTATCCTGTAACACACCATATCACTTTGCGGCCTCACGCACGGTATCCCCACGGGTGTCACCTTACCTGGCCCGGGACCGTTTGCGTATTTTGGCACACATATATGATAGTGTCGCTAGCATCCATATGACAGAGAACTCGGGCCGACATGACCAGTTATAAACCAAAAGTGGCACTAAATTACAGAGACAGACATACATGACCCAGCAACGACCGTGTCGGTCATCAACGTATGAACCCAAGTCGTAGCAAGCTACAAGGACTTAAAGGAACAACGCGTGACATTTCCCCTAAGGGACAGACACAGGAACGAAGAAGGACACATGCCGGCCAGCCTAAGTGTTCCGGAGCAGTAGCAACCTACCAAGGCTCAGTGGAATCACTAGGAGACATTTCCCTGTAAGATAGGCTACCAAAGGTAAACAACTAGGTGTCGGATCCCACACATAGCAATACACATTACACGTACGCATAACATGCAAGTATGTGTTGTACAACATGGCATCACAACATAACTCAACAACTCACATAGATAAAGGCCCAGAAGAGCCATCATAGCATTTATTACAATCAGAGGTCACATGACCCAACATACAGAGCATACAGGCAACGGAAGCATAACATGTCTGAGTACAGACAACTACAAATGAAAAAGGCTGAGAAGCCTGACTATCTACAAGACCCTCCTAAGGGCACAAGACCGTAGCTGAGGTAACAAGCTAAACGTCGAAGTCCACGCGGAACCACTAGCGAGACTGAAGTCTCTCTGCAAAACATAAATTAAGCAAACGTGAGTACAAAGGTACTCAGCAAGACTTACATCAGAACTAACTACATATGCAACAGTATCAACAAGGGGGTAGTGGAGTTTGACTGCAGCAAGCCAGCTTTGACTCGTGGCTATCCTGAACTACGACATGCAAGTAACTCTTTTGAGGTGGCGCACACGAGTCCACATATTCACCAATCAATACACCACTATGGATCTGCTCCCGTCTCCCTACGAGAAGGCCATCCATAGCACTCACACTTATCTTGAGTATTTTAGAGTATCCACTTTCGATTGTCTATGTACCACGTAAGCATCCAAGAAGTCCATATCCGCGGACCCGGCTATTCGAATAGATCATGTTAACCCTGCAGGGGTGTACTTCTTCACACACGCTCTCGCCACTTACCGCCATGTACACGTCATGTATCTCGGCAACCTTCAAGCGGAAGCCTAGCGAGGGTGTCGGCCACGACCTGACTAACCACACAAGTCTCTCGTCCAGGTTTATCGCCTATTCGGGTTCCATCCGTGGGGAGATCCGGCCGGGGTGTCGCTCACGGCCCCAAAAGATGTGCGCAGTGTTCCCAAGCCCACCTCGTCGGATGGATCTACGCTTGGTACACCGTGCCACGGTGCCTAGTCTGACCCAAGCCCACATGTACCGTGTGCCACTTGGTAGACTACTAACACTACCTACAAACACCAGAAACTAGTTGCAACTCCTGGACAGAGATCTAGTTGATTAATAAGTCGAGAGGGGTCGAGTTACCGGAACCCAATGTGTGGTAGTAACTATGTCATTGGACAACTTACACAGAACTCAGTTCTTAAGGACGGCTCCAGTGAGACAACCCACCATGTACTCCTACATGGCCTCTCACCGCTACCTTTACCAAAACGTGTTCACACACTTAGCTTTCAACAGTAGGGCATGTTCACCACATTCCAATTCATCCCCGATGAATCAGACCTGACACAACTCTAAGCAATAGCAGGCATAACCAGAAAGCATGAATGAGTAGGCACAACATGGCTCAAACAACTCCTACTCATGCTAGTGGGTTTCAACTATTTACTGTGGCAATGACAGGTCATGCAGAGGAAAGGGGTTCAACTACCGCAGCAAAAGCAGTTCAATCGTTGTTGTCCTAATGCAGTAAAAGAGAGCAGGAGCGAGAGAGTGGGATTGTATCGGGATGCTCAATGGGGGTTTGCTTGCCTGGCACTTCTGAAGATAGTAATAGTTCTTCATCGGTGTCATCGAACTCATCGTCGGAACGTCGTCTACTGAGAGGGGACAAAACCGACAAACAGAGAAAGATAACAATCAATGCAATGCACAATATGATGCATGAATGTGACATGGCAATATGCTGTTGGTTGAGCTAATGCAACTAGCCACAAGTTAAATGAAGTTGGTTTGAACTAAGGGTTCAAATTCAAACTCCATATGTGATTATTCAAATGCCATTTATACAAGTTGCCCTAAACAGTGGCTGTAAGTTATTCAAACATGCATGAAAATGCCATAAACAGATTCCTTGGATTTTTCTGATCAATTTTCATATACAAATTATTTTCATCTGATTTAGGGATTATTTTCTGTGATTTTTAGAAGTTTTGGCTATTTTCTGAAATAAATAAATCATTTCTGATTTATTTAAAATTCCAGAAAAGCATTTATGACATCATAGTGACATCATCACTATGTCAGCAGGTCAAAGGCGCCAGCCCAGGTCAAACCTGACGGCTGGGACCCACACGTCAGTGGCTCTGCTAATTAACAGAGTTGATTAGCACTAACTAAATTATAAACTAATTTTAGACAAGATGGGGCCCACACGTCAGTGACTAACTAACTAACCAAACAATTAGTATTAACCTAAGTTAATTAGCAGGGCGGGCCCCAATTGTCAGCGAGTCAGGGGTGGACTAAGGGCGTGGGGCCCATGCGTCAGTGACCCGGGGTGGTCAACCCACCGGTCAAAGGGGTCAGAAACGCCGGCGGCTCGTCGCCGGCGAGACCGAACGCGGCGGAGGCTGCGGAAACGGGCAGTGGTGCCCTGTTCGCAGCGTGGCTGGGCTCATTCGAGAGCCCAGACTAGCGCGCATCGAGTGAGGGTGCCAGCCGGGCCTGGGGTGGCCGGAGGCGAGAGCTACGAGCTCGGCCGCGGCGGCCAGAGTTCGGGTGTTGGACGAAACGATGCTACGGTGCACTAGGGGAGGGGCTAGTGGGTGCGTTCGGCTCCTGGGAGCACGGTGAGCACGAAGGTGTGCTTGGACGCGTGCGGCAGCAGCTGTGACCACGGCGGCGACAAGGCCGGCGGATCACAGCTCCGGCCGGAGGTGGGGCCGTAGCTAGAGAGCGCGGGGAGGTCGGGGAAGAGGGGGAAACGGCTCGGGGGCTCACGGTGAGTCTGTTGGGAGGGTCGCTGCGCTCGGGGACGCGTCGGAGGCGGCGAATCGACGAGCGGCATCCGGTGGCCGTGGCGAGGAAAACGGCGACGATGGTGACGGTGTGCTGCTTCCCGACGTGCGTAGCTCGACGTAGACGAAGAGGGCGATGAGGCGCTTCTGCTGGACACACCGGGGAGGCACGGGGTGGATGGTGGCCGCGGCGTCGGCCGGCGGTGCACTCTGCTCTCACGGGCGAGCTTGGATAAGGGAGCTGGAGGAGAGGGAGAGAGCTCCAGAGTGAGGGGAGAGACAGAGGGAGGGTCGAGGCGTTCCAACGGCGCGCTGGAAGGGTCGGGGAAGGCTGGGACACGTCGAAGCAGGAGGTGGCCGCCGTTCGGCCGTGCGCGCGCCACGCACAGCGCCAGTGGGCGCGGGGAAGACGACAGAGGGGTACTGCGGTGGTGGGCTGGGCCGCCAGCTGGGCCATTCCGGCTGGGCCATTAGGTAGAAGGCCCAGGTACTTCCACTCTCTCTCTCTTTTCTAATAAAAGTTTCTGTTTTCTATTTTTTTGATTTTGTTTTGATTTAGTTTATAGCCCAAATCATTTTAGTAAATCCTAAAAATAATTGTGGGCATTAAATAAATTATTACAGAGACCCTCAACTATTTTCAGAATTGTTGGAGCATTTAAAGATATTAAAAATATTTATATGCCCCAATTTAAATACTTATTGATTTAATTCAAAGCCCAAAATATTCCACAAAAATGCTCACTATTTTTGGTTTGGTCTCAATGCCTTGCCAAAATTATCAAACATTGATGAAGGAATTTTGGGTCATTGGAAATGATTTTATTCTTGACCCTAGTTGAATTCACTTAATGCTAGGGTTTGAACAATCCCCATTTCAAGTTAACAAGATTTTAAACATGATGGCATGGAGAGCAAGCAAAGACACCAGGGGAAGCTAGGGCTGTGACAGCTGCGGTGGTGGCGGTGGGCAACGGCGGCGGCGACTTGCGGCGGCGGTGGGCGGTGGTGTCGCGGGCTCGCGGCGGCGGCGACTTGCGGGCTCACGGCGGCGGGGTGCGGCGGCTGCGGCGGGATGGAGGAAGAGGGGGGGTGTCGGGGAAACTGAACGCCCACGAACACCTATGGGACTGGAGCCCCTTCTTGGTACGGCAGGGGGCGGAGGATGCACAAAGAGCGAATCGAGGCAAGCACGCGAGCAGTTTACCCAGGTTCGGGCCGCACGGATGCGTAAAACCCTACTCCTGCTTTGGTTTGTTATTGAGTTCTTGGCTCGGGAGCGAGGAGAGCAACAGTACACTTTAACTGCTAACTAGAACGAGCGTGGAGAATGATCGATGTTCCGAACCTCCTCTACGTTGCGCATGGGCCTCCATTTATAGGTCAAAGGGGTCACCGACAGGTGGCAACGCAGTCGAGGGTAAAAGTGTAAAAAGAGTGGTAGTTGGAACAGTGTTTGTATAGTGCTCTATACCTAACTCTGACGGCAGGGGACAAGGGCATTAAATGCCCGTCGCCGTCGCCCCAAATAGTGCAAAAAGTGGCCGTCAGGGGCGCCACCGTTCACCACGACGGTAGCCTCGTCATCGCAGCTTGCCACCGTGTTCCCCTGCAGGCTGCACAACCTTCCGCCACGTGCGCCTGGGAGGGTCCCAGGGCGACACGTGGGTGGATGAGCTGGAGCGTGGGTACTGAGTGGAAGCTTGCCGCGGCAAGTGCCTTGCCGCGGTCGCTATCTTGTCGCACCTGGGAGCTTGTCGCTCACCGGGCCTTGCCGGGACGCGTGGCGCGTCGCGGCAAGTTCTCTTAATGTGCCTTTGGTTGGCCTTCCCGGAAAGCTCCTCTTGCCAGGGTATTGTACCTTGAGTGGTTTTGTGCCTTGAGTGGCCATCCCGGCAAGCTCCTCTTGCCGGGGTCTTGTCTCTTTGACTTGAATACTTTGTTCTTGAATGGCCCCAAGGGGACTTCAGAGGATCTTGGCGGTCGCTTGGCAAGTCTTGCCGCGGGACGCTGCAACTGCCCGTGCACAAGTTCGGGATACTAAGGTACCCCTACTTTAGTACACCGACACGGGGTGCGGCTATATATATAGGAGGGGGGGCAGAAGCTTGGGGAAGGGGCAAGCTACGGCGGCGGCGGTCGGAGTCTTGCTCGACTTCGGCCGTCGCTGGGGAAGGCGGTGCGGGCGAGGCGGCTTGGGCCTGTCTCGGCTGGGCTTCGGCCCAGTCGGGTCGGGTCCCCCTATATATATATTTTTTTTATATACGCCGGCGCTAAAATAACTCTAGAAAATAAAATAAAATCTAGAAATTGCCAAAACAAATTTTCACCGTCTAAATAGAATATTTAGAACAAGATGAACATTTTCTTGGCACTAAAATGCATTTTTGAAAACATGCAATTTTTTCCTAATTCAAATAAAACTTGTTTGATTTTTCTTATTAAACCCTCTGTATTTCTTATTTTTGGGATAGTCATTTTACTCCCTCTCTCATATATTTATGATAGAAATACTTGAAGATGAAATAAATAAAATCAAATGATCCTATTTTCAAAATTTGAGAAATCTCAAATATTAAAATATTAAAATCCCCAACTCTCTCCGAGGGTCCTTGAGTTGCTTAGGATTTTCTTGGATCACCAAAAGCAAGAAAATATGATGTGCATGATGATCTAATGTATAACATTCCAAATTGAAAATTTGGGATGTTACATGAAAGAATTAAACTCTCATGCTTCACTTATATCTATTTAGAGAGTCAAACGGAATTGGCCAATTGCATGGTTAGTCACTAAATCCTACATAAAACTTATGGATCACTGAATATGATATGTTTGATTCCTTGCAATAGTTTTGCGATATAGAGATGATAATATGTGCGAGGTACTAGTGGATGATCGTGTTTAGTAAGATATTTGTGTTAAGGTTTGTGATTCCTGAAGTATCCACATATAGTCTCTCGTTATGCCTGGATGTTGGAGCACAATTTATCCTTGATTGTCCTATCTTTGTGTGAAGGTCGGGGGCGCGCGATGGTTAACTCCTACGAACCTCCCCCCTAGGAGCATGCGTAGTATTACTTTGCTTCAAGGGATAATAAAATTTTGCAATAAGTATGTGAGTTCTTTATGACTAATGTGAGTTCATGGATTATATGCACTCTCACCCTTTCATAATTGCTAGCATCTCTCGTACCGCGCAACTCTCGCCGGTGCATAAACTTTATTATACCTTCCTCAAAACAGCCGCCGTACCTACCTATTATGGCATTTTCATAGCCATTCCGATATATATTGCCATGCACTTCCATCATATAGTTGACTTGAGCATTCATTTTCATATTGCTTTGCATATTTTCATGGCTTGCCGGTTTTTTGATATATTTGCTATGCTAGATCATTGCGCATCCTACTACACTGCCAGAGGCATTCATTTAAAGTCATACTTTATCATAGGTATCGAGTTGTAATTTTTATTTCTTTTGAGTTATAAGTAAATAGAAGTGTGATGATCATCATTATTCATTTTTAGAGCAGTGACCTAGTGAGGAAAGGATGATGGAGATTATGATTCCCCCACAAGTCGGGATGAGACTCCGGACAATGAGAGAAAAAAATGAAAAAATGGAAAAGAAATAAAGGAAAAGAAAAGAAGGAAAGAAAAAAATTAAATAAACAAAGAGAGAAGAGGCATTGCTAGTATCCTTTACCACACTTGTGCTTCAAAGTAGCGCCATGTTTTTCATATGGAGAGTCTCCTATGTTGTCACTTTCATATATTAGTGGGAATTTTTCATTATAGGATTAGATGCACACCCACTTAGTTTCATATTGAGCGTCCATACACTTATAGCTCTTAGTGCATCTGTTGCATGGCAATCCCTACTCCTCACATTGATATCGATTGATGGACATCTCCATAGGCCATTAGTTTGCCTAGTTGATGTGAGACTTTGTTCCCTTCTTTTTGTCTACAACCACCGCATTCTATTCCACCTATATTGCTATATCCATGGCTTGCGCTCAAGTATTGCGTGAGAGTAGAAAATGCTGATGCGCGTTAAAAAGTATGAACCAATTGCTTGGCTGACACCGGGGTAGTACATTATTTATACTTTGAGCTGGGAAGACAGAGCATGATAAGACTATATGATTTTGTACGGATAACGTTCTTTAGCATTTGATATTCTGAAAGACATGATTGTTTATTGGGATGCCCGAGTATTGATGTCTTTATGTCAAATAATAGACTATTGCCTTGAATCACTCATGTCTTAATATTCATGCCATGACTAGATATATGATCAAGTTTATGCTAGGTAGCATTCCACATAAAAAATTATCTTTTTTATCTTTTACCTACGAGCAGGAATTAAGCTTGGGGATGTTGATACGTCTCCATCGTATCTATAATTTATGGATAAAAATCGTGTCAACAATTCAGCGCAATCGGAGTTACGGATCTTCGAGAATTTAAGAAACGGTGAAGGGCCAGATCTGGGGGACGCGAAACAGAAGAGGACAGAGAAATAGATCCAATCTCGAAGGGGCTCTTGCTCCTCCCATGCCATGGAAGCCAATGACCAGAGGGAAACCCTCCTCCCACCTAGGGAGGAGGCCAAGGAATAAGAAGGAGGGGGCTCTCTACCGTCGCTCCGGTGGCGCCGGAGTGCCACCGGGGCAATGACCGTGACGGCGATCTACATCAACAATCTTGCTTCCGTCAACACCAACTCCCCCCCCCCCTCATTGCAGCGGTGTGACACCTCTTTCCCCCCATTGTAATATATACTTAAACATGGTGCTCAACTCTATATATTATTTCCCAATGATCTATGGTTATCCTATGATGTTTGAGTAGATCCGTTTTGTCCTGTGGGTTAATCGTGATCTTGGTTGGTATGATTGTATATTTTATTTATGGTGACGTCCTATGGTCCCCTTCGTTCTCGCGCAAATGTGAGGGGCCCCCGCTATAGGGTGTTGCAATATGTTCATGGTTTGCTCATGGTGGATTGCGAGAGTGACAGAAACTTAAACCCGAGTAAGTGGGATATGATGTATGGGAGTAAAGAGGACTTGATAATTAATGCTATGGTTGGGTTTCACGACCTTAGTGATCTTTAGTAGTTGTGGATGCTTGCTAGGGGTCCAATCATAAGTGCATATGATCCAAGTAGAGAAAGTATGTTAGCTCATGACTCTCCCTCATATAAAATTGCAAAAATGATTGCCGGTACTTGTTATCGATTACCTAGGGACAAATGACCTTCTTATTAACAAAAGCTATCCATTTTTATTAACTTGCAAAGTACTTCTAGTTTTATTCTTGCAAAGTAGTTCTAGCATCACACCTACAAAATAGTTTCCTACTTGTTTTCGGTAAAGCAAGCGTCAAGTGTGCGTAGAGTTGTATCGGTAGTCGATAGAACTTGGGGGAATATTTGCTCTTCCTTTAGCTCCTCGTTGGTTCGACGCTCTTATTTATCAAAGAAGGCTACAAACGATCCCCTATACTTGTGGGTTATCAATGTCCATTTTGCATCATGTTTTCCTACTGTTATTTATAGTGTTTTCATGCATAATAATGCCTTTTGGAGTAATTATAATGTCTTTTCTCTCATAATATGCAAGGTTTGTATCAAGAGGGAGAATACCGGCAGCTGGAAATCTGGACCTGAAAAAGCAACGTCAGGCTACCTATTCTTCACAACTCCAAATGGGCTGAAACTTCATGAGGATTTATTTATTGAATAAATAAGAAATACTAGAGCTAATATCTACCAGAGGGGGCCCACCAGGTGGGCATAACCCACCTGGGCGCGCCAGGGCCCCCAGGCGCGCGCTGGTGGGTTGTGCCCTCCTCGGCCCACCTCCGGTGGCCCTCTTCTGGTATATAAGTCATTTTGACCTAGAAAAAATAAAGGGGGGACTTTCGGGACTGAGCGCTGCCGTCTCGAGGCGGAACTTGGCAGGAGCACTTTTTCCCTCAAGGGGAGTGATTCCGCCAGGGGAACTTCCCTCCCGGAGGGGGAAATCAACGTCATCATCATCACCAACAACTCTCCCATATTTGGGAGGGAAATATCCATCAACATCTTCAACAACATCATCTCCTCTCAAACCCTAGTTCATCTCTTGTGTTCAATCTTTGTACCGGAACCTAAGATTGGTGCTTGTGGGTAACTAGTAGTGTTGATTACATCTTGTAGTTGATCACTATATGGTTTATTTGGTGGAAGATTATATGTTCAGATTTATTATGCCATTTAATATCCCTCTGATCATGAACATGTTTGTTACTTGTGAGTACTTACTTTTGTTCTTGAGGTCACGGGATAAATCATGTTGCAAGTAATCATGTGAACTTGATATGTGTTCGATATTTTGATAATATGTATGTTGTGTTTCCCTTAATGGCGTCATGTGAACGTCGACTACATGACACTTCATCATATTTGGACCTAAGGGAATGCATTTTGGAGTAGTTATTAGATGATGGGTTGCTAGAGTGACAGAATCTTAAACCCTAGTTTATGCGCTACTTCGTAAGGGACCGATTTGGAACCAAAAGTTTAATGCTATGATTAGATTGTATCTTAATACTTTTCTCGTAGTTGCGGATGCTTGCGAGGGGGTTAATCATAAGTAGGAGGTGTGTTCAAGTAAGAACAACACTTAAGCACTGATCCACCCACATATCAAATTTCCTTCTGCTCCTCGTTGGGTTCGACACTCTTACTTATCGAAAGGACTATGATTGATCCCCTATACTTGTGGATCATCAACAACATAAATTAAAAAATCATTTTGGGACTAGGCATCTGTGACGCCCGAAGACCGACGTCCCAGACGATTCCACAAGATTCCAGATGTTCCGGGTCTCCCGTGTGTTTCATTTGTGCTTCTGTTATTTATTTTGCATTGCATCATGTCATCATGCCATCATGTCATATTTCTTTTGCATCTCAACTAAATAAATTGTGTGGACCCTCGGTCCATTTAAATCGAGGGAAGGTTGACTTCTCTTTATAACATATAAAAGCCTCTCAATATTTTTAGGGAGCTATATTAATAAATATTCCATTGTTTGGAATTACCCGCAACACACTTGCATAATTTTCCCCATGCCTCTTAATTCTAGTTTCACCGTCAAAACCTTGTCTTAATTCTTTTCCGTTGTTTCGAGGTTCTTCCAAAAAAAAACCTCCAACAATTTTATTTAATTCCTTACATTTTTGTGAGTCCAGGGAATTTTACCTCATGCCCTAAGCCTATTCCTAGCTCCTCCTTCCTTTTTCTTTCGTCTTGTTGTTTCTTTGTTTTTTTGCCACAATAGTTTGGAGAGAGAGGCCCAGCCTGCTGCCTCCTTTTAGCCATTCCTCAAGCCCAGTCGGCCTGCGGTCTCCCTCAGCCGGCCCATCTGCTCCCTGGCCCATCAACCAACCCTAGCGGTCGCCCCCTCGCTCCTTCTTTCCTCCCGAGCCGCCGCCAGACTTCTCTTCCCCTCGACCGCATCGACCCGCTCCCTCCTCCCTCGATTCCCCATCTCCTTCGATGCCTGGCTCCCTCCCCGCGCGGAGCCGCGCCGGCGGCCGCCATCTCCCCTCGAGAGAGCCCGACCCTCTCCCTCCGGGTGTCCAGAGCCGCATCGTCTCCTGCGCATCTGCCCGTGGCCTCCCAGCGCCAAGGCCCCAGCTCCCGTACGCCAAGCCGGCCACCTCGCCGAGGTCTCCCCTCCGACCCCGTGCCGACCTTCCCTCGTCCCCGAGCCGCATCACCGCGGAGCGACGCTGCGCCTCGGGCTTCCTCCAGCTATGCCCTTCTCCTACCGCGCCTGGCGCATCGCCAAGGCCGCGCCCCTCCTCTTCGATCCTCCAGCGCCGTTCCTCGCCTCTTCCTCGGCAGGACTGGCCAGAGCCAGCCACGCCAGGGCCGCCGGTCAGAGGCAGCAGCAGCACCAGGTCGCCGCTCCTGCTGTCTCCACACCAGCGCCGCCCCGGCTCCTCTTCTGCCACCGCGTTCCTCAGCCCTCGAAGAAGCCAGCAGCCGCCCCGCTGTTCACAAGGATGCAGCGGCCCGCGCCCCAAGCCTTTGCTCCGGCCACCGGTGCCGCCCAATCTTGCTGCCGCTGCCATGGCCGCGTCGCCCTCCCGTGTTGTTTTTTGTTTTGTTTTGTGTGTTGCCTTGTACTGTGGAATTGACAGTGGACCCGTGTATGACGACTGGAGCATCTACATGACCCGACCAAGTACCCCTACACGTCGATGCGGCAAGTACCTCGACGACGTGTACAACTACACCGAGATCGGACCGACTACCTCGTGTACCTCTTCGTTACAAGAACCGAGACCGGACCGTCAAGTACATCTACCGATGCCCAGTACCACGACGCCACAAGTACCACGACGACCGAACGGCTACGAGGACGAGTACATCTACGAACGTGAACGTCTACTGTCGCCCCGTGTACCACTACTTCCCACTACGGAACGAGTACCCCTACCGATGGCCGTGAACGACTACTTCCACTACGTCTCGAACCGCCCCGAAACGCACGCTTCAAAGGTATAACGAGACGACCCCGTGGATGACCCGTGTGGATGCTTGTTGTGTTGTATGAAATGTTTCCCGTGTGTGCTCCGTGCCGTTTCGTCCGTTTGTCATGTTCCTCGGTTGCCTCGTCACCGACTCGTGGGAACCCGGTAACGGGATCGCCCCACCTTTCATCTCGTTTGGCTCGCTCACGCCACCTTCTCTTTTGCACCGGTCTCTCAACGAGTTACCGGAACCGATATGTTGCCATGGCATCATTTTCGGAATTGTTGCCGTGGCACCCTTTTCCTTCCACCACGGTGACGATGCTTCATATCATCTTCTTGTTAACCTTCTAATAAAATTGCATAAAACTTGTTCATGTCATCCGCATCATTTAACAACATTATAATGTTAATTGTTGTTGCTTTAATAATTGTTAAACATGCTCATGGGGATTTTCCGGATATGTTGTTGTTATTTCCGGCCTCATTTAAAATGTCTTAATAGGTAGTTTGTTTTTGCCTCACCTCTTGCCATGTTAACAAACACTTTAACTTGTCTTGTAAATAACGAGAGTCAACTAAATAATTAACATGTGGTCGTCAATATGCAACTCGTTGCATATTGAGCTCCACTTAACTTGTAGTTTTGTTTGTGCACTTTGCCATGCCATGCATATATAAACCGGACATGCATCATGCTTGCTTGTGCATCGTATGCCATGTTTATGCTTGTATGTTTACCGTGTTGTTTGCTTCTTTCCGGTTGCTTCTCTTGTTAGCTTCGGTTTCATTTCGGAGTTGTGAGGTTTCGCTCGACTGTTGCTCCGTCTACTTCATGGACTTGTTCTTCCCCCTTGTGGAATCCCAGGCAAGATGATCATACCCTTGGATACCTTTACTACCATTGCCATGTTTAGTTGTCTCGATGCTATCGTTACATGTCGCGCTACCCATCTTTTATGTCAGCCTCACCTTGTTGCCATGAAACCTCTAACATTTGAAACCTTCCTAGCAAAACCACTGTTTGGCTATGTTACCCGCTTGCTCAGCCCCTCTTATAGCATTGTTAGTTGCAGGTGAAGATGAAGTTTGTTCCAGGAGGGAACTTGTTGTTGGATATATCACAATATATATAATTATTATTAACACACCTATATACTGGGCATGGGTGGAAGGCTTGGCCTTTTGCTCGGTGTTTTGTTCCACTCATGCCACCTTAGGCGCCGATAAACCGGCATTATGTTCCTTGATTTTGCGTTCCTTACACGATGGGTGAAATGGGGACCCCTTGACAGTTCGACTTTGAATAAAACTCCTCCAGCAAGGCCCAACATTGGTTTTAATTTGCCTCATAATAACAACTTAATTAATTAATTAATTAATTAAATTTGCATAGGGGGTCGCATCCCCGAGGATTCTTATTCTACATAGCAGGGGGGGCCAGTGCTGATGGTGTTGGTCCCAAACGGGGAGACTGCGGGGCCGCCTTGGGGAAACCCGAGGTATCTGGTATAACCTGTAGGATCACCCATCCGGTTGTGGCCTGAGACGAGATACGCGCGGCTACTATCAGGGTGTCGGCACGCCGGGAGGTCTTGCTGGACTTGTTTTACCATTGTCGAAATGACTTGTGCTACCGGGATTCCGAGCCTGATCGGATTTTCCCTAAGATAAGGGGTGATGATATTATATTTATCACTTCAGCTAATCGTGAGAGCTTGTGATGGGCTAAGTTGGGACACCCCTGCAGGGTTATGATCTTTCGAAAGCCGTGCCCGCGGTTATGTGGCAGATTGGAATTTGTTAATGTCCGGTTGTAGAAAACTTGACAGAGGATCCGAAGTAAAACACACAACCGTGTGAGTAACTGTGACTGTCTCTTTTCACTTTGAGAAGAGAACACGGTGGGGTTATGTTTGACTCGTATGTAGTTCAGGATCTTTAGCGATCACCTTTTGCGACCGTTTGCGTAGATGCTCTCCTTATTCTGGTACTCGTAAGTTAGCCACCATATTATGCTTAGCCGCTGCTGCAACCTTCACCACGTAACCTCTTCCTACCTAAAAAGCTTTGCTAGTCTTGGTACCCATGGTTATGGTATTGCTGAGTCCTCGTGGCTCATAGATACTACAACACCAGATGCAGGTTCAGCCGAGTAAGATGCAGGAGCTGGTTCAAGTACTTCACTGGGAGCTCGTTGAAGAGTTTGGCCGTATGCTTGTGACGTTTCGACGATCAGTAGTGGTTTCTACTAGGATTCGATCCTGACCTGTGGCTTTATGTTGTTTTGGTATCTTTCTTTTGGATCTTGCCCGTAGTCAGGTTGTGATGTTTTGAATGATGTTTTGCTTATGTAATGTATTGTGTGAAGTGGCGAGTGTAAGCCAACTATCTCCTTTTGCAATTTAATCCCTCTTTTACATGAGTCGTGCAAAGATACCAAACTTGAGATCATTCTAGGATGGGCTTATACCTTTAAGTCATGCCTCGACACGTAGGAGGTATAGTCCCATCCTGGGCATTACGGCATCCCTATTACCGTCGCACTCTCGTGCAATGACAAGTGAATAAACACATCTCGCATGCAAAAATATCAGCAACCCCTCACCGCCTCATGATCGGTACGAGCACACAAAAGAGAAGTTTATTTTGAAATTTAGAGATGGCACATACAAATTTGCTTAGAACGTCACAAAAATACCGCTTATAGGTAGGTATGGTGGACTCATATGGCAAAACTGGTTTTACAGAGTTTGGATGCACAAGTAGTATTTCTACTTAGTACAAGTGGAGGCTAGCAAATAGATTCAGAAGCAACCAACCAAGAAACGATAAATCACAAGCGAGCATTGAGCATAACTAACACCGAATAATGCACCACATGGAGGATGTGATTTCATTGCATAACTATTGAATTTCGTGCTTTCATAGGGAATGACAAACCTTAACATCAATATTCTTACTAAAACATAATTACTCATTAACATGACTCACATATCACTATCATCGTATTTCAAACCCATTACAAAGAATCAAGTCTATTTTTTCCAATGATCTTCGTGAAAGTTTTTGTGATATCCCTCTTGAATATCTATCACTTTGGGACTAGTTTCATATGTTGCTTTTGATAAGCTCAAACAAATCTAAGTGAAGAACATGAGCATAAAGTTTTCTTTCTCTCAAAATAGTCTAAGTGAAGCATGAGAGAATTTCTTCAAAATTATTAAAGCATACCATGCTCAAAAAGATATAACTTGAGCACTAGAGCAATTCCATAGCTCTCAAAAAAATTAAGTGAAGCATAAAGATAAATTCTAATAAATCATAGCATAATTTGGCTTTCTCAAGTGGGTGTGTCCAGCAAACTAAAAATCAAAAGAAGCAAAGACTCAAATCATATAAGATGCTCCAACCAAAACTCATGATATGTGATGAATAAAAATATAGTTCCTAGTAAAATACCGATGGTCGTCAGAAAAAGGAGGGGATGCCACTCAGGGCATACCCAAGCTTAGTTGCTTGATACTTCTTGAATATTATCTTGGGGTGCCTCGGGCATCCCCAAGCTTAGGCTCTTGCTACTCCTTATTCCTTCATCCATCGTGATCTCACCTAAAACTTGAAAACTTCAATCATAATTAACTCAACAAAACTTCATGAGATCTGTTAGTATAACAAAACCAATATTTACTTTAAGTAATGTACAAAACCAATTCATATTTTGTTATTGCATTATATCTACTGTATTGTAACTTTTCCATGGCTTAAACTCTTCAAAATAAACCATAGATTCATTAAAACAAGCACATAACACAAGGAAAACATAATCTATCAAAAATAGAGCATTCTGTAAAGATGCGAAAAAAAATTCATACTTCTTTAACTCTAATAATTCTGAAAAAATAGGACAACGTGGGAAATTTGTATCCTGATAACGTGTAAAAATTTCAAGAATTGATCACGTTCTAGTCGTCGTCAAGAATTCTGGCACTGGACGCAAAAGGTTTCTAATTTTCAATGCAATCAAGTAAACTATCAACCAAATCATCCCAAAGGCTTTGCTTGGCACAAGCAGTAATTTAAACCACAAAAACTCATCTAACCAGAGGCATAATTCTGTTTTTATTGGAAAACAGCAAAAAAGGAAAAAGCAAAAGGATACAAGTTGGGTTGCCTCCCAACAAACGCTATTGTATTACACCCCTAGCTAGGCATAACACATAGATCTCAAGTATTGTCATATTTGCTTTCAAATTCCTCAATCACACAATTCCTAAAATATTTGGCACGCATTCTTTCAATAACAATATTTCCAGGAATAAGATTGAAAAAATCATTCTTGCTAATAGGGCCTCTTATCACTTCAACAAAATTGGGATGAATACTAATCATTTTAAGATCCCCTTTGTTGCTACTAGAAGTGGCACCCTTGTTCTTAGTGACTTGAGTAGTCTTGCAAATTTTTAAGTTTTTTTCAGTTGTTCTAATGGAAGAAAAAGTAGTGCTTAAGTTACTAAAAAATTCTTCCAACTTATCAATCCGAGAAGGACTTTCTTCGATTCTTTCCTTGATTACGGTTTCCTTCTCCTTTAATAACTTAAAGATATCACCCGCTTGTGATCCAACTTTATTAGAAAGATTATGCATATTTTTATTCAAGTTTCCATTGTGTTCGATGCTGATCATCTTCTTTTCCATACAATCTAATCTTTGCATAACATGCTCAAGAGTCAAATTTGTGTCATTAATAATGATAGGTGGTGAACCCACTAGATTCCCCATGGCTTTAAAATCATCCATAGATGGACACATCAATAAATTCCCACCAGTAATTGTATCAAGGACGAATCTATAGCAAGAAGTGATACCCACATAAAAACTGTAAAGGAAAATATCGGTAGATTGCTTACGAACGGATCTATTGTGAGCATTGCAAATCCTATACCAAGCATCTTTTAGATTCTCCCCTCCCCATTGTATAAATTTAAGAACCTATTTCTCGGGGCTGCACACAATAGTGGAAGAACTAGCCATAGCGAACAAGCAAGCAAGATTGCAAACAAAAATAGATCTTGCGAGAAAATGGCAAACGAAAACAAGGGTGAATAAAACGGTAATTTTTTGTTAAGTGGGGAAGATGAAAACAAGAGGCAATTGGCAAATAATGTAAATTGCATGGAGATGAGATTTGTGATTAGGAACCTGGTAGGTGTTGACGATGCTTAACCGGCAACGGCGCCATAAATTCCTTTTGATGGCGCTTGAACTATGTTGGTATTTCCCCAAAGAGGAAGGGGTGATGTAGACCAGCTACGGTAGGTATTTCCCTTAGTGATGAGACCAAGGTTATCAAACGAGTAGGAGGACAAAGCAACACTTTGTAAACGGTACCTGCACACAAAGAACAAATACTTGCAACCCGATGTGTAAGAGGGGTTGTCAATCCCTCCCGGGTAATTGATTGGTAAAAGGATAATTGAGTAATGGCAAATGGAACAACGGCAAATAAAATTCGGTGAAGTATTTTTGGGTTTTTGATAATATTGATCTGAAAATAAAAGTTGCAAATAGAGGGAAAAGCAAATAGAAATATAGATCTGAAAGTATATGCTAGGAAAATAGACCCGAGGGCCGCAAATTTCACTAGTGGCTTCTCTCGAGAAATAGCAAACTGTGGGTAGACAAATTACCGTCGTGCAATTGACAGAAAAGTGAATAGTTATGACGATATCCAAGACAATGATCATGTATATTGGCATCATGTCCAAGATTAGTAGACCGACTCATGCCTGCATCTACTACTATTACTCCACACATTGATCGCTATCCAGCATGCATCTAGTGTATTAAATTCATGGAAAATGGAGAAATGCAAGAAGAATGGTGACATTATGTAGACAAGATATATTCATGTGGGAATAGAACCCGTCTTTTTATCCTTAACAACAACGTTACATGTGTGCCTTGCTGCCCCTTCTATAACTAGGAAAGGACACCGCAAGATCAAACCCATCACAAAGCACTTCTTCCCGTTGCAAGATAACTAGATCAAGTTGGCCAAACAAACCCCAAATATTAGAGAAGAAATACAAGGCTATAATAATCAAGTATGCATATAAAACAAGGCAAATCTGATCATAAACTTACAATTCATTGGATCCCAACAAACACACTGCACAAAGTCATTACATCAAATAGATCTCCAAGAGAACTTTGTATTGAGAAACAAAGAGAGAATAAGCCATCTAGCTACTGCCTACGGACCCGTAGGTCTGAGGTGAACTACTCACGCATCATCGGAGAGGCACCAATGAGGATGATGAACCCCTCCGTGATCGTGTTCCCCTCCGGTGAAGTGTCAGAAAAGGGCTCTAGATTGGATCTCATGGTTCTGGAAATTGCGGCGGCTGGAACAAAATTTGTCGACTCCCCTAGGGTTTCTAGAATATTGGGGTATTTATAGAGCGAAGAGGCAGTGTGGGAGGCTACTGAGGTGGGCATTACCCACCTGGGCGCGCCAGGGGGGCCAAGCGCGCCCTGGTGGGTTGTGCTCCCCTCGAAGCCCCCCTCTAGTACTTCTTTGGTCCATCTTGTGTCTTCTGGTCTAGAAAATCTCAAAAAAGTTTCGATGCGGTTGGACTCCATTTGGTATTGATTTTCTGCGAAGTAAAAAACAAGCAAAAACAAGAATTGGCACTTGGCACTATGTTAATAGGTTAGTCCCAAAATGATATAAACTTGCTATAAAATGATTGTAAAACATCCAAGAATGATAATATAACAGCATGCAACAATCAAAAAATTATAGATATGCTGTAGACGTATCAACCCTACTGGCAAACTCGATCATGTACATGGGATAGCCTAGAGGTTGTGTTCTTGTCAAACTTTGAGGGAACCTATGGCATGGCTCTGGATGCCGACGTGTAAGAGGGGTTGTCAATCCCTCCCGGGTAATTGCTTAGTAAAAGGATGGATGCGTAATGGCCAATGGAACAACGGCAAATAAAATTTAGCGAGGTATTTTTGGGTTTTTGATAATATAGATCTGAAAGTAAAAGTTGCAAATATAGGAAAATGAAAATAGTAATATAGATCTGAAAGTATATGATAGGAAAATAGATCCGGGGGCCATAGATTTCACTAGTGGCTTCTTTCGAGAAATACCAAATGGTGGGTGGAGAAATTACTATTGGGGAATTGATAGATAAGTGAATAGTTATGATGATATCTGAGACAATGATCGTATATATAGGATCACGTCCAAGATTAGTAGACCGACTCCTGCCTGCATCTACTACTATTACCACACACATCAACCGCTATCCAGCATGCATCTAGTGTATTAATTTCATGGGAAAATGGAGTAATGCAATAAAAACGATGACATTGTGTAGACAATATCTATTCATGTAGGAATAGACCCCATCTTTTTATCCATAATAGCAATGATACATGTGTGCTTTGTTGCCTCTTTTGTCACTGGGAAAGGACACCGCAAGATCGAACCTATCACAAAGCACTTCTTCCAATTGCAAGATAAATAGATCAAGTTGGCCAAACAAAACCCAAATACCAGAGAAGAAATACAAGGCTATAATAATCAAGTATGGATATTAAAACAAGGCAAATCTGATCATAAGCTCACAATTCATCGGATCCAAACAAACACAACGCACAAAGTCATTACATCAAATAGATATCCAAGAGAACTTTGTATTGAGAAACAAAGAGAGAAGAAGCCATCTATCTACTGCCTACGGACCCGTAGGTCTGAGGTGAACTACTCACGCATCATCGGAGAGGCACCAGTGAGGATGATGAAACCCTCCGTGATCGTGTTCCCCTCCGGCAGTGTGTCGGAAAAGGTTTATAGATTGGATCTCGTGGTTCTGGAACTTGCGGTGACTGGAACAAAATTTTGTCGACTCCCCTAGGGTTTATGGAATATTGGGGCATTTATAGAGCGAAGAGGCGGTGCGGGAGGCTACCGAGGTGGGGATGACCCACCTGGGCGTGCCAGAGGGCCTAGGCGTGCCCTGGTAGGTTGTGCTCCCCTCGAAGCCCCCCTCTGGTACTTCTTCGGCCCATCTTGTGTCTTCTGGTCTAGAAAAATTCTCCAAAAAGTTTCGATGCGGTTGGATTCCGTTTGGTATTGATTTTCTGCGAAGTAAAAAAGAAGAAAAACAACAACTAGCATTGGGCACTATGTCAATAGGTTAGTCCCAAAAATGATATAAACTTGCTATAAAATGATTGTAAAATATCCAAGAATGATAATATAACAGCATGGAACAATCAAAAAATTATACATATGTTGCAGACGTATCAACCCTACTGGCTAACTCGATCAGGTACATGGGATAGCCTAGAGGTTGTATTCTTGTCAAACTTTCAGGGAACCTATGGCATGGCTCTGGATGCCGACGTGTAAGAGGGGTTGTCAATCCCTATCGTGTAATTGATTAGTAAAATGATAGATGAGTAATGGCAAATGGAATAACGGCAAATAAAATTTAGCGAGGTATTTTTGGGTTTTTGATAATATAGATCTGAAAGTACAAGTTACAAATATAGGAAAAGGCAAATAGCAATATATATCTGAAAGTATATGATAGGAAAATAGATCTGGGTGCCATAGATATGACTAGTGGCTTCTCTAGAGAAATAGCAAACGGTGGGTAGACAAATTACTGTTGGGGAATCGATAGAAAAGTGAATAGTTATGATGATATCCAAGACAATGATCATGTATATAGGCATCACATCCAAGATTAGTAGACCGACTCCTCCCTGCATCTACTACTATTACTACACACATCAACCGCTATCCAACATGCATCTAGTGTATTAAGTTCATGGGAAAATGGAGTAATGCAATAAGAACAATGACATCGTGTAGACAAGATCTATTCATGTAGGAATAGACCCCATCTTTTTATCCTTAATAGCAATGATACATGTGTGCTTTGTTTCCCGTTCTGTCACTGGGAAAGGACACCGCAAGATCGAACCCATCACAAAGCACTTCTTCTAATTGCAAAATAAATAGATCAAGTTGGCCAAACAAAACCCAAATATCGGAGAAGAAATACAAGGCTATAATAATCTAGTATGGATATTGAAACAAGGCAAATCTGATCATAAAGTCACAATTCTTTGGATCCAAACAAACACACCGCACAAAGTCATTACATCAAATAAAACTCCAAGAGAACTTTGTATTGAGAAACAAAGAGAGAAGAAGCCATCTAGCTACTGCCTACGGACCCGTAGGTCTGAGGTGAACTACTCACGCATGATTGGAGAGGCACCAATGAGGATGATGAAACCCTCTGTGATCGTGTTCCCTTCCGGCAGTGTGCAGGAATAGGTTTCTAGATTGGATCTCATGGTTCTGGAACTTGCGGCGACTGGAACAAAATTTTGTCGACTCCCCTAGGGTTACAGGAACATTGGGGTATTTATAGAGCGAAGAGGCAGTGCGGGAGGCTACAGAGGTGGGCACAACACACATGGGCATGCCAGGTGGTCCAGGCGCACCGTGGTAGGTTGTGCTCCCCTCGGATCCCCCCTCTAGTACTTTGGCTCATCTTGTGTCTTCTGGTCTAGAAAAATTCTCCAAAAAGTTTCGCTACAGTTGGACTCCATTTGGTATTGATTTTCTGCGAAGTAAAAAACAAGCAAAAAATAGCAAGTGGCATTGGGCACTATGTCAATAGGTTAGTCCCAAAAAATGATATAAATTTGCCATAAAATGAGTGTAAAACGTCCAAGAATGATAATATAACATCATTGAACAATAAAAAAATTATAGATACATTGGAGACTTATCAACCCTACCGTCAAACTCGATAGTTACATGGTATAGCTTAGAGGCCGTGTTGTTGTCGTACTTTGAGGGAACCTATGGCATGCCTCCGGATGCCGACAACTTGGCCCAGGTACTAGTGCACAAGCTGTCGGATTGAAAGTATGTCTAAAGGGGGGTGATTAGACTACTTGACCAAATAAAACCTAACATTTTCCCAATTTTATTTGTAGGCATATTGTAGCAATTATGACAAGTCAAGTGGCACCCTACACATGCAATTCTAAGAGTATAGCAACGTAATGTAGAACATTGCACATGTAAGTAAAGGGAAGGGTTTGGAGAAGGCAAACACAATGGGGACACAAAGATTTTTAGCGTGGTTTCGATAGGTGGTGCTATCGTACGCCTACGTTGATGGAGACTTCAACCCACGAAGGGTAAGGGCTACGCGAGTCCACGGAGGACTCCACCCACTAAGGTTCCATGAAGAAGCAACCTTGTCTATCCCATGATGGCCATCGTCCATGAAGGACTTGCCTCACTCGGGTAGATCTTGACAAACTAGGCGATCACCTTGCCCTTACAAACTTCTTGGTTCAACTCCACATCTTGTCGATGGCTCCCAAGCGACACTGTCGGCGTCCTGGGAACCAGGGTACCCAGACTTGCCTGTCTGCGGGCTGCGACGCGCTCCTACAAGCGACCAGGTACGGCCCAGCTAATCGACCAGCTGCCCAAGACCCTCGCGAGGGGGCTAAGCCTCGCGAGGAGAATGACGTCAAGACCCCCTCGGGAGCGGCCTCAGCAAGGCGCTTCGGAGGGGCGGAGAATCCAAGGCCGAGCCTGCCTCAGGAGGAGGCAGTGATGTCAGTAATGACGCACCGCGCCAGCGGGTGCCAGCGTCTGCCAGCGGCGCAGTTGCCATTTCGGTGCAAAGGGGACAGCACAGCCGTTGGTTCCCAAGGAGCGGGGCAAAGGTTTCCTCTTAGCTGTAACAAGACCGAAGACCACAAGGACGACAAGGGGGATGTCACCGTCGAGCCCACCATCGTGTCACCGCCTGATCCTTTTGCGGGCGAAGACCGCTTTTGTCAGGATAAGAGCGTCCTTGTGTTCCCGCTCAAAAATGGCCATTGTGGGATCCCTTCCCACCTAAACATTTCGGGGGAAGAGGACCGTGGCCGCCTATATAAGTAGCTAGGACTCCCACTGCAAAGGGACGGACCGATACACTCTGCCACCACACAAGGAGCAAGAACACTAGCCTCCTGACCCTCTTGAGCTCACCTCCTGAGCCCAGGAACCACTGTACTAGCTTATATCGCAGCTTTCCCGAGGCTAATCCACCAAAGCAGGAAGTAGGGTCTTACACCACGCGGTGGCCCGAACCTGGATAAACTCTTGTGTGCTTTGTTCGTTGTTTGCTTGAATCCTTCCACCGCAACGAGAGCGAGGCGCTAGGTAGACGAGAGTGGGAGAGATCTTCGTTCACGCCCCTGTGTTCGAACTTAACGGGTTTTGCGGAGCCCTGAATCCGACATTTGGCGCGCCAGGTAGGGGGCGTGTCAAAATCTCGCTTCTCCGACGACCTAGTCGCGTTCTCGTCGTCGACTCTGCTCCACAGCCATGGTGGACACACATCGAGCTCGCGCCGCCCGCCGCGCTACGAACGTCGCTCAGACGGCGCCCGTGGGCAATGGCGCACTCCTCCGCCCCAACTTGCCGGTCACCAACGCTGCCACCAACCCGGCTGTCCACGAGCAGTAGGACTCCTCTCTGCCGCTGTCCGTGTGGCGGGATGGCCGCACGGCAACACATTCACCCTCGCCGGCCGCAGCGTCGTCCTCGCTGGTCCGCCGTGGGCCGGTCTACCAGCAGCCTGCGCTGCTGATGGCGCGGGAGCTTTTGCGCTACCGCCCAGCAGATGACCTCTACGACGAGTGGCTCCACCGCATCACCGAGCTCGTCAATGCCACTGGAGAAGCACCTGCACCAATGCACTCCTCATGTCCTCCGTCGCCCCCGGCGGGGAACGAGGGCCACGGGGTCCCGGCTCCGCCTCCACTCCACCACGCCGGCCAAGAGGCCCGGCGCGAGGCCCCTCGACGTGAGCAACCACGCAGAGCGCACGCGCGCGATGAGGAGAGCTGACAGGTGATTCCGCACCCTCGTGCAGGGGCTCGTGGCCCCCCTGGCCCACAGCGCCCAGACCATGCGCCACATGAGGTGGTGGCGCCAGCACCTCAAGAACAAGCACCACAAGCACAGGGGGCGCCTACGATCATGAGCGTGGCTGGATGTCGCGCCCTAGCCCATGAGCTACGGCGCCTCGCGTGGCCCGACAAGTTCAAGTCGGACCTGCCTCCACGCTACGACGGCACCATCGACCCCACGGAGTTCCTCCAACTCTACGAGCTGAGCATCAAGGCGTCCAACGGGACCGAGCAGGTCATGGCAAACTGGTTCCCCATGGCTCTGAAGGACGGCGCGCGCTCCCGGCTCCTGAACCTCCCCGTGGGATCCATCTCCTCCTGGGAAGAGCTTCGCGAGCGTTTCATCGCCAACTTCCAAGGCACCCGTGACCGAGCCCCGACGGCTGCTGATCTGCGCCGCGTGAGGTAGCAGCTGGAGAAACCCTGCAGAAGTACATCCAATGCTTCAACACCATGCGCCTCCGTATACCCAGGGTCTCGGACGAGGCCATCATCTCCGTGTTCTCCGATGGCGTCCGCGACATCAGGATGAGGGAAGAGCTCGCCATTCATGAAGACTTGTGCACAGCCCTCGAGATGTTCAAGCTCGCGGCAAAGTGCACCAGGGCGGAGGAAGGCCGCCTCTCCCTTCAGGAGCTGCCTGAGGCGGAGGCGGACGACAAGAGGACCAAGGATAAGGAGTCGAAGCACAAGGGACCCACCGTGCTAGCTGCGGAGCCAGAAGTGAAGTGTGGCTGCGGCTATGAAGACCTCTCCAGAGACAACCGACCATACTGCGTCTTCCACAACGTCCACAACCACAACACCAATGACTGTCAGGAGCGGGCGATGCGCGGCGGGCGCGTCGGGCAACGCCCTGAGCGCGACAACCGCGGCTACGGTCGTGGAGGAGGCCGAGGAGGAGGACGTTGGGACGGCATGAACTGGCGCCAAGGGTGGCGTGAGCAGCCTCGTGAAGACCACTGGCAGGAGCAGCCACGTGACGCTCCCTGGCGCGACGAGCCTCGTGAGGGTCGCCCTCAGGGCAACGGAGGCCTGCCTCCGCTGCCACCACCGCCAAGGAGGAATGACGACGAGCGCCAGGGAGACGGAGCAGGGGGCTTCCAGGAGCCGCGTGTAGTTGCATGCATTTTGGGAGGACCCATGCCCCGGCTTCCCACCGCATCTTCAAGAAGTTCACCCGTGAGGTGAACGCGGTGCTTCCCAGGCCTGACGCCGCGCGCAACCTCAGGTGGACCAAGCAAGTCATCACCTTCGACCCCAAGGACCAGCTCAAGTGCACTGCGGCCCCAGGCACCCTCCCAATGCTCTGCACCCCAACCATCAGCAACGTCCACGTGACCAAGACCCTCATCGACGGCGGAGCAGGGCTCAACGTCCTCTCCATCCAGACCTTCGATACGCTCCAGGTTCCCTACGATCAGCTCCACCCAACTAAGCCGTTCTACGAAGTCACGGACGGCTCCACACTCCCGATGGGGCAGGTCCGCCTCCCCGTCACCTTTGGTGATCGCGACAACTACCAAACAGAGCTCATCGACTTCGACGTCGCCAACATCCACCTCTCGTACAATGCCATCCTAGGGTATCCTGCCCTCGCCAAGTTCATGGCGGCGACCCATCACGGCTACAACGTCCTCAAGATGCCGGGGAGTGGCGGAGTCATCGCGATCGCCTCCGACGAGAAGAAAGCGGTGCGTTCCCTGGAGCGTGCCTACTAGACCGTGGCGGTCGAGTGCTTCGATGAGGATGGAGCCGTCCTCACCCTGCAGAACGCCCCCAAGAAGAAGAAGAGCCTACCTGTCAATAGACCTCAGGACGTGGGGGCTCCCGACGGCCTAACCTACTCGCGCCTGCTGACGAGGCGCCCTCCACCCTCGCATAGGGAGTCACGCTTGACGCCCCTCTCGTGACGGGCTTGGGGGCTCTCCTCTGGAGTGTCCCCGAGCTGACCCGTGCCTCGAGGGAGGTGTTCGAGCACCACCTGCAAGTGTATCTTGATGCGCGTTTTTGTGAGCCCAGCGCGAGCCGTTCAGCGCTGGGGGCTCAGGATTTCATCGACCAAAGTTACAGAGGAACTTCAGTACGCAAGACTCATCCACGGTGGGCGTAACCGTACAACCCCAAGTTCACCTGCTCGTAGCCCAAGCGACTGCTTCCGCGTCTGCGTCGACATCGCGGGTCTCAACCGAGCCGCTTCTTGGGAGCCCTTCTAGCCGACGGCGGTCGGCCGAAGGAGGGCCCTCCCCTGCAGCTACGTCCGCACACGCTTCGGCTTCCGCAACGCGGCTTCCACGTTCCAGCATCTCGCGCAGCGGGCCATGGGGGCTCGGGAGGCTCAGTGGCAGGCGGTCCGGGTGAAGTGAGAGCCGGGCCCGCGCGACCACTGAGAGCCTCCGGAGCCCCTGGGCCTCAGGAGCCCGACGATCCTCGGGAGGGACCCTCATAGCTCACGTCTTCAGCTACCCCAAGTCTCCTTCGACAAGTATCAGGTGACACTTCAGGTATCCAAACGAGGGCGCCTCTCGGGCTGCATCATCCTCGGACCGCTGGGGGCTGATCCCCCGCGGTTAACTCCCTTTTCGCATGATCAAGGCTAGATGTTTCTTTCCATTCGCATTATCTATATGCTCGGCGTCCTCACCACCGCTAACGTCATGAGCCCTTGTGAGCCCAATCGCGACCGCCCCATGATTAAGGACTGGCACGATGTCTATGCTCGGGTCCGTCCCTGCAGCGTCTATAAACCCAAGGGCTGAGCTCTGTCTCGCAAGCCATTCCCGTGACGTCACCTCCCATGGTCCTTGGTGCCTTGTTCTCGCATGGGCTAATCGTGGATGGGTAAGTAGGGGCTCGTGGCACGTGCCTCACTCACGCGGGAACCGCGCGCCGGCTGTTTTTTTTGGATCGTGGCATGAGAAGACTGGGCACGACGTCTGTGCTCGTGTCCGTCCCTACAGCGTCGACAAATCCAGTGGCTGAGCTCTGTCTCGCGAGTCATCCCTGTGACGTCAACTCCTGGGGTCGCTGGTGCTGCGGCCTTCCACTACAAGAAATATGTCAACTTGTGACCTTGATTATTGGTCACTGAATGGTCATCATTTTCCATTTGTGACCTTTTTGTGACAAAAAACAAATGGACAAAAGCTGGCCGTCGTAAACTGAAATTAACGACCTTTCTTCTAGAATGGTCAAAGATGTTTACGACCAAAACAAAAGGTCATTGAACCAACGACCTTTTGTTTTGGTCACTGGCTGTCTGCCAAGGTCACATCGGATCCGACGTGGCAATCTGACGTGGCAAAATTGCGACCAATTGAAAAGGTCATTGATAAGATTTAGCCTGGTCCAATTCGACGCCTTACATGGGCCAAGCCCACTAATTCAGCCTTTTTATTATTTTTTCCTATCAATTTTTTATCGGCTTCATGGGCCAAGCCCAACAATTCGGCCTTTTTATTTCTAGGCCTCATACATTTCATAGTCCATTTAATTAAGCCTTTTTATACCTTTTTTCATAAATGCACAATATTCCAGTCCACTATTGTTTGGGCCATAGCCTTTTTAGAGCCCAAATATTTTTCGATTCAATAGAACATTCAGCCTTTTCATTCACAGATTTCTTTTACACATTTCAACTGCAAACAATCAATAATTATCTCAATTAAATGATCAAATCCAGAAATCACTCAATGAAACTCACAACAGCACATACACGTCTGCACGATCCATCAAGTGTGCATACAATCAAAAAGAAATACACATGCACCAAAACATGGTGGCAACATCAACTAAAACTATTGTGCACATCTCCAGGCTTCTTCTGATCATGGTCACAACAGCAGCCACCTCAACAACATTAGATACTGATCTGCATATATTATAAGTGAGATATAGTGGAAGTTAAATGATTGCCAATAAAAAAATATCCATTCAAGAGAATAAAATTTACACATAAATGCCCAAATACCTCAGTTCAGTAAACACTAAGCATGGCATGGCAAAACTTCCAAAACTTGACTACAACACATCAACCTGATGATGTTCTACTAAGACATTTAACACACCAACAATACTAGCATACATGTACCAGCACATCTACTAGCTACTAGTGCAGGTCATGCAATGAACATCTACTGGCTACTAGCACAATTACACAAGCAATAGAAGCACCAACAGCTACTAACACTGCTAGCAGTAACTACTCAGTACTCCCTCTGTCCGAAAATACTTGTCATCAAAATGAATAAAAGGTGATGCATCTAGATGTATTTTAGTTCTAGATACATCCTTTTTTGTTCATTTCGATGAAAAGTATTTTCTGACGGATGGAGTACTAACTAGTAGCAGCTAACAGCTAGCAGTAGCGAAACTAACACTGCAGTAGCAAAACAACAATAGTACAGGCTACAGCTAGAGCATCAACAGCAGCAGTACATCAAATGACACCTTGTTGTGATGTAATAGCATAGTACAACTGACTTGCTTCTATAACAAAGTGTGGATTATATAGAAGAGTAGAGTTTGTGTCCCTTGGAAGCACATCAAATGTTCAAAATCTGGACTGGTTAAATAATAATTGTATTCTTCTCTACAAGCACATATGAGTAGTTAATAAGTATACATCCTATCAAGTATGGCAGGCTTGCAACATGGAGATGCATACATGACTGAGCACTAACATATTATGGTATGATAGGGGCTATACATGTCCAAGAACCAGGTTCTCGACCAGAGCTACATTGATGTTGCGTCCAGTAATTTGCAGGCGGCCTGTCGTGAACATGAACATATTATGTCAGGGAAAGCGGATACTTCGTCTAAATAAATACATCTTATTGCAGGAAAATTTCGTTGGTTCCATGGCGGAAATAAATAACACAGATGATGATACACTAATACACTATGCATACTTGAAAATGCCAGAAGAGTTAAAATTATTAAACTGAGAGCAGTCACAGAAACACAATATACTTGAAAATGTCAGATTTAGCATACCTCCATTCCTACGTACTACTACACATAGGTTAATGTCAGGCCCAAGATGCGATTCTATCCCGATCACGTGACACTTACGTGATTGGGGCACAACCGCATTTCGGGCGCTTAGCAAGATGGATATCATTACATCGTACCATTACATACATACATGGGGGATACAACAATACATACAAATCTCATGAATACAACAACATCAATACAAAGTATCCGACTACGGATACAAACATGGAAAGCACAAAGACATCCATCTGCTATCCCAGGCTGCCGACCCGGAACCTAACCCAAGACTGAAGAAGAAGAACTCCAACAAAAGAACAACGCTCTCACGTCAAGACATCGGAAACCTGCACCTGCAACTGTTGTTGTAGTATCTATGAGCCACGAGGACTCAGCAATCCCATAACCATGGGTAACAAGACTATCAAAGCTTAATAGGAAGGAAGAGGTAAAGTGGTGAGGTTGCAGCAGCGACTAAGCAATAGTATGGTGGCTAACTTATGAGTACAAGAATAAGATGAGCATCTACGCAAACGGTCGCAACTAGTAGTGGTCACTAAAGATCCTGAACTACCTACGAGTCAAACATAACCCCACCGTGTTCTCTTCTCAAAGTGAAAAGAGACAGTCACGGTTACTCACACCGTTGTGTGTTTTACTTCGGATCCTCTGTCAAGTTTTCTACAACCGGACATTAACAAATTCCAATCTGCCACATAACCGCGGGCACGGCTTTTGAAAGATCATAACCCTGCAGGGGTGTCCCAACTTAGCCCATCACAAGCTCTCACGATCAGCTGAAGTGATAAATATAATATCATCACCCCTTATCTTAGGGAAATCTGATCAGGCTCGGCATCCCGGTGCACAAGACATTTCGACAATGGTAAAACAAGTCCAGCAAGACCTCCCGGCGTGCCGACACCCTGATAGTAGCCGCTCGTATCTCGTCTCAAGCCACGACCGGATGGGACATCCTACGGGAGCCAATCCTCGAGTTTCCCCGTGGTGGCCCCGCAGTCCGCCCGTTTGGGACCAACACCATCAGCACTGGCCCCCCTGCTATGTAGAAGAATCCTCGGGTAGCGCTAACTCCCTATGCAATTTAATTAATTAATTAAGTTGTATTATGAGCAAATTAAAACCAATGTTGGGCCTTGCTGGAGGAGTTTTATTCAAAGACGAACAGTCAAGGGGTCCCCATATACCCAACCGTGTAAGGAACGCAAAATCAAGGAACATAATGCTGGTTTATCGGCGCCTAAGGTGGCATGAGTGGAACAAAACACCGAGCAAAAGGCCAAGCCTTCAACCCATGCCCAGTATATAGGTGTGTTATTATATATATAACATATTGTGATATACCAACAACAAGTTCCCTCCTGGAACGATCTTCATCTTCACCTGCAACTAACAACGCTATAAGAGGGGCTGAGCAAGCGGGTAACATAGCCAAAAAATGGTTTTGCTAGGAAGGTTTCAAAGGTTAGAGGTTTCATGGCAACAAGGAGAGGCTGACAATAATGATGGGTAGCGCGACATATAACGATAGCATCGAGACAACAAAGCAATGCAATGATAATGAAGGTATCCAAGGTTACGGTCATCTGGCCTGAGATCCCACAAGGAAGAAGAACGGTTCCGTGAAGAAGACGGAGAAGAAGCCTTGAAGAAGAACCACGGGTAGACGAACGAATCCTCACGAACGCAACGGAACAAGCACCAACGAGAAGAAGCATGCAATACGGTAAACACACAACAGAAGATCATTACAATATGCTCAACCAAGTATGATGCAAGACAGTTCTATATAGGAAGCACTACAAGTATATATATGAAGCATAACATGACAAGGTAGGAAGCACAGAAAACAACACAAGAACATGACAATATGCTCAACCAAGTAGGATGCACGACAAGTCTACATATGATGCACAGCAAGTCTATACAGGAAGCAAAACATGGCAAAGTAGGAAGCACGGCAAAACAACACAAGTTTAAATATGATGCAATACATGGCAAGGTATGATGCATGACAAGTCTATACAGGAAGCATTACATGGCAAGGTAGGAAGCACAGAAAAACAACACAAGTTTATATATGATGCAATACATGGCAAGGTATGATGCACTGCAGACGCACTTAGGATGCATTGCATGACAACATAGGAAGCACACCAGAACAACACAAGAACAAGACAATAAGCTCAAGCAAGTAGGATGCAAGACAGATCCATATAGGATGCAAAACATGACAAGGTAGGAAGCACAGAGAAGCAACATAAGAACAACAATCTTAAATGAGGCCGAAAGCTACTTAAGACAAATCCGGTAAGTCCTCATATGCATAGTTTGAAATTAGACCAGATCTGCACAAACCTTCAGTTAAAGTTGTTAAACAGAAATTTAACATGCACCATCATGATCTAACGGAATTCTAGTCAAGTTTCATATAAAGTTTGTTTAATTCGGAGCTACGGCCTAGAAGATATGAGCAAAACAAGTCAAGCATGGCAACGGTGCAAGATGCACCCCAAACATCAAGGAAACATACTCCAAACATGTTAACAAGATGATATTATGATTCTACATGCAAAATCACACAAGTTTCATATAAGGAACACTCAAAACGGAGCAACGGGCTAAAACATACACATGAAACAAGATATAACAACAAGCTGAAATTAACAGCCACATAGCAACTTTGGAGCAAGGTAAATATATTCTACAGCACTCAAACATGGTGATAAGAAGCATGGACATGAAGTAGACATATCCTACAGCAAACAACTCCATTGGAGCAACTCCATAGGAGGCACGGATCAATAGCTACAAGCTACAACATTTTGATCATGACACTAAAAACCTGACAGCAATATTTTATAGAAAATTGGGAGCAATAAATAAATAAGCTACAGCAAGCCATATGAGCAAGTGAAGGCATGAATGGATAGACAACAACATATACAACAAGGAATGATCCATGGACAGCCCAAAACTAACATGGATTTGCCTAGGGCATCAAGCAAACATAGCATCAGGATATGACAGATTCCAGACTTAGTGAAATTTCACTAAGTGTGAAAACAGCAATAATAACATGGCATGTTTATAAGCAAGTTTAACTCAACACAAGGCATATCATGGCAAATGGTGTGCACCACAGCAAAGAACACATGATGATGAATCTAAAACATATCGGCATGTGACATGGGGACAAACACATCAATAGCAACGAGCTCCTCAACTAGGCATCTCGTAACAAGTTACAAAACCTAACAGCCAAACGCACTTTTTGCAACAGGGATAAACATGGCAATATGAACTCTAACATGCATGCTATAGCAACCAACATGTAGAGCATCTCATGATGAACATTTTGACATATCATTTGCATCATTTGGATAAACATGCACCAAGTTATCATCTCTCGAACATGGCAACAAAATAACAAGTAGCAGCAGTTTATAACAAGTAGCACTCTTGCAACAGAGATTAGAGCATCTATATGAACTCAAATGAGCATGGCACAATGGAACAAAGTGTAGAGCACATCACCACGATCATTTTGACATATCATACACTCAATTTGGACATGCACACAAAAAGATATTAGCTCCACAATAATGCATCGGACAACAGTTTAACAGGGACTTAGCCATATTTCAACCCCAGGAAAAAAAACAAGCGGCGTCATATAGCTATAATGCACATGGGCCGAGGGATAGTGGGCTCACCCAGTTGGGCTCGGCCCAGTGGAGAGGCTGAGGCAGGCTGGGCCAGTGCGGTGGCCTTGGGGCCTGGCGCGGCCCACGAAGAGGAGGAGGCCCAAGCGGGCGAGCAGGCATGCGGGATGAGTTGTCTGCTCGTCCCCAAGCAGCGAGACGGCGGCGACGTTGCCACCGGCGGCGAGCAACGGAGGACGCCCCAGAGGCACGGATTCGGGCAGGATTGACCCGATCCGGCGCATGGGAGGTCGGAGGGGTGAGGGTCAACGGGGGTTTCCTCCGGCGAGGCGGCGCGGACAACGGGAAGGCGCGGGGCGAGCTCGGGCCGCTTCCATGGCGGCGGTCGGTGATGAGGGGCGAAGGGGCGGCGGCGGAGGCACGAGGTCCTGGGGATCCGACGAGGGCGAAGGAGCTCGTGCTCCGGCGGCGGGGTCGGCGCCCTCCGACGAGTGCGGTGGCTCGGGAGGAGCTCGGCGATGGGACGAAGGGGCTCGAGGCGAGCGGGGTGGCTGGCGCGCTGCGGCCGTGGCGCTCGGGCCCGGGGAGCCCAGATCGGCCCACGGTGGGCTGCGGCCGGGCCGAGGCGGGCCTTGCGCGGTGGAGAGGGGAGAGGGCGACGTGGAGGGCGCCACGCGGCGGCCTGCGGTTGGCTGCGCCAACGCATGTGGCGGCTGGGGCGAACGGCAATGCGCCAAGTGGCAGTTCGGGGCTGGGCCTCGCCGGATTTGAGGAAGGGGGCCGGCTAGGTGGCGGCTGAGGAGTGGGGAGGCACGTAAATGGAGGAGGGAGGTAGGAGGAGGCCATTTTTGGCATGGGAGGTTGCTTAAATAGGCAGGGATTAGGTTTAGGGGGGATTTGGGGGCTTTTGGAGCCCTCTGATCGCGATCTGACAGTCCGGAGCGGAGGGGGAGTTAGGCAGGCCTAGTGGGCTGTGTAGGAGAGGCCTCGGGCTTAGAGAAGAGAAGAGAGGGAGAGGCCCGCGGGGTTTTCGGAGACCGAAAACGTCCGACGAAATAACCGGCGACTAGTGCCGCTATTAATATCCGTTGGGCTATCAAACGAGCTCCGAATGCGATGAAACTTGGCAGGCGGCCTGTCTACACTATAATAAGACCACACGCCAAGTTTCAACCCATTCCGAGAACGTTTTTCGGCCACTCATAAAATAAATATTCGGAGGCGCCGCGGGGCGCGTGCAAGTGTGTCTGGGCTCAGAACCGACAACGGAAAGGACGAGGGGACTCGGGCGGACGCAAGTTTTGAAAACATGCTGATGCAAGCACACATGATGACATGGCAAGATGCAACACGCAAGCAGATGACATGGCAACGACGACGAATAACTGGCTGACACCTGGCGCACCGGTCTCGGGGTGTCACAACACTCCCCTACTAACAAGAGATCTCGTCCCGAGATCTTAGAAACGAGACGGAAGGGAAAAAGGAAGAACAAAGTTCTTCGAGGAGAAAAGAGTGAAACTAGAGAACCTTGAGAGGTTAAACAATTATGAAAGAAGGATACAATGGAGTTGAACGAAGTTGCAAAGACTTCGTTAAACAAGAGGAACAAGGGATACGACGAGAACCCAAAAGGTTGAAGGATATGAATCACGAGTTGGCGGAACAAGAATGAATTCGAAAACACTCCGGTTAAAAGAGATAGAAAAGAATTTGGACGAATGAATTCGGGCAGCATTCCAACTGAAACTGAAAGAAATGGCACACCGGTTGAACATGAATGGCATGGAACAAGGACTTGAGAAGATGAAACAATACTCGACGAGAGTAACAACATAGAGCCTCCGGAAAAATTGAAATAATGGAATTAAAGGAACGGAGAAGAAGGTGACCACTTCCATCACGAGAGAATTGAAAGTGAATCATCAAGAGAAAGGCTTGAACGGAGTTGTTGAGAAAATCAACAACAAAAGAATACGCTTGTTTTGGACTTAAGAAAAATATCTCAAAGCTTGAGGTGAATTACCGCCGCAACGAAAAGAAGGATTATTTGAGAATGAAAAATTGCAAAACTCCACTTCAAAGAATACGGATAATTATTTGCACTCGAGAGGCAAAAGAATAAGAATGCTTGAACTGCTCCAGAAGAAATAGATGAATATTTGAAGAATGAATTAAATGATGAAGAACCACCATAGAACTCCGGTCACAAAAAAGATGATGACATAGAAATGACGGACAAAAAGAATAAGAATAAGCCTTGCGATGATTAGTCGGGGGTTCCGACGAGATAGACGAGAAAAACTTGAACTCCGGAAAGAAAAGATTAAGCACTTGGAACTAGAATTTATTCATCAAGAATAAACTCTGAAGGAAGGGATTAATCAACTTGATGAAAAGAATAAGAATTATGTTATGCTTATCCTCCACCAATAAATTGATGTGAAGCAATGGATTTGCATACTACTTATTCTCGTTGAAATGATTAAAGAGGGATATATCGCGAACTTGCGAAAATCTTCATGAAACACCGGTAAGATAGGAATGAACGAATGAATTGACATGATAGCACCAGAAAAGAACTGTCGAGCGAATCACCGTAAAGAATTGAAGCTGAGTGAATAAAAAGAATGAACCACCGGGAAGAATTAAAATCGAATGATGAAATAGAACAACCACCGTAAGGGATGAAAATGAACGATGCAAGAGGACAAGCCATCGTAAGAAAATGAATCGAGTGAATACGATGAATCACCGAAAAGAATAAAGCACTTGGGGAATTTAGATGACGAGCACGAAGAGAACGCGAGCTGATTAAAGAATACTTGAACGAAGCACCAGAAGAATGTGAGACGAACGAAGAGGCATCAAGAAGAATATTTGGAGGACGAAGTTGTAAACTGAGAACGAATAAATCTTCTGCAATGACGGCCTTCGGAGGAACACAGCGGAAAGAATTCATGAAAAACTCCGTATGGTAAGGAAAAGAATTTGACACGAATCGGAACAAGTAAGAGGATAGCATGAAGCTAGAACGACGAATCTCCGAGAGAACAGACAAGATTTAGAGGAACTCTTCGTCGGTCTTGAAATGATGACGAGAAATGTCACCAAAAAATTATTGAGATACTCCGGAAAAGAAAAGAGGAAGGTTGAATCATCCATGAAAGAACTAAAGCAATCTTGAAGAAGGCATATGACCGATGGCATCCATACTTACGTCACACTTGAAAAGAATTTCGAGACACTCCAGGAAAATTAGAATAGTTAGGTAAGATCCTGGGAATAAACCTATGGGTTATGAGCCCACCGAAGAGAAAACACCGTTGGAATGATTACAAGAGGAGATGATGCACCGGAACAATTGAAAAACTCGAATGAGGTGACAACCTCAAATTAAGTAGAACACAGACGAATCTCCTGGAATGTCTTCGGAGCTCCAGGATGATTAAATGGCGAGAGGCGAACGAGCAAGAGGAACATCTGAGCCGAGGGAAAAGAATATGATGAACACCAAATACTGGGATTGAAATCCACCGGAAATAAAAGAGATGAAGAATGTCAACCGACACGAGAATTCATCGGTTGAGACAATTGATGAAAGAAAGCAAGGACTTCAGACGAGTAGGATGGATACTCGATTAAGGACACCGGTCCGAGAAGAAAAGGGTGGGCGGGTGGGAAAAAAAAGACAACTTCGGAAGGGGAAAACAACACTGGTTGAAACGAACAGAGGTTGTACTTGCAAAGAAGAAGAGGGTCGAGTCCACTTGACGAGAGATGCACCAGATGAAAGAACTAACAACGCAATGAACGAAAACTAACCACGTGATCCTAAAAAAAATTGAAGGGGAAGAGGAGTAATTTAAAACACCTACGTCAAGATTCCTCACCAGAGCGACGAAGGGGCAGGTGAGTAAAAAGAATTCCTACTCTCCGATATAACTAGACTCCGAAAAAGTTTTCTGCTAGACTCAACAACGGCCAAGCTACGATCAATCAAGGGGGCTCCTATGGTCGGTTGAGGCTCTGATACCTACTTGTCAGTCCCAAGATGCGATTCTATCCCGATCACGTGACACTTACGTGATTGGGGCACAACCGCATTTCGGGCGCTTAGCAAGATGGATATCATTACATCGTACCATTACATACATACATGGGGGATACAACAATACATACAAATCTCATGAATACAACAACATCAATACAAAGTATCCGACTACGGATACAAACATGGAAAGCACAAAGACATCCATCTGCTATCCCAGGCTGCCGACCCGGAACGTAACCCAAGACTGAAGAAGAAGAACTCCAACAAAAGAACAACGCTCTCACGTCAAGACATCGGAAACCTACACCAGCAACTGTTGTTGTAGTATCTGTGAGCCACGAGGACTCAGCAATCCCATAACCATGGGTAACAAGACTATCAAAGCTTAATAGGAAGGAAGAGGTAAAGTGGTGAGGTTGCAGCAGCGGCTAAGCAATAGTATGGTGACTAACTTACGAGTACAAGAATAAGATGAGCATCTACGCAAACGGTCGCAACTAGTAGTGATCGCTAAAGATCCTGAACTACCTACGAGTCAAACATAACCCCACCGTGTTCTCTTCTCAAAGTGAAAAGAGACAGTCACGGTTACTCACACCGTTGTGTGTTTTACTTCGGATCCTCTGTCAAGTTTTCTACAACCGGACATTAACAAATTCCAATCTGCCACATAACCGTGGGCACGGCTTTCGAAAGATCATAACCCTGCAGGGGTGTCCCAACTTAGCCCATCACAAGCTCTCACGATCAGCTGAAGTGATAAATATAATATCATCACCCCTTATCTTAGGGAAATCCGATCAGGCTCGGCATCCCGGTGCACAAGACATTTCGACAATGGTAAAACAAGTCTAGCAAGACCTCCCGGCATGCCGACACCCTGATAGTAGCCGCGCGTATCTCGTCTCAGGCCACGACCGGATGGGACATCCTACGGGAGCCAATCCTCGAGTTTCCCCGTGGTGGCCCCGCAGTCAGCCCGTTTAGGACCAACACCATCAGCACTGCCCCCCCTGCTATGTAGAAGAATCCTCGGGTAGCGCTAACTCCCTATGCAATTTCATTAATTAATTAAGTTGTTATTATGAGCAAATTAAAACCAATGTTGAGCCTTGCTGGAGGAGTTTTATTCAAAGATGAACTGTCAAGGGGTCCCCATATACCCAACCGTGTAAGGAACGCAAAATCAAGGAACATAATGTCGTTTTATCGGCGCCTAAGGTGGCATGAGTGGAACAAAACACCGAGCAAAAGGCCAAGCCTTCCACCCATGCCCAGTATATAGGTGTGTTATTATATATATAACATATTGTGATATACCGACAACAAGTTCCCTCCTGGAACGATCTTCATCTTCACCTGCAACTAACAACGCTATAAGTGGGGCTGAGCAAGCGGGTAACATAGCCAAACAATGGTTTTGCTAGGAAGGTTACAAAGGTTAGAGGTTTCATGGCAACAAGGAGAGGCTGACAATAATGATGGGTAGCGCGACATATAACGATAGCATCGAGACAACTAAGCAATGGCAATGATAGTAAAGGTATCCAAGGTTACGGTCATCTTGCCTGAGATCCCGTAAGGAAGAAGAACGGTTCCGTGAAGAAGACGGAGAAGAAGCCTTGAAGAAGAACCACGGGTAGACGAACGAATCCTCACGAACGCAACGGAACAAGCACTAACGAGAAGAAGCAAGCAATGAGGTAAACACACAACACAAGATCATTACAATATGCTCAACCAAGTATGATGCAAGACAGTTCTATATAGGAAGCACTACAAGTATATACAGGAAGCATAACATGACAAGGTAGGAAGCACAGAAAACAACACAAGAACATGACAATATGCTCAACCAAGTAGGGTGCACGACAAGTCTACATATGATGCACAGCAAGTTTATACAGGAAGCAAAACATGGCAAAGTAGGAAGCACAGCAAAACAACACAAGTTTAAATATGATGCAATACATGGCAAGGTATAATGCATGACAAGTCTATACAGGAAGCATTACATGGCAAGGTAGGAAGCACAGAAAAACAACACACGTTTATATATGATGCAATACATGGCAAGGTATGATGCACTTCAGATGCACTTAGGATGCATTACATGACAACATAGGAAGCACACCAGAACAACACAAGAACAAGACAATAAGCTCAAGCAAGTAGGATGCAAGACAGATCCATATAGGATGGAAAACATGACAAGGTAGGAAGCACGGAGAAGCAACATAAGAACAACAAGCTTAAATGAGGCCGGAAGCTACGTAAGACAAATCCGGTAAATCCTCATATGCATAGTTTGAAATTAGACCAGATCTGCACAAACCTTAAGTTAAAGTTGTTAAACATCAATTTAACATGCACCATGATGATCTACACGGAATTCTAGTCAAGTTTCATATAAAGTTTGTTTAATTCGGAGCTACGGCCTAGAAGATATGAGCGAAACAAGTCAAGCATGGCAACGGTGCAAGATGCACCCAAACATCAAGCAAACATACTCCAAACAAGTTAACAAGATGATATTATGATTCTACATGCAAAATCACACAAGTTTCATATAAGGAACACTCAAAACGGAGCAACGGGCTAAAAGATACACATGAAACAAGATATAACAACAAGCTGAAATTAACAGCCACATAGCAACTTTGGAGCAAGGTAAATATATGCTACAGCACTCAAACATGATGACAAGAAGCATGGACATGAAGTAGACATATCCTACAGCAAACAACTCCATTGGATCAACTCCATAGGAGGCATGGATCAATAGCAACAAGCTACAACATTTTGATCATGACACTAAAAACCTGAAAGCAATATTTTATAGCAACTTGGGAGCAAGAAAGAAATAAGCTACAGCAAGTCATATGAGCAAGTGAAGGCATGAATGGATAGACAAAAACATATACAACAAGGAATTATCAATGGCCACCCCAAAACTAACATCGATTTGCATAGGGCGTCAAGCAAACATAGCATCAGGATATGACAGATTCCAGACTTTGTGAAATTTCACTAAGTGTTAAAACGGCAATAACAACATGGCATGTTTATAAGCAAGTTTAAGTCAACACAAGGCATATCAGGGCAAATGGTTTGCACCACAGCAAAGAACACATGATGAGGAATCTAAAACATATGGGCATGTGACATGGGGACAAACACATCAATAGCAATGAGCTCCTCAACTAGGCATCTCGTAACTAGTTACAAAACCTAACAGCCAAATGTACTTTTGCAACAGGGATAAACATGGCAATATGAACTCTAAGATGCATGCTATAGCAACCAACATGTAGAGCATCTCATGATGAACATTTTGACATATCATTTGCATCATTTGGATAAACATGCACCAAGTTATCATCTCTCGAACATGTCAAGAAAATAACAAGTAGCAGTAGTTTATAACAAGTAGCACTCTTGCAACAGAGATTAGAGCATCTAGATGAACTCAAATGAGCATGGCACAATGGAACAAAGTGTAGAGCACACCACCACGATCATTTTGACATATCATACACTCAATTTGGACATGCACACAAAAAGATATTAGCTCCACAAGAATGCATCAGACAATAGTTTAACAGGGACTTAGCCATATTTCAACCCCAGGAAAAAAAACAAGCGGCGTCATATAGCTATAATGCGCATGGGGCGAGGGATAGTGGGCTCACCCAGTTGGGCTCGGCCCAGTGGAGAGGCTAAGGCAGGCTGGGCCAGTGCGGTGGCCTTGGGGCCTGGCGCGGCCCACGAAGAGGAGGAGGCCCAAGCGGGCGAGCAGGCCTGTGGGACGAGTTGTCTGCTCGTCCCTGAGCAGCGAGACGGCGGCGGCGTTGCCACTGGCGGCGAGCAACGGAGGACGCCCCAGAGGCACATATCCGGGCAGGATTGACCCGATCCGGCGCGTGGGAGGTTGGAGGGGTGAGGGTCGACGGTGGTTTCCTCCGGCGAGGCGGCGCGGACGACGGGAAGGCGCGGGGCGAGCTCGGGCTGCTTCCATGGCGGCGATCGGTGCTGAGGGGCGAAGGGGCGGCGGTGGAGGCACGGGGTCCTGGGGATCCGACGAGGGCGAAGGAGCTCGTGCTCCGGTGGCGGGGTCGGCGCCCTCCGACGAGTGCGGTGGCTCGGGAGGAGCTCGGCGATGGGACGAAGGGGCTCGAGGCGAGCGGGGCGGCTGGCACGCGCTGCGGCCGTGGCGCTCGGGCCCGGGGAGCCCAGATCGGCCCACGGCGGGCTGCGGCCGGGCCGAGGCGGGGCTCGCGCGGTGGAGAGGGGAGAGGGCGACGTGGAGGGCGCCACGCGGCGACCTGCGGTTGGCTGCGCCGATGCATGTGGCGGCTGGGGCGAACGACGGCGCGCCAAGTGGTAGTTCGGGGCTGGGCCTCGCCGGATTTGAGGAAGGGGGCCGGCTAGGTGGCGGCTGAGGAGTGGGGAGGCACGAAAATGGAGGAGGGAGGTAGGAGGCGGCCATTTTTGGCATGGGGGGTTGCTTTAATAGGCAGGGATTAGGTTTAGGGGGGATTTGGGGGCTTTTGGAGCCCTCCGATCGTGATCTGACGGTCCGGAGCGGAGGGGGAGTTAGGCAGGCCTAGTGGGCTGTGTAGGAGAGGCCTTGGGCTTGGAGAAGAGAAGAGAAGGAGAGGCCCGTGGGGTTTTCGGAGACCGAAAACGTTCGACGAAATAACCGGCGACTAGTGCCGCTATAAATATCCGTTGGGCTATCAAACGAGCTCCGAATGCGATGAAATTTGGCAAGCGGCCTTTCTACACTATAATAAGACCACACGACAAGTTTCAACCCATTCCGAGAAAGTTTTTCGGCCACTCATAAAATAAATATTCGGAGGCGCCGCGGGCGCGTGCAAGTGTGTCAGGGCTCAGAACGGACAACGGAAAGGACGAGGGGACTCGGGCAGACGCAAGTTTTGAAAACATGCTGATGCGAGCACACATGATGACATGGCAAGATGCTACACGCAAGCAGATGACATGGCAACGACGACGAATAACTGGCTGACACCTGGCGCACCGGTCTTGGGGTGTCACAGTTAACAACTAGGAGAGCAACAGAGCATGCCAAGACTACAATTGGCCGACTGATTGCTTTAGGTCATAGTGCCAAGAACACTGCTACATGTACAAGTACAACAAAAGAAGAATCTCAGGCCTCTATAATTTGCTAGTTTCTTAGGCAACAAACATCATTGCAAATTTTGATGAAATGCATAGGTCCAGCCTGTAGAAGTGCATGCTCTAGCCAATGCAACCAAAAGACCGATCTGATGGAAGAGACTAGGCAGCACATTATACGTCAACACTCCCCCTCATGTGTGGCTCCCTCAGGCCTAAACATGGACTGAAAGTGGGCTGCAATTTAATCGCGCCAGCCGGGTCTTGAACTCGAGACCTCTTGGCTCTGATACCATGTAGAAGTGCATGCTCTAGCCAATGCAACCAAAAGACCGATCTGATGGAAGAGACTAGGCAGCACATTATACGTCAACACAGCCGATGATTGCACAGCAGCAACTACTACAGACATTGGCTGGAGAAATGCTCATCTTTTTATTATTTGTGAAAGAAATTTTGAGTTCAAGTAGTAGCACTAGTTACTGACTACACATGTAGGTGCATATGCAGGTGCATACTACAGACTACAGTACAACACCAACTTGACACCCGAGTAGTCCAACTTGATAGGTGGGAGTAACATTTACAGTATCAAGCTTGGACTAGCATCCCACATGTCAATTCTTCTACTACCTAGACGCTAGAGCATGCATATGCAGGTGGTATAACATAACATAACATAACATAAAGAGCAACAACTTGATAAGTCTGCCCCAATAGTCCAAGTCATGGAAAACCAAATATTTCAACTGATCGAGAAAGACCTTGCATAAATGGCCTCGTCCACGCCTTTTCTTGGCCCCAAACTAAGGCCTTCCATTATCCACTCGAATTCGCCGTTGTTGCTCAATGTACGAAAGGAGCCTGCCAGGAGAACGAAATCAAATGAATAAGAACCCCACATAAACAAAGAGGCTGAACAATGATTCTGCAAAGTATTACCTCCGGTCATAAATAAGTGAACTAAAACCACATCGCTTATTTATGAACGGAGGGAGTGATATTCAGCTTCAGCAGCCGAAGGAGTATTTAGTTTACTAATGCAGTTGCTATAGTACAGTGTTGTTGCTACAATATGGTACTCCAAGAATAATATGAATGTGGACTAATGGTAATTAAGCCCCAGGATTAAGTAGAAGTACTAGACAGCCATGAATGAAGCCTAAGGATTTGATTTGAAGGTGGTAGTTAAACTTTGGTGTCGGCTTCGGCATCTTTGAAGTCGTCCAGCAGCTTGGGGTCCTGGGCGACGGCGGATCTCCAGTCGGGGTCGGCGCCGGAGTCGGTGGCCTGGCGGTTAGTAGCATGACGACGCCCGATGTACGGTACGGTTGAGTCCTATGGTGTAGCTGATATCGATGATTACTAGCAAGGGGAATGCAACTGCTTTCCCTTCAGGTTAATATGTTGCCTCAAGAGACACTGAGTTGTACATGAAATGCCAGGTGCACGTGCACATCGCTCCACCAAGAAGTGGAACATGTTATTGGGCAGAAATGCAAACTTGTTAGTGAGCAAGCACACGAACTGTTATCAATAAAGCTTTGCTGCTTGCAATAGCCATCTCAATGTAATGGATGCACACTTCAATAAGGAGGGTTCCTGAAGAAACCGCATATGCTCAGTTTATGACGACGAAATCATTGGGTGAAGTGAACCAAATCATCTTCCAGAATCTGAATGACATGCAAAGCTTGCAACTGAATCTTAACTAAACCTTGTGACCGAATGGTATAGAATGCAGTGCAATAATAGAACAACATGTTTAGAATCACAACAAATGCTACTACTGACTAATAACTGGAGTTGCCTAGTTTGGATCTACGAGAACACCCCGGTGCCCGCCATTGACGCTGATTAACCGCTACATCTACATGAACACACTGCTTGCTTGATTGGTTTCGTTGACTTCTAATGGTGCTACGACTACATGGACACGAAATGGGGATCTGGCTACCTAATGACACAACTACAGATGGAACTGCTATGGGGATCTTGGGTGGGAGAGGAAAGGGCAGCGTCGCCTGAATCGCACCTGACGTCTGGTTCAACTGAGCTTGGACGTGAAGGAGGAGAGGGTAGCATTGCCGCACCGCCGATGGTGGCCGCCGATCGGAAGGCGGAGCGGCCGGAGCCAACTCATCGGAGTTGATCACCGATGACTACTTGGTGGACATGGATCTGGACCTCGACCGCACGGGCGCCGAAGATGTCGTCGAAGAAGCCCTCCTCGGTGGGCACGGCTGCCTTTGCCGGCCTACCACAGCGGCACAAGGCGTCGGCGCCACCGCCGTAGGAGTAGTACGGGTACTGGCCGCCATCGCCGGCCTCGGCGGCGTGGTAGTCAGCGGCGGCTGCATCGCCGCAGAAGCTGCAGAGGAGCACGGTGCGCGGCGGTGGGATGCGGGATCTTCGAGAGGTGGGAGGGAGAGCGGAGGGGGAGCTCGATCTGAGGGAGGGAGATAGCGGTGGGAGGCATCGAGGGGAGCGCCGTCGATGGCGGCGGCGAGGAGATGGTGGGAGGAGGGGTGCAATGGGTGGAGGGAATCGATGGGATCTGGGTAGGGTTTGGGTAGGTGGATGCGGGTGCGGTTATCTTTTTCATATTCTTTTTTTCTGTACATAAATGGATGGATGGATGGATGTGGTATGGAGAGATGGATGGATGGATGGGCGCCTTGTCATCGATTCGTGTCACAATGAATACCACCAATGGGAATAGAGCACATATAATTGTGTTTTTTCTTTTGTTTTTCTTCTACTTTTTCACATTAAAAATCAAATATTGATCTCATATTGTGCACAAGAGTGCATCTTGGAATGCCAAACAATGTTGCATAAGGAATTTCATTTTCGTTGGATGAAAACTCAATTTTCCATTTTTCGAGTGCACAAAATGGGTTTAATTGTGAAGGGCCTACCAAATATTTGTTGCCAAATTGGACCAAATCATTTTTCTAAAATATTAGGCCATATTTAATGCACAATTGACCAAATGGTTGGGTGTCAAAAAGTTTTATCCACCTCTCGTGAAAAAGACAAATTTCCGCCGATTCAGCAGAAAGCGGGTCAAATTTGAACTGCAGCTACCTCGTAGTTTCCTCTTTATTTTTTTCAAAAATCATTTCTAGGTACTTAAGTATCTATTTAATCAGAGAAACACCAAAAAAATTCCAAGATTCAACCACTAGCTATGAACGGTCATTCCCGTCGTTGTGACCACATTTTGAAACGGGTATAAAAAATTTCAAAAAAAATAAAAAAAATTGGAAAACCTTCGCATTGTGTCATTATATATGACTAAGTTAGCAGGAAAAATAATAAACTTGTAATACAGCAATTATTTTAAAAAAGTGTTCTCATAAATGAGCTATCATGTGTGAAGATTAATTCATGGCTTTCAACCCAAATGCTCAATCTTATGGCCACATTCATGGCATAGTTTGTTTAAATGATCTAATATTGTGCACAAAGGTGCATATTGGAATAACAAACAATGTTGCCTAAGGAAGTTTTCATTTTCTTTGGACAAAAATTTCATTTTCCATTTTTCTAGTGTCCAAAATGAGTTTTTTTGTGAAGGGCCTACCAAATATTTGTTGCAAAATTGGACCAAATCATTTTTATAAAATACTAGGCCATATTTAATGCACAATTGATCAAATGATTCGGTGTCAAAAGCATTTATCCACCTCTCATGAAAAAGACAAATTTCCGCCGATTTAGAAGGAAGCGGGTCAAATTTAAACTACAGCTACCTCGTAGTTTCCTCTTTACTTTTTTCCAAAAATCATTTATAGGTACAAAAGTATCTATTTAATCAGAGAAACACCAAAAGTTTTCCAAGATTCAACCATTAGCTAGGAACGGCCATGCCCGCCATTTTGACCACATTTTGTAACGGGCATAAAAAGTTTAAAAAGAAATCAATATACTGGAAAACCTTCGTATTGTGTCATTATATGTCACCAAGTTATCAGGAAAAATAATAAACTTGTAATAAAGCAAAAAAAATTAAAAAGTGTTCTCAGAAATGAGCTATCATGTGTAAAGATTATTGGCTTTCAAGATAAATGATCAACTTTATGGCCACATTCATGGCATAGTTTATTAAAATGATCTCATATTGTGCACAAGGGTGCATATTGGAATGACAAACAATGTTGTCCAAGAAAGTTTTCATTTTCTTTAGACGAAAAATCAATTTTCCATTTTTCGAGTGCCCCAGATGAGTTTTTTATGTGAAGGGCATACCATATATTTGTTGCAAAATTGGAACAAATCAATTTTGTAAAATATTAAGCCATATTTAATGAACAATTGACCAAATGGTCGGGTGTCAAAAGATTTGGTCCACAACTCGTGAAAAAGACAGATTTCAGTCGATTTAGTTGGAAGCGGGTCAAATTTCAACTGCGGCTAGCTTATAGCTTGCTCTTTAATTTTTTTTAAATCATTTCTAGGTACATAAGTAACTATTTAATCAAAGAAATACCAAAAGTTTTCTAAGATTCAACCATTAGCTAGGAATGGTCATGCCCGCCGTTTTGACTGCATTTTGAAACGGGCATGGAAAATTAAAAAAAATGATAAATTTGGAAAACCTTGTGCAGAAGGGTGCATCTTGGAATGGCAAACAATGTTTCCTAAGGTATTTTTTATTTTATTTGGACAAAAAAATTATTATTCATTTTTCGAGTGCCCAAAAATAGTTTTATTGTGAAGGACCTATTATATATTTGTTGTAAAATTGAACAAAATCAATTTTATAAAATATTACAAGAAAAATGGGCTTTTTATGATGAAACCACCAAATATTTTTTGCACGGAAAATGGGCTTTTTTATGATGAAACTACCAAATATTTTTTCCTAAATGACACCACTCCATTTTAAAAACATTAGACATTATTTTGTGTGTAATTAATCAAATGGTTGCATGTTAAATTCTTTTTTCATTTTCTAAGTGCTAATACATATTGCAAGATTCGTTTATGAGTTCATGATTTTTCCTATTCATACATTTTTCTATTGTTTAACTTGTTTCAAGATTTTGATAATGAAAAAACTTCTTTTAGAGAGATGTAGTTTTTTTGAGACACTTTAGAGAGATGTTGGTAAAATCCTATCTTTTAGACAATAATACAAAACATGTTATTTTCCTTTTTTATGGGTCGAATGCATTTTTTGAGACATTATGGGTCGAATGCATGTTTTTGTTGTTGAGAAATACGAGGGCATCTTGCATCCACTACTAGATGGGCCAAGGCCGACTCTGCTCACGAAGATTTCAAAAGAAAAAAATTAGGTGGCCTCAACCCATGGAGGCCCAATCCCACCCGCTACTACCACACCTTAACTAGTTCACATTTCCAGTTCCATCACTAGCCAGTTTGCGGCCTGGTGGTTTGCAACCTGAGTGAGGAGCGAGGGGGCGCGGGTTCGAGTCTCGTTGGTGCTCTTTCGCTGCTTTTGTTCATAATATTTGTGGCTTCGTTAGTCCATCCTTGCTCAACAGGTTAATGTGTGTGGGTCCCGCATGTTAGTAGTAGATTTAAACCAAGTGCAATACAGACACGTATTCGGAAATTGACACGTCGATAGGACACATAGGAGAAAAGTTGACACATGGACATGACACATAGGCAAAATTGATGAGGTGGCGCCTAGTCATAGCAATCCACCACAATTTTCAAGGTTATAACCATCTATATTGGTCGTGATCAACTAGAAATAAGGCAGCGGACCAGTGTTGTCTTCTTTGTGACCAATTTTTTGTAAGGAAATTACGACCGTTCAGACCAAAATGGTCGTTGTGTTATAGGGTTTGGAGCCCCCAGAACATCTTTTGACCAATTGGTCTCAAATGGTCGTAGATTTATGACCAATTCTTCTAGGGTCACTGACAGAAGGTCACAAGTTGACATATTTCTTGTAGTGTTCTCATGCGATATCCCCTAGAGATGCACTCGGCGCAGGTCGACACAACACCTATCTTTTCACATTTTGCAGAAGAAGACTCAGGTGCAACCCGCCTCAGGGTAGGGTCTCGTGAGTGATGCGTAAGCTCACGAGAACTTCCTCAGAGTCATTCAGCTCGTCCTAAGGAGGGCCCATATACACCTTGGCTGTCCTACCGTGCAAGCCACGTGTCAGGACGGCGTTGTATACGCCCCGGAGTCTCTCCCGGTGGGAGGCTTCCTCCCACGGTCCAGTGGAAGTACCAAGCTCCGCGCTGGCAGATCCAACCGAGGAGCAGTTATGCCCACGAACCAGTGGAAGCACCAAGCTCCGTGCTGGCCGCTACGACCGAGGCGCGGTTATGCCCACACTCCGCGCAAGTGTGGTACCTCTATGCTCCGGGCTAGTTATAAACAACTGAGGGTGGCCCCCAGTGGTCGCACGAACCTCACGGAGCTTTTCAGCTCATGACGCTCACAGCTTCTCCTTGGATGGGTGTCGCGAGGGGGGCTATGCTCAGGTCGCGCCTAGCAGACGCCACCCTACCAAGTGCCCAGACACCTTGCCTTCTCGTGCCCCCATCCCAGGCGAAGGCTCGGCAAGGTATGGTGCTCGTTCTCCTTCATGAGAGTCGTTCGTACGTCAAGGGGGACCCCTGGGCATCGTGACCCAGGGGCCTAACTGGCCATGTAGCCCCTCGTCCCTTGAGTCTAGTTATGACGATAACCCCGGTCATCCGGAGGGCTCAATGGCGATCGAGGTATGCGCGGGGTTGGGCCCTGCCGACGCAGAACGAAAACGGGATCGCTTGAACGTCAAAGGGGACCCTTGGGCATCGCGACCCAAGGGCCTCACTAGCCATGTAGCCCCTCATCCCTTGCGTCTAGTTACTACGGTAACCCTGGTCATCCGGAGGGCTCAATGGCGAGTCTAGTTACTACGGTAACCCCGGTCATCCAGAGGGCTCAATGGTGGTCGAGGTATGCGCGGGGTTGGGCCCTGCCGACGGAGAGCACCTAAGCAAACATGAAAGGAAGCAAGCATGGAAATCATCTAGCTATTACAATAATGCCAAGTTTTTCAAATTCAAGAAAAGTTCTTACGCCTCCCCGAGGCACTCACACTTCTCTCACTAAACAGGAAGGATCAGGCATCGCCGAGCGCGGCATCACCGGTCTCCACCTCCTAGGCTACGGTAGCAGTAGCCTGGAGGAACGCCTCCACCAGCGACGTGACCTTCACCCTCAGGGCCTCGGCAGCCGTGCTCTCCATGACTTCGGTCACGGGCCCAGACAGCCAGGTCAAGGGTGGGGTCGCGAAGACTTAGGTGGCCGCACACCTGCGTCAGGACCAAGGTAAGCAGCGTACGGCTCTCCACATCGGCTAACTGGCAAATTGCGGCCGTAACACCGCGGAGGGACTCCACGAGCGCAGCAAGGAGCCTGGCAGGGCCTCCCTTTGGGGAGGCCAGCGACTCCTTGAACCCTTCCCCGTAGGCGGCATGCAGTGCCTTGCGGGCCTCAAGGTCAAAGGCGGCAAGGGCCTCGGGACTCACCATTGCCGAGGCCGCAAGGGCTTCCTCCTGGTCGCGAGCGGCTTGGGTTGCCCTCGCCTGCTCAACTTCAACCTTCAGCTTCTCCCGGGCCGCGCGGTCAGCAAGCTGCTCCTGTTGCAACCGGGACGTCTCGGTCTTCTGCGCCTCGAGCTCCTTCTCCAACCTCTTTGAAGGAAATATGCCCTAGAGGCAATAATAAAGATGTTATTTGTATTTCCTTATATCATGATAAAAGTCTTTTATTCATGCTAGAATTGTATTAACCGGAAACTTGATACATGTGTGAATACATAGACAAAATAGTATGTCCCTAGTATGCCTCTACTAGACTAGCTCATTGATCAAAAGATGGCTGTGTTTCCAAGCCATAGACATGAGTTGTCATTTGATCAACGGGATCACATCATCAGGAGAATGATGTGATGGACTAGAACCATCCGTTAGCATAGCACCATGATCGTTTAGTTTCACTGCTATTGCTTTCTTCATGACTTATACATGTTCCTATGACTATGAGATTATGCAACTCCCGAATACTGTAGGAACACCTTGTGTGCTATCAAACGTCACAACGTAACTGGGTGATCATAAAGATACTCTACAGGTGTCTCCGAAAGTATTCGTGGTGTTGGCATAGATCAAGATTAGGATTTGTCACTCCGAGTGTCGGAGAGGTATCTCTGGGCCCTCTCGGTAATGCACATAATAATAAGCCTTGCAAGCAAATGACTAATGAGTTAGTCACGAGATGATGTATTATGGAACGAGTAAAGAGACTTGCCGGTAACGAGATTGAACTAGGTATAGAGATACCGACGATCGAATCTCGGGCAAGTAACATACCGATGACAAAAGGAACAACGTATGTTGTTATGCGGTTTGACCGATAAAGATCTTCGTAGAATATGTAGGAGCCAATATGATCATCCAGGTTCCGCTATTGGTTATTGACCGGAGAGGAGTCTCGGTCATGTTTACATAGTTCTCGAACCCGTAGGGTCCGCACGTTTAACGTTTGATGACGATCGGTATTATGAGTTTATGAGTTTTGATGTACCGAAGGTACTTCGGAGTCCCGGATGAGATCACGGACATGACAAGGAGTCTTGGAATGTCCGAGACATAAAGATTGATATATTGGACGACTATATTCGGACTCCGGAAGTGTTCTGGAAAGTTTCGGAATTTACCGGAGTGCCGGGGGGGTTACCGGAACCCCCCGGGGGAATGATGGGCCCTGGTGGGCCATAGGGGAGAGAGAGGGCAGCAGCGAGGAGGTGGCGCGCCCCCTCCCTAGGAGGAGTCCGAATAGGACTAGGGGAGGGGGGCGCGGCCCCTCATTCCCTCTCCCTCTCCCTCTCTTTCCTTCCCCCTTTTCCTACTTTGGTAGATTCCTACTAGGAATAGGATTGCAATCCTATTCCTAGTAGGATTGCAGCCCTAGCCGCACCATAGGAGGGCCGGCCGGCCTCCCCCTTGCTCCTTTATATACGGGGGCAGGGGGGCACCCAAAGACACACAAGTTGAATTGTTCTAGCCGTGTGCGGTGCCCCCCTCCACAGAAACACACCTCGGTCATACCATCGTAGTGCTTAGGCGAAGCCCTGCGCCGGTAGATACATCATATTCGTCACCACGCCGTCGTGCTGACAAAACTCTCCCGTGAAGCTCAACTAGATCAAGAGCTCGTGGGACGTCATCAAGCTGAACGTGTGCTGAACGCGGAGGTGCCGTACGTTCGGTGCTTGATCGGTTGGATCGCGAAGAAGTTCGACTACATCAACCGCGTCACTTGACGCTTCCGCTTCCGGTCTACGAGGGTACATAGACACACTCTTCCCTCTCGTTGCTATGCATCTGGTAGATATATCTTGCGTGATCGTAGGAAAATTTTAAAATACTACGTTCCCCAATAGTGGCATCATGAGCCAGGTCTATGCGTAGATGATATGCACGAGTAGAACACAATGAGTTCTGGGCGATACTAGTCATACTGCTTACCAGCATGTCATACTTTGCTTCGGCGGTATTGTGAGATGAAGCGGCCCGGACCGACATTACGCATACGCTTACGCGAGACTGGTTTCACCGTTATGAGCACTCGTTGCTTAAAGGTGACTGGCAGGTGTCTGTCTCTCTCAGTTTAGCTGAATCAAGTGTGGCTATGCCCGGTCCTTGTGAAGGTTAAAACAGCACATACTTGACGAAACATCGTTGTGGTTTTGTATGCGTAGGTAAGAACGGTTCTTGCTAAGCCCGTAGCAGCCACGTAAAACTTGCAACAACAAAGTAGAGGACGTCTAACTTGTTTTTTCAGGGCATGTTGTGATGTGATATGGTCAAGACATGATGAGTTATACGGTTTTGTATGAGATGATCATGTTTTGTAATGTTATCGGCAACTGGAAGGAGCCATATGGTTGTCGCTTTATTGTATGAAATGCAATCGCCATGTAATTGCTTTACTTTATCACTAAGCGGTAGCGATAGTCGTAGAAGCAATAGTTGGCGAGACGACAACGATGCTACGATGGAGATCAAGGTGTCGCGCCGATGACGAAGGTGATCATGACGGTGCTTTGGAGATGGAGATCAAAAGCACAAGATGATGATGGCCATATCATGTCACATATTTTGATTTGCATGTAATGTTTATCTTATTATGCTTCTTATTTTTCTTAGAATGACGGTAGCATTATAAGATGATCCCTTACTAAATTTCAAGGTATAAGTGTTCTCCCTGAGTATGCACTGTTGCGAAAGTTCGTCGTGCCGAGACACCACGTGATGATCGGGTGTGATAAGCTCTACATTCAAATACAACGGGTGTAAGCCAGTTTTGCACACGCATAATACTCGGGTTAAACTTGACGAGCCTAGCATATGCAGATATGGCCTCGGAACACTGGAGACCAAAAGGTCGAGCGTGAATCATATAGTAGATATGATCAACATAAGATGTTCACCATTGAAACTACTCCATCTCACGTGATGATCGGACATGGTTTAGTTGATTTGGATCACGTGATCATTTAGATGACCGGAGGGATGTCTATCTAAGTGGGAGTTCAATAAATAATATGATTAAAGTGAACTTTAATTTATCATGAACTTAATCCTGATAGTTTTTGCATATCTATGTTGTTGTAGATCAATGGCCCGTGCTACCGTTCCTTTGAATTTTAATGCATTCCTAGAGAAAGCTAAGTTGAAGGATGATGGTAGCAATTACACGGACTAGGTCCGTAACTTGAGGATTATCCTCATTGCTGCACAGAAGAATTATGTCCTTGAAGCACCGCTAGGTGACAAGCCCCCTCCCGCTAATGTAGACGCTTTGAACGTCTGGCAGTCGCGGTCTGATGACTACACGATAGTTCAGTGTGCCATGTTTTACGGCTTAGAACCGGGACTTCAACAACGTTTTGAACGTCATGGACCATATGAGATGTTCCAGGAGTTGAAGTTAATATTTCAAGCAAATGCCCGGATTGAGAAATATGAGATTTCCAATAAGTTCTACAGCTGCAAGATGGAGGAGAATAGTTCTATCAGTGAACACTTGCTCAGAATGTCTGGGTACTACAATCATATGACTCAACTTGGTTGCAAAGTTGACGAGGATAGTGTTATTGATAGAGTTGTTCAATCACTGCCACCAAGCTATAAAGGCTTCGTGATGAACTATAATACGCAAGGGATGCAAAAGACAATTCCCGAGCTCTTCGCTATGCTCAAGGCTGCGGAGGTAGAAATCAAAAAGGAGCATCAAGTGTTGATGGTTAACAAAACCACTAGTTTCAAGAAAAAGGGCAAGGGAAAGAAGGGGAACTTCAAGAAGAATAGCAAGACAGTTGCTACTCCCACGAAGAAACCCAAGTCTGGAGCCAAGCCTGAAACTGAGTGCTTCTACTGCAAGGGGACTGGACACTGGAAGCGGAACTGCCCCAAGTATTTGGCGGATAAGAAGGATGGCAAGGTGAACAAAGGTATATGTGATATACATGTTATTGATGTGTACCTTACTAATGCTCGTAGTAGTACCTGGGTATTTGATACCAATTCGGTTGCTAATATTTGTAACTCGAAACAGGGACTACGGATTAAACGAACATTGGCTAAGGACGAGGTGACGATGCGCGTGGGAAATGGTTCCAAAGTCGATGTGATCGCCGTCGGCACGCTACCTCTACATCTACCTTCGGGATTAGTTTTAGACCTAAATAATTGTTATTTGGTGCCAGCGTTGAGCATGAACATTATATCTGGATCTTGTTTATTGCAAGACGGTTATTCATTTAAATCAGACAATAATGGTTGTTCTATTTTTATGAATAATATCTTTTATGGTCATGCACCCTTGAAGAGTGGTCTATTCTTATTGGATCTCGATTGTAGTGATACACATATTCATAATATTGAAACCAAAAGATGCAAGGTTAATAATGATAGTGCAACTTATTTGTGGCACTGCCGTTTAGGTCATATTGGTGTAAAACGCATGAAGAAACTCCATAGTGATGGACTTTTGGAATCACTTGATTATGAATCACTTGGTGCTTGCGAAACATGCCTCATGGGCAAGATGACTAAAACTCCGTTCTCTGGAACCATGGAGCGAGCAACAGATTTGTTGTAAATCATATATACTGATGTATGTGGGCCAATGAGTGTTGAGGCTCACGGCGGGTATCGTTATTTTCTAACCTTCACTGATGATTTAAGCAGATATGGGTATATCTACTTAATGAAGCACAAGTCTGAAACATTTGAAAAGTTCAAAGAATTTCAGAGTGAAGTAGAGAATCATCGTAACAAGAAAATAAAGTTTCTACGATCTGATCGTGGAGGAGAATATTTGAGTTACGAGTTTGGTCTTCATTTGAAACAGTGTGGAATAGTTTCACAACTCACACCACCCGGAACACCACAGCGTAATGGTGTGTTCGAACGTCGTAATCGTACTTTATTGGATATGGTGCGATCTATGATGTCTCTTACCGACTTACCACTATTGTTTTGGGGTTATGCTTTAGAGACAGCTGCATTCACGTTAAATAGGGCACCATCTAAATCCGTTGATACGACACCTTATGAACTGTGGTTTGGCAAGAAACCAAAGTTGTCGTTTCTTAAAGTTTGGGGCTGCGATGGTTATGTGAAAAAGCTTCAACCTGATAAGCTCGAACCTAAGTCGGAGAAATGTGTCTTCATAGGATACCCAAAAGAGACTGTTGGGTACACCTTCTATCACAGATCCGAAGGCAAGATATTCGTTGCTAAGAATGGATCCTTTCTAGAGAAGGAGTTTCTCTCGAAAGAAGTGAGTGGGAGGAAAGTAGAACTTGATGAGTTAATTGTACCTTCTCCTGAATTGGAAAGTAGTACATCACAGAAAATTGTTCCAGTGATTCCTACACCAATCAGTGAGGAAGCTAATGATGATGATCATGAAACTTCGGATAAAGTTTCTGCTGAACGTCGTAGATCAACCAGAGTACGTTCCGCACCAGAGTGGTACGGTAACCCAGTTCTGGAAGTCATGTTACTAGACCATGATGAACCTACGAACTATGAGGAAGCGATGATGAGCCCAGATTCCGCAAAATGGCTTGAGGCCATGAAATCTGAGATGGGATCCATGTATGAGAACAAAGTATGGACTTTGGTTGACTTGCCCGATGATCGGCAAGCCATCGAAAATAAATGGATCTTCAAGAGGAAGACCGACGCAGACGGTAATGTTACTATTTACAAAGCTCGACTTGTTGCGAAAGGGTTTCGACAAGTTCAAGGAGTTGACTACGATGAGACTTTCTCACCTGTAGCGATGCTTAAGTCTGTCCGAATCATGTTAGCAATTGCCGCATTTTATGATTATGAAATCTGGCAAATGGATGTCAAAACTGCATTCCTAAATGGATATCTCAAAGAAGAGTTGTATATGATGCAACCAGAAGGTTTTGTCGATCCAAAAGGTGCTAACAAAGTATGCAAGCTCCAGCGATCCATCTATGGACTGGTGCAAGCATCTCGGAGTTGGAATATACGCTTTGATGAGGTGATCAAAGCATATGGTTTTATACAGACTTTTGGAGAAGCCTGTATTTACAAGAAAGTGAGTGGGAGCTCTGTAGCATTTCTGATATTATATGTGGATGACATATTGTTGATTGGAAATGGTATAGAATTTCTGGATAGCATAAAAGGATACTTGAATAAGAGTTTTTCAATGAAAGACCTCGGTGAAGCTGCTTATATATTAGGCATCAAGATCTATATAGATAGATCAAGAATCTTAATTGGACTTTCACAAAGCACATACCTTGATAAGATTTTGAAGAAGTTCAAAATGGATCAGTCAAAGAAAGGGTTCTTGCCTGTATTACAAGGTATGAAGTTGAGTAAGACTCAATGCCCGACCACTGCAGAAGATAGAGAGAAAATGAAAGTCATTCCCTATGCCTCAGCCATAGGATCTATCATGTATGCAATGCTGTGTACCAGATCTGATGTGTGCCTTGCTATAAGTCTAGCAGGGAGGTACCAAAGTAATCCAGGAGTGGATCGCTGGACAGCGGTCAAGAACATCCTGAAATACCTGAAAAAGGACAAAGGATATGTTTCTCGTATATGGAGGTGACAAAGAGCTCGTCGTAAACGGTTACGTCGATTCTAGCTTTGACACTGATCCGGATGACTCTAAGTCACAAACCGGATATGTATTTTTATTGAACGGTGGAGCTGTCAGTTGGTGCAGTTCCAAGCAAAGCGTCGTGGCGGGATCTACGTGTGAAGAGGAATACATAGCTGCTTCGGAAGCAGCAAATGAAGGAGTCTGGATGAAGGAGTTCATATCCGATCTAGGTGTAATACCTAGTGCATCGGGTCCAATGAAGATCTTTTGTGACAACACTGGAGCAATAGCCTTGGCGAAGGAATCTAGGTTTCACAAGAGAACAAAGCACATCAAAAGACGCTTCAATTCCATCCTCGATCTAGTCAAGGCGGGAGACATAGAGATTTGCAAGATACATACGGATCTGAATGTTGCAGACCCGTTGACTAAGCCTCTCCCACGGGCAAAACATGATCAGCACCAGGACTCCATGGGTGTGAGGATCATCACTTTGTAATCTAGATTATTGACTCTAGTTCAAGTGGGAGACTGAAGTAAATATGCCCTAGAGGCAATAATAAAGATGTTATTTGTATTTCCTTATATCATGATAAAAGTCTTTTATTCATGCTAGAATTGTATTAACCGGAAACTTGATACATGTGTGAATACATAGACAAAATAGTATGTCCCTAGTATGCCTCTACTAGACAAGCTCATTGATCAAAAGATGGCTGTGTTTCCAAGCCATAGACATGAGTTGTTATTTGATCAACGGGATCACATCATTAGGAGAATGATGTGATGGACTAGACCCATCCGTTAGCATGGCACCATGATCGTTTAGTTTTACTGCTATTGCTTTCTTCATGACTTATACATGTTCCTATGACTATGAGATTATGCAACTCTAGAATACCGTAGGAACACCTTGTGTGCTATCAAACGTCACAACATAACTGGGTGATCATAAAGATGCTCTACTGGTGTCTCCGAAAGTATTCATGGTGTTGGCATAGATCAAGATTAGGATTTGTCACTCCGAGTGTCGGAGAGGTATCTCTGGGCCCTCTCGCTAATGCACATCATAGTAAGCCTTGCAAGCAAATGACTAATGAGTTAGTCACGAGATGGTGTATTACGGAACGAGTAAAGAGACTTGCCGGTAACGAGATTGAACTAGGTATAGAGATACCGACGATCGAATCTCGGGCAAGTAACATACCGGTGACAAAAGGAACAACGTATGTTGTTATGCGGTTTGACCGATAAAGATCTTCGTAGAATATGTAGGAGCCATTATGAGCATCCAGGTTCCGCTATTGGTTATTGACTGGAGAGGAGTCTCGGTCATGTCTACATAGTTCTCGAACCCGTAGGGTCCGCACGCTTAACGTTTGATGACGATCGGTATTATGAGTTTATGAGTTTTGATGTACCGAGGGTAGTTCGGAGTCCCGGATGAGATCACGGACATGACATAAAGATTGATATATTGGACGATATATTCGGACACCGGAAATGTTCTGGAAAGTTTCGGAATTTATCGGAGTGCCGGGGGGGTTACCGGAACCCCCCGGGGGAATGATGAGCCCTGGTGGGCCATAGGGGAGAGAGAGGGCAGCATCCAGGAGGTGGCGCCCCCCCTCCCTAGGAGGAGTCCGAATAGGACTAGGGGAGGGGGGCGCGGCCCCTCTTTCCCTCTCCCTCTCCCTCTCTTTCCTTCCCCCCTTTTCCTTCTTTGGTAGATTCCTACTAGGAATAGGATTGCAATCCTATTCCTAGTAGGATTGCAGCCCTATCCGCACCACAGGAGGGCCGGCCGGCCTCCCCCCTTGCTCCTTTATATACGGGGGCAGGGGGCACCCAAAGACACACAAGTTGAATTGTTCTAGCCGTGTGCGGTGCCCCCCTCCACAGAAACACACCTCGGTCATACCGTCGTAGTGCTTAGGCGAAGCCCTGCGCCGGTAGATACATCATATTCGTCACCACGCTGTCGTGCTGACGAAACTCTCCCGTGAAGCTCAACTGGATCAAGAGCTCGTGGGACGTCATCAAGCTGAACGTGTGCTGAACGCGGAGGTGCCGTACGTTTGGTGCTTGATCGGTTGGATCGCGAAGAAGTTCGACTACATCAACCGCATCACTTGACGCTTCCGCTTCCGGTCTACGAGGGTACCTAGACACACTCTTCCCTCTCGTTGCTATGCATCTGGTAGATAGATCTTGCATGATCATAGGAAAAATTAAAATACTACGTTCCCCAACACTCTTGAGCTCCAGGGCGCGCCTAGTGCCTTCCTCGCGGAGGGCCTCCAGCTCGCTCTCTGCCTTGAGGCAGCGCTTCTCGAAGGACGCGGTGTCGGCTCGCGCGGAATCACGAGCCAGTGTGGCCGCCGCATCTTCCTCTCGACCCTTGGCAACAACCGCCGAGGCCTGATCCCAGGAGGTCCGCGCAGACTCGTCTGCCAGGAGCCACCCGTTGATCAGCCCCAGGCGCCCTTCTGTTAGGTGGCCGTCACCATCTTGCAGATTAGCGCGAAGACGATCCAGCGCGGCGGAGGCAGCCTCCAAAGCCTCAGGACTAGGCTGCGCCGGCTGGCACACGGGCACCGGCAAGACCGACTGCTCGACCAGGGGCTCGGGGGCTCCGGCCTCCCTCGCCAGAGCAGCCGGAGCAGAAGCCAACTCCGCATCCTCGCTGGAGACGGAGACGTCTTTGAGCGACACCATCGCCGCACGCTCGGTGGCCCGGTCGACCGGGGCACCCAGCACGGCGGCATCCTTCCCCGAGGTCGCATCAGCAGCCGGAGGAGCAGGGCATCGCAGCGTGACCTCCCCCTTCACCTTCTTCATCACACCTCCTCAAGCGTCGCATCAAGGGAAGAAGCAGATCCAGACGCCAGCACGGCACCCTTGTTCCTCTTTGCCATGGTCAAGGGAGCCGAAGGACGCAGAAAGGCATGAGGCGTAACGGGAAGAAATCCGAGCAGGAAGGAAAGAGGGCGATAACTCCCCAGCGGAGTAGGCCCCCTTTTTGTCAAGATGCACGGTTGCCGAGACGGCATGGGGAGCGGGGTCGCTTGCGTCCCATCCAACCGCCACGCGCAGCCTGGCCCGCAGCCTATTTGGGGCCCGCGGCGCTTGGTCCTCGACTAAGGCTTCGCCCTGAAACCAACTCTGCGCACACCTTGGGCCCGGGGGCTACTGTCGGCATCCTGGGAACCAGGGTACCCAAACTTGCCTGTCTGCAGGCCTTTACGCGCTCCTACAAGCGGCCTGATACGGCCCAGCTAATCGACCAGCTACCAAACACCCTCGCTAGGGGGCTAAGCCTCGCGAGGAGAATGATGTCAAGACCCCCTCGGGAGCGGCCTCAGCAAGGCGCTCCGGAGGGGCGGAGAATCCAAGGCCGAGCCTGCCTCAGGAGGAGGCAGTGATGTCAGCAGTGACGCACCGCGCCGGCGGGTGCTAGCATCCGCCAGCGGCGCAGTTGCCATTTCGGTGCAAAGGGGACAGCGCAGCCGTTGGTTCACAAGGAGCGGGGCAAAGGTTTCCTCTTTGGTGTAACAAGACCGAAGACCGCAAGGACGGCAAGGGGGATGCCACCGTCGAGCCCACCATCGTGTCACCGCCTGATCTTTTTGCAGGCGAAGACCGCTTTTGTCAGGATAAGAGCGTCCTTGTGTTCCCGCTCAAAAATGGACGTTGTGGGATCCCTTCCCGCCTAAACATTTTGGGGGAAGAGGACCGTGGCCGCCTATATAAGTAGCCAGGACTCCCACTGCAAAGGGACGGACCGATACACTCTGCCACCACACAAGGAGCAAGAACACTAGCCTCCTGACCCTCCTGAGCTCACCTCATGAGCCCAGGAACCACTGTACTAGCTTATATCCCAGCTCGCCCGAGGCTAATCCACCAAAGCAGGAAGTAGAGTCTTACACCACGCGGTGGCCCGAACCTGGATAAACTCTTGTGTGCTTTGTTTGTTGTTTGCTTGAATCCTTCCACCGCGACGAGAGCGAGGCGCTAGGTAGACGAGAGTGGAAGAGATCTTTGTTCACGCCCCTGTGTTTGAACTTAACGGGTTTTGTGGAGCCCTGAATCCGACAGACACCTAACCAATCTAGGAGACACCACTCTCCAAAAGTTAATAGACAATGTGTTGATGATGAACTCCTTGCTCTTCTGATTCAAATGATAGTCTCCCCAACACTCAACTCTCTCTCACAGATTTGGCAATGGTGGGAGAAGGATTTGAGAGGAAAGCAACTTGGGGAAGGCTAGAAATCAAGGTTCAAATGGTAGGATTGCAATCTCTTGATCTCAACACATGAGTAGGTGGTTCTTCCTCAGAAAATGGGTGGTGGAAATGTACGTAGGCACATTCTAATGGCTCTCCTCACTAAGGAAGAAGGGGTGGAGGGGTATATATATAGCCTCCACACAAAATCCAACCGTTCCACACTTTTGACCCATCTTGGTGGTACCGATAGGAAAACTCGATGGCACCGATCTGTGTAAAAGATATGAACATTAGGAATCTCGATGGGACCGACTAGAACAACTCAGATGGACCGATGTGCAATGTCTAGGGAAAATCTCATCTCAGTGGCACCGATTGCATCATCTCGGTGGGACCGAAATGAAGCAATAAGGCAACAGAGAGTTGGCAAGCCATCTCGGTGGTACTTATTGCAATTCTCGGTGAGACCAAAATAATTGAAAAAAGGCAACATAGAGTTTGCAAGGTCATATAGGTGGGACCGAGATCCATATTGGTGGATCCGATTTGTTAGGCTTTGGCTGTGGCTAAGTCCAGATGAACTCGGTGTCTCCGGATAGGAAATTTTGCTGGGGCCGAGTTGGAATTTAGGGTTTGGACACATTTGGATAGAGAAAGTGGCTGAGGGTTTTGGAGCAGTATCACTAAGCACTTGAGCAACCAGTTCATTAAGCAACACCTCATCGCCTTTTAATAATATCGGCTTTCCTATGGAGTCAATGTGATCTTGGATCACTTAAACAAAAATATAGATCTCGAGCTTGTGCCAATCCTTGTCCTTAGCATTTTGAGGGGTCCACATCTCTACTCCTTGCCATTCCAATCACTGAACATCCTGAAATATTTATCTTAAATGGACATTAGTTCAATGAGGTGTATGTTGTTATGAATTACCAAAACCACGCAGGGATTAGTTGCACTTTCAATCTCCCCATTTTTGGTAATTGATGACAGCATATAGATCAAAGCTTCGACAAATGATTGAAATACATCGTCGCTTTGAGAAGTATGTGATAAGAAAGAGCTCCCCCTAAATTTGTGCATTGTTAAAAAATTGTGTTTGAATGCAAATGCACAATCGATTAGGATCATGGGTCACTCTTTCATGTCACATACAACTTGGTGAAGCACACAAAATCATATGATTGGAATAGAAAGCACTCATCACCAAAACATAAGTGAATGATTATACAAGAATAATCATAGGGATAAGCATTAAGCATCACATGAAGCATAGTACAATGTGACACTCCCGATTTGATAGTACACTAATCATGCATGCAAATGTGTACGACTAAGATCAGGGACTCACGGGTAGATATCACAAACAACTCTAGACACAAATTTAAGATCATAGAAGCTTAATATTACAAGCCAGGGGCCTCGAGGGCTCGAATACATAAGCTCAATCATAAACGAGTCAGCGTAAGCAACAATATCTTAGTACAGACATAAGTTAAAGACGTTGCCATAGGATGGCTAGCACAAACAGGGATACATACCGAAGAGGCGCGGGCCTCCTGCCTGGGATCCTCCTACACTACTTTTGGTCATCAGCAGACCCCCCGTAGTATTAGGCTCTGGTGGGGTAATAGTAGTCGTCGCCAGTGGCATCTGGCTCCTGGGCTCCACCATCTGGTTGCATCATCCGAGAAGAAGAGAAAAGGGGGGAAAGGCGGAGCAAATCAATCGTGAGTACTCATCTAAAATACTCGCAAGCAAGGATCTACACTACATATGCATTGGTATATGTATAAAGGGGTAATATATGTGGGATAAATTGCAGAATGCAAGAATATCAGGGGGGAAAGCTAGGCCTATCGAAGACTACACTTCTGGTAGCCTCCATCTTGCAGCAGTGGAAGAGAGTAGCTAAAAAGTAACAAGTATCATCGCTTCTGGCAGCCTCCGTATTGCAGCAGTAGAAGAGAGTAGCTGGAAAGTTCACCAAGTAACATCGTATAGCAATATCCTACCCGACGATCCTCCCCTCGTCGCCATGTGGGAAATCGATCACCGGGTTGTATCTGGCACTTGAAAGGGTGTGTTTCGTTAAGTATCCGGTTCTAGTTGTCATGAGGTCGGAATACAATTTCAGGTCGTCCTTTTACCGAGGGACACGGCTATTCAAATAGAAAACTTCCCTACAGGGGTGCACCACATTACCCAACACGCTTGATCCCTCCGGTCGGGCACGCTTTCCTGGGTCATACCCGGCCTCAGAAGATCAACACGTCGCAACCCTACCTAGGCACAACAGAGAGGTAAGCACGTCGGTCTAAATCCAAAGCGTGTAGGGGTCAGGGACCATCACCCGTTGCACACCTGCACGTTGCGTATGCGACCTGTGAGAACACCTAGCAACCTCCATTACAAAGTAAGTTGCGCTACATGGGCCAACCCGGCGCGCGCTGCTCAGTCGCTGACGTCAGGAAGGCTTCGGCTGTTACCGCGGCGTCGAGTGCCCATAATTCTTCCCGTGTAGTTTGTTAGTGCGTATAGGCCAGTGGCCAAACTCAAATCAAATATCCAAACTCGTTAAGAGTGTTATTATGAAATAATCGCGGACAACGACCAGGGACCAGGCCACCTCTCAATTGGGTGTCTCAACCTGCCCTGTCGCTCTCTCATAAAGAATCACTCGAGGGTCGTCGGGAACCCAGGCCCACCACTACCTAGATGGAACCACCTCTCCTTTCAGCCCCCATATCAGAATCACTTGTGCGTACTCTACGAGCCGACCCGACTTTAGTCACAACATGTTTCATGTATAATATGTATATAGTATATACTCGTGATCACCTCCCGAAGTGATCACGGCCCAATAGAATAGCATGGCAGACGGACAAGAATGTGGGGCCACTAATGGAATACTAGCATCCTATACTAAGAAATTAGGATAGCAGGTAAAGGTATCAACAGTTGTAGCAACAATGACAGGCTATGCAACAGAATAGGAGCTATCAAATCAACACCGGTAGCAAACCTAATGCAAGAATAAGAGAGGAGAGAATGGGTGGTATTTGGTGATCAAGGGGGCCTTGCCTTGCCTGGAATCTCTACAGACGAAAGTAATCTTCGGAAGCATAGCCGTAGTCAAACACCGAAGCACCAACGGTCTCGGGGTCTATCGTTGTATCGGAGTCTACCGAAAAGAAGCAACAAAGGGGAAACAAATAAATAACAGAGCAAACAATAGCATCACAAATCATGACATGGCAAAACGTTGTGCTAAGGGTGACCTAACGTAGTACTATGTGATACCGGCGAAGGGGGAAAACATCCGGAAAAGTATCCCCAGTGTTTCGTGTTTTCGGACAAATGGAACGGAGGGGGATGGTTGCAGGTTCGCTATGCTAGGGATGTGTGGCGGACAAACGGACTATGTATTTGGATTAATCGCGTCGTTCTGAGCAACAATCATGTACAAAGTATTTGCATCCGAGTTACGAATTATTTTATATTAATTTTCAAAGTTTAATTGATTTTCTATGTTTACTAGAATTAATTAAATTGAAAATATATTAAAAGTAAATGTTATGGGTACACATAAAGTGTACCCCAAAGATGTGGCTATGTCGCTGGCAATGGGACCAGCGGACAAAGTCAATAGCCCGGTTAGCGTTGACTGGTCAAAGGTAAACAGTGCAGGTGGGTCCCGCATGTCATTGACCCAGAATCTTTTAAATCAGTTTAACTTTTAACTTAAAAATAGGGGGTCCCACGTGTCAGTTGCACATTAGGCTAATTTCACTCTAATCTAAACCTAACTCTAATTAAACAGGGGCCCGGCCCCACTAGGCAGTGGCCCAACCAGCCATATACACATGCACACATACATCACACACAGAAGCACACGGGCGCCACCGGCCATGGCCGAGGTCATGGGCGCCACCGGACGGCTAGACCTGCGGCCTACGGGGACTCACGGGGGCACGGTGCAGAAACGGTAGTGGGGCAACATGGCAGCGACAGTGGGTCAACACGGCATCGGCAGCGGCAGCCAGAGACGTATGCGGTCGGGCACGACGGGGCAAGCAGCCTCGGCACGGGCGAGCCGCGGCAGTACGCAGCAGCACAGCGGCAGCAGCGTGCTACGGGCTGGGCGAGAGGCTCGGCGGGAGCAACCGCGTGGCACGGAGGAGCAAGGCGGACGTGGCACATCACAACCAACAGTGGGCAGCGGCGATAGGGTCAGCGGGCGACGCGGAAGGGGCGGCCACGCGCGGGCGGGCGGCTCGCGGGGCGCGCGCGTGCGGCGTGGGGGGCTGTGAGCACGGCCCGGGGGCTGCCAGGTGGCCCACGAGACAGGGGGGTGTGCCCAGGGGGGTAGGGCGCGCCCCCACCCTCGTGGACGGTGGGTGGCCCCCCTTTGGTGCTTTCTTCGCCTGATATTTTTTATATATTCCAAAACTGAATTTCGTGGAGTTTTAGGGCTTTTTGAGTTGTGTAGAACAGGTCTCCAATATTTGCTCCTTTTCCAGCCCAGAATTCCAGCTGCCGTCATTCTCCCTCTTCATGTAAACCTTGTAAAATAAGAGAGAAAAGGCATAAGTATTGTGAAATAATGTGTATTAACAGCCCATAATGCAATAAACATCAATATAAAAGCATGATGCAAAATGGACGTATCAATGTCTACTATGCAACCTTCTTGTAGACGTTGTTGGGCCTCCAAATGCAGAGGTTTGTAGGACAGTAGCAAATTTCCCTCAAGTGGATGACCCTACACCAAATAACCCTCAAGTGGATGACCCTCAAGTTTATCAATCCATGGGAGGCGTAGGATGAAGATGCTCTCTCTCAAACAACCCTGCAACCAAATAACAAAGAGTCTCTTGTGTCCCCAACACACCCAATACAATGGTAAATTGTATAGGTGCACTAGTTCGGTGAAGAGATGGTGATGCAAGTGCAATATGTATGGTAGATATAGGTTTTTGTAATATAAAAATATAAAAACAGCAAGGTAACTAATGATAAAAGTGAGCACAAACGGTATTGCAATGCTTTGAAACAAGGCATGGGGTTCATACTTTCACTAGTGCAAGTTCTCTCAACAATAATAACATAACTGGATCATATAACTATCCCTCAACATGCAACAAAGAGACACTCCAAAGTCAGTAATAGCGGAGAACAAACGAAGAGATTATTGTAGGGTACGAAACCACCTCAAATTTATTCTTTCTGATCGATCTATTCAACAGTCCGTAGTAAAATAACACGAAGCTATTCTTTCCGTTCGATCTATCCTAGAGTTTGTACTAGAATAACACCTTAAGACACACATCAACCAAAACCCTAATGTCACCTAGATACTCCATTGTCACCTCAAGTATCCGTGGGCATGATTATACGATATGCATCACACAATCTCAGATTCATCTTTCACCAACACAAAGAACTTCAAAGAGTGCCCCAAAGTTTCTACCGGAGAGTCAAGACGAAAACGTGTGCCAACCCCTATGCATAGATTCCCAAGGTCACGGAACCCGCAAGTTGATCACAAAAACTTACATCAAGTAGATCACGTGAATATCCCATTGTCACCACAGATAAGCACATGCAAGACATACATCAAGTGTTCTCAAATCCTTAAAGACTCAATACGATAAGATAACTTCAAAGGGAAAACTCAATCCATTACAAGAAGGTAGAGGGGGAGAAACATCATAAGATCCAACTATAGTAGCAAAGCTCCTGATACATCGAGATCGTTCCATATCAAGAACACGAGAGAGAGAGAGAGAGAGAGAGGGAGAGAGATCAAACACATAGTTACTGGTACATACCCTTAGCCCCGAGGGTGAACTACTCCCTCCTCGTCATGGAGAGCGCTGGGATGATGAATATGGCCACCGGAGAGGGATTCACCCTCCGACAGGGTGCCGGAACGGGTCTAGATTGGTTTTCGGTGGCTATAGAGGCTTGTGGCGGCGAAACTCCCGATCTATGTTTCCTTTTGGGGGTTTCTGTATTTATAGGAATTTTGGCGTCGGTCTCACGTCAGGGGGGGGGGGGT